>JARQOC010000003.1:230543460-231743460 GCA_033576535.1 Allobates femoralis
AAGTTAACCAAATGACTGCTGGGTCAGAGAATATTGCTGCTGCATTTATGGCTGCAATACCCTCCTGTGACGCACTCGGTGCGGGGCGCCACACTCCCCCTTGGTGAAATACGCTTGTCCCCAAGCGTCGCACTACCCAACATTACAGAGGATTTTTGTATTTTATAACAGGTAATAAACATTTTTATTGATAATAGGTAAATATTTGCTGAGATGTTGCAAGCACATAAACAGGTAAACACTTTTGTGGAATCGGCGGGCGGTCGGCTGTCCTTAATAAGAGTTCAGGCTGCAGCCGCCAGATCGCACAGTCAGTGATTAAACAGAGAACAGAGTTATTGAGTGAGTCCAAGCAAAGCAAGTCACTGGCGCGGAGAACGACGGCGCACCCGTATGGCGAACCACCCATCTGGACAAGCATACCGCTCGTAGGTGATTATATCGCCCCGGTAAAGGTCGCGATCGGGATGTCCTCTGGGCAAGTGTGACTCGACTTCCCGTCGCCTCACAAACACCTCTTCATTCAAACCCACCTCCCAAGCGAACCCCCACCCGTTAGACAAATTAAAGGTGGAAATTCTAAGTTCACGGCGAAGTTCATCAGGCAACGGCGGTTGGCGGTGGGCCGTGGCACGGGCCTCCATGTTGGCGCGTTCACGGGACTGCCACTCCTCTTGGCGACGCTGACGTACAGTTTCGTCGGTACGGCTCGGAGTGTGAATATGGCTGGTTGTTTGGTAGGAAGCCTGGGCTTGGCGGACAGTCTGGATTTGGCACCCAGTGGAACGGCACAGGAGAAGGTGTCGCACATGCACCCGACCAGTGTACCCGAGCTAACTGCTCGGACGGAGGATCCTCGCTGTCTCCCCAAGCAAAACCGGTGTCAAGATCCTCAGGAATACTGCGGGTCTCGTCGTCGTCATCTCCTTCTTCTCCCTCGACGACCACATCGGGCTGCTCGATGGTTGGAGATGCTGGAACAGGTTCCTCAGTACAGCAGGGCGGTGGTGTTGCAGATCCTTCCTCGGGGACGTCCTGTAGGGCTTCCAGGCTGCCTGCCTCTTCTTCTGTTTCTGTTGGTAGCGGTATCTGTATCCCGTCGAACGGGTAGACCTCCGGAGTTGCAAAGGAGGCCTCCGGTTCAGGGAAGACACTGGCAACAGTCTTTAAAGAGGTATTACGACTGTCGGTGGGTTCCTCGGCGGGAACCTGGTAGATGTCGGCTTCTTCTAAGGAGCAGATTACAAGCTCCGGCTCTGGGATCAGTCCGGCTGCAGTTTCAGGCAGTGGACTGGGGTGAGCTGCGGTCTCTACCGGGATGAAACAGTCAATGGGCTCTGGTGAGGATGCAGGGCAAGCCCCTGGGCTTGCACGTGGCGGTTCCTCATGGCGGGGACGCCATCTTGGGTGCCATCTTGACCCAATGGTGAAAAGGCGGGAAAGTTCTTTTAGGGACGAACAAAGTCCAAATTGTAGACATTAAAGTCGTTTTAAAGCACATTATACCCGTTAGGAAACGGGCCGGTTCGAATCCTGTTCGTGACGCCATTTTCTGACTCACCGTGGCCGGGGACTCCGGTTTAGACAGGCAGTAGCTTCTTCCTCCTTGTCACGGATGGACCGCGCCTGCCGGTAGTGGGGCCCGGTTGAGTGCAGATCAAAAGTTGAAGACGTCTTGTGGGAACAGATTAAGGGGTTAATTGTTTCGTGACGCCACCTATGAGTAGTTCGGTAACTTTACCGACGCTGCGAGGCCTCCGGGGGATGGAATGCAGCAAGATGGAACGCTCCTTTTGGTGAGGCTGCTGATGCGGAAGAATATTTGGAGCAGGAAAACTGTCTGGAGAAAATGTAGGATAACTACGAGCGGGGACAGTAAAAGTTGGTGCAGTGTTCAGTGATTGACTGTTACTATACTCAGGAGTTGTAAGTGTAGTGTAGACGGGGTAACTACTCCTTCTAAAGTTAGTGCGGCACATACAGGGGTACTGGGGAGGGGAGCAGGTGAGGGTAGACTGATAGAATCCATGAAATTGGGAGGTAGGTTAGAAGGTAAAGAAAAATTAGAGAATTGGGAGAGAGACTGAGTAGAAGGTGTAGAGACATGTAGTAAAGAAATATTAGCAGGGGAAGTAGAAGGTGGTAAGAGTGCCGTAGTTTCTTTAACTTTTTTGGGTCGTCCGACTTTCCTAGAAGTGCCTTGCTCCGCCGATGTAGTTGATTCCTTTTTCTTTCGGGACACATTTTTTTCCTTAAGATCAGTAGTTGCATCACTACAATGCTTGGTCTTTAATGGTATTTTTGGCGTGCTGTGGTCAGAATTATCGTGCAAAACGGCTGCTGTTTTTCTGCTTTTCAAAGCCGTGCTCCCACCGACATCTGCTGCTGTTGTACATGAGGATGCTGTATTGGGGGTTAAAGTTGGAACTGTCTGTTTGAGGAGATCGAGTGAGCCATATACGATTGATGTGGCTGAAGTAATAAGTGCCCGAGTTTCATTTAAAGATGTTTGAGAACTCAAAGTTGACACAGGCTGTTGGGGTTAAGAAGTCAGTAGCGCCGTATAAGAAGGCACATCTGGGATATTTTTGCTGCAGGCTGCGTGGAGTTGGTAGCAGGTACAATGGTGCTTTGGGGTGGTCTACACAGCGCTTGCCAAGTAGAGAGATGACTGTTGTTTGGGAGTACAGGCAAAGTACCAGAAGTGTGACTGAGGAAGCTGGACTGTTGTGCACGGTAAGCCAGTTGTTGTTGCTGCAGTTGTTGTTGCTGTTGTTGGTGGTGTTGCTGTTGCTGTTGCTGCTGCTGCTGCTGCAACGCTAGTTTAAAAGCACCCTGACATGCAGACATTACATCAATCTGGAACTGTAGTTCTAAGTTATCCATCACACACTTGTGAATACAGGAGAAAAAATGTCTGGCCGGACTTCTAAGGTCGGATTCCAGGCGGTCGAGGCGACTGTTAACTTCGCCAAAAAGAGTCTTCATTATATCAAACCCTTTTTCTACGCAGTTACCAAGCCGACTCATACCGTCTTGAAAGTTCGAGCTTAGGTGTAAAAACTCGGGCATGACTGTCCGATCATTGGCCCTTTGTCGCTGTCGTGAGGTCCCCACCATTGTAGGACAAGAGGCCAATGATCGGGGATAACATGGGTTTCCAGCAACCTTAGTTCCAGATTGAGTCAAGGAACTCTCTTCACCCTCTACTTGTTGTGTTTGGGACGTCTGGTCATTGTCGTTTTCAATTGGTTGTCCACGAGACGAAGATGCTGCTGCTGGATCGGCTGTGCTGCTCCAATGACTGTATAAAAAAAAATATTATTAGCATGGAATATCTATAAAAATTAATTCAAGTTTTTCAAAGGCTATGTATCGCAATAACCATCTACTAGTTAAATACTCACCATGGTTATCCTTTGCAAATAACATGCACTACATTACCAACAGTACACAAGAGAACATTACAGTACATAATATCTAATTTACAAACAGTTACATGTAAAGACAATAAAAATTTCTACTTACACTCTTTGGCTGACAGCGTTACGCAGAAAAGCAAGTTGATGATGGTAGCGATAACAGCAAAGGCTGTCCACCACTCCTAACTCTCTTTTCTTCCTGCAAATCCCTGTTGAACCTGTCTTTCATAGACCTCCAACGAACTTTTACATCCTTTACTAAAAATAAAAAATAACAACAACAGTTCATTTTTGAAAGACTGGATCAACAATCAGTAGACTATGTGAAGCAAACTTACCAAGCTTTGCTTTCTTCTTACGGTCAGCGGTGTCATAGCCACTCCACATAGCAGTTGCAATCTCCCCCCACAGTCTTCGAAGAACTTGAGAGTCTGAATGTTTACGGTCAAGTGGATCCCAAATTGGTACGCGTTCATGCACAAGTGGAATTAAATGGTCGGTGTCAATGTACGGTTTATCGTTGTGCTCTGTGTCCACCTATAAACAAAAATGTAAAATTAACACTGCCTATCAACATACTACCATTTAGAAAGAAATGTAGACAAAAATAGTACACAAACTTCTTGGCTCTCTAAATCTTCAAGTTCTTGACGAAGACTCTGGGCGGAATTTTGTCCACTGTGGTCACTATCACCTCTGTCTATTTCTGACTCCTCCTAAAAAAAAAAAAATGTAAAAATCAACATTGTAAACAAAGCAGACGATATCCAACCCCATAATTATGTAAAGTAAACATACTGGTTCACTTTCTTCACCAGACTGATGACCGGGCATGTATTCACTGCAATTAGACATGATGACGGGTAGAACTGCTGCAGCATACAGATCGTTCAAATGGGACCCACAATTGCAACAAGCATCAATTTGACAGGTTCAGAAACACAACCAGCATCAAAGGAGAATTCAGACTGCAACGGTCAAGGTGTTACCAAAAATGGCATCCGTTGAAAGCTGCATGAATAAAAAATGGAAATAAAAAATCCCATTAAAATGAAGCTCTGCATTATCAGAAAATGCAGCCAAAGCTCACCAATCAACACACATTGACACACTCCGTGGTGCCGGAGTGTGCCAAGGTGACCCCACCAACTGCCCAAATCAACCCCGCTACACATGACAACAATACGTAGAGAGACGCAAATTACCTGACACACAGCAGCCCTACTGCCAATCAGCACAGGACAGATGAGTGGACGCTGGCAACAACAACCAATCAAGAAATAGTTTTTGAAAGAGTACAGCAGCAGGACACTGCAGGCTCTCAGACCCTAAAAATACAAAATACAATGTCATTCATTTAAACAAAAATATACTATGACATACTCACAGGATGATGGAAAAGCTCAACATTCACCTGACTTTTGCATGATCTGGGGTGCCACATTGTGTGGCAAGGTGACCTCTACATAGTGAAACACAGTAAGGAGACTTTAGACTACAGCACATGGAGGCGACTGCAAATACATGACATAGGTGACATGGGCCTAAAGCATAAAACCTACAGGGCTGCTGAAGTATATACAGCATCTGTGGAGCATATGAAGGACTGTGGGTAGACTATACATCACTGGCGGTATATACAGGCCATACATCACTGGGAGTAGTGCCCGGCACTTTGAGCAAAAAACCATCACTTGGGAATATACGTAGCCGATATCGTTAATTTAAAGCCTGTGGGCGTACTGTATATGCAGACGGAGATCAAACCAAAATTGGGTTATGTAGAGCCTTGGGGGAGTAAATACATAAAGGTGTGGTGTATACCGATATGCTGGAGTATAGACTGCCTTTTATTTCCAAAAAATTAAAAAATTTATATACACTACACAGGCTGATATGTATAGCCATTTTGGGATCTAAAATGTCACCCTGTTGCATATATAATGAGCAATTGGGGCACTGGAGATTACACAGCGAACAGAGGATTAGGATTAAACAGATTAAAAGGAGTATACATAACAGGAGGAGTATACAGGCCCACAGGAGGAGTATACATAACAACAGAAGGAGTATACAGAACAACTGGAGGAGTATACAGAACAACTGGAGGAGTATACAGAACAACTGGAGGAGTATACATAACAACAGAAGGAGTATACAGAACAACTGGAGAAGTATACATAACAACAGAAGGAGTATACAGAACAACTGGAGGAGTATACAGAACAACTGGAGGAGTATACAGAACAACTGGAGGAGTATACAGGCCCACAGGAGGAGTATACATAACAACAGAAGGAGTATACAGAACAACTGGAGGAGTATACATAACAACAGAAGGAGTATACAGAACAACTGGAGGAGTATACAGAACAACTGGAGGAGTATACAGGCCCACAGGAGGAGTATACATAACAACAGAAGGAGTATACAGAACAACTGGAGGAGTATACAGAACAACTGGAGGAGTATACAGAACAACTGGAGGAGTATACAGAACAACACAAGGAGTATACAGAACAACTGGAGGAGTATACAGAACAACTGGAGGAGTATATAGAACAACTGGAGGAGTATACATAACAACAGAAGGAGTATACAGAACAACTGGAGGAGTATACAGGCCCAAAGGAGGAGTATACAAAACAACTGGAGGAGTATACAGAACAAATGGAGGAGTATACAGGCCCACAGGAGGAGTATACATAACAACAGAAGGAGTATACATAACAACAGAAGGAGTATACAGAACAACTGGAGGAGTATACAGGCCCAAAGGAGGAGTATACAGAACAACTGGAGGAGTATACAGAACAACTGGAGGAGTATACATAACAACAGAAAGAGTATACAGAACAACTGGAGGAGTATACAGAACAACTGGAGGAGTATACAGGCTCACAGGAGGAGTATACATAACAACTGGAGGAGTATACAGAACAACTGGAGGAGTATACATAACAACAGAAGGAGTATACAGAACAACTGGAGGAGTATACAGAACAACTGGAGGAGTATACAGGCCCACAGGAGGAGTATACATAACAACAGAAGCAGTATACATAACAACAGAAGGAGTATACAGAACAACTGGAGGAGTATACAGGCCCAAAGGAGGAGTATACAGAACAACTGGAGGAGTATACAGGCCCACAGGAGGAGTATACATAACAACAGTAGCAGTATACATAACAACAGAAGGGGTATAAAGAACAACTGGAGGAGTATACAGGCCCACTGGAGGAGTATACAGGCCCACAGGAGGAGTATCCAGGGTAGAAAATCAGTCCACACCCTTTAGCCATTTAAAAAAAAAAATATTGGCCACTTTAGGGGATAGACATATAAACACTAGGCACTGCAAATTTTACTACAACTAGAAGCCATATATACTTTACCAATACACCAGAGAGGCACAGATCCAAGTAGCGATCCAGCAGTCTACCACTGATCCAGAAGGCAAGATCCAGTCCGTCCCCAGCATTCAACCAGCAGTCAGGCAGAGATCCTGGGAGAGCAAGCCACAGTGGAAAGCCAGTGATCCAGGGTACAAGATAAACAGAGGTCGCCAGTAGTCTTCAAGAGATCCAGTGATCAATCCACAGCATAAATCCAGGGTCCCAAAAGTGAAGCAAATTGTGAGAGATAGCCACATGCAATATATGGTGTGATGTTTGTGGGCAGTGGGCGGAGAGTGGGAGGAAACGTTAATGTGTTTCTGGGCTTGCGCAGTGGTGTGTCCGCATGCATACCGAAAGCTGCTATGCGCAATGTCTTGCTGAAGCTTGCGTACCCCTAGGCTCCAATACGTTTATTATGCGCACATGTGCGCATGCGGATGCTTGCATATTTTTTATCCACCAAAAAATGCAACATGTTGCGTCCCAAGGCGGCGGAATTTTTGAACTATCGTGCGCATACGTGACCAAGCGCAGACATAAGCAACGTAATTTGATTTTTGCAGACGAATGCGCATGCCATGTTAGAGATAGGTACGCAATACGCTTGCGTTTAGCAGACTTTTGATATGCAACATGCGCTGCTGAGCAAGATGCAAATGTGAAGGCAGCCTTACACAATGATAATGATATACGAATATAGCTTATCCCCACAGTGAAATGTCAGGGAAATGCAATTGTGAATTTGGGAATAATACTCTATGTCGCATGGCTTTCCAGATGTGGCTGTATAGGACACTGTCATGATTTGTAAATATAAAATCATCCGTATACATACAAGGTTATTTAACTTTATATGGGTCATTGTTGCTTATTGTGGTCATGATCCACGTTAGAGTATTATTGTACGGGGAGGATATATGGGAAGCTCTTCCCTCTGTGACGTGGAGAAGCAAGAAAGAGTTTATTAGGGACCAAAAACATGATGTGGGTATTTCTTTGATTTTTGAGTACAATTTATGTGACTGGGGTCTATTAGCCTGTCCCCCATAATGAATGAGCTAACGTGAGCCCTCCGTCTCAGATGTGTGATTGGTTCTGGTGAGCCACATGGCACACTGTGTAGTATGGGGGGATACCCCCTGTGGTACAGCTGTGTGATGTGACATCTTCTGGGACCTAACACAACTGTGACCATAAGAGATGTAAGGGATGAGCCATGGTGTTGCCCGGGCCTTGAGTGGGAGACCGCCTGGTGTTGTCGGTGCCATCCTTGGAGGATGTGGGGGAGTTGGGAGGATCTCTGCTTGTGATGATTCAATGCAGTGGTGGAGATTCTTTCTCTGTGTGCGGTCTTCTGCCCTCCATGTGATGCACCACTGGGTGGGCTGGCTTGCCCGTGGAGACCTGTTCGGGCTGAATGGGGTGGGAGGAGACAGGAAGGACGTGTAGGTTTATGTGGTTTGTTGTGTGACCGTGCACACTACTGATCACCATGGCGACCAATGGTTTCGGAGAGCCTGAATGATAGATATAAACAAACGGTCACATAATACCAGCGGGCGGAGCCACCAATAAGTGGGCCGGCAGTACTGGACGATAATGTCTATTGCCTGGCCGCGCATCTTGATGACTCTTACACCACCTGACACTGACGTAGTACCCGCGCGACTGACATAAATAATCAGTCACATGATGTCGACGGGCGGAGCTATGACATAGAGGGGCCGGATAAGGATGACTATGTAGTTTATACATGGCCATGCATTGTGATTGCCTTCTCTACATGTGATATCAGCATGGAACCCTGACGGTCACATGATATGGGGGGGGCGGAGCTATGATACATGCCAAAGATTGCACAGATCACAATATCCATTGTGAACAGCTGAGTTAGGGCTCACATGCTCTGAGCACCTTATACAATTGGTCAGGGCACTCTTTTTAAAGCACGCACCTTCTCACTTTTGTCACGCTCCCTGATGAAGGAGTGACCGATATGCGCAGCGGGGCGCACGGCCAAGGGTGATAGAACTCGGATACTGGGATCACTCCATCCACCTCCAAGGTAAATAAGCTCCAGTAATTTGCACTTTAACCCCTCACTTAGGAATCCCTAGTGATTTACATATAGGGAGTGAGTCATCTATACCACTAAATATATGAAATGATATGAGTATGTGGAGGGTTAAAAGATAATGATAATGGAAGGTGGCAAATAAATAATAGGTGAAACTGGTGTAATCTAGGACTGTGCAGGTCACTGTTCTGTGTAACCACTTTATATGAAAGATTGTCACCATATATAAGTTGGTAGATCTCACAGATATAATGATATTAGTTTTCACATGTATATGTGTATATAATCATGTGACCTCTGCTGTATAACTATGATCAGTCCTATTAACCCTGTAAGAACCGAGGCTGTAAAAGCACTGTTGCACCTTATCTTGCACTTTAATAAAGCTGAATTTTTAAAAAGTATTCACAAGTTGTGTAGCAAAAGTTTGTTGTTAATGTAGTTATGGGAATAGCGACCACCGAATATTGATAGTCCAAATACACGATTGGGAACCATATATCAATGTGAATGGTATTATTCTACTAATCCCAACATGTTATGAGAGTTGATTGGAGTTTTTTAATAATACAGATCATGGGGTCCACTCAGGGATCATACATACAGATCATGAGGCCCACTCAAGGATTGTATATAGAGATCATGTGGCCCACTCAGGGTTCGTACATAGAGATCATGGGACCCACTTAGGGATCATACATAGAGATCATAGGGCCCTATCAGGGATCATACATAGAGGCCCACTCAGGGATCATACATAGAGATCATAGGGCCCTATCAGGGATCATACATAGAGATTATGGGGCCCTATCAGGGATCGTACATAGAAATCATGGGGCCTACTCAGGGATCATACATAGAGATCATAGGGCCCACTCAGGGATTGTACATAGAGATCATGGGGCCCTATCAGGGATCGTACATAGAGATCTTGTGGCCCACTCAGGGATCTTACATAGAGATCATGGGGCCGACTCTGGGATCGTACATAGACATAATGGGGCCCACTCTGGGATCGTACATAGACATCATGGGGCCCACTCAGGGATTGTGCATAGATATTATGGGGGCACAGTCAGCGTCATACATAGAGATCATGGTGCCCCATCAGAGGCGTTTGTACATAGAGATCAAAAGGCCCAGTCAGGGGCATACAAAGAGATCATGCGGCAACATCAGAGGCGTACATACAGATCATGGGGCCCCATTAAGGGCGTACATACAGATCATGGAACCCACTCAGGGATCATACATACAGATCATGGGGCCCACTCAGGGATCATACACACAGATCATGGGGCCCACTCAGGGATCATACATAGAGATCATAGGGCCCACTTAGGGATCGCACATAGAGATCATGGGGCCCACTCAGGAATCGTACATAGAGATCATGGGGCCCAGTCAGGGGCATACAAAGAGATCATGGGGCCCCATCAGAGGTGTACATACAGATCATGGGGCCCACTCAGGCATCATACATACAGATCATGAGGTCCACTCAGGGATTGTACATAGAAATCATGGGGCCCACACAGGGATTGTACATAGAGATCATGGGACTTTTCAGGCATTGTTCATAGAGATCATGGGGCACAGTCAGCAGCATACCTAGAGATCATGGGGCCCATCATAGGAGTTCGTACATAGAAATCAAGGGGCCCTCTCAGGGGCATGTATAAAAATCATGGGGCACAGTCAAGAGCGTACATAGAGATCATGGGGCCCCATCAGATGCGTTCGTACATAAAGATCATGGGGCCCAGTCAGGGGTGTACATACAAATTATGGGGCACAGTCAGCGGCGTATAGAGAGATCATGGGTCCCCATCAGAGGTGTTCATAGAGATCATGGGGCCCAGTCAGGGATCTTACATAGAGATCATGGGGCCCACTCTGGGATCGTACATAAACATCATAAGGGCCCACTCAGGGATTGTACATAGAGAATTTGGGGGCACAGTCAGCGTCATACATTGAGATTAGGGTGCCCCATCAGAGGCGTTCATACATAGAGATCATGGGGCCCAATCAGGGGCATACAAAGAGATCATGGGACAACATCAGAGGCGAACATACAGATCATGGGGCCCCATCAGAGGCGTACATACAGATCATGGGGCCCCATCAGAGGCGTACATACAGATCATGGGGCCCACTCAGGGATGATACATACAGATCATAGGGCACCCTCAGGGATCGTACATAGAGATCTTGGGGCCCACTCAGGGATCATACATAGAGATCATAGGCCCACTCAGGGATCATACATTGAGATCATGGGGCCCATTCAGGGATTGTACATAGAAATCATGGGGCCTACTCAGGGATCATACATAGAGATCATAGGGCCCACTCAGGGATCCTACATAGAGATCATGGGGCCCACACAGGGATTGTACATAGAGATCATGGGGCTTACTCAGGCATTGTTCATAGAGATCATGGGCCCATCATAGCAGTTCGTACATAGAGATCAAGGGGCCCACTCAGGGGCATGTATAAAAATCATGGGGCACAGTCAGGGGCATACAAAGAGATCATGGGACCCTATAGGAGGCGTTCGTACATAAAGATCATGGGGCCCAGTCAGGGGCGTATAAAGAGATCATGGAGTCCACTCAGTGGCGTACATATAAATTATGGGGCACAGTCGGCAGTGTACATGGAGATCATATGTCCCCATTAGAGGTGTTCATAGAGATCATGGGCCTAGTCAGTGATTGTACATAAAGATCATGGGGCCCACTCAGGGATCTTACATAGAGATCATGGGGCCCACTCTGGGATCGTACATAGACATCATGGGGCCCACTCAGGGATTGTACATAGAGATTATGGGGGCACAGTCAGCGTCATTCATAGAGATCATGGTGCCCCATCAGAGGCGTTCGTACATAGAGATCATGGGACCCAGTCAGGGGCATACAAAGAGATCATTGGGCAACATCAGAGGCGTACATACAGATCATGGGGCCCACTCAGGGATCGTGCAAAGAGATCATGTGGCCCACTCAGGAATCGAACATAGAGATCATGGGGCCCACTCATGATTGTACATAGAGATCATGGGGCCCTATCAGGGATCGTACATAAAGATCATGAGGCCCACTCAGGGATCATACATAGAGGTCATGGGGTCTACTCAGGCATCGTTCATAGAGATCATAGGGCACAGTCAGCGTCATACATAGAGATCATGGGGCCCAGTCAGGGGCATACAAAGAGATCATGTGGCCCCATCAGAGGCGTACATAGAGATCATGGGGCCCACTCATGGATCATACATACAGATCAGGGGGCTCACTCAGGGTTTGTACATAGAGATCATGTGGCCCTCTCAGGTATCGTACATAGAGATCAACTTTTCAAAACCTTCAATTCCTTACTCTGCCCGCCTGCTCCCTCTATCTCTCCCCTTATCTCAGCAGAAGATTTTGCCTCCTTCTTCAAAGAAAAGATTGACAAAATCAGAGACAGCTTTGATCCACTGTCCCCACAGCCTCCCCTTTCACCTATTCTGCCCTTTTCTTCCATCAACTGCTTCCTTCCCATAACTGAAGACCAGCTCTCCTCCCTCCTGTCAAAATCACATCTCACCACCAGCGCCCACGACCAGCTCCCATCCCACCTCATTCCTAACCTCACCTCCGTTAACATCCCAGCCCTAACTCATCTTTTCAACCTATCTCTTACCACTGACATGTTCCCCTCAGCCTTCAAACTCGCCACAACTGTCTCCAACTAGCACCCTATATCACTCCTCCCTTTCGCCTCTAAACTACTTGAACAGCATGTCCACTCTGAGCTGTCCTCTCACCTCTCCTCCTGCTCCCTCTTTGACCACCTGCAATCTGGCTTCTGACGCCTCCACTCCACTGAAACAGCCCTGACCAAAGTCACCAACGACCTACAGACTGCCAAAAGCAAGCGCCACTACTCTGCTCTCCTCCTCCTCGACCTGTCTGCCGCCTTTGACACTGTTAACTACGCCCTTCTACTATAGATCCTGGAATATCTTGGCATCATGGACCTCGCCCTCTCTTGGATCTCTTCATACTTAACGGACCGGAACTTCAGCATCACCCACTCCCACACATCCTCCTCGCCCTACCCCCTATCTGTCGGGGTCCCCCAGGGCTCGGTTCTTGGACTGCTACTGTTCTCAATCTACACTCTCGGCCTAGGGCAACTCATTGAGTCCCATGGCATTCAGTACCACCTCTACGCAGACGACACCCAAATCTACCTGTCTGGTACTGACATCGCCTCGCTTCTATCCAAAATTCCACACTGCCTGTCCGCCAACTCATCCTTCTTCTCTGCTCGCTTCCTTAAGCTGAACATGGACAAAACCGAGTTCATAGTTTTAACAACAGTAAAGAGAAATGTCGGGCACAATCGTCTGTAAAATCACAGATATAACCCTCAGAGTGTGCGATTCCTATTTAAGGCGGTGCGCGTGTGCTGAAGATCCGACAGTCAGTTATAGCGATTTCATAGAAAGAAAACACGGCACTCACCATAGGATGAATCTTCAAAGACTTTTTATTCCATGCGACTCGGCAGGACTAAAACGCAGGGAGGGGAGGGGGTGCTGAGGCTTGGTGACGGTTCCCCATTTCGCAGCGAAACTCGCTGCTTCTACGGACCAAACTAGTCTGGTCCGTAGAAGCAGCAAGTCTCGCTGCGAAACGGGGAACCGTCACCAAGCCTCAGCACCCCCTCCCCTCCCTGCGTTTTAGTCCTGCCGAGTCGCATGGAATAAAAAGTCTTTGAAGATACATCTTATGGTTAGTGACGTGTTTTCTTTCTATGAAATTGCTATAACTGAGTTCATAGTTTTCCCCCCAAGGCGATCCCCCTCACTACCTGACCTATCCATTGTTTTTCAACGACTGATCACTCTCCCCAGTCCCCCAAGCCAAGTGCCTCGGGGTTATCCTTGACTTTTCCCTCTCCTTCAAGCCCCACATCCAGGCCGTCGCCACCTCCTGCCGCCTCCAGCTCAAAAACATCTATAGGATCCGCACTTTCCTTGACCACGACACTGCTAAAAACTTATTCACGCTCTCATCATCTCCCGCCTTGACTACTGCATCTTCCTGCTCACTGGCCTCTCCAATACCTTCCTTGCACCTCTCCAATCTATGCTGAACTCCACTGCCTGCCTAATCCATCTGTCCCCCTGCTACTCCCCTGTCTCCCCCCTCTGCCAAGCCCTTCACTGGCTCACTACTTACCGGTTTTAAAACATTAACCACGACATACAAAGCCATTCACAACCTGTCCCTCCATACATCTCTGACATGGTCTCCCGATACCTAAACTCACGCAACCTGCGATCCTCCCAAGAGCTCCTCCTCTACTCCCGCCTCATCTCCTCTTCGCACAACTGCATACAGGATTTCTCCCGTGCTTCACCCATACTCTGGAACTCACTGCCCCAACACATCAGACATTCTCCTACCCTAGGAACCTTCAAAAGAAGCCTGAAGACCCACCTGTTCTGCCAAGCCTACCACCTGCAATAAGACCCGGTCCTCCACACCGCCTCACGACTGGAACTTCCCCTCCTACTGTATCCCCACCCCCCTATATAAATAAATAATAATAATAAATAATAATAATCATTGGGCCCATTCGGGGATCGTGCATAGAGATCATGGGGCCCACTCAGAGATCGTACATACAGACATTGGGCCCACTCATGGATCGTACATAGAGATCATGGGGCCCACTCAGGGATCATACATAGAGATCATATGGCCCTATCAGGGATCGTACATAGAGATCATGGGGCCCACTCAGGGATCGTACATAGAGATCATAGGGCTCACTCAGGGATCGTACATAGAGATCATGAGGCACAGTCAGCAGCATATATAGAGATCATGGGACCCAATCAGAGGCGTTCCTACATAGAGATCATGGGGCCCACTCAGGGATCATACATAGAGATCATGAAGCACACTCAGGGATCGTAAATATAGATCATGGGGCCCACTCAGGGATCCTACATAGAGATCATGGGGCCCACTCAGGGATCCTAGATAAAGATCATGGAGCCCACTCAGGAATCGTACAAAGAGATCATGGGGCCTACTCAGGGATCGTACAAAGACATCATGGGGCCCACTCAGGGATCGTACATAGAGATCATGGGGCACAGTCAGCAGCATATATAGAGATCATGGGACCCAATCAGAGGCATTCTTATATAGAGATCATGAAACCCAGTCAGCGGCATACAAAGAGATCAAGGGGAACCATCAGAGGCGTACAAACAGATCATGGGGCCCACTCAGGGATCATAAATACAGATCATGGAACCCACTCAGGGATCAAACATAGAGATTATGGGGCCCACTCAGGGATCCTACATAGAGAACATGGGGCCCAATCAGGGATCCTACATAGAGATCATGGGGCCCACTAAGGGATTGTACAAAGACATCATGTGGCCAACTCAGGGATCGTACATAGAGATCATGGGGGCACAGTCAGCAGCATACATAGAGATCATGGGGCCCAATCAGAGGCATTCGTACATAGATATCATGGGGCCTTCTCAGAGATCGTACATAGATATAATGTGGCACACTCAGGGATCGTACATAGAGATCATGGGGCCCACTCAGGGATCCTACATAGAGATAATGGGGCCAACTCAGGGATCGTACATAGAGATCATTGGGGTACAGTCAGCAGCATACATAGAGATCATGGGGCCCGATTAGAGGCATTCGTACATAGAGATCATGGGCCCACTCAAGGGTCGTACATAGAGATCATTGGGCCCACTCAGGGATCGTACATAGAGATCATGGGGCCCACTCAGGGATCGTACAAAGACATCATGGGGCCCACTCAGGGATCGTACATAGAGAATATGGGAGCACAGTCAGCAGCATACATAGAGATCATGGGGACCGATTAGAGGCATTCGTACATAGAGATCATGGGCCCACTCAGGGATCGAACATAGAGATCCTGGGGCCCACTCAGGGATCCTACATAGAGATCCTGGGGCCCACTCAGGGATCATACATAGAGATCATTGGGCCCACTCAGGGATTGTACATAGAGATCATGGGGCCCACTCAGGGATCGTACAAAGAAATCATGGGGCCCACTCAGGGATCGTACATAGAGATCATGGGGGCACAGTCAGCAGCATACATAGAGAACATGGGGCCCGATCAGAGGCATTCGTACATAGAGATCATGGGGCCCACTTAGGGATCGTACAAAGAGATCATGGGGCCCACTCAGGGATTGTACATAGAGATCATGGGGCCCACTCAGGGATCCTACATAGAGATCATGGGGACCACTCAGGGATCATTGATAGAGATTATGGGGCCCACTCAGGGATCTTACAAAGACATCATGGGGCCCACTCATGGATCGTACATAGATATCATTGGGACCACTCGTGGATCATAATTAGAGATCATGGGGCCCACTCAGGGATCGTACATAGAGATCATGGCGCTCATTCAGGGATTATATATAGAGATCATGGGCCCACTAAAAGATCATACATAGAGATCATGGGGCACAGTCAGCAGCACACATAGAGATCATGGGCCCCCATCAGAGGCGTTTGTACATAGAGATTATGGAGCCCACTCAGGGATCGTACTTAGAGATCATGGGGCCCACTCAGGGATCGTACATAGAAATCATGGGGCCTACTCAGGGTTCATACACAGAGATCATATGGCCCACTCAGGGATCGTACATAGAAATCATGAGTCCCACACAGGGATTGTACATAGAGATCATGGGGCTTACTCAGCCATTGTTCATAAAGATCAATGGGCACAGTCAGCAGTATACATAGAGATCATGGGGCCCATCATAGGAGTTCATACATAGAGATCAAGGGGCCCACTCAGGGGCATGTATAAAAATCATGGGGCACAGTCAAGAGTGTACATAGAGAATATGGGGTCCCATCAGAGGAATTCGTACATAAAGATAATGGGGCCCAGTCAGGGGCGTACAAAGAGATCATGGGGCCCACTCAGGGATCATACATAGAGATCATTGGGCCCTCTCAGGGATCTTACAAAGACATCATGGCGCCCACTCATGGATCGTACATAGAGATCATTTTGACAACTCGTGGATCATACTTAGAGATCTTGGGGCCCATTCAGGGATCGTACATAGAGATCATGGGGCCCATTCAGGGATCATACATAGAGATCATGGGCCCACTAAAAAATCATACATAGAGATCATGGGGCACAGTCAGCAGCGTACATAGAGATTATGGGGCCCCATCCGAGGCGTTCGTACATAGAGATCATGGAGCCCACTCAGGATCGTACATAGAGATCATGGGGCCCACTCAGGGATAGTACATAGAGATCATGGGGCCCACTCAGGGATCGTACATAGAAATAATGGGGCCCACTCAGGGATCGTACATAGAGATCATGGGGGCACAGTCAGCGGCGTACATAGAGATCATGGGGGCACAGTCAGCGGCGTACATAGAGATCATGGGGCCTCATCAGAGGCGTTCTTATGTAGACATTATGGGGCCCAGTCAGGGGTGTACAAGGAGATCATGGGTCCCATCAGAGGCGCACATACAATTCATGGGGCCCACTCAGGGATCAAACATAGAGATCATAGGGCCCACTTAGGGATCGCACATAGAGATCATGGGGCCCAGTCAGGGGCATACAAAGAGATCATGGGGTCCCATCAGAGGTGTAAATGCAGATCATGGGCCCCATGACAAGCGTACATACAGATCATGGGGCCAACTCAGGGATCATACATACAGATCATGAGGCCCACTCAGGGATTGTACATAGAGATCATGTGGCCCACTCAGGGTTCGTACATAGAGATCATGGGGCCCACTTAGGGATCCTACATAGAGATATTGGGGCCCACTCAGGGATCGTACATAGAGATCATGGGGCCCACTCAGGGATTGTACATAGAGATTATGGGGCCCACTCAGGGATCGTACATAGAAATCATGGGGCCTACTCAGGGTTCATACACAGAGATCATACGGCCCACTCAGGGATCGTACATAGAAATCATGAGGCCCACACAGGGATTGTACATAGAGATCATGGGGCTTACTCAGCCATTGTTCATAGAGATCAATGGGCACAGTCAGCAGTATACATAGAGATCAAGGGACCCAGTCAGGGGCATGTATAAAAATCATGGGGCACAGTCAAGAGTGTACATAGAGAATATGGGGCCCCATCAGAGGCATTCGTACATAAAGATAATGGGGCCCAGTCAGTGGCGTACAAAGAGATCATGGAGCCCACTCAGAAGCGTACATAAAAATTATAGGGCACAGTCAGCGGCGTACATAGAGATTATGGGTCCCCATCAGAGGTGTTCATGGAGATCATGGGGCCCAGTCAGGGATTGTACATAGAGATCATGGGGCCCACTCAGGGATCTTACATAGAGATCACGAGGCCCACTCTTTGATCGTACATAGACATCATGGGGCCCACTCAGGGATTTTACATAGAGATTCTGGGGGCACAGTCAACGTCATACATAGAGATCATGGTGCCCCATCAGAGGCGTTCGTACATAGAGATCAAGGGACCCAGTCAGGGGCATACAAAGAGATCATGGGGCAACATCAGAGGCGTACATACAGATCCTGGTGCCCCATCAGAGGCATACATACAGATCATGGGGCCCACTCAGTGATCATACATACAGATCATGTGGCCCACTCAGGGATCGTACATAGAGATTATGTGGCCCACTTAGGGATCGAATATAGAGATCATGGGGCCCACTTAGGGATCGTACATAGATATCCTGGGGCTCACTCCGGAATTGTACATAGAGATCATGGGGCCCTATCAGGGATCGTACATAGAGATCATGAGGCCCACTCAGGGATTGTACATAAAGATCATAGTGCCCACTCTGGGATCGTACATAGAATTCATGGGGTCTACTCAGGGATTGTTCATAGAGATCATGGGGCCCACTGAGGGATCGTACATAGAGATCATGGGGCTCACTCTCGGATTGGACATAGAGATCATGGGGTCTACTCAGGCATCGTTCATAGAGATCATGGGGAACAGTCAGCGGCATGCATAGAGATCATGGGGCCCAGTCAGGGGCATACAAAGAGATCATGGGGCCCCATCAGAGGCGTACATACAGATCATGGGGCCCCATCAGAGGCATACATACAGATCATGGGGCCCTCTCAGGTATCGTACATAGAGATCAACTTTTCAAAACCTTCAATTCCTTACTCTGCCCGCCTGATCCCTCTATCTCTCCCCTTATCTCTGCAGAAGATTTTGCCTCCTTCTTCAAAGAAAAGATTGACAGAATCAGAGACAGCTTTGATCCACTGTCCCCACAGCCTCCCCTTTCACCTATACTGCCCTCTCCTTCCATCAACTGCTTCCCTCCATAACTGAAGACCAGCTCTCCCCTTTCTGTCAAAATCACACCTTACCACCAGCGCCCACGACCTGCTCCCATCCCACCTCATTCCCAACCTCACCTCCGTTATCATCCCAGCCCTATCTCATCTTTTCAACCTATCACTTACCACTGGCACCTTCCCCTCAGCCTTCAAACACGCCACAACTGTCTCCAACTAGCACCCTATATCTCTCTTCCATTTCGCCTCTAAACTACTTGAACAGCATGTCCACTCTGAGCTGTCCTCTCACCTCTCCTCCTGCTCCCTTTTTGACCACCTGCAATCTGGCTTCTGATCCCTCCACTCCACTGAAACAGTCCTGACCAAAGTCATCAACGACCTACAGACTGCCAAAAGCAAGCGCCACTAATCTGTTCTCCTCCTCTTCGACCTGTCCGTCACCTTTGACACTGTTGACCACTCCCTTCTACTTCAGATCCTGGAATATCTTGGCATCACGGACCTCGCCCTCTCTTGGATCTCCTCATACTTAACGGACCGGACTTTCAGCGTCACCCACTCCCACACATCCTCCTCGCCCTACCCCCTATCTGTCGGGGTCCCCCAGAGCTCGGTTCTTGGACCTTTATTGTTCTCAGTCTACACTCTCGGCCTAGGGCAACTCATTGAGTCCCATGACCTCCAGTACGACCTCTACGCAGACGATACCCAAATCTACCTGTCTGGTCCTGACATCGCCTCCCTTCTATTCTAAATTTCACACTGCCTGTCCACCATCTCATCCTTCTTCTCTGCTCGCTTCCTTAAGCTGAACATAGACAAAACCAAGTTCATAGTTTTCCCCCCTCACCACCTCCTGCCGACTCCAGCTCAAAAACATCTATAGGATCTGCACTTTCCTTGACCACGACACTGCTAAAACCCTTATTCACACTCTCATCATCTCGCGCCTCGACTACTACAACCTCCTTCTCACCGGCCACTCCAATACCTTCCTTGCACCTCTCCAATCTATCCTGAACTCCGCTGCCTGCCTAATCCATCTGTCCCCACACTACTTCCCTGTCTCCCACCTCTCCCAAGCCCTTCACTGGCTCCCTACTTCCCAGAGATCCCGGTTTAAAACATTAACCACGACATACAAAGCCATTCACAACCTTTCCCCTCCATACATCTCTGACATGGTCTCCCGATACCAACCCTCACGCAACCTGCGATCCTCCCAAGAGCTCCTCCTCTACTCCCCCCTCATCTCCTCTTCGCACAACCGCATACAGGATTTCTCCCGTGCTTTACCCATACTCTGGAACTCACTGCCCCAACACATCAGACATTCTCCTACCCTAGGAACCTTCAAAAGAAGCCTGAAGACCCACCTGTTCCACCAAGCCTACCACCTGCAATGACACCCGGTCCTCCACACCGCCTCACGACTGGAACTTCCCCTCCTACTGTATCCCCACCCGCCCCTTGTAGAATGTGAGCCCTGGCGGACAGGATTTCCCCCCTCTCGTATCTGTATGACCAAATTGTCCACAATTATTGTTACTTGTATTGTTACTATGTTACTTGTCCTAGTCTGCCCCTTTTAGCATGTAAAGTGCCATGGAATATAATGGCACTATATAAATAAATAGTCATAATAAATAATAATCATGAGGCCCACTTAGGGATCGTACATAGAGATCGTGGGGCCCACTCAGGGATTGTACATAGAGATCGTGG
This sequence comes from Allobates femoralis, assembly GCA_033576535.1. NCBI lineage: Eukaryota > Metazoa > Chordata > Amphibia > Anura > Aromobatidae > Allobates > Allobates femoralis. The sequence continues at coordinate 230,564,506 of JARQOC010000003.1, forward strand.
GGCCCACTCAGGAATCGTACATAGAGATCATGGGGCCCACTCAGGGATTGTACATAGAGATCATGGGGCCCACTCAGGGATCGTACATAGAGATCATGGGGCCCACTCAGGGATTGTACATAGAGATCATGAGTCCCACACAGGGATTGTACATCGAGATCATGGGGCTTACTCAGCCATTGTTCATAAAGATCAATGGGCACAGTCAGCAGTATACATAGAGATAATGGGGCCCATCATAGGAGTTCATACATAGAGATCAAGGGGCCCACTCAGGGGCATGTATAAAATCATGGGGCACAGTCAAGAGTGTACATAGAGAATATGGGGCCCCATCAGAGGCATTCGTACATAATATGGGGCCCAGTCAGGGGCGTACAAAGAGATCATGGGGCCCACTCAGGGATCATACATAGAGATCATGGGGCCCTCTCAGGGATCTTACAAAGACATCATGGGGCCCACTCATGGATCGTACATAGAGATCATTGGGACTACTCGTGGATCATACTTAGAGATCTTGGGGCCCATTCAGGGATCGTACATAGAGATCATGGGGCCTATTGAGGGATCATACATAGAGATCATGGGGCCCTCTCAGGGATCTTACAAAGACATCATGGGGCCCACTCAGGAATCATACATAGAGATCATGGGGCCTACACAGGGATCATACATAGAGATCAAGGGCTTACTCAGGCATTGTTCATAGACATCATGGCGCACAGTCATCAGCATTCATAGAAATCATGGGGCCCATCAGATGATTTAGTACATAGAGATCATGGGACCCATTCAGGGGCATGTATAAAAATCATGGGGCACAGTCAAGAGCGTACATAGAGATCATGGGGCCCCATAAGAGGCGTTCGTACAAAGAGATCATGGAGTCCACTCAGTGGCGCACATACAAATTATGATGTGGTCATAAACCACTGTTTGGGCGCACGGCAGGGCTCAGGAGGGAAGAAGCGCCATTTCACTTTTTGAACGGAAAATTGGCTCCAAAATTCAAATGGTGCTCCTTCCCTTCCGAGCCCTGCCGTGCGCCCAAACAGTGGTTTATAACCACATATGAGGCATCTGTGTACTCAGGAGAAATTGCCCAACAAATTTTAGGATTCATTTTATCCTGTTGCCCATGTGAAAATGAAAAAATTGAGGCTAAAAGAACATTTTTGCTGCAAAAATTAAAAGGTCTATTTTTTCCTTCAAGTTTATTTTAGTTCCTAAATAATAATTAATAATCTTCTTGAATATAGTTTTGAGTAGCTAGAGGGGTGCGGTTTTTGGAACGGTGTGACTTTTGGGTGTTTTCTGTCACATTAGTCCCTCAAAGAGACTTCAAATGTGATGTGGTCACTAAAAAAATGGTTTTGTAAATTTTGCTGGAAAAATGAATAATTGCTGATGAACTTTGAACCCTTATAACATCCTACCAAAATTTTTTTTTCTTCCAAAATTGTGCTGATCTAAAGTAGACATGTGGAAAATGTTATTTATTAACTATTTTGTGGCACATATCTCTCTGGTTTAGCAGAATAAAAATTAAAAATTAGAAAATTGCTAAATTTTCTAAATGTTTGCCAAATTTTTGATTTTTTCACAAATAAACGCAAAAATGATCGACCTAAAGTTAATACTAACATGAAGCTCAATATGTCACGAAAAAACAATCTCAGAATCGCTCGGATCCAATGAAGCGTTCCAGAGATATACCCTCAGAAAGGGACACTGGTCAGAATTGCCAAAAATGCCTCGGTCTTTAGGGTCAAAATAGGCTCGGTCATGAAGGGGTTAAACTTGATGTGATCACTAAAATTGGGTTTTGTAAATTTTGTTGGAAAAATGAAAAATTGCTGATAAACTTTTAACCCTCTTAGCTTTGTAACAAAACAATTGTTTCAATAATAGTACCGAATTTTGTGTGATTTATGGGCATAAAATTACATTTTGAAAATTGCTACATTTGTGCCAAAATTCTGATATGCAAAAAATATTGACCTAAATTTTCCACTAAAATGAAGTGTAATATGTCGAGAACAAACATTTCTGGAATCCCTGGAATATATTGAAACGCTCCAGAGTTATTAACACATAAGGTGACTCTTGTCAGGGAGGTGAAAACTGGCTCACGGATTAAGGGGTTAAAAGTACATGTACAATACATCCCAAAAATGTGATTATAGTTAGTGTGCATTTGATTTGCCTAAGTAAAAATGTGCTACTTAAAGTGTGTTTTTTAAGATCTACCGCTAGATGGCAAAATTGCTCCATACATAGCTATGCACATGAAATAAAATGATAAAAACAAAAAAGTCTCCATTGCCCACAAAATTCTAATATATCTTGAAAAAAATAGATAATCATTTAAAGGTGATTTTTTTTTAATTATTTATTTATAAAAAGATAATTCCATGATGGCAAAAGAACACGTGAAACAGGATTTGTTCCTGAAAAATTGATTTTTTTCATGTAAAATGGAGAAAGCTAATAATTCTTGAATATTTTTATATACCATTTTCACCATTGAATTATTATATTTAGTATATAGAGATTTTGTATTAAAAATAGCAAGTAATGTATTAATAACGAAATAATAAAAACATAACTGCTCTGTCTTTTCCTGTAATTAATTTATAATTAAATAAATGCGTAAAAAGGAAATTTCCATGTAAATGTATTATTACATGTAGTAGATTTGATGGAAACATTTTACTAACTGGTCTACAGATCTGAATATAAGATATTATGTCATTGGTCTCTTTACTTTATATACAGTCATTGCATAAAGTGTTGACGCTCTTCAAATTGTCCCAGAAAATTAATATTATTAATATTATTATTTGGCCATACACATGTTTATTTCTTTTTTCTGCATTGGGAACAACACAAAAAAAAACTGAGAAAAGAAGGCAAATTGGACGTAATTTGAAACAAAACTGGGCTGTCCAAAATTGTTGGCACCTTTCCAACATTGTGGGTAAACAAGTTTGTTTCAAGAATGTGATAATCGTTCAAACTCAGGCTGGTTTCACACTACGATTTTGTGCCTGTCCGTGGTATCCGACTTTGAAGGGGGATCCCACGGACAGGCACGGATCCATACGGATCCCTGCAATCGGATGGCAAATAGCCATCCGATCTGCAGGATCCGTGTGGATCCTGCGGTCCCCTGTCTCTCCCTACTCCTGCCTCCTCCATCTTCTGCCCTCTCCTATTCTATATGCTGTGTCCCCACTATTCTTTGCTGTGCCCCCTCTTCTCTATCCTCCTCTATCCCTATCCTGTCCCCTGTCCTCTCCCTGTGTGTAAAAAAATAAAAAAACTCCTCCAGGAGTATACATTACCTGCCACCGGCTCCAACGCTGCACACGATCAGGGCAGAAGAGCCTGTGATGATGTAAGAGACCCAGTCAGCTGACGAGTCATGTGACCAGGCTCTTACATCATCACAGGTCCTTCAGTCCTGATCGTGTGCAGCGTTGGAGCCAGTGACAGGTGATGTATACTCCCGGAGGAGTTTTTTTATTGTTTTTACACACAGGGAGAGGACAGGGGACAGGATAGGGATAGATGAGGATAGAGAAGAGGGGGCACAGCAAAGAATAGCGGGGGCACAGCATATAGAATAGGAGAGGGCAGAAAATGGAGGAGCAGAAGCAGGGAAAGACAGGGGATACGGAACCGACATCGGATCCGAGGTGAACTCAGATCCGATGTCCATAGGCTCCTATGCTGTGGGCACTAGGATCAGCCTCGGATCAGCAGTGATCCGAGGCTGTCCGATGTGAGTCACGGACACAAAATCGTAGCAGGCTACGATTTTGTGCCCGTGATTACATCGGATGGGATCGGATGGTGCCAAAATCGGATGCCAATAGTGGCACATCCGATCCCATCCGATTCCCATAGGGGAACATGGGGTCCGATTTCGGATCCGATTGTATCCGTTTTGAAACGGATACAATCGGATGACCGAAAATCGTTATGTGAAAGCAGCCTCACCTGTAACAAGTAACTGATATGGGCAATATGAAAATCACACGTGAAACCAGATAAAAAGGAGAGAAGTTTACTCAGTCTATGCATTGTTTGCTGTTTGTGCTGCACTAAACATTGAAAACAGAAAGTGTAGAAGAATATGATCTGAAGAAAATCCATCTCCAAAGATCTTATTGTTCCTTTTTCCATGGTGCACAGCATATTCTAGAAGTTTACAACCCATGGTACTGAAGCTAATCTCCCTGGATGTGGATGGAAGAGAAAAATTAATGAAAGGATAGTCTGGATGGTGGGCAAGCAGCCACAATTAAGTTCCAAAGAAATTCCAGCTGTTTGCAAGTTCAAGGTGCATCTGTGTCAGCTTGAACTATCGACATTTGAATGAACTGAAACGCTATGGCAGGATACATAGGAGGACCTCACTGCTGACATAGATATAAGAAAAATAGCTAGAAGGCAGTTTGCCAAAATGTATGTAAGTCAAAATCCTTTTGGGAAAGCATTCTGTGGACAGGTGAGACCAAGATAGAGCTTTCAGTCTATTGTTTACCAAAAATGGAATGATACCAAATATGGTGGAGGTTCAAAATGTTTAGGTTTATATTGCAGCCTCTGGTACTGTGAGCCTTGACTGTGTCCAAGGCATCATTCATGATATCTGAAGAATTCCAAAGGATTTTGGTTTGCAATGTAGTGTCCAGTATCAAAAAGCTGGTTTTACATCCTAGGTCAAGGGTCTTCTAGCAGGACAATGACCTCAATCATACTTCAGGAAGCAATCAGAATTTGATGGAAACAAAGCGCTTGAGAGTTTTGAAGTGGCGAGAAATGAGTCTGGATCTATATACCATTGACCACCTGTAGAGAGATCTTAAATTGCTGTTGGGAGAAGGCACCCTTCAAATAGGAGAGACCTGGAACAGTTTGCAAAATAGCTGTCCAAAATTCCAGCTGAGAGGTGTAAAAACCTTGTTGATGGTCAGGGGTTGGCTGGGAATTTTTGCCTGAGGGCAAGCATACATTAATGGCCTGCATGTTGTGGAGGCCCATATTTAACTCCTTACTGACATATGACTGGTATGTCATATATCGGCTCCCTGAGTGGGATGCGGGCTCACAAGCCGATAGGTGGGAGCGTCATTTTTTGCATCAATCAGCTAACCTGTGACAAAATTACGGGGCATTGATGAGTTATCATGATGGAAAAAGGTTTGCTGTAATACCCCATGCCCGTCATGACACTTCAGCACAAGCCTGGCATTCACAGGAGACTGTGATTTCTTCTACTGTATAGAGAGCAATATTGTGTTATTGCTTTATATCACACAAGCGATCAGGAAATTGCAGGTTCATGTTCCTAAGGGGACTAGAAAATGCAGGGAAAAGTTAAAAAAAAAAAATTAAAAATCTGATAAGAGTAAAAAAAATCTTAAAGCTCAAATCACACTCCTTTTCTCCTACAGGTATTAAAAAGGCTAGGGTCACATTTCCATTTTGACCCTAGCCTGCCGGATTCCGGTTTTAACTTAGAAGTTTTTCCAGCACCGCATAGCGTTACCGCTATGCGGTGCTGGAAAACGCTGCCCTTAGTTACCCTATGTTTACCTTCACTACCTGTCACACAGGCAGCTGCTCGGAGTGCGCTTTACAGCGCCGCACAGGAAATGTTGCAGACAGCGCTTCCTGTGCAGCGCTGTAAAGCGCACTCTGAGCAGCTGCCTGTGTGACAGGTAGTTAAGGTAAACACCGGGTAACTAAGGGCAGCGTTTTCCAGCAGCACATAGCAGTAACGCTATGCGGTACTGGAAAAAGTTCTAAGTTAAAACCGGAATCCGGCAGGCTAGGGTCAAAACGGAAATGTGACCCTGGCCAAAGACATAAAAAATACATATTATTATCACTGCATTTGTGAAAGTCTCATCTATCAAAATATAAAGTGAATTAATCTAATCAGTAAATGGTGTAACAAGAGAAAATATCAAAATGATAGAATTGCAGTTTTTTGGTAGCAACACAAATAAATATAATGAGAGGTGATCAAAAGATCACATGTACCCAAAAGTGATATCAATTAAAATAATAGAAAATTAAAAAAAAATGTTGTGTTGTATCGCCATTTCCCAAGACCCATTATGTTTTCACTTTTTGGTCACTGGAGATGTGTGAGGGCTTATTTTTTGCAGGGTGAAATTACATTTTTGTTTATAACATTTTGGGATAGATGTGATGTTTTGATTACTTGTTACAGCATTTTTTGTGGTATTGCAAGGATAAAAGAAAGTTATTATTTTGGTATTTTTAATAACCAATTGGGTTAAATATTTTTATATTTTGATAGGACTTTTCTGAATATAGTTCTACCACGTACAGTGTTGGCCAAAAGTATTGACACCCTGCAATTCTTTCAGATAATACTCAGTTTCTTCCTGAAAATGATTGCAATCACAAATTCTTTGGTATTATTATCTTCATTTAATTTGTCTTCAATGAAAAAACACAAAAGAGAATGAAGCAAAAAGCAAAACATTGATAATTTCACACAAAACGCCAAAAATGGGCCAGACAAAAGTATTGGCACCCTCAGCCTAATACTTGGTTGCACAACCTTTAGCCAAAATAACTGCGATCAACAGCTTCCAGTAACCATCAATGAGTTTCTTACAATGCTCTGCTGGAATTTTAGACCATTCTTCTTTGGCAAACTGCTCCAGGTCACTGATATTTGAAGGGTGCCTTCTCCAAACTGCCATTTTTAGATCTCTCCACAGGTGTTCTATGGGATTCAGGTCTGGACTCATTGCTGGCCACCTTAGAAGTCTCCAGTGCTTTCTCTCAAACCATTTTCTAGTGCTTTTTGAAGTGTGTTTTGGGTCATTGTCCTGCTGGAAGACCCATGACCTCTGAGGGAGACCCAGCTTTCTCACACTGGGCCCTACATTATGCTGCAAAATTTGTTGGTAGTCTTCAGACTTCATAATGCCATGCACATGGTCAAGCAGTCCAGTGCCAGAGGCAGCAAAGCAACCCCAAAACATCAGGGAACCTCCGCCATGTTTGACTGTAGGGACCATGTTCTTTTCTTGAATGCCTCTTTTTTTTCTCCTGTAAACTCTATGTTGATGCCTTTGCCCAAAAAGCTCTACTTTTGTCTCATCTGACCAGAGAACATTCTTCCAAAACGTCTTAGGCTTTCTCAGGTTTTACCTCCACTGCTAGGCAGCTCTACAGATATAGGGGCAGAAAAGGGATACTCATATTGTGATGTGCTCTTCTCCTCCAGTGAACTTGTAAATATACACTTTTTTCACATTTGTATACTTTGTTGACTAGACCAGTCATTTTTAAAGAGAATCAATAAAATAATTCTTTTAATACTAATCCTGAAGTGGTAGTCCTCACGTCTTTAGCAATTTGAAGAGATAAAAACTACCCAACTCATTAGATACCTCTGTTTAAATATATGCAATCATTTTCAGGAAGAAACTGTGTATTATCTGACAGAATTGCAGGGGTGTCAATACTTTTGGCCACAACTGTACATGGATTTCTTAGAAAACGTTATCTTTATTTTTAATCTTTCAATCTTTTTTTAAATTTTCTCTGTAGCTATTTGTCTTTTAAGGGGACTTCAACCTGTCACTCATCCCTTCTGCTTTATACCGGTACCGGTACTGGTAATGTAATGACCAGTAAGCACCCTTTAAACACCGTTTACCGGTCATCACATTGCAATAAAAAGTCACCGCTAACAAAATTACTTTCTCTTTCTCCTGACATAAAAACGCATGTCGGATGAAAGAGAAATGTTATAACCTAAGGCTCCCAGGTCCACCGATGCTGGAGATCTCCCACCCCCCCCCTTCCCCGGACCACCCCAAAATGGCGGCGGCACGTGTGACATTTTGCCACCTCCCCTGCATGTCGATACATGTGTGACATGTCAGATCGTATGGTAATCACATCCCATGGTTCCTCCCCACACTTTGCAGCCTTGGACCCCTCCATCTACCTCCTCCAGCCCCCAGTACTCATCCATACTGCCTCCTCTCCTCCACTCCTCTAACCCCTCTGCTCAGCTCCTCAAGCCCCTCTGCTCCCCTAGCCCCCCTCCTCCGCTCCCCCAGCCCCTCTGCTCCGCTCCCCAAGCCCCTCTCTCTTACCCACCTCCGGTGGTCTCTGGCAGTCCCACGTTCCTGGCATTGGCCGCCAGTGGTAACAGGCCTTCTGTGCATGCATTCATGCGTGCACCTCCTCTGTGCACGCACTCTTCCAGGGGAGTAATAAATCATGAACTTACAGAGTTCATGACCTATCATTCCCCTGGGGTCTCACAGGGATTAATTCATCTTCATGATAATCTGCTTTAGAGATCATCATGAAGATAAATTAACCCCTGTGTGACCCCTGGATCCTAATGGGTCATGAACTTACAGAGTTCATGACCTGTCATTTTCGCTGAGAGGGTGCCTTCACTTATAGCATATGGGGATGCCCACATATGCTATAATACTGAGAATCATCACGGGACCACCCATTGGACTATGTCGGACTTCACTGGCCATTGCACTACGTCGGACATTACCGCCCACTGGAATACGTCGGAAATCACAGATTGATAAAGATGGGGTCTAAATAAGTGTTTGTGTTTTTTATTCTAATAAAAATATTGTTCTCTGTGGTGTTTTCTTTACTATTTACTAGAGATTCCTAATGGCTGTGTCTAACATTGACCCGACATTATAAATCTCGGGCTTAGTGCAAGCTGTCAAAACAAAGCTGGCAATAACCCCGCATTACCCAGTCTGCCACCGCTACACAGCAGCTGGAAGAGTCGGACACAGCGCCAGAAAATGGCGCTTCTATGAACGTGCCATTTTCTGGGGCTCCTGCGGGCTGCAGTTTGCAGTGGGGGGGGGGGCCAGAAAGCTTGGACCTCCCCACGCTGAGGATTTCAGCCCCCAGCTGGCTAGTTGTACCTGGCTGGACCGAAAATTTGGCGAAGCCCCACATAATTTTTTTAGCTATTTCATGTAACAATTAAAAAAAAAGGCTTTCCTTTATTTTTGGTTTCCAGAGAGGTAAAACTAGGCAGCAGGGGTTGGTGGCAGCCCGAAGCTGCCTGCTGTATCTGGCTGGACCAAAAATATGGCGAAGCCCCATGTCGTTTGTTTTAAAAATGTAATTAAGAAATAATTTTTAAAAATGCAGGAGAGGAGACGTGCAGGACACAGTGTCTCTGGATCTTGTGCACATGCCCTAAAAGTGAGAAATTGTGTGTGAAAAAAGAAAATATTCAATATGACGACCTATAGTTATCAATTCTGTGAAGTAGCTATAGGCTCCAAATGCTCACGATACCCCTAGATATAATCCTTGCGGGGTCTAGTTTCCTAAATGGGGTCACTTGTGGTGGAGCTCCAATGTGGAGACACACAGGGACCCTCCAAACGCGACATGGTGTCCGCTAACAATTTGAGCTCATTTTCCATTCAAATTGTTAGCGGACACAATGTCGCGCATGGAGAGCCCCTCTGTGCCTAAACATTTGAGCTCCACCACAAGTGACCCCATTTTGGAAACTAGACCCCCCAAGGAACTTATCTAGATGTATAGTGAGCACTTTGAACCCCCAGGTGCTTCACAAATTGATCCTTAAAAATGAAAAAGTACTTTTTTTCCACAAAAACTTTCTTCTGGCTTTAATGTTTTCATTTTCACATGAGCAACACGGTAAAATGAATACTAAAATTTTTTGGGCAATTTCTCCTGAGTGCACCGATTCCTCAAATGTGGTCATAAACCACTGTTTGGGCGCATAGTAGGGCTCAGAAGGGAAGGAGCACCATTTGACTTAATGATTGGAAAATTAGCTCCAAAAGTCAAATGGCGCTCCTTCCCTTCTGAGCCCTGCTGTGCGCCCAAACAGTGGTTTATGACCACATATGAGGTATCGATGTACTCAGGAGAAGTTGCCCAACAAGGATATTATTTTATTATGATGCCTATGTGAAAATGAAAAAAATTAGGCTAAAAAAACATTTTTGTTGGAAAATTAAAAGGTCTATGTTTTCCTTCCACTTTGCTTTAGTTCCTGTGAAGCACCTGAAGGGCTAATAATCTTCTTGAATGTAGTTTTGAGTAGCTTGAGGGGTGCAGTTCTTGGAATGGTGTCACGTTTGGGTGTTTTCTGTCATGTACACCTCTCAGAGGGACTTCAAATGTGATGTGGTCCCTAAAAAAATGGTTTTCTGCTGGAAAAATGAGAAATTGCTGATGAACTTTGAACCCTTATAACTTCCTAACCAAAATGTTTCTTTCCAAAAGTGTGCTGATGTAAAGTAGACATGTGGGAAATGTGATTTATTAACTATTTTGTGTCACATAACTCTCTGGTTTAAAAGAATAAAAATTCAAAACTTGAAAATTGCAAAATTTTCACCAAATTTTTGATTTTTTTCACAAATAAATGCAAAAATTATCAACCTAAATTTACTACTAACATGAAGCCCAATATGTCCTGAAAAAACAATCTCAGAATCACTAAGATCCATTGAAGCTTTTCAGAGTTATTACCTTTATAAAGGGACACTGGTCAGAATTGACAAAAAAAACGGTCTGTTCATTAAGGTGGAAATTGAATCCGTCACTAAGGGGTTAAGGGAGCTTCGTACAGCGTTCTTCAACAGACCCTCAGATGTCAATACAATAAATCGATGCCCTGCGGTCACATCACAGTGGGTGCACCATTTGCACAGTATAAAGTGTAACAGGCCCCCAACACCTCATAATATACATGGTAACATTAATCCATCACTTCATCATATACATGTTACCAAGCCCTAATATTATATAGACCCCTCCCAGCCCACCACAGTACATAGAGATGAATACCCTGAGACCTGTCACCATAGAGCGTAGCACACCTCCTTCCCTCATTGGACACAATTTATTAGATGCTATTTGCATCTTACCCAACTTTTCCACAGCCAGGAGGGGTTATGTGTGCAGAAGGAGAGAAGCCCAGAAAGATACCACAGAGCAGAGAGGAGGAGCTAACACTGAGCAATTAGCGCCACACAGGTCCTGAAGAGGCAGGAATACTCCTCAACTAGTGTGCTTAGTGATAGGATTTGGTGGCCTTACACAGTGTTTCTTTGGCACATCTGCTGCACTCTGCTGCAGCCAAGCTGCCAAATTTAAAGATTCAGTGCATCCTGGTGGCTTCTAAAACAGCTGGGGATCTTGTGCCCCTAGGCACCTCCCTGGGATCTGGCCTGGGGTGAATATGCCCCTGTGCCCCTCCATGGCCCAGTCCACTCTTCTTGAAGGTGGTAGGAAGCGATTCATTGCTGTTATCTGTTCCAAATATTAAGTTGAGGGTATCAACTATATTGTCAAGCCCATTTTGCGATTTATGTGTGAAATTATATTAAATTCTACTTTTTTTTTCTCAGTTTTTTTTTTTTGTTGTTAAAATACACACAAAGGTAATAAACATGTGCATAATGAATTATGTGTAATTGCAATAATTTTCTAGAAGAAATACTTAATTTTCTGGAACAATTTCAAGAGTGCCAACCCTTTTGGCCTTGGCTGTAAAAGTGCACAATCTAAAGGAGATGTCCAAGGCTTTCAAATTTTTTCAATTAACTAGTTTGATTTCTTTGTGCCAGAAATTTGCACCAAAATTGTGTGCATTTTTGGTGCCCAGTGGCCCTAAATCATCAAAACTTTGAAAAATCACTATTTTTATGTGTAACTCTGAACTTAATGGAACTTTTGATGTTTCAGAGACTGAAGTAAGATTTCTATCATGGTGCATGGAGGCAAATGCCACTCGTTGATACTTCTAATTCATGAAGAGCTATGTGCATATCTTGATGAATTTGGGACCATTGTCTTATTAAGCCACATCCCATTTAAGTGGAGCCATGTTGCACATTTTGATCAAGAAGCTGAATGTGTCCAGGAGCACATACAGTGTTTAATATGGCACAAGATACATTTTTTTTCTAAAGCAATTACCTTGATAAATCTCTCCACAAGTGTACTTTAAAAAACATTTTCCCAAATATAACTATAAAGGAAACCCACATCATCATCCCTTTAAAAGGGATAGTGGCAGAGCTATGTAGGAGGAGACCACCAGGAGCTGAAGACTGAAGGATCTTAAACTGCAGAACCATAGGTGATGTTACCATCACATGATCCAGCCATCCCGGAAATGCTAGGCCCCGCTTGATGAGTGGTAATACACTATAGGCTGGAGATCCTAGTTGTATGGGTGGTACATCCAGGAAAGGTTAGTGTTAACCTATACACCTCCCCCCACTAGAACACCAGTTATTACCCAATGAGGCGCCCCACCTGTTTTTTTTCTCTTACTTCTACCTATAGTCCCTATATTTTCTCTGAAATGTTGGCACATTTCAGAGTAGAACATACCTGACTTTAATCATGCTGCATAGCTCTGATTCATGCTGCCTATGCTGCATGAATTATCTGATAGGTTCCCATTCTGTAATTAAAGGTGATCTAACAATTACCATATATACTCGTGTATAAGCCGAGTTTTTCAGCACAAAAATTGTGCTGAAAAGAGCCCCCCTCAGCTTATACACGAGTCACTATACGGCTGAGTGTGGGGGGGGCGGTGTCTGGGGGCTGGAGGAGGCAGGGGGAGGCTGTAATATGAGCGTCACGTGGGGCCGCTCATTAGAGCAATGCAATATGCACTGCATCCCCCTGTCCATCAGCGGCAGGGGGAGCTGTGCATATTACACTGCGCTCGCCCAGTGGTATATACAGGCCCTCCTGCTCCCCCCCAGTGGTATATACAGGCCCCCGCTCCCCCCAGTGGTATACACAGGCCCCCCTCTCCCCCCAGTGGTATATACAGGCCCCCGCTCCCCCCGTGGTATATACAGGCCTCCCGCGGTATATACAGGCCCCCCGTTTCCCCCCAGTGGTATACAGGCCCCCGGTTGCTGCCGCACACCTGTAAAAGAATAGCTTTCATACTTACCCTCCTCGCTGTTACCGCGCTCCTCCGGTCTCCTTCCCGCTTCTACCCGGCCGGCCAACGCAACCACAATGACGTCATTGTTTCTGCGCGGTCACATGACACCGGGTAGAAGCAGGAAGAAGACGAGGACGCGCGATGACAGCGAGGAGGGTAAGTATGAAAGCTATTCTTTTATAGGTGTGCGGTAGCAACCGGGGGCCTGTATAGCACTGGGGGGGAAAAGGGGGGGCCTGTATATACCGCTGGGGGCCTGTATATACCACTTGGGGGAGCGGGGGCCTGTATATACCACTGGGAGGGAGCGGGGGGCCTGTATACCACTGGGGGGGGTGCGGGGGCCTGTATATACTACTGGGGGGGAGCGGGGGGCCTGTATATACCACTGTGGGGGAGCGGGGGCCTGTATATACGATGGGGGGAGCGGGGGCCTGTGTATACCACTGGGAGGGAGCGAGGGCTTGTATATACCACTGGGGGGAGCGGGAGGGCCTGTATATACCACTGGGGAGGAGCGGGGGCCTGTACATACCACTGGGGGGGAGCGGGGGGCCTGTATATACCACTGAAAGGGAGCGGGGGCCTGTATATACCATGGGGGGGGAGCGGGGGCCTATATATACCACTGGGGGCGAGCGGGGGGCTGTATATACCACTGGGGGGAGGCTTGAATATACAACTGGGGGGAGCCTGTATATATCACTGATGGGGCCTGTATATATCACTATGGGGGCCTATATATATCACTGGGGGGGCTGTAACCTCTAATGGGGGGCCTGTATATACCACTAATGGCGGGCCTGTATATACCACTGGGGAGGCTGCTGTATACCACTGGGGCTGCTGTATATACTGCTGGGGCCTGTATATACCACTGGGGAGGCTGCTGTAATACTGCTGGGGCCTGTATATACCACTGGGGAGGCTGCTGTATACACTGGGACTGCTGTATATACTGCTGGGGCCTGTATATACCACTGTGGATGCTGCTGTATACTACCACTGGGGAGGCTGCTGTATACTACCATTGGGGAGGCTGCTGTATACTACCACTGGGGAGGCCTGTATACCACTGGGGGGCCTGTATACCACACTGCTGGGGGCTGTATACCTGTGCTGGGGTCCACCGTCAGCTTATACACGAGTCAATAGGTTTTCCCAGGTTTTGGGGGCAAAAGTAGAGGGGTCGGCTTATACACGGTTCGGCTTATACACGAGTATATACGGTAGCTCACTTCCCTGAATGTGGGTTTAGAAATCCTTAATAATAAGCTAATAAGGTAAAAAATATTTATACCATGTTAGCCAGTAGATAGAAAAATATTAGAATCTGAGAGTCCTCAGTGGTTGATACATTTTAATGACTAACTGAAAAGATCGTAAGTAAAGCAAGCTTTCGAGACACTATGGCCTCTTCATCAGGCTGATAATGACACAAATTCTGAAGACACACACATACATACATATGCAGGGTTGGATGATGTAGTAAATACGACAGGTGATGTAAAGCAGAGTCAGTCTTGGAAGGGGGAGAGGAGCTGGGGAGGTAAAATAAAAATTCCGAGTTAAGAGGAACAGATTGTATTATTGTTCTATGATTAGTGGTCTGTGGGGACCTGAAAATTCCTCACTGGGTGTAGCAAGCTATAGATTCATATAAATCATTATTGGCCTGACGAAGGGTCCTTAGTGTCCTGTAAAGCTTGCTTTGCTTACCATCTTTTTAGTTAGCCATTAAAAGGTAGAAACCACTGAGGACTCTCAGATTCTAATATTTTAATGATAATCTGGTTTTAATATGGGAGTCTGTAAACAGTTATACATTCCTGGTTGTACAGTACAAGTAAAACCATGGGACATTTTTCATTGGTCTCTGCGATCCGGGTTTCAACAGTCTTTGATCAGTTTCTCAGTTTTTAACATTATCGCTGATTCTGCTGTATGCAAAAAATATTCAAATTTACTCTTATAGATTTCAATGTTACTGTAAAAGTTGACATCACACAGATGGAATTAGAGATAGATCATATTAATACAGTAATAACATTTATTCACTTATATAGCACTATTAATTCCACAGTGCTTTACATACATTTGCAACACTGTCCCCATTGAGGCTCACAATCTAAGCATCCTATCAGTATGTTTTTGGACTGTGGAAGAAAACCAGGGAACACAGAGGAAACCCACGTAAACACAGGGAGAACATACAAACTTATTGCAGATGTTGTCCTTGGTGGGAATAGATGGAGTAGATGAAATTTATGTGAGGTCCATGATTTTAAAAGGAACCTGACCCCTCCAAATCACCCCCAACCCTATTAATATCTGTCCCTGCACCCTAACATATCAGTATTAGTGCTCCTTTTTTATAAAAAAAAGCGCTCTGTAACAATGGAATAATCAACAATATACACTTACAAATCTGAGACTTCTTGTCCCTGAATAAGTCTCACAGGGCGTCCCCTGTGAGACTCTAAGCCCTCCCTAGGTGCTCATTTTCACCCCCCGAATGATCTCTCTGTCTGTGCTGCTGTGTTGTGGAGCTGAAGGCAGGACTAATGATTTGCATTCTGTGAGTAATAGAGAGGGGGAGGGTAAAGCCTGCATAAGCAGAGCACACAGACAGAAAGAGGGTGGATCCTGGAGCCTGCAAAACAACACGCCCTAAGGGCTAAAGAATATAGCCCGTGCTAATTATAATCACTAATGAGTGAATATTAAAATGTGTATAGAAAGGTAGGGGCACCGGGCACCTTCAGGGCTATTGGTCTTTCTTATTTCTCCATAAAGACAGACCGCTGTCTTATCCCCAGCCACCTGGTGGTGCTACACCTGCATCAGCCAGTCAAGCATTTACAGTCCAAGTATAGAAAACAAATAGGCGGCACTCACCGTGTGTTTGTAGGTGCTTTCTTTATTGAAGAGGTGCGCATTTTTTTTTAATTATTTCATGAAATTCTGAGATTCTGACTCTGACTCTGAGACTCTGACTCTGAAATTCATGAAATAATAAAAAAAAAATGCGTGGGGCTCCGCGCAATTTCTATGTCTAGCCAGGTACAGCTAAGCAGCTGGGGGCTGGAATCCGCAGCGCAGGGATGCCCAAGCTTTCTGGGCACCCCCCGCTGCAAATTGCAGCCCGCAGCCGCCCCAGAAGATGGCGCGTTCATTGAAGCGCCATCCTCTGGCGCTGAACCCCGCTCTTCCAGCGGCCCTGGTAGCGGTGGCACGCTGGGTAATAAAGAGGTTAGGGCCAGCTTTGTATTATCAGCTGGCCCTAAGCCCGAAATTTATGGCGGTCACGCCAATATTAGACATGACCGCCATGAATTTCTATTAAATTGTTTTAAAAAAAACACAACACAAGGAAAATTTTTTATTAGAAATGAAAAAAAAAGCCATTAGGGACTCCATCTTTAATTAAAAAAATCCTCTTCCGTCCGACGCAGTCCAAAACGCGATGTCCTCTCTGCTACATCCCCTGTGCATAAATATAGATGTCTATGCACAGGGAATAAGCAGACTGAGAACAATCTCAGCTCTGCTACATCATCTCTGTGCACAGACATTCATGTCTGTACACAGGGAATGAGCAGACTGAGAACAATCTCAGCACTGCTACATCATCTCTGTGCACAGTCATTCATGTCTGTACACAGGGAATGAGCAGACTGAGAACAATCTCAGCACTGCTACATCATCTCTGTGCACAGACATTCATGTCTGTACACAGGGAATGAGCAGACTGAGAACAATCTCAGCACTGCTACATAATGTCTGTGAGCAGGCGGGCTCTAGGACCCTGGAGCTGCACAGAGAAGACAGCTGGACTCGGCTCGCAAAGAAACAGCAGTTATCTGCGAGTTTCCCTGCTATCACTGGCACAGTAGCCAGTGATTACTCGCACGAGTCTAATGCAAACAATGGCAATCCTAGTTTTGTCAGCGTTTCTGACAAAACTAGGATTGATATTGATTTGCATTGGACTCGTGCGAGTAATCACTGGGAAACTCGCAGAGTACCGAGTCCTGCGAGTCCCTTACTACTCGCCGAGTAACGAGTCCTAGCGAGTAGATTCGCCCATCCCTACTTACAATGCTCTGCTGGAATTTTAGACCATTCTTCTATCTGATCCCATAGTATACTATGGGGCCAAAATCCGGTTCGGGGCTGTCTGGTTTACACGGACAGCCTCGGATCGGATGAGACCCGCTATGTGAAGGCGGCCTTAGTTGAGAAGAGAAACCGGGCACTGAGCTCGTTGCATTGAAGTCCTGTGTGCAGAGGCATTCATGGATCTGGGTTGCTCAGATGTAGATGCAGGGATCAATTAAGAACTTAGGAAGAAAACAGCGGCACTCCGAGATCCTTTATTCCATGAACAGTTTTATTCCAGAAAGTTTATATTGGTGGATGCAGGGAAGGGAGGACGGATGGACGACGGTGACCGTTTCGCTTGCTTTGCACACTTCAGTGGGTTTTGTTTTCTTCCTAATTTGTATGTGTTGTTATGATTGCAGGGATATCAAATATGTACATGTTGTTTGCTGATTTGTGCATTAAAACTTAATTACTGTAATTGCTTGTCATTATTTTTTAGTAACTTTTATAGGAAAAAAAAGTTCTATAACTTTTTCTTTACTTCCAGAAGACATGTGCATGGAAATACACTAATACATAAAGACAGGAACTTAGCTACTGGGGGGCTGAGAGGGTGGTTGACCTGGGTCTTGAGCTCTCAGGGCCCACCAGGAGCTATCGCTACTTTTAACTGTATATTCATCCTCAGTGCACTGATACAGTTGAACTCCACAATTGAGCAAGGAGACTGAATCTCTCTGCTCTACCGCTCTCCATTCTGTAGGCTGTAGATTAGACATGCAGTTTATAGGATAGCGGGAAGACTCACATACCCGGCCTGACATGGAGCAGCATAATGATGTTATTACATGGTAACTCTGCATGCCCGGGTGCCATGACATCACCACAAAAGTACAGTCTGCTGATCCATGTGTTGGTGAGTACAAGATGTGTTTTTAGTTGTTTTTTTAAGCTCATAGGTGAAATAATTGTGGACTATGGAAGCTGCATTATAGTAAACGGAGGCTGCATTATAATATATGGAGGCTGCATTATAATCTATGGAGTCTGCATTGTAATCTCTGGAGGTTGTATTTTTATCTCTGGAGGCTTCATTATTATTTATGGAGGCTGCATGATAATATATGGAGGCTGTAATATATATTCTACAGCTGCATTATACTCTATGAAGGCTGCATTATACTCTATAGAGTTGCATTATAATATATGAAGGGGCATTATAATATATGGAGGCTGTAATATAATGTATAGAGGCTGAATGATAAGGAGGCTGCATTATGGTATATGGAGGCTATTGCATTAAAATCCAATGGAGCTGCATTTTAATCTATGGATGCTACATTATGATGTAGAAAGGCTGCATTATTTTATATGGAGGGGCATTATAATATATGGAGGCTGAAATAAAATGTATGAGCGCTGCATTATAATATATGAAGCCTGCATTATAATATTTAGAGATTCATTATACTTATGGAGGCTCTGCAATATAATGTATGGAGGCTGCATTATAGTATTTGGATTCTGCATTAAGATCTATGAAGGCTGCATTATAGTGAATGGAGGTTGCTGCATAATATAAGGGGGCTGCATTATAATCTATGAAGGTTGCATTATAGTATATGGAGGCTGCATTATAATCTATGGAGGCTGCATTATAGTAAATGGATGCTGCATTATAATCTATGGAGGCTGCTTTATAATTATGGAGGTTACATTATAATCTATTGAGGTTGCATTGCAATCTATGGTGGCTGCATTATAGCATATAAAGGCTGCATTATATTCTATGGTGGTTGTATTATAATCTATGGAGGTGTATTATAAAATAAGGAGGATTATTTGGGTGCATTATATTATACTTCCAGTGCATTAAGATAGATGAAGCCACACATGTTCAGTATATGCCAAATCCTTTATTTAGCCAGTGGGTAATTCACATGGAGAGGGTGGTGAGTGGGAGGACGGGGAATTGTACCACCTTCCCCGTCTTCCCACCCACCACCCTCACCATGTGAATATCCCACTGGCTGAATAAAGCATTGGGCATTTACCGAACGTGTGCGGCTTCATCTATCTTAATGCACTTGAAGTGACGTACCTTAGCACAAGGAAGTGTGCATCGGAGGGCTGCCTGGACTACGCGTGGGACACAGGATCCTGCAGGGACTGCGGAGTGGAAATCTATGACCCACGGCACCCGAGCATCGGAGGGTTGTGCTGGCCACACTTCAGAAACGTGAGTTAGCATTATAGTATACTAGCTGTGGAGTCTGGCGTTGTCCAGGCGTAATGTCCATATATGGTCGTAATACTCATATATGGCAATATCACCTATATATGGCAAAATTGCCCACATATAGTAATGTATGTATGTGTGTATGTATCATATCCCTGTCACCTCTCAGTAGCCCCACCCCTCCACAGATCTGTGCCTATGTGGCCCCACCCCTATCATAGCACAGCCCCATGCTGTGTGGTTTCATTATACAGTATGAAAATGTGTGGTGCCATTATACTGAAAGTATGACCATTAAACTGCATGGAGGGCTTTGTGGGAGTCAGAGTTGGGAATCATACTGTGTTGGGGCCACCATTCATTGCTGAGGTAGATTCCTGTTGCCCCTGTCTACTTCCACAGAGAACAAACAAAGTTCCATAGTAAGAAGTAAACCATACTATTTTTAGAGGGCATACTTCAGAAGCTACTCCAAAGAATTTACATATCATAGAAAAGGAGTAAAGACTTGAATATTATGCAAAATATCAAATTTATTAGAATTGACACAAAACCGGATAGGGCAGGGGACGATCACAAAGTGCTCAGTGCTTATAGCAAGGGACAGTCTGCGTAGATTACAATTAGTCAGACCCTTAGAGACTGTCCCGTCATTTACATATATACATAGGTGTCTGCGCAGAGACCCACATACAATAGGTTTACATATATTGGTACCATATATATCAATCTCCTGCTTAATGCTGGGTCCCCTGGTCCGGACCACCCCCTGCTCACCCCTGCCGCTCAGTGCCGATGGCCGGTGACGGTTCTGGTAAATATGCTAACTAGACCATACGCTGGTAACTGCCCGCCCACAGTGCAATCTATTAGGTGCTGTGCTCTGTACTCATACACTGGTTTTATCTGAGATGTGCCTTTTACCCTGGTCTGCAACTGGTTGCTAGGATTATATGATAATGAACATGTTTTTCAAATGTCTATGTAAATTTTCTACCCAGCATTAAGCAGGAGATTGATATATATGGTACCAATATATGTAAACCTATTGTATGTGGGTCTCTGCGCAGACACCTATATATATATGTAAATGACGGGACAGTCTCTAAGGGTCTGACTAATTGTAATCTACGCAGACTGTCCCTTGCTATAAGCACTGAGCACTTTGTGATTGTCCACTGCCCTATCCGGTTTTGTGTCAATTCTAATAAATTTGATATTTTGCATAATATTCAAGTCTTTACTCCTTTTCTATGATATGTATGTACTTCCACAGAGAGTTATAGGGCAGGCGTGGCCATCTACAGCCCTCAAGGTCTGAAAATAGTGCAAGTTTTTAGGATTTTCTTAATATGGCTGGCACCTTTAATGTGTCTCAGTGTCAAGTACAAATAATTAAAAAAAAAGATTTGAAGAGACTGGAGATTTATTAGACAAGCCCAGGTCCGACAGACCCCGCAAGACAACTGCTCAGGAGGAACGTTTGTTGGTTAGTAAATCCAAAGCAAGCCCATCTTCCACTTCAGCAGAGCTCCAACAGGCCTGGTCACCTGAACAGTTTGTAGGATTCTGTCTCAAAATGGCCTCCATGGTCGAATCAGTGCCCAGAAGCCAGCACTAAACAAAAGGCAAATAAAAAAAGTGTGGCATTTGCAATGTCCCACAGCCTGCTAAACAGATGGACGCTGGAAAAGTGTCAGAAGGTGGATTTCTCTGATGAATTTTCAGTTGAATTACACCACAACCACTGCAAATACTGCAGGAGACCTACTGGAGCCTGTATGGATCCAAAATGCACCCAGAAAACACTTAAATTTGGTGGTGAAAAGATCATGGTCTGGGGTTACATTCAGTATGGGGGTGTGCGAAACATTTGCAAGGTGGAAGGTAATATCAACAGCCTAAAATATCAAGACATTAGCTACCTCTTACATTACAAATCATAAAAGGGGCCAAATTCTGCAGCAGGATGGTGCTCCATCTCATACATCCATCTCTACAACAAAGTTTCTCCAGGCAAAAAAGATCAAGGTGCTCAAGGACTGGCCAGCCCAGTCACCAGACATAAAAATCATTGAGCATGTTTGGGGTAGGATGAAAGAGGAAGCTTGGAAGACAAAACCAAAGAATCTATATGAACTCTGGGAAGCATGCAAGACTGCATTGCTTGCTATTCCTGATGACTTCATTAATAAATTGTATGAATCATTGTTGAATCGCATGAATGCAGTCCTTCAAGCTCATGGAAGTCACACAAAATAGTAAATATGACTCTAATAGCATTAAAACTTAATTCACCAATGTTATGCAACATATATTTGTAATTTAAGTTAATTATTTGTTTGAATACCACATTATTTTCTGTGGGCGACAAAACTTTTGTCTTGCCAAAATCTGACCATGCTGTGTTCATTAAATGATCAATATTTCAGTATTGAAGCCAATTTATTTTCTTAACCTAAAGCACATTTGGGAGGGTTTCAGCTTTCAAAAGAGTAATTTATACAACCAATGGATGAATTTAATGTCAGGTTATTTTATTTATATTGGCCATTCTAACACCTGGATATGTTTATTTTCAAACCATTCCATTGTAGATTTTGCTTTATATTTGGAATCATTGTCTTGTTGGAAGATAAATCTCCATCCCAGTATCAGGTCTTTTGCAGACTCCAACAGGTTTTCTTCCAGAATGGTCCTGTATTTGGCTCCGTCCATCATCCTATCAATTTTAACCATCTTCCCTGTCACTGCTGAAGAGAAGCAGGCCCAAATCATGATGCTGCCACCACCATGTTTGACAGTGGGGATGGTGTTTTGAGGGTGATGAGCTGTGTTGTTTTTACCCAAACATACCATTTTGCATTGTGGCCAAAAAGTTTGATTTTGGTTTCATCTGATCAGAGCACCTTATTCCACATGTTTGGTGTGTCTCCCAGGTGGCTTGTGGCAAACTTTAAATGAGAGTTTTTATGGATATCGCTGAGAAATGGCTTTCGTCTTGCCACTTTTCCATAAAGGCCAGATTTGTGCAGTGTACAACTGATTTTTGTTCTATAGACAGACTCTCCCACCTGAGCTGTAGATCTCTGCAGTTCATCCAAAGTGATCATGGGCCTTTTGGCTGCATCTCTGATCAGTCATCTGCCTTGTTCGAGATGAAAGTTTAGAGGGACGGTCTGGTCTTGGTAGATTTGCAGTGGTCTGATTCTCCTTCTATTTCAATATGATCACTTGCACTGTGCTCCTTGAGATGTTTAAAACTTGGGAAATCTTTTTCTATCCAAATCCGGCTTTAAACTTTGCCACAACAGTATCTCAGACCTGCCTGGTGTGTTCCTTGGTCTTCGTGATGCTCTCTGCACTTGAAACAGAACCCTGAGACTATTACAGAGCAGGTGCATTTATAGGGAGACTTTATTACACACAGGTGGATTATATTTATCATTACCAGTCATTTGGTACAACATTGGATCATTCAGAGATCCTCACTGAACTCCTTGAGTAAGTTTACTGCACTGAAAGTAAAGGGGCCGAATAATATTGCACACCCCACTTTTCAGTTTTTTATTCATTAAAAATGTTTGAAATATCCAATAAATTTCATTCCACTTCATGATAGTGTCCCACTTGTTGATTCTTCACAAAAAAATGTGAATTTATATCTTTATGTTTGAAGCCTGTAATGTTGTAAAAGGTTGAAAACTTCAAGGGGGCCAAATACTTTCACTTTAAGACCCTGTGTGTATATATATATATATATATATATATATATATATATATATCTATTATATAATTGCGAATGGTTTTTTTGCCCCTTCTGAGACCGCTCGCGCTGCGAGTCAGCGTGGTCATGTGGATACGCCTGAAGCATTGGCCGCGCAGCGGCCATTGCGAGCAGTTCTAAGGCGACTCGCTATGCCCGCGCAGCGGGCATGGCGAGTCGCCTTAGCAGCGCAAAGCATTGGCCGCGAATCGGCCATTGCGAGTCAGAGACTCGCTCTTCTAGAATCCCGATGCATGTGCATCGGGCACCCAGCTAGTAATATATAAAGCTGAATGTGTGTATGTGTCTATGTCCGGGATTGGCATCTACACCGTCGCAACTACAGCCACAAAATTTTGCACAGTCACACGTCTGGACCCCGAGAGAGTCATAGGCTATATTGTGAGGCGAAAATTTAACCCTGCGCATTCCAATTCACCAAACAGTTTTGCCCTTATCTACATAATGGGGAAAAAGTGACAGTTACCAGTTGACAGTTGTGAATGAGAGGGGCTTAATGACAGCGCCAAAGACTAACAGCATATACCAGCATATAGTCATTAAGGTGGGGCCACAACATGGGATATTCACCATGTATGGGGACATGTATACACACCACACGCACACAAAAAGTAACAGCAAGTGTCTAGTCGCTAAGGTGCAGCCCCAACATTGGATACTCACTATGCACCTGAACACACACACCACAAAGAGACACACACAACACAGAGACACATCCCTACGGGGACACACACACACCCTTTAGCAACACATGCACTCACCCCACAAGGACACACACACACCACAAAGAGACACACACAACACAAAGACACACACACCCCACACAGACCCCCCCCCACAGGGACACACACACATACATGCCCTATAGGGAAACATGCACTCACCCCACAGGGACACACACATACACACACCCCAGGGACACACACACCACACAGACAGACACAGATGTGCACAAGTCACCTCACACAGCTCGCCTCATACGTGTGCTATCTTTAATTTCCAAACATAAACATCTGATTAAAAACAGCCAATGTGCAACACATGTGCCATATAGGGAATTAAGGCAGATGTCAGTCACATGAGCTGTCTATTATGTGTATGTGTGAGGTAACATATACTGCCCAGCCAGGGGGAGGGTTTACTGTTGGCTGGAGATTTATTAGGCTGCCTATAGCAATCAATAACAGCTCAGCTTCTATTTTCTTACAGGTCATTAATATGACATATTCAAATTCTATTTTGTTATAGCTAACATCAGTTATTTATTAACCGGGCGTAGCCGGGTACTACAGCTAGTATATATATATATATATATATATATATATATATATATACAGTCATATGAAAAAGTTTGGGCACCCCTCTTAATCTTACTCATTTTTTTTTTGTTTAAAATAGTTTTTTTTGCAACAGCTATTTCAGTGTGCTATATGTAATAACTGATGGACACAGTAATATTTCAGGATTGAAATGAGGTTTATTGTACTAACCAAAAATGTGAAATAAGCATTATGTAAAAAATTGACAGGTGCAAAAGTATGGGCACCTCAACAGAAAAGTGACACCTTTTGCAAAAATAACAGCCTCTAATTGCTTCCTGTAGCTGTTAATGAGTTCCTGGATCATGGATGAAGGTATTTTTGACCATTCCTCTTTACAAAACAATTCCAGTTCAGTTAAGTTTGATGGTCGCCGAGCAGGGACAGCCCGCTTCAAAACATCCCACAGATGTTCAATGATATTCAGGTCTGGGCACTGGGATAGCCATTCCAGAACATTGTAATTTTTCCTCTGCATGAATGCCTGAGTAGATTTGGAGCGGTGTTTTGGATCATTGCCTTGCTGAAAGATCCATCCCCGGCGTAACTTCAACTTTGACACGGATTCTTCAACATTATTCTCAAGAATCTGCTGATACTGAGTGGAATCCATGCGACCCTCAGCTTTAACAAGATTCCCGATGCCATCATTGGCCACACAGCTCCAAAGCAATGTGGACCCTCCCCCAAATTTGACAGTGGGTAGCAAGTGTTTTTCTTGGAATGATGTGTTTTTGTGGCGCTATGCATAACGCCTTGTTGTATGACCAAACAACTCAATCTTTGTTTCATCAGTCCACAGGACCATCTTCCAAAATGAAACTGGCTTGTCCAAATGTGCTTTTACATACCTCAGGCGACTCTGTTTGTGGCGTGCATGCAGAAACAGCTTCTTTCGCATCACTCTCCCATACAGCTTCTCCTTGTGCAGTGTGCGCTGTATTGTTGACCGATGCACAGTAACACCATCTGCAGCAAGATGATGCTGCAGGTCTTTGGAGGTGGTCTGTGGATTGTTCTTGACTGTTCTCACCATTCTTCTTCTCTGCCTTTCTGATATTTTTGTTGGCCTGCCACTTCTGGCCTTTACAAGAATTGTCCCTGTGGTCTTCCATTTCCTTACTATGTTCCTCACAGTGGAAACTGTCAGGTTAAATCTCTGTTGAACAATCTTTTTTTCAGATCATTTGAGAGCCGTTTTGAGGAGCCCATAATGTCACTCCTCAGAGAAGATGCAACTAGGAGAACAACTTGCAAGTGGACACATGAAATAGCTTTTCTCATGATTGGATACACTGGGCTATGAAGTACAAAGCTCAATGAGGTTACCAAACCAATTTAGTGCTTCAGTAAGTCAGTAAAAAGTAGTTAGGAGTATTCAAATCATGAAAATCAGAATGGTGCCCATACTTTTGCACCTGTCAAATTTTGAAATAATGCATCTTTCACATTTTTGTTTAGTACAATAAACCTCATTTCAATCCTGAAATATTACTGTGTCCATCAACTATTACATATATCACACTGAAATAGCTGTTGCAAAAACCCAATGTTAAACCAAAAAAAATGAGTAAGATTAAGAGGGGTGCCCAAACATTTTCATATGACTGTATACACATTGCCTTTTGAATATATTTGGCCGTCTTGAACTTTTCAATATATAAATATATATGGAAAATGGCTTTTGTTTTCCCAGTGATCAGTCCAGTGGTGGGGTAAAATATAACCTATCTTTCTATTAAAAGGTTCCAGGTTTCTTCAACAACAACTTTGCATACAGTGAGTCCCTTTTGGATTACGTGTTTCATCACTACCTGTGTCTTACTCCAGGTACCTCCAGATACAGGGGAGTGTGCCATTTTTCTTATATGCATGGATTTATCCCAATCCGTTTCCATGCGAACTGTAACCACAGGCTGAATGTATTCCTGTTTTTTTCAGAGCAGTGAGCTGGCTATGCCGAATAACCCTTTTTATATATAGTACTAGATGGTGGCCCGACTCTAACGCATCGAGTATTCTAGAATACTTTGTAAACAGGAGTGAAGTGCGTCACACTGACTGACAGCGTTGTAGACAGGAGTGAAGTTTGTCTCACTGACTAACAGCCTTGTAGACAGGAGTGAACTTCGTCACACTGACTGACAGCCTTGTAGACAGGAGTAAAGATCATGACACTGACTGACAGCCTTATAGACAGGAGTTAACTGCGTCACACTGACTGACAGCCTTGTAGACAGGAGTGAAGTGCGTCACACTGACTGACAGCCTTGTAGACAGGAGTGAAGTGCGTCACACTGACTGACAGCCTTATAGTCAGGAGTAAAGTTCGTGACACTGACTGACAGCCTTGTAAACAGGAGTGAAGTTTGTGACACTGACTGACAGCCTTGAAGACAGGAGTGAACTGTGTCACACTGACTGCCAGCCTTGTATACAGGAGTGAAGTTCGTCACACTGACTGACAGACCTTGTAGACAGGCGTAAACTGTGTCACACTGAATGACAGACCTAATAGACAGGAGTAAGGAGTGAGAATGAGGACGCTGTGAGAATGGGGAGGCTGTGAGGATGGAGGAGGCTGTGAGGATGGGGAGGCTGAGGGGTGGGAGGAGACTGTGAGGATGGAGGAGGCTGAGGGGATGGAGGAGGCTGAAAGGATGGGAAGGCTGTGAGGATGGGGAGGCTGTGAGGGTGGAGGAGGCTGTGAGGATGGGGAGGCTGTGAGGATAGGGAGGCTGAGGGGTTGGAGGAGGCTCTGAGGATGGAGGAGGCTGAGGGGATGGAGGAGGCTGTGAGGATGGGGAGGCTGAGGGGTTGGAGGAGGCTGTGAGGATGGAGAAGGCTGAGGGGATGGAGGAGACTGAGGAGATGGGACGGCTGTGAGGATGGGGAGGCTGTGAGAATGGAGGAGGCTGTGAGGATGGGGAGGCTGTGAGGATGGAGGAGGCTGAGGGGATGGAGGAGGCTGTGAGGATGGGGAGGCTGTGAGGATGGGGAGGCTGTGAGAATGGGGGAGGCTGTGAGGATGGGGAGGCTGTAAGGATGGAGGAGGCTGTGAGGATGGGGAGGCTGTGAGGATGGGGAGGCTGAGGGGATTGAGGAGGCTGTGAGAATGGGCAGGCTGAGGGAATAGAGTAGGCTGTGAGGATGGAGGAGGCTGTAAGGATGGAGGAGGCTGATGGGATGGAGGAGGCTGTGAGGATGGGGAGGCTTTGGGGATGGAGGAAGCTGTGAGGATGGAGGAGGCTGTGAGGATGGGGAAGCTAAGGGGATGGAGGAGGCTGTGAGGACAGAGGAGGCTGAGGGGATGGAGGAGGCTGCAAGGATGGGGTTTGCATTCAAACCGCTCGCCAAGCCGCAGTACTCTTCTGATTGGTCACCGCGGCTGCGGTGACCAATCAGAGAAGTAGAGCGGCTTGGCACGCTGTTTGAATTCCGCTCCTCTGATTGGTCGACCGCGGCGACCAATCAGAGACGCGGTGCGCACTATGCCGCCATATTTCAAATACACTGTACTCAGTGTATTTGAAATATGGCGCCATAGAGCGCGCCACTATTCTGATTGGTCGCCGCGTTCAGCGTGGCGACCAATCAGAATAGCGGCGCGCTCTATGGCGCCATATTTCAAATACACTGTACTCAGTGTATTTTAAATATGACGGCATAGCGCGCGCCGCTATTCTGATTGGCTGCCACGCTGAACGCAGCGACCAATCAGAATAGCGGCGCGCTCTATGGCGCCATATTTCAAATACACTGTGTACAGTGTATTTGAAATATGGCGGCATAGCGCGCGCCGCTATTCTGATTGGTCGCCACGCTGAAAGCGGCGGCCAATGAGAAGAGTACTGCGGCTTGGCGCGCGGTTTGAATGCCGCGAAGTGCACCACCGCTGCGAGCAGCCTGGAGATGACCGGCTGACGGCTGACTCACCGCTGACTGGAGCTCAGCCGCTGCACAGAGGTCAGCGGCTCGCCAACTGGGAAATGACCGGCTAACGCCGGTCATCTCCCGGCTGGCTCGCCGCGGACCTCCAAGCCGCTGGTAGCCGCGGCTGAGCTCCGGTTAGCGGCTCGCCAGTCGTCTCCCGGCTGGCTCGCGCGCGCTGGGTCCACCGTTTGCCGGACCATGCATACGTGCGGAAGCGACACTCACGCGCCGCTTCTGCCGGGCTGCAAATTGGCACGAAATTCGAATGTTCAAAACGTGCTATTTGCATACTCTGAGCTTATTGGCCGCTGCTTTTGGCAATTATATAGTGGATATATATACTGATATATATATTTATACCCATACCCAGTGTGCTCTCACACCCCCTGTGCGCTCTCTATATGCCCTCCTGTGCGGAGACTGGGACCGTGGGAAAGGAGTAAAGGGTGCAAAGACCAAGGGAGGGGAGCAATATGTGCAGAGACCAGGGTAAGGGAGCAAAGCATGCACAGACCAGGGGAGGGGAGCAGACTAGCACCAGGTGAGGGGAGTAAGTGGAGACTGGGATCGGCGGGGTAGTGGAGCATGCAGAGATCGGGGGAGGGTAGTGTGCAGAGATCAGGACTGGGGGGAGACGAAATCAGAGATCAGGACTGGGGAAAAGGAGTGTGCAGAGTCTGGGAGTGGAGAGTGAAGAGACCGGGACTGGGGGAGGGGAGCATGCAGATACCGGAGTGAGCAGAGATCATGACCGGGGGATGGGAGCGTGCAAAGACTGGGACCAGGAGGCAAGGGTGTGCAGAGACTAGGACTGGAGGAAGGGAGAATGCAGAGACTTGGACCAGGGGAGGGGAATGTGTTGAGACCAGGACTGGGAGAGGAGAGAGTGCAGAGACTGGGACCTGCGGAGGGGAGTGTGTGGATACAGTGACAGGGGAGGGGAGCATACACGTGCAGAGACTGTGACCAGAGGAGGGGAGCGTGTGGAGACTGGGATCGGGAGAGGGTAGTGTGTAGAGGACGGGGAAGGGGAGGGTGAAGAGACTGGGCCCGGAGCAAGAGGAGATTGAGACCGGGGAAAGGGAGCATACGGAGCCTGACACCAAGGGAGGGTAGCGCATGGAGACTGGGATCGGGGGAAGGGAGTATTCAGAGACTGGGGCCGGACAAGAGGAGCATGAAGAGACTGGGACTGAGGAAGGGGAGCATGCAGAGACTGGGCCTGGAGTGGGAGGAGACTAGGTCCGGGAGACAGGAGCATGCAGAGCCTGAGACCAGGGGAGGGGAGTATGTGGAGACTGGGACTGGGCGTGGGGAGAATGCAAAGACTGGGACCATGGGAGACGAGCATGCAGAGACTGGGACCGGGCAAGGGGAGTGTGCAGGACCAGGACTGAGGGAGAGGAGCATGCAGAGACTGGGACCCGGGTAGGGGAATGTTCATAGACTAGGACCAGAGACTGCGGAGACTGGAACCGGGGAGGGGAGCGTGCAGAGACTAGAACTGGGGGAAGGCAGCATGTGGACACAGCGACTGGAGGAGGGGAGCATGCAGAGACTGGGACCAGGGGAATGGAGCATGCAGAGACAAGGACCAGGGGAGGGGAGCTTGCAAAGCCTTTGCCAAGGGGAGGGGAGTTTGCGGAGACTGGGACTGGGGGAGTGTAGCATGCAGAGACCAGGACTGTCGGTATTGTGCAGAGACTAGCACCAGAGAATGCAGAGATTGGGACCCGGAGAGGGGAGCTTGTGGAGACTGGGACTGGGAGAGGGGTGTATACAGAGGCTGGGGCCAGGGCAGAGGAGTGTGCGGAGACTGGAACCATGGGAGGGGAGCATGCAGAGACTGTGACAGGTGGAAGGGCAGCATGCAGAGACTGGGACCGAGGGAGGTAAGCATTTAGAGACTGAGACCAGGGGAGGGGATCAGAGATTGGGATTGACGGAGGGGAGCTACTATAAGTCAGAAGCTGAATCAACAATCATCTCCCTGTCTGACTATCTGAGGCTCTGACTCCTACACTTTACATATTCTGCTAGAAAACTTACTTAAAGACCTTAATTATATTGCAGATAATGTACAGTAAGGAGCTAATCACTGTGAGTGTAAGCAGTCATGTGGAAGGAGCCCCACATGTCCTTTCCATTCCACACCTACCATTGCAATTCCTGCTCTCCTCCTAGACCCAGTCAACAGCAGTCAGGGTTAAAAAAACAAATGCCTCATCCTAGTGGCTCCTGTCATTCACAGCAGCAGGAAGCCAATTCTGTGTCTGATTTGTTGGTGGAAAACTGTGGGCATGTGTGGCAATGAGGCGGGCTCATCTGATGTCAGTTGGTGTGAGCTCTGTGCTGCTGGGGGTGGGGAGTTGCCTCATTCATTGTACAATATATGGGGGCAGATTCATGGTGACGTCAATGGAGGGGGCTCTGTGCTGCTGAGGGTGGGGAGATGGCCTCCTTCATTGTAAAATAATATGGGAACGAACTCATGGTGATGTAAGTGGAGGACGGGCTCTGTGCTTCTGGGGGCAAGGTGTGTTGTGATTTCATTAATGAATAATTCTGGTTGTGAGCTCTCAGGCTGTTTACCTGCTCTCAGTTAGGAAGTTTCTTCCTAGGTATGAACCGCTATTCACTGTTGTCTGCAACTTCCAGTTCTGCTGGTGTTAGAATCTATTTATTCTAGTTTAATTCACAGAAGTTCCTGCAGATATAGAGGGCGGCGAGTCTTAGCATTCTCAGGGTTATTTTTTGGTACTATCCGCTGTTGGAGGTTTTTGATAGTATTTTAATACTGACTGCAATAGTATTCCATCCTGCCCTTACTATCTAGCTAGTGTGGCCTCTTTTGCTAAACTCTATTATCTGCCTGTGTGTGTTTTTCCTCTCCTGTTTCCCAGTCAATATCTGTGGGGGGCTTGCTATTTTTTTGGGGTTCTGCTCTGATGCAAGATAGACTTTCCTGTTTCCATCTTTAGGGGTAGCTAGTTCTCTGGCCATGTCGAGGTGTCTAGGGCATGGTTAGTTACACCCCATGGCTACTTCTATTTGCAGTATTTAGTCAGCGACTGCGGTCAATACAGTTACCAACTACTTCTGTGAAGTCTGTTTATGTTACTTCTAGGTCATCGGATCATAACAGGGGAGGTGGCCTCATTCATTGTACAATAATATGGGGGCAGGCTCATGGTGACATCAGTGGGTGGGCTATGTGCTTCTGGGGGCGGAACAGTAGCCTCATTCATTGTACAATACTATGCGGGCGGAATCATGGTGACGTTAGTTGGGGGGAGGGCTCTGTGTGATACCTGTGCTGCTGGGGGCGGGGTGGTTACATAGACCAATCAGATGACAAAGAAAAGTAACATCTCGACCTCAGGTCCCAAGGCCAGTCCCAAGTAGATATATATATATATATATATATATATCCAAAGTCCCACAGGGATAAGCAGCACACAGACTGTTAAAGTGTTGGAAAGTCCATGAAGGGCACAGACCAATAAACTCTTTGAGTTGGATGCCAATGGCTGTATGCATGCCAACTTATCTAGTAAGGGGAACCGCAAACAGTGCAAAACATGTGAAGGGAAAACAACATTAACAAAAATACAGGCCTCAATCAAGGAAGAAATTAAAACAAACAACTCAAAAAAAGTCCTTCTCTAGTCAAAATGTCACCTAAGAAATTGGTCATTGATCAAACAAAACGGTCTTCCAGCATTCTCAGCATTGCCTGGGTTGAAGGTCAGCATTGTAGATGGTACTCTGCTGCTGGAATGTCTTCGTGGTCACAATGGCACCCTGAGGAAGCAGTCAATTAGGCAGCGACACGCGTAGGTCCAGAGCCACGCTTTTTATGCCTCCTTGCCTGCAGGTGTATTTTTGACTGGTGACTAACTTGCATTAATTTATTTTCATTTACAGGTATGCAGTCTACCCATAGTATTGTCTCTCATTTCTGTGGTCTATTCAGGTCCCATTATTAACTGGGCAACTTTAGAGGCTTATTCAGCCTTTCATTTCCCTTTATCGTATTGTGTTGAGCTTGGGATGTAGTTATCATCTTGTTTTTGTCGCTCCAATACTTTGGGGTTTCATTGCGCATCTGTCTCTTGTTTTCCTTATTATGGAAACTAGTGCAGATATTTATTCATCTCTATGCTTTGTCACCAGGTCAGCTTTGCAGGACCACTGTTATTGTTAAAAATCACAGGAGGCATACATTTGTAATTCTTTTCGTGCGGTGTTGCACATATTTTAAATGGTTTTAAATGTTTTGTGTTCTTGTTTTACCTTGTACACATGGATTTGCTATAATAAAGAAGATTTTTCACTTTAATAAGTGTTAAAAATATTTCTTCCCTGATCCCGGCCATACATACACGTTTCTTTTCTTTTTTTGCATACCTTCATGAAGGTTTCCTCATGGAGGTGCACTGTATTTTGGCAAGTTTGTCACGTGACATGGTGGACCTGTTGACGTAGCATTGATGCCCAGCACTGTGTTCCTTTAGGAAGCCAAACTCCTTATCCTGCAAGAATGTTACCACCTTGATCTGGGTACACTGGTAATAGAAATGATTGGCCATAGGTCCATGCAATCAGTCCCGGACATTTTATCCGTAAAATTAATCTCAATAAGGGAGACAGGAATTGGACGGGGTGGTTCATGCTATATTGCATAGTTGCTTGGAGTCGGCAGGGGTCCCACATGGCATTTTGATAAACATGGCTGGAAACAGGGCTTTCTGTGTTTTCTATCTCCATCTCCTCCTCATGCTTTTGGTCCTGGTGGAATTAGTAGTCCAGTAGCTGTTGAACTTTCTGCAGGTGGAATACAGCCAGGCATACTGCAAGGTCTGCT
The DNA here is from genome assembly GCA_033576535.1 of Allobates femoralis. Taxonomy (NCBI): domain Eukaryota; kingdom Metazoa; phylum Chordata; class Amphibia; order Anura; family Aromobatidae; genus Allobates; species Allobates femoralis. The sequence continues at coordinate 230,597,782 of JARQOC010000003.1, forward strand.
GCAGTGTGAAACCTGGTGCTCCCTGTCCTGGATGGCATAGGGAAAGAGTTACCTCCTGACTGTGACTATGAGCTCCTCAAGTCCTCCTGTGGCATCAGAGCTCAGAATTGAATGAAGCTCCAGATCACATAGGTGTCCATTTCCCCTGCACGCCATTCTGGTTCTGGTTATGCGGACCCACCCTTGCCCATGGAGTTGTAATGTAGAAGATCTCCTCCTCCAGATCAGGCATGTCTTGTGAGGGATCCATCGCCAAACTGCGTAATGCTGACACATGGTAGCAGGTGAAGGAATTCTGATATAGCTCACAGAGCAGCTGGTTTACCTGTAGTAATATGGCCTGAAATGCTTAACTCCGCAGTGACACCTAGAAGACTGCCTCTTCCACTGCTAGGACTGAGTCAGATGCAAATAATCACTTGTAGGTCTTACTGTTTACACAACTTTGTTGCCTAGCTCCCATCATTATCCCTTGCATGTGATGGGCTGGAGAAGTAATGAACTCACATGTCCGATTCCCCATGCCAAAAGGTAATAAGTTACAACTGGGTTGCATGGGTACTTGGTGCAGTGATTATTGAAGACTGACATATTTGTAGGAGACATGATGAAAACAAGGTTATTCACGTCACCAATTCATCAATTCATCAGGAATGCTGAATAAGGCAACTGGGCACTACCGCAATGCAAAGACAAGTTCAATATGAATTATACTGTACATATAACACACTTCTGCCAATGCACATGACAAAAATGTGTATTGTAAACGTAAGGAATAGAATGAAATATTATTGCACATTTTCAAGAAGCAATATCCATAGTATGGTGTTTCATGAGTGTGAACAGACCTTTAAGAACATTTGTGTGAAGCATATAATGGCCATATGCTATTTTTATATGAGTTGGTGTCACATACCAATAGAAAAGATGGTCTCACACAGTGCTGACCCTCTACAATAATAAAAGTTTGCTCTCTTCCCCACCCCCCCCCAAAAAAAAAATAAAATATATATATATATATATATATATACGGTATATATATAGTAAAAAAAAAAAATAATGATAAATCAATTCCCTAAAAAATATTAAGCTCTCTTAAATGGATGTTTTAAGGATAAGCTTTCTGGACTTCCAGCTGCTGTCACATCTGGCACTGTGTCCAAAATTCAGACCCAGCAGGTGTCAAAACATCCGCCAACTCCCGAAAGCTTAAAAAATTCATTTAAAGCTCAACAAAATTCTATAGATTGATACTTATAAGATTATCGATTACTAATGACCAACAGATCTTCCGGTGAGGATTTTCACCACAAACAGGGAAAATTTTAGGTCCATTTTAAATTTCAAACTTGATTCTTAAACATTGCCGCATTTGCCAATTTTGGGGAAATTGTTTGAATTCAGTTCTGAAATGGGGCCCACAAAAACCTGGAGCCGGCTCAGGCTCTATAGTTCTCTATAAGACTGCTCTTAATGACCAAACACTGTAATGTTAAACTGTGGATTTTGGTTGTATGTTTATGAGCTCAAAGAAATAGTTGATTGTTGCCGTACAAAAGATAAGGGTTTATCCATATATTTCTCTCAATAATAATAATTAGTTTTACAGTTATTAAGTTTATTAATTACTAATGTCCACATGTCATTATTAGGTATGGGTGAGCATGCTCGCTGTTACTCGGTGCTCACCTGAGCATCTCAGTACTCAAGATGCTCGATGCTCGCCGAGTACTGGCGAGATGCTCGGGCACATACTCAGCTCGCCCTCCCTGCATGTTGGTGCTCTTTACAGAGCCATCCCACATGCAGGGATTGGCTGCCACATACAGCCATGTTGGTTGTGGCATTACAGTGATTTGCTGGCCGCACAGCGTCATCAGGACTTTTATCAGACATAACAGCGCTGTGCTCATCACTCTGATCCAGAATCAGCTAGTGTAGGGAGAGGTGCTACTGAGTTAGGGACAGATTTAATTTGTGTCTTAGGTAGTGTAAGTACTAGGTAGTGTACACAACACAATCCATCTAAACAAATAGTCATTTTTAGGACTTATCCTGCTGTATACAGAAAGTGTATATAGGCAGGCAGGGTATATAGCAGACTGCAGTGCATATAGCGATGCATATAGCGGTGTGTATAGTGGTGCGTATAGCATATGAATATTTTTAAAAAAAATGGCGTAGGGTCCCCCGTAAATTTCAAGTCTAGCAAAGGCTAATCAGACAGCTGGGGCCATTGTTAGAAGCATGGGAAGGGGATAATACCCACGGAGCTTCCCAGGCTATTAATATCAGCCCCAGATGAATATTTAGCCTTTACTTGCTATTAAAATGGGGGACCCCCCAAAAAATGGCATGCGGTCCCCCCTCTTTTAACAGCTAGTAAAAGCTAAGCTGCAAAGGCTGAGCTGTCTGCTTAGCCTTTGCTAGACTTGAAATGTATGGGGGACCCCATACCATTTTTTTTTTTTAAATCTTTAATGTAATAAAAAAATATATTACACCAAAACTGTCTCCCAATTGAGTATGAGCCCTTAACATTTTCCCCAGGAAAATCCATTTTGGTTTTGTTTTTGGATGTTTTTTTGTGAGTCCGTAAAAGTGGCGTAATACTCAGAGTACATTGTTCACAGCAGTGACCTGGGAGTTAGAAATCCTTAAAGGGGTCTTCCCCACGCTGTTCCCATGTAATTTGAGCACTGTTCTTATACGTTTGTGACATTTTTAGGCTTTCTGCAGACCGTTGGGGGTGCCGCTTTAAAAATTATCGCGTTTCCCATAGGTTAACATTGGGTTCGGTGCTAGGGTTGAACACCCGAGCATCTCGATATGTTCAACCCGAGCATCGAGCACACGAGCATTTTACTGCTTACCCATCGCTAGTCATTATTAAATTATATAATGACTGGAACTTCTCATAAGTGCTCACTCAAATCACAATATAAATTGAACCAGTGAAAAAGATAATACAAAATTTTATTCAATGAGGAAATGCTGATGAATACTTTTCTTATACCGATTTGGTGTGAGAAAAAAAATCAAAGAATGAGACTCAATGATTCAAATCTATAGTTGTGAGAAAAAAAGTGTATGCCATACAGAGCCTCAGTTTACCATACAATCTTTATAGATAAATGACAATTATGTAACATAAGAAACTGTAAATGCTCCTGTAAATGAAATATAGCTGCTAAGTAAAACAATGGATTGCACCGGAATGACAAGTCTTTTGTGGAAGAGAATGGGACTGATTTTTGTATACTGTCATATGACCCCAACTTTAGAAAAAGACTAATATATATTTAAACTACTGAGACCCCTCCATCCTCCATTCAGTAGCTTGTCAAATATGCTCTATATGGAAACAGTAATTCTGTACAGTGATAATAAACACCTGGGGATTTAATGAAAGTTAATTATATGCAGAGACATGCATGGAATATATATATTCTCTCTGGTAAAACATGCTTTGTGCAGGTTGTGCTAATAGTAACCCACTATAATCCTTGGTTCAATAATCACAGAGGCTGTTAAAACTGTGATAGGCCAACACGTCAGTTTGCAGTAATGCGCATTACAACCAGTATTCATCCGGAGAGATTTTTTTCCATAGACAGGAAAGGATAGAAATATAGATTTCTTCTTCTCCCGAGCCCTGGCAAATTATACATGCATAATAGGGTCTTTAGTGCCAGGCCAATAAGCAAGCCAAATTGAAAACTATGATAAATTTAAGTCAATAATAATAAAATTGAATACATGGCATTAGACATAGGTAGTGACCAATGCAAGTATGCAACATTGAAAGATAAAAAAAATTAAGAAAAAATTATATTAAAGGGACAGACTATCAATACTATAGTACCACTTTAATTGTTACTTATTTTAATTATTACCATAATTCATTTGACTATACCGATTTTTAGTTTTGAAAAGTTAGGTTTACAGCATGTCGAATATGTATTAAACATGTCACCAGTTTTCTAATTAAATATAATTCTAAAGGTGCTATTGACATTTATTTTTCACCAGATTTTTGTACCAACCCATCCAATCCACACAGGTAAAGAAATCAAATTATAGATGCCCATAAATTTAGTGAGCTGTAATAATAAGAAATATCACATGTAAAAAAAAATTGAACACATGAAGAAGGGATGTGCAAAAAGGCATGGAAAGTCATAATACCTGCTGAAATCTATCAGTAATTTAAAAGCAATCCTGGCACTAAGTGAAAAATAATATCAGATGGGTCAACTGATGGCCTATAAAAAAATGCCTCATTAACAAGGTGCCGCACAAGAAACATCTCATGATAGGTACACCAGTGAGCTGTCTTAAAACCTTTGCAATCTTATTGTTGCAAAACATACTGATGGCATTGGTTACAGAAGACCTTCTAAACTAACAAAGTATTCAGTAAACACTGTTGGAACTATAATCCGAATGTGAAAAGAACATAATTGACCATAAACAGATCATAACGAAGCACCCCCCAACAAGATTTCAGACAGAGGATTGAAAAGAATTATGATAACAGTTGTTCAAAAGGAAAGGACCATCTTTGGAGAGCTACAGAAGACCTGAAATCAGCAGGTGCAGTTCTTTAAAGGAAAACAATAAGTTAAAATGCACTTAGCATTCATGGTCTGTACACTCACTAAACAAGACGCCATTGCGAAACAAGAATAATTTTAAAGAACATTTAAAGTTTGCCTAACAATAATTAATGTAGACAAGCCCTGGGAGAATCCTGGTCTGGCATGATGAGCACAAAATTGTACTCTTTGGATTCCATAAATGTTTGGTAAAAGGCACTGCATATCACTCCAAAACCACTACGGTATACCAACAGTAAACTTTGTAGGTGGGAACATCATGGTGTGGGGCTGATTTCAGCATATTGCACTTGCAAACAATATTTAATTGAATGAAGGATAAATAGACAAATGTAGTGAGACATTCTTGATAAAAATCTGCTTTCTGCTATCAGAATGATAAAGATGAAACAAGGGTGGAGATTTCAGGAAGACAATGATCCCAAACATACAGCAAAGGAAATTCTCAATTGGTTTCAGAGAAAGAAAATAAAAAAAACTGCTAGAATGGCCCCATTAAATTACCAGACCTGAAACCCATAAGTAATTTGTGGAAGAAATTAAGGATAACAGAGTCATGATTCCACCGCTCTCTGTGTCTTGGAATCAGTGAGTGACAGCTCAACTGTCCTATAGAATCAGGAGCTTGGTAAGTAGTCAGTATTGTAAAGTGACAGTCCAGTTGCCCAATCAAGGCAGGGGCGTGCTGAGTTTCTTCCAGGTGTCTCCCTTTCTTTGTGATAATCGGCAATTTAGCTGACTGACTGTGGTCTGACTATTCCCAGTCGTAACACCCAAGGAAACAGCAAAAACGAACAAATACCATAAAGTAAATAAAGAAATCACAATCTAATATATAAAGCTAAATGTGGATGTATGTATGTGTGTATGTCCGGGATTAGCATCTGCACCGTCGCAGCTACAGCCACAAAATTTTGCACAGTCACACGTCTGGACCCCAAGAGCGTCATAGGCTATCTTATGAGGTGAAATTTTAACCCTGCGCATTCCAATTCACCAAACAATTTTGCCCCTATATACATAATTGGGAAAAAGTGAAAGGAAAAGTGTTGGAGGCAAAGTGACAGCTGCCAGATGTGAACAAGGGGGACTTAAGGAATGAGAACGTTGGCGCCAAAGAGTATATACCGTACAGTTGCTAAGGTGGGGCCCCAACATGGGATACTCACCACACACAGGGATTTAAACACACACACAAAATGCACCAAACACTCCTACGCGCTTGAACACATATACCACCTTCAGCACACATTTCACCACACATACACCAACCTCGCCACATAATCACCCAAAAACACACACACGTCTGGTATTATCCTTCAAAAATATAAATCTGATTAATAAGCAGCCAAACTACAAGAACAACAAATGTACCATATAGGAAATATGGCAGCTATCAGTCACATGACCTGTCTATTATGTGTATATGTGAGCTAATACTGTATATACTGTCAGGGGGGAGGGCTTCCTGTTGCCTGGGGATTTATCAGATAAATTGCATATTTACTTACTATACAGCCATTAGGCAAGGAGCACCAGCAATAGCGAATACTCCAATCCGGAACATCTTAACTAGCACCAAACAACATAAAAGGTAACCCCCTTCCCTCCCTGGTGGAATGTTCTAGATACACAAATGAAAACTTACAAAAGCCAACTTTATCTGTATTTTAGAAATAGAGCGACAACTAGTGGCAAAAAGCGAGAACTCCAACCCCAGAATATTAACCCAACATCAAGCACTTTAGATACCTCTGTGTAGGTAAGAATTGGCTTGCTACTTTAAAGCACATACGGTAATATTATTACCATTTATTATTACCATTAAATGCACCTAATAACCACCATTTTTTATAGAAGATAGTCTTCAAGCAATAACAATATAAGTCACACCTTATCATCCTAGCTTGAAGTCGTCTTTGATTCACTACAACAAGCAGAGGAGAGAATAATACTGATTTTAGAAATTTTATTTTGAAATTGTATTTTTGTTTTTACAATTTGATATAAATAAATAGTTTTAAACTTTGAAATTGTGTACGGACTTGACAGACTGTTACATTGTAGATGTAGCACATATATATTTCTGGTACACGCTAGATCATTACACCTTCTTTATTACGTTGTATGGTCTGGTGCGTCTTATATTCCGAAAAATACGGTACATCTTTCCTTGAACCCTTTGTTATAGATCATTTACTACTCTAAGAGCAGTGCTTTGCTGTCTCCGCTTGTCATTCTCATTTAGGATTCATCTACACTAACATGAGGTACACTATGTAAATAAAAGAATTGTCTGAATCACTGCGATCAATTAAAGCAATCCTGAGTTATAAAACCTCATAAAGTGACATCGGTCAGATTTCTAAAATTTGGCCTGGTTATTACAGTCAAAATTGGCTTTGTCGCTAAGGTGTTAAATTAATAAATACTTGGAAGAAACAGCATCTGTTCCCCCTCCCCATTATTGGTAACCAGCACTGATAAAGCAGACAGCAGTCAGTTTATATTATCAGGGTGAGTTTGTCCATGGTTAGTGGTCCATCCCAGCCAAAGAAAATCAGCCTGCAGCTGCCCCACAATTGGCACAACACATTAGATGAGCCAAATCTGGCATTTTAGTCCGGTTAATATATGGTGTTGATGACTGCTATGAATTATGAAAAAGTACAGCTGCCATCAAGGCTTGGATTATTAATGTATAGATTTCTATGAGACACTCCCATTTCTAATCCTCTAAATCAAAAGAATAAATACAAACACAGAAACAATCCTTTATTTCAAATAAAAAAACAAGACACCCTCTTTCACCTATTTATTAACCCCAAAACACCCCTGTTATTTCAATATAATCCATGTCAGTAAGATCAATAGGGTTCACAGCTGAGATTCTCACAGTATCTTCTGTGACCGCCAGTAAACTCACTGCCAGACTGTCCGACTACTCTGCCACCATTTAACACAGTCTGGCAATCCACGGAACATGGTGGAATTGCTTGAGTACACAGGACTGCCAGCATTGCTGCAGATTTTAAAGGCGTGAAAGTTAGCCTGTCAGTGCTCAGAGCATATGCCGTACAAAGCATCAAATTTGTCTGCATGGTTGTTGTCCAAGAAGAAAACCCCTTCTAAAGAATATATACATGAAATCTCACAGTTTGCTGATGACAAGCATACTGTAGCTCCTGTTTCCACAGTCCTGGTAGCTTCCCAGCAAGAAGAATGTTGGCTGCTGCATACTCAACTCTCCAGTGCGTATGCAGCATTTTCCTCAGCTTTGTCTACTGCCTCCTGTCCGCATGCTTGTCATCTGTGTCACATGCCTTCTGGGTATGTGCCTGGGCAATACATGTGACATGCCCCCTTTTCTTAAAGGGCTAGTACATTGTACCTGGAAGTGCATCTTAGCCAACGGCTGAGAAGCAAAGATCATTTAAGCCACCTTCACCCTATGAGAAGTGCCTGAGCAACACGGTCTATACCCTAGAGACACAATGCTAGTTACCTTTTCCTGTTTCTTGTTCCTTTTCCTGTGTCCATATATTCTGTACCTGTGTCCGCTAACCTGTTCTTCTGTCCTAGTACCCTGACTGTACCCATTGTGCAATTGTGCATCGGCCTGAACCAGCTGTGCCTCCACACCTGCTGCATCTGCCTGAATCAGCATAATACCAGCTACACTTGCCAGTACCTGCCATGCTGCCTTACCATCTGTACCTAGTGGTGTGCAGTGTTTGAGTTTTTTCACTATTTACTCACTAGATTGTTAATGGGCAGGTCTTACAGAGGTCTGACATTACCTATCTAAGGTTTAATGACATCTTTCAATACTCTTTGTATCCCCCCGATGCCACAACACCAGAGCATCAGGCTGAGCCAGGTAAAGTACCAGAAATTGGCACTTATAATGAATGCGCCAATTTCTGGGGAGACTGCAGGCTGCTACTCTGTATCCTGGGGGGCCCAATCATTTTGAGCCTTACCATTCTGACAATGCCAGCCCCATCTTCCTGGTTTTACCTTGACTGGCAGTCAAAATTAGGAACCCACACATTTTTCATTATTTATTTAAATAATTTAAAAAATAATAATGGGCTTCCCTGTATTTTTGATTGCCAGCCAAGGTAAATTCAGGCAGCTGGGGCTAGCAGCCTATAGCTGGCTGCTTTATCTGTGCTGAGAATCAAAAGTACAGTAGAGCTGTAGGCACATTTTTTAAAATTATTTATTTATTTTTATACCCCTATGCTGGCAAGTTCATTGCCAACGGCAACCAATCACAGATGCCAGGACAATGGGTAGGGGCACAGTAACCAATCACAGAGGCTGTTGTAGAGAGTGGGCATCTGTGATTGGCTGCTGGAGTCAGAGTGCAGTGAATAAACAGCTTAATGAGTGGGAAACAGAAGTAGTGTGCCTGCAGTCGCCAAAGACTCGGTATGTATAATGTTCCTGTTTAATCACCATTTTGCTTATTTTTACAGCCCTCCCAGCCAAACCTGAACAGTAACACAGGCTTCTCACTGAAGTCTGTGTTCTGGGTCAACACAAAGAGACAGTTTTTATTTGACACTATGGCGAAACAAGAAAAAGAGTAACACACTTTGGTATAAAAAAAATGACTAGTGATGAAGATGATGGTGTAAGTAGGATTTTGTCATTATCCACAATGAATAAACATGGGTTGAAAGGTCACTCTTCCAGGAAGAAGCCATTACTCCAAAAGAAGCCAGATCAATTTTTGCAAATGCAAACAGGAACAAAGATCAAAATTTTTGGAAACATGTCCTGTGCTCTGATGACACCAAAATTGAACTGTTGCCTATAATGACCATCATTACGCTTGGAGGAAAAAGGGAGGAGTTTTGAAGCCTAAGAACACCATCCCAACTGTGAAGCATGGATGTGGCAGCATCATGTTATGGGCTTGTTTTGCTGCAAGAGGGACTGGTACACTTCACAAAATAGATGGCATCATGATTAAAAAAAATTATGTGGCAATACTGAAGCAACATCTCTAGAAATCAGCCAGGAAGATAAAGCTTGTGTGGGAATGACCCGAAGCATACTGATAAACAGTCAGGACCAGTTGAAGCAACTGTCTGCTGCGAAACGGTCACCGTCGTCCACCTGACGTCCCTGTACCTCCCTCCCCTACAGCACGATTTCCTCATGTAACTTTGTTGGAATCGTTAAATAAACAGAAGATTCAACTATTCAACTAGTGCTGCTGGTCTGTTTTCTTTTTTTGTGATATAATTACACTTACCTTTAGCGGGCACCACCTGATATTGTGCTATCAATCATTTGGACTGATTCTTACCACGGATAGTGCCCGGTTCTCTTTACCTCTGTGCTTAGAATACTGATAAACAGGTTACAAAGTGGCTTAAGGATAACAAAGTAAGGCTGCTTTCACATAACGATTTTCGGTCATCCGATTGTATCCGTTCCAAAACGGATACAATCGGATCCGAAATCGGACCCCATGTTCCCCTATGGGAATCGGATGGGATCGGATGTGCCACTATTAGCATCTGATTTTGGCATCATCCGATCCCATCCGATGTAATCACGGGCACAAAATTGTAGCCTGCTACGATTTTGTGTCCGTGACTCACATCGGACAGCCTCGGATCACTGCTGATCCGAGGCTGATCCTAGTGCCCACAACATGGGAGCCTATGCACATCGGATCTGAGTTCACCTCGGATCCGATGTCGGCTCCGTATTCCCCTGTCTTTCCCTGCTTCTTCTCCTCCATCTTCTTCCCTCTCCTATGCTATGCTGTGCCCCCGCTATTCTTTGCTGTGCCCCCGCTATTCTATCCTCCTCTATCCCTATCCTGTCCCCTGTCCTCTTCCCTGTCCTCTCCCTGTGTGTAAAAAAATAAGAAAAACCTCCTCCCGGAGGATACATCACCTGTCACCGGCTCCAACGCTGCACACGATCAGGACTGAAGAGCCTGTGATGATGTAAGAGACCCGGTCACATGACTCGTCAGCTGACCGGGTCATGTGACTCTGACATCATCACAGGTTCTTTAGTCCTGATCGTGTGCAGCGTTGGAGCCGGTGACAGGTGATGTATCCTCCGGGAGGAGGTTTTTTAATTTTTTTACACACAGGGAGAGGACAGGGGACAGGATAGGGATAGATGAGGATAGAGAAGCTGGGGCACAGAATAGCATAGCGGGGGCACAGAATAGAATAGGAGAGGGAAGAAGATGGAGGAGGCAGGAGTAGGGAGAGACAGGGGACCGCAGGATCCACACGGATCCTGCAGATCGGATGGCTGTTTGCCATCCGATTGCAGGGATCCGTATGGATCCGTGCCTGTCCGTGGGGTCCCCCTTCAAAGTCGGATCCCACGGACAGGCACAAAATCGTTATGTGAAACCAGCCTAAATGTTTTTGAGTGGACATCACAAAGCTCTGATCTCAATCCTATTCAAATACTGTAATTTCCTCCGGGATCAATAAAGTTTATCTTATCTTATCTTATCTTAAAATTTATGGGCAGAGCTGAAAAGGCAGGTGTTAGCAAGGCGACCTACAAACGTGGCTCAGTCACACCAGTTCTGTGAGGAGGAATGGGCCTAAATTCTTACCAACTATTGTGGGAAGGATATTCAAAAGATTTGCCCCAAGTCATATAATTTAAAGGCAATGATACCAAATATGAATGAAATGTATATAAACTTGTTACTTTGCAGAAAATAATAAAAATGCCTTAAAACATTCTCTCATTATTCTAGCTTTTGGCAAATATTAAACTTCAAATATTCATTACATTGTGGAAGGAGAACAATAAAACATAAAAATGATTAATAGAAATAAAAAAATAATATGCCATGGAGGTCTATATTTGAAATAATACTCAAAATCAAAGTGGAAAATCAAATTACATGTTGTTTCTATTTCAGTGGAAATGCCTAAAGACAAGAAAATGAGGCCCAGTAGTGTGTGTGGCCTCACGTGCCTGTTTGACCTCCCTACAATGCCTGGGCATGCTCCTGATGAGGAAGCAGATGTTCTCCTGAAGGATCTCCTCCCAGACCTGGATTAAAGCATCAATCAATTCCTGGACAGTCTGTGGTGCATTGTGGTGCTGATTGATGGAATGAGACATATTGTTCCAGATATGATTGATTGGACTTAGGTCTGGGGAACTGGCATGACAATACATAGCATCAATGCCTTCATCATGTAGGAACTTCTGACACACTTCAACCATTTGAGGCCTAGATTTGTCATGTAGCAAAAGAAACTCAGGGACCAATGTACCTGCATATGATCTCACAATGGGTCTAAGGATCTCATCATTGTACCTAATGGAAACCAGGGTACCTCTGGCTAGCATATGGAAGGCTGTGCAGCCCAAAGAGATATCTCCCCACACATTACTGACCCCCTGCCAGACTAGTCATGCTGAAGGATGTTGCAGGCAGCAGAATGTTCTCCATGGTGTCACTAGACTGTCACATTAGTCACATGTGCTCACTGTGAACCTGCTCTTATCTGTGAAGCGCACAGGGTGCCAATTTCAGCCAATCTTGGTGTACTCTGGCAAATACCAGTCTACCTGCACAGTCCTGGGCTGTAAGCATATGAGTCGGTCGACAGGGTAGGGGGTACTCGGATACCGGGACAGGTTGCTACTTCAGTGGGAATCACAGCTGGTCGGGTCCCGGTCCCGTGCCCTGGACACTCAATGACTGAGGAGAAAACTATTTGGGATTGGGATTATTATACGTGACGCCAGCTGTGGTACCTGGTAATGTAGTTACCAGCGCTGCAGCCGGCCGCTGAGGTGATGGTAATGCAGCTTTGGGTAGTACAGCTCCCCCCAGGCGGAGCTTTACCTCAGGGCAGTGGGGTGGATGAGGGAAGTCGTAGTCCTTGGCTCTGTATAAGTTCTCCAGGTGGCGGCGGTGAATAAAGCATACCAGACACCAAGTAGCCCAAACAGTTTTTTACTGGAACCAGATGGATCAATAGGTACACGGTACAGTCTTGTTTGCCAGGGTAATTGTTGCCACAGGCATTGGGGTTCGTTACAGAGTCTGTCAGGGGTGCCTTTTCAACACTTTCTTAGTTCCTTTATGAGCTCTTTTGGCTCCTTACACTCCCACTCTTGAGTCTGGTTTCTAGTCTCTGGGACTGTTGCTTAAAGTCTCTCTTACTTGTCAGTGTCTTGAACCCAGCTATGTGATAGAGGTTGGACTACTTTGATGGGTGCTGTGGCACCCTTGAGGTGCGCTCCTGTCACGCCCATAGGGTCCCCTGCATCTGTCTCTGCTGCTCTCCTCACACCGTCTGACTGACTTGAGTCAAACTGTCACTGTCACTTACGTCACGTTTCCCACTCTGCTAAGCTCCACCCCCCTGTACCTACTGAATATACAGTCCCTGGTGCTAGGGTGGCTGTGATTGGGATCTTGTGGTTTTAGTTACAGACTCTGTAGATCCCCCTCTACCTGTGACTATGGAGGCACTACACCTTTTGTTTGGGATGCAGTACCTCCATATGGCATCCCGCCAGAGGGGCGCCACACTCCCCCTTGGTTAAATACACTCGTCGTCGAGTGTCTGAGTGTTGAAACCACACCAGGTTTGAGCTTAAATTTTAATTACATATAACAAGGTAACTTTTAAACATCAACATCACATCAAGCAATATGCAAACTTTCTTCCTTCGCAGGAGGCATTTATTACTTAGAACGTTGCAAACAACCCAATAACAATTCTTAATCTACATTGGCCCAATGGGGCCGGGTGTTGAGTCTCTGACTTAGTCCAATCAGGCTCTTTGCTAAAAGTTCACATCATTGTCCATGTGAGCCTTTCAAGTTTTTGCAGGAAAAATATATAATACACATCTATATACAATTTTCAGAAATAACTACATACACTTAAACGATATCGGGATTATTTTGCAGCTTAACATTTACTGACCCAGATTGCGCATCAGCCCCTGGGTCCTGCATGGCGTTCATAGGTGATGATATCACCTTTGTATAAATCGCGGTTCGAGTGGCCTTGTCGGAGATGTGACTCTACTTCTCTCTTCCCCACAAATACCTCTGCATAGAGGTCTTCCTCCGGGGCAAAGCCATACCCGATTTCCAGATTAAATGCAGTTATTGTCCCTCTCTTACATTGGTGTTTGGGTAATGGCGGCTGAGAACGGGCAAAGGCATGGGCCTGGCGGGTCTCCATCTTATTGGCCCACCAAGCTTCCATTCCGACTCATCATCCCGCACTGGCTGGGTGAACCACGGCCTCCCGATGGGTTGCCAGGAGCAATCGGCTCTGGTTGAGGGATGGCTTGCACATCTTGTCTCCGCACCAACCCGTGCTGATGATGGTTCTGGATGACCATCCCTCCATAGCTCACAGGGCCCATACGTCTCTGCGCCGTCATCAGGTTCTCGTTGTTCCAGGCGATCAGCCCACCATTGCTCGCGGGACCCGGACGCCTCTGCGCTTGTGACTGGTTGTTCCTGGTGATCGGCCCACCATTGCTCACGGGGCCCGGACACCTCTGCGCCGCCAACTGCTCCTTCCTCCCGGTCCTCCTCCCCAGACTCTGCTTGACAAACTCCTTCACAATTAAGTCGGGCTCCTCAGAGGACCGGATTAGATCCTCCAGTTTAGAAGCTTCCTCCTCTCTGGACTCCACAGCTGCTGTCATCGCCTCTGTAATATTCTCCAGGACGGGTAGTGGATTGCTTGTCTGAACCTCAGTGGTGATAGTGGAGTTGGGCTCTGTGGGGACGGGATCATCACCGGCTACCGGGTGATCGGTCTCTGGTTCTACCGACACCCCCGATTCCGGGTTTAACTCAGGCCCTCTTTAACTTTCCTTCTTGCAGCTCAGTTTTAAGACCATCTCAGCACTCTAATGCTGGACAGTCCATTCCATGGTCTCTTGGAGTCGGGCTCGCAGGTCCCGCAAGGCTGCCCCCAGAACTCAATGTTCTCACTCTCGGTTTCCAGGGTAGACACTCCTGGGGCAGGGCTGTCGGACCTCACATCTTCCTCAACTTCTCGGATTAGGTATCTCAATTTTAGAATGGTCCATTATTACCAGACCACATCTGGGTAACAAGTCTCTCGGTCTGGCTTCCGGCCGCACCCTGTGTCCTTTTTAATTGCAACTCTTGAGTCTGGTTTCTGGTCCCCGGGTCTGTTGCTTAAAGTCTCTCTTACTTGTCAGCTTCTTGAACCCAGCTATGGGACAGAGGTTGGACTACTTTGATGGGTGCTGTGGCACCTTCTTGATAAGGCCCACAGCCTGCCGGTCAGCAGTTTGGGATGAACATTAACAAACCGCCTTGGTTCCAGTTTACCAGTATTGACCTGGACTCTCCAGCCAGTTCTGACCAGTTCTGGAGTGTCCCCATCATTGTCTGGGTCACGTCTCAGTTTACAGGTGCCCTCCTGTCACGCCCGTGGGGTCCCCTGAGTCCGTCTCTGCTGCTCTCCACACACCATCTGACTGACTTGAGTCAAACTGTCATTGTCACTTACATCACGTCTCCCGCTCTGCTAAGCTCCACCCCCCTGGGACCTACTGAATATATAGTCCCTGGTGCTAGGGTGGCTGTGATTGGGATATTGTGGTTTTAGTTACAGACCGTGTAGCTCCCCCTCCACCTGTGACTATGGATGCACTACACCTTTTGTTTGGAATGCAGTACCTTCCTGTGGCGGCACGCCAGAGGGTTTCACACAAAACACCCACTTTTTGATGTCATGTCTTCATACCACCTTCATGGAGTTGTTTATGACAGATTAAGCAGACAACTGGATATTAGTGGCCTTTGAATTATTTGCCAGGCTCTGTCACTTCTCACCTTGTGCCTCCTTGCACAAAGGAGGAGGTAGCAATCATTCTGCTTGGTTGATGCCCTATTACAGCCCCCTCCATGTCTCCTGGTGTACTGGTTTGTCTACAGATATCTGCTGCATGCTCTGGCCACAGTGCTGAAAGGCACAACTAACTTTCTTGCTATATGCTCATTGATGTACTATCCAGGATGAGCTGCACTACCTGAGCAACATCTGTGGATTGTAACACCTCCTCATGTTATCACTAGGGGTGAGAGCAATGACAAAATGCAAAAGTGACCAAAACAAAGCCATAAGGCTGTGTAAAGGTAATATCACACGGTTTTCTAAATATTTTACCAAATGTAAATCTAAAAATTGTGATGTGTATTTTTATTCAGAGCCCTGAGTCAATACTTTGTAGTACCACCTTATGCTGTGATTACAGATGCAAATCTTTTGTGGTTTGTCTCTACCCACTTTGCACATCTAGAGGCTGTCATTTTTGTGCATTCTTCTTTGCAAAATAGCTCTAGCTCAGTGAGATTGATGGAGAGTATCTGTGAACAGCAATGATCAAGACTTGCCACATATTCTCAATGTGTTTAGTTCTGGACTGTAACTGGACCATTCAAACCAATGAATATGCTTTGATTTAAACCATTCCATTTTAGTTCTGGTAGTATAATTCTGGTCATTGTCCTTCGCCCCAATCTTAAGTCTTTTGCAGCCTCCAATGGGCTTTCCTCTAGGATTCCTCCATCCATCTTCCCTATTCCTGTTGAAGAAGATAATCCCTTCAACATGACACTGCAGGCATCATGTTTGACAGATGAGGATAGCGTTTCCAGGGTAACGTGCAGTGTTAGCTTTTAGACACACATTCTCATCTAACTGGCACACCTTCTTCATATGCTAGCTGTGTTGCCTACAAGGCATGTAAAAAAAGTTGCATTGGTCACATGAGAACAAAGTAGAATTTTGTGGGCAAAATGTTATATGTGGTGGTTGGCTAACACTGCATGTCACCCTCTTGACAATAAAACGGGGGTGGCATCATCATGCTGTGGGTATGCTTTTCTTTAGTAGGGACATGGAAGCTGGTTAAATTTGATTGGAAACTGGATGTAACTTAATATAGGGCAATACTGGGGGAAAATCTGTTAACAGGCTGTGACTCGCCCAGGTTATACGGGGACTCGGGTATCTGGGCCCTCTGCTGCTGTTGGAATGTCACTAGTTGCTGGCCCAGACCCGTGGCCCTGGTGGTCAACAAAAAGGGGATAAAGATCAAAGTTCACGTGACGCCACCCGCAGATTCTGGTGATTAAGCACCAGCGCCGCTTCAGACCTCCGGAGGGTGATGGTACAGCAGCCGAGATGGTACAGCTCCCTGCAGGATGGAGCTGGCCCTCCGGGCAGGGATGCACCTGTAGTAATGGAAGTGCTGATGATGGAGGTAAACAAGTTGCAGTGCAGCAGTGAAATAAGCACACAAAGACTCTGTCACTCTGCCCGGGTAGTTTACTGGAACAATGCTAGTGGTGGTACAGTTCACAGAGGACAACAGCTGTTAGGTGAAGGTAGCCGGCCGGGTAGTCACAGTGGGCTGCAAGGTCTCTTGGAGTCTCCTGTGGTATGCCTTCCTTGCTCTGACCTGTGTCCTGCTGCTGCTGCTTGTCCTGGAACAGCCCGCTTAGTACCAGGCCCTATTGGGGTGCTTTCTGAGTGTCCCGGCTTCCCGCTCTCCTCTCTCCTGGCTGAACTCAACCCCAATGGGTTATCCTGGCGTGACTGATTCCTTCTGGCAGGGTGTCGGGACCGGTAGACGGACCCGTGACATCCGGTGTTATGACTCAGGGGCTGAACTCTCTGTGCCACGTCCTCGGAAAGGCACTCGGTAAATGGATAAGGGTTCCCTCCCGGAGTATGGGTGCTCCGATTTGGCAGGTCCCATCCTTCAGTCTGGGCTGCCTTTCTCTCTCTCCAGGCCCCCTCTCTTGGAGTCCCCTTCTCTCTCTCAGGGCTCCCGTGCCCCTTCTTCCCTCGAGGCAAACTTAGAATCCCTCATTTCATTTTTCTACCTCCCCTAACACCCCCCCAGGGACTAGTCTCCAACCGTTTCTCTAGGTGGGTGTGCGGGAGTGCTGGGATGGGAGCCTCCTACAAACCTTGCATTCCCACTGTGACAGGGGTATCCGAACACTTATTTATGGGTGCAGTACCCCAACACCTGACCAGTGGGGCGCCACATTCCCCCTTGGTGGAATATAGTCGTCCATGAGTGTGGTTACCTAGTGTACCGGTAGAGTGAAATTTCTTTTTAAATAAACAATAACAATAATAGGTAACATATTTACATTATTCAAGCATTCTTTTTCATCCCTTTATGGGAGGCATTATGTTTAAATGTTGTAAAATATATATAAAAAAAATCATTATTAACACTAAATTCTTCGGCCACAGTGTGACTGGTAACTGGGCGGGCCCAGCGGTAATTATTGTCCTTCCCAGTCCAGTGTGTCTTATCACATGGACTTATCATATGGGCTGCTTGGAATAAAACATTTTATGAACTGGGTTAGAGTTGTCACGAAACGTTTATGAGGCTCAAAAGGGGCAAAAAGGACAAAAAGGACAGTCAGCACACATTATTCACACTTCAAAAGAAAAATGAAAACTATTTACAGTCCAAGTTCTTGTTAGAAACAGTTACTTAAAGGCGGGCTACTCTGATAGCAAACCAACCCATGGGTTCCTCATGCCGCTCATAGGTTACTTGGTCTCCATGGTAAAGGTCTCGATCCGGGTGACCGCTGCGTAGATGGGGCTCTACGTCTCATCAAGATGAGCAAATATTTCGGTCTCTAGAAGTGCAAAACTGGTAGAGACATATCCCAAAAGACTTGCAGCAATAACTGCAGTTAAAGGTGGCCAAACAAAATATTAACTCAGAGAGGGTGAATATGTGGTGCCCATGTGGACCGATCGCCACTAAATGGCGCAGCAAATGGGATTGGTAAGTCACCCCAAACACACACCCAACACACTCTCGATCCCAAGATTAGCGACTCTATGTCCAGCAACGGGTTGGCAGGAGGAGACTAGTGAGGGTGGGGAAGCTAGACAGAACCCGCTTAGGGGAGGCAACAAAACTGGAAAAAACACCAAGTTCAGTTAGTCAGTCAGTCAAGTAAAGTGGAGGAGTCAAGTTCAACAACAGGACTGAAAGGACACGGACCGGACCTCGCAACCTGTGCCACTATGAGGCTTGTTCGGGTCCTCGGCTGCAGACCGTAGTGAAAGACAGGAGTCCTAGGTGTGCTCAAATTAGCGGGGATGCTGAGGGACTAGGGCAGAATCCAGAGTGTCGGCTCTGCTGAAGTTGCCAGGACGCTCTATGCTCCAACCACAAACACCAGCGAGGTGCGGGGTCTTTATGTTTTGTGACGCAACCTCTGGCACAGCAAAAGAAGGCAGCCGTACTAGAGCTACGGGACCAGGCAGGTCATCCACCAGAAAGCCCGTGACAGATGTATCATAGCTTGCATGTGGCAGACCAAGAAGCCAATGAAAGTAACACAAAAGGGGGTAACTTGGACGAGCCGCCTCAGCTGCTATGAACCTACTGGAGACACCACTGTACTGTTTTGTAACCATATGCCGAGAAAGTGAAGTAAACCCGGTTGAAGATGAGCGCTGTGTGAGACTGTGATTTCTGCGCCCAGGGGGAGATAAACTGATTCGCCGAGCCGGCAGTGGCAGCCTGTTTGAGTGTGACATTGAGCCCTGTAAGCAGTACAGCACCGCTGGCCGAATATTACCCTTGCCATCGCCACAGAAATTACGGTTGCCCTGGGATCTGCTCTTCCCGTGGAGAGATGAACCATCTTCGCTGCTACTCCCATCATCCCCGGAGGTCCCAATGGCAGCAGTGGCTATCCTGGCCTAATTCCATGAGTGACATCACAACAAAAACATTTATTTTTTGCTTTTATTGTATTTTCATCCATTTTTCCAATTCCTCGTTTTAACTGATCACCCGATGAGGGGATCATGGACTGGGTCACACCACCGTCACATCCCGCAGCCCAGACGACGAGAGGGCCTGGTTCCGAATACTCCACGGTCCCCACCAGGGGCAAGTCAAATACAAATACACTTCTCAATTTTTCAATCTATAATTTTACAATATTTAGAAAACTTTGTATCATTTCCTTTACACCTCACATATACTGTATGCTGCAGTAAGATGTGCCAAATTCATTAAAAGGCATGCAGATGTTAATTAATTTGCCATATTCCTTGTATAATTTTTGTCCGGTGGCATAAATTATTAAAATTACTAGTGCATGCTTGACCCCGTCCTGTCTTGTCTTAGCTCTGCAGTTTTCTAAAACAAGGTAGAGAGTAAATGGCATAAAACAGTCAAAAGGTTGAAATGTTTTTGTGCCTTAATTCTGATCAAAATGCCTTGATAAATTGAGTCGAAAGTAATTTTAAATACCGTAGATCTATAAATTTAACATGTATTTGCAATGTTGTTAATTGGTCATTAATTAACCTAAATTTTTATTGAAAGAATAGAGGGGGACTTAAATTTTTAGTAACAGTAGTTAGCTCACTGTATAGGGGAGTTTTTATCTATGGCAGTGATGATGGATGTTTAACTTATGGTTCCAGCCCAAAAATCTAACTTTTTGCCTTATAATTTATGGAATATTGTAGTAATGTTTCAGGATTAAAAAGTTCTATTAATATCTGCAAGACCAGTCTGATGGGTGACAAATCCAGTAAGTTACATTTACTTTGACAAAAGATGTCAATACCACGATACAATACCATTTTAACCTTCCGCTGAACTTGAATCCGACAAACTGCTTATCCCACTCACTGCTTGTGGTTCTGGCAATGTCTTTTATATCTTACAAATAATGATGCAATTTTCTCACCCTGTATTATTGCCATTACTATTGTTATTAATAGCTAGGATGAGATTGAAAAATGCAAGGCTGCCAGAATCAAATAATCACTGTACCTACTGTGCAAAAGTAGGTGACTATCATTTAGAACAATGTACTAATATACACAGTGTTATCAATGATTTTCACTGGGACTGCAAGTAAAGTTACATTCTTTTATTTTAATGAAACTTTATTTCATACAATTATTTCTTTCTTTTTTTTCTTTGCTTCAAAAATATTAAATGTATGGGGCAAAGAAGTAGGAGAGGCATGCCCTGAGTCAAAATGATTAGATAGGCAGGGACATCACCAGCCTTTCCTAGATAAACCTTCATCTTCTGTGCTTGGCTGGTGGCCTACACATTTTCTTTTGTGTTTTATTAAGGCTAGTACAATAAGCCTGTCTTTCTATATGGGTAGGTGTACTTGACCATTTCCATTCGATAAAAACAATCCGATTATTCTGATTAGTCTCTGATTAGAGTTTGGAGTTAGGGGCTGATGCACATTATGCAATCCTGATCATAGATGAGATATTAGTATTGGTGCAGCGCACAGTGGCGGCATACATATTCATCTCATAATGGCGGCGACAGCACATGGATAGTATGGTAGAGCCCATTCCCCTTACCCTGGCCATGAATATAAGAGTGATCCATCACGCAATGATCTATATTCTGGATTATTAATATATTATTGGAGAATTGCAATAATCCATATAAATATGTGGATTATTGCAACTCTTTGCTAATTGGTCTCCCTTTTACCAAACTTGACCCTCTCCAATCCATCCTGAATGCAGCAGCCGGGATCATATTCCTATCTGACCGCTTCACCGCGATGCCTCTATCCTGTGCCAGTCATTGCACTGGTTGCCAATCTGCTACAGAGTACAATATAAAATAATCACTCTCGTGCAAAAAGCCCTCCACAGTTCTGCACCACCCTACATCTCCTCTGTCTATCGCCCTACACATGCCCTCCATTACGCAAGTGACCTAAGACTGACATCATCTACAATGCGATCCTCCCACTCCTGTCTAAAAGATTTTTCACGAACAGCACCAATTCTCTGGAACGAACTACCAAGATCAATTCAATTAATTCCCAATACCCATAGTTTTAAGCGAGCCTTAAAGGGAACCTGTCACCCCAAATCATTTTCCTAACCTCTAAATACCTGTCCGTGCATCCTTACACTACTATCTAAGCCATCCCTGTTTGACCTATTTTACTAATATAGGAGGACAATAAAGTAGTTTGCAAACTTACAAAATCCATGACAGTGGGGTGTTCCTGACAGCGTCCGTGACAGGTAGGTGGGTCCCCTGTGCCGCACTACCTCCACCTCGCCGCTCTATTACGCCCTAATGGGCGTCATTACTGCCTGCAGAGTGCGAGCACAATTAAAATCTCGCACCTGCAATGTCCACCGCTGCGACGCGTTCCCGTGACTTCGGGATCGCATCACTTCCGGTCGCCGCAGGTGACCGCGTCACAGCGGTGACATTGCGGGTGCGAGACTTAAATCGTGCCCGCGCTCTGCAGGATGTAATGACGACCATTAGGGCTTAATAAAGCGGCGAGGCAGGGGTAGCGCGGCACAGGGGACCCACCTACTTGTCACAGACGCCGCAAGGAACGCCCTTCTGTCATGGATTTTGTACGTTTGCAAACTACTTTATTGTTATCCTATATTAGTAAAATATATCAGACAAGGATGGCTTAGATAGAAGTGTAAGGATGCAGGGACAGGTATTAAGAGGTTAGGTAGGTGATTTGGGGTGACAGGTTCCCTTTAAAAACACATCTTTTTTGAGTAGCCTATCACCTCACCTCACTTATCTAACTATTCCCATTTTACCCAATACTCCCAAGCATACTACTACTACAATTTTTTGCTAGGCCTCAATTCTTATGGCCACGTTACACACACAGATATATTGGTCACAGATCTCTGGTTGTAGTGAAATTATGGACACAATGTTCCATTGTACACAGCCACAAAATGGAGCAATGTGTCCATGATTTCACTGCAACCAGAGATCTGTGATCAATATCTGAACAGATATCTGTGTGTGTAACGTGGCCTTCACACTTAAGGCCACGTCACACACACAGATAATTGTGCAGAGATTGTTCGCAGATCTCTGGTTGCAGTGAAATCATGGACACATTGTTACATTTGTACACGGCCACAAAATGGAACCAAGTGTCCATGATTTCACTACAACCAGAGATCTGCAAACAATCTCTGCACAATTATCTCTGTGTGTAACTGGGCCTTTAGGATCTACTATGGCTAAGGCCACATGTGCAGTAAACAATTCTTAAAACAAATATTATCAGAGAGCCATTGGCAAAAACGTTGTGCAGATATAACTTTTTTGTCTGTTGTAGAGTAAAGGTAGCTTTACACGTCACAACATTGCATGCAATTTCTCTTGCAACTTAAGGTGGGGTCACACATGGCGATTCTGGCCTGCGATGTCGGAAGCGATGCGCGGGTGCCCGCTCGCTTCCGACATCGCAGGCCAGCTGTCACACTGCACGACGTTGCTCGCTGGGCATAAACCTGTCAACCTGCGACCAGCGATAATTTGCACACAAGCGCGACGCACTTGCAATATCGCCCGCGACATCGCTGTGACGTCACTTTTCGGCGATGTCGCGGGCGAGATCGCCACGTGTGACCCCACCTTTACTGGTTACAGTGAAATCATGGACACATTGTTCTATTTTGTTCCTGTGTACAAATGGAAAAATGGGTCCATGATTTCATTGCAACTAGGGATGGGCGAATCTACTCGCTAGGACTCGTTACTCGGCGAGTAGTAAGGGACTCGCAGGACTCGGTACTCGGCGAGTTTCCCAGTGATGACTCGCACGAGTCCAATGCAAATCAATATCAATCCTAGTTTTGTCAGAAACACTGACAAAACTAGGATTGCCATTGTTTGCATTAGACTCGTGCGAGTCATCACTGGCTACTGTGCCAGTGATAGCAGGGAGACTCGCAAAGTAACTGCTGTTTCTTTGCGAGCCGAGTCCAGTTGTCTTCTCTGTGCAGCTCCAGGGTCCTAGAGCCCGCCTGCTCACAGAGATGTAGCAGTGCTGAGATTATTCTCAGTCTGCTCATTCCCTGTGCATGTAGCAGAGAGGACATCGCGTTTTGGACTACGTCGGACGGAAGAGGATTTTTTTAATTAAAGATGGAGTCCCTAATGGCTTTTTTTTTTATTTCAAATAAAAAATTTTCTCTGTGTTTTTTTAACCCTTTATTGGAGATTCTTAGTGGCTGGGTCAAACGTGGCCTGACATTAAGAATCTCGGGCTTAATACCAGCTTGTATAACAAAGCTGGTATTAACCCCTTTATTACCCAGCGTGCTACCGCCACCAGGGCCGCTGGAAGAGCGGGGTTCAGCGCCAGAGGATGGCGCTTCAATGAACGCGCCATCTTCTGGGGCGGCTGCGGGCTGCAATTTGCAGCGGGGGGTGCCCAGAAAGCTTGGGCATCCCTGCGCTGCGGATTCCAGCCCTCAGCTGCTTAGCTGTACCTGGCTAGACATAGAAATTGCGCGGAGCCCCACGCATTTTTTAAAAATTATTTAATGAATTTCAGAGTCAGAGTCTCAGAGTCAGAGTCAGAATCTCAGAATTTCATGAAATAATTTAAAAAAAATGCGTGGGGCTCCGCGCAATTTCTATGTCTAGCCAGGTACAGCTAAGCAGCTGGGGGCTGGAATCCGCAGCGCAGGGATGCCCAAGCTTTCTGGGCACCCCCCGCTGCAAATTGCAGCCCGCAGCCGCCCCAGAAGATGGCGCGTTCATTGAAGCGCCATCCTCTGGCGCTGAACCCCGCTCTTCCAGCGGCCCTGGTGGCGGTAGCACGCTGAGTAATAAAGGGGTTAATACCAGCTTTGTATTATCAGCTGGCCCTAAGCCCGAAATTTATGGCGGTCACGCCAATATTAGACATGACCGCCATGAATTTCTATTAAATTGTTTTAAAAAAAACACAACACAAAGAAAATTTTTTATTAGAAATAAAAAAAAAAGCCATTAGGGACTCCATCTTTAATTAAAAAAATCCTCTTCCGTCCGACGCAGTCCAAAACGCGATGTCCTCTCTGCTACATCCCCTGTGTATAGATATAGATCTCTATGCACAGGGAATGAGCAGACTGAGAACAATCTCAGCTCTGCTACATCATCTCTGTGCACAGACATTCATGTCTGTACACAGGGATTGAGCAGACTGAGAACAATCTCAGCACTGCTACATCAGGCAGCAGGCAGGCTCTAGGACCCTGGAGCTGGCAACCAGCACAGAGGAGACAGGACTCTTATCTGTGCGAGTCAGCGATTACTTACAAAGTAAACGAGCAATGCAAATAAATGACAAAACTAGGATTGCTTCAGGCTGAAGCTTCCGAGACACATCTGCGAGTTGTAAATCTCACACTACTCGCTATTACTCGCTTCCCCATTCATTAACATTGGACTCGCTAGACTCGCAACGAGTAGCGAGTCCTGGGCTCGGACTCGCTAGAGTCAAGCGATTCCGAGTAATTTAGGATTCGCCCATCACTAATTGCAACCAGTAAGTTGCAAGTGAAATTGCATGCAATGTTGTGACGTGTAAAGGTACCTTAAATGATTTCTGCAGGATCTATTTTTTTTTTACATTAGAGTCTACGGACAATGGATCCGTAAAGGGACTGCAATTTAGCCATTTGTTTTTCTTTCATTTGCAAAAGATCTGTTGTTTGCTTACAGAATCCATTTAAAATGGAAGATAAATAGCAATATATTAATGGATCCGATCCCCATAGACTTCAATGTTAAAAAGCTAAAAAGGATCCTGCAGAAACCACAGACAAAAAAGGTTTTTTTGCACAACTTTTTTGCCACTGGATTTTTGCAGGATCCATTCTAACAGACGATTACTGGACATGTGAACTCAGCCTTACACAGTGATTCACATTTGTATCATCTTAAAATAACTTAGACAAGTTTAATGGATTCTATTGAGCTATGCAATACTGTATTTTTCGGATTAAACGAAACAATTTTTTCCACCAAATTGGGGGGAAGTGGGGGTGTGTCTCATGATCTAGAAGTAGCTTACTTGGTGTGGAGGAGTGGCTGTTGTGATACTGCAAGCGGGTTCACAAGAGGCAGGGAGGCTGTAGTACAAGTGATGCGATGCTGCGGGCTGGGTACGGGAGGTAAAAGTGTCCTGGTGGAGTGGTTTGTGTTGCATTGATTTACCAGTAGTGATGCAATGGATCTAAGGAAAGATAGCTGCGGAGGTAGTGCATGCACAGATCTCAGCTGTCCAAAATCTCAATCTGAGCATGTGCTGTCTCCACAGCCATCTTTCTATATGTACATAGGTTAATGCTGGGAAATTAATACAACACAAACTGTGACACACCCCCTTCTTCTGTGCCCGGCCTGCAGCACTGTATCACTGGTATTGCAGCACCCCTATCTCCTAAGAACGCACTACACTGTCACCTTTGGATATTAATGTCACCTGAAACACTCCACTATGAAACCCCATCCTCATTTGCCCACAGCATTGCCGACCCTGCCTCCTGTAACCCCTGCTCCATCCCCATCCCCCCGACACCAAGGGTAAGCTACACTGATTACTTAGGAATATAAAACATACCTACTTTTTAAAAGTTAATATCGTTTTCCTAATTTCTTCCTCTATGTTTGGAGTGCATTTTAAAATCCAATGCAATCCGCAAAATATGGTATATACTGTTGCGCTCTGCAATCTGCCTTTGACGATCAGATGATGATAGCAGCTGTATGACCATTAATGCTTAATGTCAATTGCTTGATATGAAGGACTGACTCTAATCAGACAGGCCTTTACTCTCTGGCTTTAGTATTAGGAATATTTTTCTTTTCTAATTTGAACGCTCCATTATGACGGCCCACACACATTTTTTCTCTACAGCCATGAATTGAGGAGACACATACTAATTGAAACTGTAACCAAACAGATGTGAGGAGGCAGTTTTTACTGACCAATATCAGCCTTTATAGTATACTGGAGCACAGTGAACTGCAGTCTTAACCAATCAGGGACACCTTTACAAAGCATGTACAGTATGTTTGAGTCATGAGCATGCCGAATCCTGTTTTTTTTTTTCTGGGGACCTGAGGTCAGAAAGTCTCTGTATTTAATCAATCAAAGGCTTTCTGTGGAGCTCAATTGATATGGTTTCTATGTGCTTGCTTTTCTGTGCTGAACGGGATATGGACCCTTTCACTGCTGGTATAGTCCTCAGGCTGCCTTCAGACTTGCAGATGCATCTGCAGCGTTTTGCAGATGCATCTGCAAGCATCTGCATGCAGACCGCGGCCCTATGTTTATAATGGAGCGCACGGCGGTCTGCAGATGCTTGCAGACCGCCGTGCGCTCTCATTGCCCGCCATTAGTGATCTGTGCGCAGGCGGATGCCTGCGTACAAATCACACACTCTTGCCCGCACCACGGACGCAACATCTCGCGTCCCTGGTGCGGACAAGAGTGTGTTATCTGTACGCAGGCATCCGCCTGCCCACAGATCACTAATGGCGGGCAATGAGAGCGCACGGCGGTCTGCAAGCATCTGCAGACCGCCGTGCGCTCCATTATAAACATAGGGGCCGCGGTTTGCATGCAGATGCTTGCAGATGCATCTGCAAAACGCTGCAGATGCATCTGCAAGTCTGAAGGCAGCCTTAGCCTCAACGCTGTAGCTTGTGATTACACTTTCCTCCCTTTATATCTACCCACCTTTGTGCTCACTCCATGCCAGATTTAACATTTGCATTCAGCCCATGGTATGTGCTCTTTACTGTGTCGCAGAGGAGTTGGTCCTTTTGCAGCAACAAAGCCTGTGCCTGGATAAATCTTTGGAGTCTTATCATAATTGTAGTCCTGCATGTGTTCTCTATGTGTTTCCTTGTTTTTCTCCTTTTAAGGAGCCTAGTAAGGTGTGAGACCAGACATCGCCACTCTTAGCGGTTATCTTGGGGAAAGGAATTAGTCTAGGGTTTCCTAGCTACTAAGGCTTAGGTTTTCTAAATCCCTGCTAGTGCACTGCCATGTCCGGATTGTCTGTCTCAGTATGCTTATTCTTTTGTGGTTACTGCACTTAGCAACCTCACCCCTGGTTCCCTAGGAGATACCAGAAACTCTCGTCGGCCTAACAGGGAGTGAGGCTCAAGCAGTCACATTCTAGTCCAACTGTAATGGTACCTTTACACGCCGCTACCGAAGGTTAGAAACCACCGGGTGTCGGAGACAATTGTACCTTTAACCTTCAAAACACAGCGAGGTAGCGGCGTGTAATTCAAGTTGTTGCCACCAGTCTCTTTGGATACCTGTTTCCCAGCCGGTGGCAACAACCTGAACTACACTCCGCTACCTCGCGGTGTTTGAAGGTAAAAGGTTCAATTGTCTCCGACACCCGGTGGTTTCTAACCTTCGGTAGCGGAGTGTATATGTACCATTTGAGTTATTCCTGCCTCTGTAGGTGTCTTTAGGGTCTGCCCGGTTGGAAGTACTAGCTTTGGCACCCCTATGGACTGGTTGCCGCAGTGATGCTGCACCTACTCGACAGATGTAGTGTCATTGTTCCCAGGTGAAAAAGGTCACAAACCCAAGACATAGAATTGCACACAACTCTGCTCTATGCTAGTCATTGCACTGGCTGCCTATACACTATAGGATCCAATTCAAACTGCTTGTTCTCACCCACAAAGCTCTTCACAGTGCAGTACCCCCTACATCTCCTCCCTCATCTCTGTCCATTACCCCACCCATTCTCTTCACTTTGGAAGTGACTATAGACTCACTTCTGCATTAATTCAAATCTGCTACTCTCGGCTCCAAAACTTCTCCCGAGCTGCACCAATTCTCTGGAAGGCTCTACCCCAAGAAATTATGTGTATCCACAACTTACATAGTTTCAGGCAATCCCTAAAAACACATCTTTTTAGGGCAGCCTATCATGATCCCTAGTCAAAGTCATCTATCCACTGCACCAGCCTCAAGTGTATCACAAATAATGGTTGGTGGCCTATCTGTTCCCCTCAAATTGACTATACCATCATTGTAAATAAGCACCAGTACTTTGTGTCACCCTCACCTCATTGTTAGATTGTAAGCTCTTATGAGCAGGGCTGTCATTATTTTGCTCTAATTATTGTATTGTATGCTTTGTATTGTTTTGTATTGTTTTTTGTATTGTGTTATATTTTATTTTCTGATAACTGTTTCTTGTGATTGTTTAAATAAGAACCTCTGAATTGTGAAGCACTGCAGAATATTTTGGCGCTATATAAATAAAGATTATTATTATTATTATTTTGAACTTATATGTCTATCATATATTGGTAATGCCATTATAATGTTTTATAAATATGCAAATAAAGTCTGTGGAGCCTCGTTTAGGAGTCTCAACACAGGACTAGCCAGATATCCCTCCAGGGAAGGACCTAACCATGGAGTGGCTCTTTGAGGAGACCACCATAACCTCCATATTAAGTGGCCCTTTAAGTCAATATCCATCTCTTTACGAGCTTAAAGATATGACAAGGGAATACCAAGGCCAGGTATCCATCCACAGACAGCTGTTTCGGGTGTTGCCCTTCATCAGTGTGGAGTAGGATTCTAGCTAGGTGGGAGCAATACCTGGTAGACCAACAACACAAAGCATTCACTGATCTCAGGGAGACCAGTCCAAGAAAACACTGCAGGCAGCCAGCTAAAGCGCTCAACAGAGTGAATTCCTAGGCACATGTTTTATGACATGCTTGCTATAAGGGTTGTATTTATCAATGAATATGTACATTTATTCTGATTTTTTACATGGGATATTGCTATATTAGATTGACAATGACCCACAAATATACCAGGGGTTGAAATGTTGCTTTTGTTTTTTTATTTGTGATGCCGCAATTAAGCAAGATGGTCATCATTAGATGCTGGAGCCACCTTTTTTTTAATTTGATCAGAGTTTGATCAATGTGGCATCAGTTTTTCTGAGAAAAGGAGAGAAAAAAAAGTTTCTCTCCCAACTCCAATATGTCAGTCCTTGAAAAGTGGACCGCATTCGAATGTCCAATGTTTTTCACAGACCCATAGTCCTGCATTGCCGATTTTGAGCTGATATTTGCATCACAATTGGAAATGTCACAGATTTTTTTTTTCGGACTGCTCTGTTCAAAGAAAAAATATCAGACATGTACATAGCCCCATAGAATATCATGGGTACATATGATATCCGTGAAAGCCATGGATAGCACTAGCTCGATATAATCAGTCATGTGCACAAGCCTTTAATAATCATCTATTTCGTAGTTATCGAGATATACTGTGCAGCTTTACTGAAAGTTGCAAAATTAAATAAATACTTTTTTGAGTTAGTCTTCTGGTCTTTTTTGGTCATGTCACCACATATGCAAAATATTCACAACAATACTTGTACGCGTTTGCCATAAAAATACATTGTCAGAAATACATAATTGTAGAAGTATTTTTTGATCATATATAACATTTATATTTTTGACAATGTATTTTCTTTCTTTCTTTCTTTCTTTCTTTTTTCTTTCTTTCTTTCTTTCTTTCTTTCTTTCTTTCTTTCTTTCTTTCTTTTCTTTCTTTCTTTCTTTTTCTTTCTTTCTTTCTTTCTTTCTCCGTAATGGGATATTCCGATCTCCTACAGTTAGGGCATATATACAAGAAATGACATGAAAGTATAAAAGATGTGGCCCAACCAATGAGACCTGTATGTATCTTGAGTGAGGACCTGATGTGCCCAATTGTCAATGTAGCTGTCAATAGTCAAAATTCCCAATAATTTGAATTAAGTATACCTCTCTGTTGATAAGGCCTTGATATCTAAATAGATGAAGATACCATTGGTGGGACCTACATCTGATAAATATTTTTAGAGCATATCCTGTGCATTCTGCTGTGATCTTGGGAATGTGAGAAAAATGGGTTGCTTGGGACATGTTATCTGACCACCTGAAAAACAATAGTTGATAGGTAGGTTTATGCATAGCACCTATGAACCTCAATCACAATATACTATATTTCAGCTTAGATTACCATATACAGGACTTAAAGATACTAATGTAGTGAAAGCTATTTTATTTACTTTTTTGTCATGAAGCAGAAAAGATCGAATTGATCACAAATTTACTGTAGAGCTAAGGCTAGGGTCAGACTTGCGTCTGTCCCTGAGCCTGCAGGATCCGGCAGAAACTTAGCTTCTGATCGGAGTAGGGCGTAGTGTTACCAGAAGGTAACGCTATGTGCTGCCTGGCTGTTAATTTGTATGGAAACCGGACGTTTTCCGCAGCCTCCGGCTCCACAGAGATCTCCAGGATATCCGCTTTTGCAGAGCGCACAGGAAAACGCTACAAACAGCGTTTCCTTTGCACTGTGCAAAAGCGGATATACTGTAGAGTCAGCGGCTGCGGAAAACGTCCGGTTTCCATACAAATTAACAGCCAGGCAGCACATAGCGTTACCTTCTGGTAACACTACGCCCTACTCCGATCAGAAGCTAAGTTTCTGCCGGATCCTGCAGGCTCAGGGGCAGACGCAAGTCTGACCCTAGCCTAAGGGACACTTTACACACACCAACTTATCTGTCCAATTTCTGACCAACTTGCTGGTTGCAGTGAAATCATGGACACATTGTTCCATTTGTACACAGTCACAAAATGGAGCAATGTGTCCATGATTTCACTGCAACCAGTAAGTTGGTCAGAAGTTGGACAGATAAGTTGGTGTGTGTAAAGTGGCCATAACTCTGCTCATATTAAAGTGTTTTTTTCTACATTATGGATTCTGTTCAGCCACAGTTAATGTTTACATGTATACATATAATCAATGGTGGACACACTTTAAAAAGTCTTTGGTCCAAGTACAGTACATAGCCCCTCTTAAGATAATAGTTCTTTCTATAAGAGAAACTGTTTGCTACTCTGTAGGTAGTAATGGACCCCTTACCTCTTGTGCTCCTGAAATTGTACACAGGCTGTACCAATGATTTGTTCGCACCTGCAAATAATGTAATATAAGAACATTTTTTTTTTTTTACAAAATCTTAATATGTGTATTAATCTGCATATTCTAAAACAATGTCTGTAATTTTGACATGCAATCAAAATTATTAAAAAACAATATATATAAAAAATTAAAACAGACAGAAAACTAGGTAATCTATATCATGCAGAGTGGCATAAAAATAGCCATCTATAATTATTGGATAGCAGCTTTTAGTAGTGAGAGGGAGGGAGATGAGCAGAGGCATTGTGTCATCAACTGCATTGAATGTGTTGCTAAGGTACTCTGTGTCGAAGCAGGATTGATTTCCCTTAATGTCCCACTGGCACGACTCCCAGGGAGACTAGATTTCAACTGCTCACACCTTTAACCCTTCCATCCTGACTTTTAAAGCCTAGGTATTTTGCAATAATTGGGTAGCTACCTGATAATCTCCTTCTGCAATACTAAAGTAGGTGGGGATTATTTGACAGTTTTCCAACTCACGTAATAGAGTGATCACTATACCACATTAAGTCTCTGGAATAAACATCAAGGCTCACATTGCGTGATTCGGGAACGATCCTAGCTATAATGGCAAATCATACAGAAAGAGTAGACAATTTAGTTAATTAAATACTAAACTAGATGGTGGCCCGATTCTAAAGCATCGGGTAGTCTAGAATATATATATATAGCTTATTTATGAAGATTTAACAATAATGCAAGTCATACACAATATCTATCTAAACTGCGTCACAGTGACTGACAGACCTGATAGACAGGATTAAAATGTGTCAAAATGACTGACAGACCTGATAAAAATAAACTGTGTCACACTGACTGACAGACAGGTGTAAACTGCGTCACACTGGCTGACAGACAGCAGTAAACTGTGTCACACTGACTGACAGAAAGGTATAAACTGCGTCACACTGACTGACAGACAGCATTAAACTGCGTCACACTGACTGACAGCCTTATAGACAGGAGTAAACTGCGTAACACTGACTGACAGACCTTATACACAGGAGTAAACTGCTTCACACTGACTGACAGACCATATAGACAGGAGTAAACTGTGTCACAATGACTGACAGACCTTATAAACAGAAGTAAACTGCGTCACACTGACTGACAGACCTTGTACACAGGAGTAAACTTCGTCACACTGACTGACAGACCTTATACACAGGAGTAAACTGCATCACACTGATTGACACACCTTGTATACAGCACTAAACTGCGTCACACTGACTGACAGCCTTATGGATAGGAGTAAACGGCGTCACACTGACTGACAGACCTTGTACACAGCACTAAACTGCATCACACAAAATGACAGCCTTATAGACAGGAGTAAACTGCGTCAAACTGACTGACAGACCTTATACACAGGAGTAAACTGCGTCACACTGACTGACAGCCTTATAGACAGGAGTAAACTGCGTCACACTGACTGACAGACCTTGTATACAGCACTAAACTGCGTCACACTGACTGACAGCCTTATAGACAGGAGTAAACTACGTCACACTGACTGACAGACCTTGTATACAGCACTAAACTGCATCACACTGACTGACACACCTTGTATACAGCACTAAACCGCGTCACACTAACTGACAGCCTTATAGACAGCACTAAACTGCATCACACTAACTGACAGCCTTATAGACAGGAGTAAACTGCGTCACACTGACTGACAGACCTTGTAGACAGGAGTAAACTGCGTCACACTGACTGACAGACCTTATACACAGGAGTAAACTGCTTCACACTGACTGACAGACCTTATAGACAGAAGTAAACTGCGTCATACTGACTGACAGACCTTGTATACAGCACTAAACTGCGTCACACTGACTGACAGCCTTATAGATAGGAGTAAACGGCGTCACACTGACTGACAGACCTGGTATACAGCACTAAACTGCATCACACTAACTGACAGCCTTATAGACAGGAGTAAACTGCGTCACACTAACTGACAGCCTTATAGACAGCACTAAACTGCATCACACTAACTGACAGCCTTATAGACAGGAGTAAACTGCATCACACTGACTGACAGACCTTGTAGACAGGAGTAAACTGCGTCACACTGACTGACAGACCTTATGCACAGGAGTAAACTGCTTCACACTGACTGACAGACCTTATAGACAGGAGTAAACTGCGTCATACTGACTGACAGACCTTGTATACAGCACTAAACTGCGTCACACTGACTGACAGCCTTATAGACAGGAGTAAACTGTGTCACACATACTGACAGACCTTATACACAGGAGTAAACTGCGTCACGCTGACTGACAGACCATATAGACAGGAGTTAACTGCGTCACACTGACTGACAGACCTTGTAAACAGGAGTGAACTGTGTCACACTATGAGCGGCAATTCAAATTACGTGTCAATATTGCAATTTGAATACCGCGACGCTCATTTGTGGCTGCGGCTGTCGGCATCCAATAAGAGATTTGACGCGCAGTTTGAATGCCGTGTCTCAGAGAAGCGACATTCAAACCGCGTACCGCTTCTCTCATTGGTCACCGCGCTCAGCAGCGACCAATCAGAGGAGCGGCGCGTGCCAAGACGCACATTGTATTTAAAATATGGCGGCATGGCGAGCGCCGTTATTCTGAACGCGGCGACCAATGAGAGAAGCGGCATGCGGTTTGAATGCCGCTTCTCTGATTGGTCGCCGCGTTCAGCGCCGACCAATCAGAATAGCGGCGCTTGCCATGGTGCACGTTGTGTTTCAAATATGGCACCATGGCGCGAGCCGCTCCTCTAATTGGTCAGCGCTGAATGCGGCGACCAATCAGAGAAGCGGCATTCAAACCGCGCACCGCTGCTGTCATTGGTCACCGCGTTCAGTGCCGACCAATCAGAGGAGTGGCACGCACCATGCCGCACATTGTATTTAAAATATGGCGCCATGGCACGCGCTGCTATTCTGATTGGCCGGCGCTGAACGCGGCGACCAATGAGAGAAGCGGCGGTGCGCGGTTTGAATGCCGCTCCTCTGATTGGTCGCCACATTCAGCGCTGACCAATTAGAGGAGCGACTCGCGCCATGGTGCCATATTTGAAATACAATGTGCGCCATGGCAAGCGCCGCTATTGTGATAGGTCGGCGCTGAACGCGGCGACCAATGAGCGAAGCGGTGCACAGTTTGCATACTGCTCCTCTGATTGGTCGCCGCGTTCAGCGCCGACCAATTAGAGGAGCGGCACGCACCATGCCGCACATTGTATTTAAAATATGGTGCCATGGAGTGCGCCGCTATTCTGATTGGTCGGCGCTGAACGCGGTGACCAATGAGAGAAGCGCCGCACAGTTTGAATAGCGCTCCTCTGATTGGTCCGCGCAGAACGCGGCGACCAATCAGAGGAGCGGCTCGCGCCATGGCGCCATATTGTATTTGAAATATGGCGCCATGGTGCGCACCGCAATTCTGATTGGTCGGTGCTGAACGCAATGACCAATGAGAGAAGTGGCGCGCGGTATTAATGCCGCTCCTCTGATTTGTCGCCGTGTTCAGCGCCGACCAATCAGAATAACGGCGTGTGCCATGGCGCCATATTTCAAATAAACTGTACTCCGTGTACAATGTGCGGCATGGTGCGTGCCGCCCCTCTGATTGGTCGGCGCTGAACGCGGCGACCAATGAGAGAGGCGGCACGCGGTTTGAATGCCACTCCTCTGATTGGTCAACGCGTTCAGCGCCGACCAATCAGAGGAGCGGCTCGCGCCATGGCGCCATATTGTATTTGAAATATGGCACCATGGCACACGCTGCTATTCTGATTGGTCGCCGCCTTCAGAGCCGACCAATCAGAATAGCGGCGTGCACCATGGCACTATATTTCAAATACACTGTACTCGGTGTATTTGAAATATGACGCGCGCCGCTATTCTGATTAGTCGCCATGTTCAGTGCTGACCAATCAGAATAGCGGCGCGCACCATGGCGCCATATTTCCATTATACTGTACTCAGTGTATTTGAAATATGGCGCCATGACGCGCGCCGTTATTCTGATTGGTCGGCGCTGAACGCAGGGACCAATGAGAGAAGCGGCACGCAGTTTAAATGCCGCTCCTTTGATTGGGCGCCTCAATTAGCACCGACCAATCAGAGCGGCTCGAACCATGACGCCATATTGTATTTAAAATATGGCACCATGGCACGCGCCACTATTTTGATTGGTCTCCGCATTCAGCGCCAACCAATCAGGATAGCAACGCGCGCCATGGCGCCATATTTCAAATACACTGTACTCAGTGTATTTGAAATATGGCGCCATGGCGTGCGCCGCTATTCTGATTGGTTGGCGCTGAATACGGCGACCAATGAGAGAAGCAGTGCGCGGTTTGAATGCCGCTCCACTTATTGGTCGCCGCGACTGCTGTCGCCGGACTGCAAAGTGGCACAAAATTCGAACTTTGAATTTGTGCGCCTGTGTGCATAGTCTGTGCTCATTGATGGCCGCCTCTGGCGGCCACCAATGGGCTGCCTCTGTTTGGTGCGCGATTTCCATGACAGACAGAGAACATTAGACGATTATATAGTAGATGCAGTTTTTCTACACAATTGTAATATATATGTTAGCACAGAAGATTAATACTTTATATTTCTGTATATATATTTATATACATACTAGCTGTGAGCCCGATGCAAATGCATCGGGTGTCTAGAATACTATACTTTGTATGAGGATTACCGCAAGCGCGCCGCAAGTGTAACGACTCGCTGGCGCCGACCAATTAGAAGCGCGGCTCAGGCAGCGACTCACAATGGCCTCGCGGCCATTGCTCGCGCTACCTGACCGGTAAATCGTTAACTTTGAGGGCGAGCCTCTGGTTCGATTTTCGGCCAGCGACTCGCAATGGCCGCTTCGCGGCCATTGCTCGCACTCAGCCTGCGCGAGCAATGGCCTCGCGGCCATTGCTCGCGCAAGCCAGCGACTCGCATTGCTCGTCCTCAGCCTGCGCGAGCAATGGCCTCGCGGCCATTGCTCGCGCAAGCCAACGACTCGCATTGGCCGCTACGCGGCCAATGCTTCGCCGTGCTGACGTCACAGAGTGACATAGCCACGGTCTTTTCGGGTACCCACACGAAAGTGCCTACGGCAATTATATAGTAGATACTGTACATTGCATATGGAGGGGTGAGGAGAGCGGAGGCTGGAGGGGAGAGCGGAGGCTGGAGGGGAGGGCAGAGGCTAGAGGGCAGAGCAGAGGCTGGAGGGCAGAGGCTGGAGGGGAGAGCGGAGGCTGGAAGGGAGAGCAGAGGCTGGAAGGGAGAGCGGAGGCTGGAGGGGATTAGCTGGAGGCTGGAGGGGATTGGCTGGAGGGGATTGGCTGGAGGCTGGAAAGGAGAGGCTGGAGGGGAAAGGCTGGAGGGGAGAGGCTGGAGGGGAGAGCGGAGGCTGGAGAGGAGAGAGGAGGCTGGAGGGAGAGCGGAGGCTGGAGGGGAGAGCGGAGGCTGGAGGGGAGAGCGGAGGCTGGAAGGCAGAGTGGAGGCTGGAGGGCAGAGCGGAGGCTGGAGGGCAGAGCGGAGGCTGGAGGCAGAGCAGAGGCTGGAGGGCAGAGCGGAGGCTGGAGGGGAGAGCGGAGGCTGGAGGGGAGAGCAGAGGCTGGAGGGGAGAGCGGAGGCTGGAGGGGAGAGCGGAGGCTGGAGGTCAGAGCGGAGGCTGGAGGTCAGAGCGGAGGCTGGAGGTCAGAGGCTGGAGGTCAGAGCGGAGGCTGGAGGTCAGAGCGGAGGCGAGAGCGGAGGCTGGAGGGGAGAGCGGAGGCTGGAGGGGAGAGCAGAGGCTGGAGGGGAGAGCGGAAGCTGGAGGGGAGAGCGGAGGCTGGAGGGGAGAGCGGAGGCTGGAGGTCAGAGCGGAGGCTGGAGGTCAGAGCGGAGGCTGGAGGTCAGAGCGGAGGCTGGAGGGCAGAGGCTGGAGGGCAGAGCGGAGGCTGGAGGGCAGAGCGGAGGCTGGAGGGGAGAGCAGAGGCTGGAGGTCAGAGCGGAGGCTGGGGGTCAGAGCGGAGGCTGGGAGTCAGAGCGGAGGCTGGAGGTCAGAGCGGAGGCTGGAGGTCAGAGGCTGGAGGTCAGAGGCTGGAGGTCAGAGCGGAGGCTGGAGGTCAGAGCGGAGGCTGGAGGTCAGAGCGGAGGCTGGAGGTCAGAGGCTGGAGGTCAGAGCGGAGGCTGGAGGTCAGAGCGGAGGCGAGAGCGGAGGCTGGAGGGGAGAGCGGAGGCTGGAGGGGAGAGCGGAGGCTGGAGGTTAGAGCGGAGGCTGGAGGGCAGAGCGGAGGCTGGAGGGCAGAGCGGAGGCTGGAGGTCAGAGCGGAGGCTGGAGGGCAGAGGCTGGAGGGCAGAGCGGAGGCTGGAGGGTAGAGCGGAGGCTGGAGGTCAGAGCGGAGGCTGGAGGTCAGAGCGGAGGCTGGGGGTCAGAGCGGAGGCTGGAGGTCAGAGCGGAGGCTGGAGGTCAGAGCGGAGGATGGAGATCAGAGGCTGGAGGTCAGAGTGGAGGCTGGAGGTCAGAGCGGAGACTGGAGGTCAGAGCGGAGGCTGGAGGTCAGAGGCTGGAGGTCAGAGGCTGGAGGTCAGAGCGGAGGCTGGAGGTCAGAGCGGAGGCTGGAGGGCAGAGGCTGGAGGGGAGAGCGGAGGCTGGAGGGGAGAGCGGAGGCTGGAGGGGAGAGCAGAGGCTGGAGGGGAGAGCGGAGGCTGGAGGGCAGAGCGGAGGCTGGAGGGGAGAGCGGAGGCTGGAGGGGATAGGCTGGAGGGGAGAGCGGAGGCTGGATGGCAGAGGCTGGAGGGCATAAGGGAGGCTGGAGAGGAGAACGGAGGCTGGAGGGGAGAGCGGAGGCTGGAGGGGGGGTGCTGTCATACAGATGTGAGGGCCGGGGGGACTCACCGCCACCGGCGTGCGTGTGCTGTAGGAGGAGAGGAGGGGCGGGCAGAGCTGCCGGACAGGAAGTTCCGTCCTCCCTCCTCTCCGGGCGCACGGTGGGCGGCTGTGGTGAGCACGGGGCCCCCCAGGGGGTGGAGGCAATGGGCCCCTCATGCCGAGTGGCGGGATGACAGCGGCGGTCGCAATGCCCGCTACGCGGGCAATGCCTCGCACGGCGTGGTGACGTCACAGTGTGACATAGCCACGACGTGCGGGGGCCGACACAAAACGTGCTACGGCAATTATATAGTAGATACAGTATATATATATATACTAGATGGTGGCCCAATTCTAACACATTGGGTATTCTAGAATATGTATGTAGTTGACATACTATGACTGACAGAACTTGTTCAGTCAACGTGGGCGAACTACACCGCTCGTCCTGTCACCGCTCCTCCATCTCTCCTACTGTCAGCGCTCCGCCTGTCACCGCACCTCTGTCTCTCCTCCTGTCCCCGTTCCTCCATCTGTTCTCCTGTCTCCGCTTCTCCTATCACCGCTCCTTCGTCTCTTCTCCTGTCACCGTTCCTCCATCGCTCCTCCTTTTCTTGCTTCTTCTGTCACCGCTCCTCCTGTCACCATTCCTGCTGCCCCCGCTCCTCCTGTCACTGCTACTCCTCCATCTCTCCTCCTGTTACCGCTCTTCCTGTCACCGCTCCTCTGTCTCTCCTCCTGCCACCGCTCCTCCTGTTCCTGTTCTTTCCATCTCTCCTCCTGTCCCCGCTCCTCCGTCTCTCCTCCTGTCACCGCTCCTTCATTGCTCCACCTGTCCCTGCTCCTTCTGTCACCGCTTCTCCTGTCCCTGCTCCTCCTGTTCCTGCTCCTCCGTCTCTCTTCCTGTCACCGCTCCTCCTGCCACCGCTCCTCCTGTCACCGCTCCTGCTGTCACCGCTTCTCCTGTCACCGCTACTCCTGCCGTCTCTCCTCCTGTCACCGCTCCTCCTGTCCCCGCTCCTCCATCTCTCCTCCTGTCACCGCGTCTCCATGTCTCCTCCTGTCACCGCTCCTCTGTGTCTCCTTTTGTCATCGCTTTTCCTGTCACCGCTCCTCGTCTCCCCGCTCCTCCATCTGTTCTTCTGTCACCACTATTCCTGTTCCCGCTCCTACGCCTCTCCTCTTGTCCCCACTCCTGTTTCTCCTCCTGTTTCTCCTCCTATTGCATCAGGAGGGTGGTGTATTTGCGCTGTCTCTTGTCTCTGTGCCTGTCTCCCCCATGTGCGTGGTCTCCCTGTCTGCACCCCCTGCCTCTATGCCTGTCTCCCTGCATTCAACTGTCTCTATGCTTGTCCTCCTGCCTCTATGCCTGTCCCCCTGCACCCCCCTGCCTCTATACCTGT
The DNA here is from genome assembly GCA_033576535.1 of Allobates femoralis. Classification (NCBI taxonomy): domain Eukaryota; kingdom Metazoa; phylum Chordata; class Amphibia; order Anura; family Aromobatidae; genus Allobates; species Allobates femoralis. The sequence goes on from JARQOC010000003.1 coordinate 230,637,563, forward strand.
CCCCCTGTGCCTCTCTGCCTATCCCCTTGTGCCTCTGTGCCTGTCTCCCTGCGCGTCCTGCCTCTGTGCCTGTCCCCCTGCCTCTCATGCCTCTGTGCCTGTCCCCCTGCCTCTCTGCCTGTCCCTCTGCACCTTTGCCTGTCCCCCTGCGCCCCCCTGCCTCTGTGCCTGTCCCCCTGCCTCTCTCCCTGCGCCCCCCCTGGCTCTGTGGCTGTCCCCCTCTGCCCTCCTGCCTCTGTGCCTGTACCTCCCTGGCTGACCCCTGCCACTCAGCCTGTCCCCTTGTGCCCCCCTTCCTCTTTGGCTGTCCCCCTGCACCCCCATGCCTCTGTGCCTGCCCCCTGCACATCCCTGTCTCTGTGACTGTCTGCCTGCGCCCCCCGCCTCTCTGCCTGTCCCCCTGCACCTCTCTTCTTGTCCCCCTGCCTTTCTGCCTGTCCCCTGCGCCTCTCTGCCTGTCCCCTTGCGCTCCCATGCCTGTCCCCCTGCCTCGGTGATTGTCCCCTTGCGCCCCCTGTCTCTGTGCCTCTGTCTCTGTGCCTGTCCCCCTGCCTCTATCACTGTGCCACCCGTCCTGTGTGGCTGTCCCCCTGTGCCCCCCTGCCACTCAGCCTGTCCCCTTGTGCCCCCCTGCCTCTGTGGCTGTCCCTGCGCCCCCTGCCTCCTTGCCTATCCCCCTGCGCCCCCCTGCCTCTGTGCCTGTCTGCTTGCACATCCATGTCTCTGTGCCTGTCCCCTTGTGCCCCCCTGCCTCTGTGGCTGTCCCTGCGCCCCCTGCCTCCTTGCCTATCCCCCTGCACCCCCCTGCCTCTCTGCCTGTCCCCCTGTACCTCTGCCTGTCCCCGTGTGCCCCCTGATTCTGTGCCTGTCCCCATGCCTGTCCCCCTGCCTCTGTGCCTGTACCCCTGCACATCCGTGTCTCTGTGCCTATCTTCTGCGCCCCCCTGCCTCTCTGCCTGTCCCCCTGCATCTCTGCCTGTCCCCCTGTGCCCCCTGATTCTGTGCCTGTCCCCTTGCGCCCCCGTGCCTGTCCCCCTGCCTCAGTGACTGTGCCCTTGTGCCCCCTATCTCTGTGCCTGTGCCCCTGTCTCTGTGCCTGTCCCCTTGCACCTCTCTACATCTCCCCCTGTGCTGCGTCCTTCCCCCTTGCCCCCCCTCTGGTGTGTCCCCCGCCTGGCATTACCGATGGCAGATGGTAAAGGCTCCAGGAAGACATTCTCACTCTGTGGAGCCGGTCATGTGACATGGCCTGTGTGAAGTCACATCAGGCCGCCCTGTCACATGACCTGCTCCACAAAGTCTCTTCCTGAAGCCTTCAGCAATGCATCTTGGTAATGCTAGCCGGGGGTAACACTGGAGGGAGGAAGAGGGGGGAGGACAGAAGATGTGGGGGTGCCGCGGGGAGCAGGGGGCTGCAGGGAACGCGGACAGGAGGAGTCGGGGGGCTTTGAGGAGAGTTGCATGGTACGCAAATTTTGAATTTGCGCGCAGCGTGGCTCTTTTGCATACTGGCCACTTCGATCTGCGGCGCGCGATTTTGGCCTCAGACGGAAGTGGCCATTAGACAATTACAGTCATATGAAAAAGTTTGGGCACCCCTCTTAATCTTACTCTTTTTTTTTTTTGTTTAAAATTGTTTTTTTGCAACAACTATTTCAGTGTGATATATGTAATAACTGATGGACACAGTAATATTTCAGGATTGAAATGAGGTTTATTGTAGTAACCAAAAATGTGAAATATGCATTATTTCAAAATTTGACAGGTGCCAAAGTATGGGCACCCTTCTGATTTTCATGATTTGAATACTCCTAACTACTTTTTACTGACTTACTAAATTGGTTTGGTAACCTCATTGGGCTTTGTACTTCATAGCCCGGTGTATCCAATCATGAGAAAAGCTATTTCAGGTGTCCACTTGCTACAGGAAGTGACTAGAGGCTGTTATTATTGCAAAAGGTGGATCTACTTAATATTAATGTCACTTTTCTGTTGAGGTGCCCATACTTTTGCACCTGTCAATTTTTGCAATAATGCATACTTCACATTTTCGGTTAGTACAATAAACCTCATTTCAGTCCTGAAATATTACTGTGTCCATCAGTTATTACATATATCACACTGAAATAGCTGTTGCAAAAAAAACTATTTTAAACAAAAAAAAAAAAGAGTAAGATTAAGAGGGGTGCCCAAACTTTTTCATATGACTGTATATAGTAGATATATATACCGTATATACTCGTGTATAAGCCGACCCGTGTATAAGCCGACCCCCTACTTTTGCCCCCAAAACTTGGGAAAATCTATTGACTCGTGTATAAGCCGAGGGTGGACCCCAGCACAGGTATACAGCCCCCAGCAGTGTGGTATACAGCAGCCTCCCCAGTGGTATATACAGGCCCCAGCAGTGTTACAGCAGCAGCCCCAGTGGTATATACAGCAGCAGCCCCAGTGGTAGTATACAGCAGCCCCAGAGGTATATACAGCAGCCCTAGTGGTAGTATACAGCAGCAGCCCCAGTGGTAGTATACACGCAGCCCCAGTAGTATATACAGCCCCAGTGTTATATACAGCCCCAGTGGTAATATACACGCAGCCCCAGAGGTATATACAGCCCCAGTGGTAGTATACAGCAGCCCCAGTAGTATATACAGCCCCAGAGGTATATACAGCCCCAGTGGTAGTATACAGCAGCCCCAGTGGTATATACAGCCCCAGTGGTAGTATCCAGCAGCCCCAGAGGTAGTATACAGCCCCCCATCAGTATACAGCAGCCCCAGAGGTATATACAGCCCCAGTAGTATATACAGCCCCAGTGGTAGTATCCAGCAGCTCCAGTAGTATATACAGCCCCAGTGGTAATATACACGCAGCCCCAGAGGTATATACAGCCCCAGTGGTAGTATACACGCAGCCCCAGAGGTATATACAGCCCCAGTGGTAGTATACACGCAGCCCCAGTAGTATATACAGCCCCAGAGGTATATACAGCCCCAGTGGTAGTATCCAGCAGCTCCAGTAGTATATACAGCCCCAGTGGTAGTATCCAGCAGTCCCAGTAGTATATACAGCCCCAGTGGTAGTATATACAGCCCCAGTGGTAGTATACAGCCCCAGTGGTAGTATACAGCCCCAGTGGTAGTATACAGCAGCCCCAGTGGTATATACAGCAGCAGCCCCAGTGGTAGTATACAGCAGCCCCAGTGGTAGTATACATACAGCCCCAGTGGTATATACAGCCCCAGTGGTAGTATACAGCCCCAGTGGTAGTATATAGCAGCCCCAGTGGTAGTATATAGCATCCCCAGCAGCCCCAGTAGTATATACAGCCCCAGTGGTATAGACAGCCCCAGTGGTAGTATATAGCAGCCCCAGTGGTAGTATATAGCATCCCCAGCAGCCCCAGTAGTAGTATCCAGCAGCCCCAGTAGTATATACAGCCCCAGCGGTAGTATACATACAGCCCCAGTGGTAGTATATAGGGCCCCAGCAGGGCCCCCCTCATAGTTTTGCGCCCCCACCTAACTTGCTGGGCCCCCCCACATGCAGCGCTGCGCTCATACATTACCTGTCTAGCAGCTGTCACCCTCCGATGGCGGATCGCGGCTCCCGGCTCCGGCTTCCATCTTCTTCTCTGTCTTCCTGCTTTGTGGCCGGGGCTCATCGCGATGACGTCATCGCGACGCCGGCCGGTCACGTGACAAGCAGGAAGACGGAGAGGAAGATGGAAGCCGGAGACGGGAGCCGCGATCCGCCATCGGAGGGTGACAGCTGCTAGACAGGTAATGTATGAGTGCAGCGCTGCATGCGGGGGGGCCCAGCAAGTTAGGTGGGGGCGCAAAACTTTGAGGGGGACCGTATTGACTCGCGTATAAGCCGAGGGGGGGACTTTTCAGCCCAATTTTTGGGCTGAAAAACTCGGCTTATACGCGAGTATATACGGTATATACAAATATCAAATTTAAGCTCACAGAAGGATACTTTCCTCAAAGCCTTAACAATTGGTTCGTATCCTACCATTCATGGAGAAACACTAGCTTACAGATAAAAATTCATACAAATCAGATAAAAAGTCTGTATATATGCAATATCTCACTTCTTTATTTAGACATAAATTCATTAAAATCCACAGTAGACAATTATGGCCACTTTACATGTCCCGATATCGGCGTCCAACTCCGATAAAAAGTCACGTGGTTAGTGCGCTGGCCCCGATATCCTTCGTGCGTTGTATGGTGTAAAAGTCCAAATCGATGCAAGAACGATGCCAAAACGATATCGGAAGAAATGAGCATGCTCTCCAACGGCCCGATATTGGATGGACGTTGTGGCCGGATCGTGCTGTGTGAAAGCCCAACAACGATTTGGAGTACAACTTCCCCTATTCTCTCCCATGTTAAATGGTCGTTCCTGGGTCGCCCGTACAAGGGGATGTACACATAGCAATTGCGTTGCCTGCCGATATCGCGCTGTGTAACATCTTCTATGTGATCTTGGAATTCTGCCCAGAAAAAGCGCGCTCCCACGTCGTTGTATCCAACATCGGACCGATGTTGGGACGTGTAAAGTGGCCAATAGTGGGTAACCAAAATTTGATAGTCTATGTTACATTTCCTAACCACAGATGGCAAAATATAAAGTGCTTACCGTTGTTTAAAATAACAAAACATCAAAAAAGTGCCAGTGCATAATCAATTAAACAGTGCCAGAGCAACATAAAAAAATGTAAAAAATTGAAAATACTAACAAAGTGCTAGTGCATAATGTCAGCAAATCACGTATCAAGTGCAAAAAAACCTGTACCACAGTGTTCTATCATTAAGGGTCACTTTACACACACCAACGTCTGTGACCAACTTCTGAACAGATCTCTGGTTGCAGTGAAATCATGGACACATTGTTCCATTTTGTGGCTGTGTACAAATGGAGCAATGTGTCCATGATTTCACTGCAACCAGAGATCTGTTCAGAAGTTGGACACAGATATCTGTGTGTGTAAAGCGGCCCTAATGGTACCTTTACACGCTGCTACAGAAGGTTAGAAACAACCGGGTGTCGGAGACAATTGTATCTTGCACCGTCAAAACACTGCGAGGTAGCGGCGTGTAAATCAGGTTGTTGCCACCGGTCACTGTCGACACCTGTTTTTCAGCAGTGCTCTAAAACAGGTTGGTTTCAACCCAATGGTAGCGGCGTTTAAATGAGGAACAGGAAGGTTTTTGCGACACCTAGTGAATTCCCTGGGGCGTGACACAGCCTCCGGGATACCACCCCCCTTCAGCGATCATTGGTGGAAGCTCCTGCATTACGATTGGTTGTCCCTGCATAGGGCGGCATATTTAAGGAGCTCACCAGTCACACTACACAATTGCAATAGCATCATGTATTAGCCAGCCTTCCTGCGCTGGCTGGCCAATCATGATGCTATTGCTTTGTCCAATCACCATAAGAGCGTCTCATAATCCACAACTCTGGCACGCCTATGTGTTGTCCCTGCTGCCCCAGGTCCTCCCATATTACCTTCAGTAGCAGCGTGTAAATGAGGGAAGGTGCTCTACAGAAGGTAACCTGCGGCACCCGTCAGTGCCTCCAGGGATAGAAAAAACCTTCTGTAGAGCACCTTGTAGCGGCATGTAAAGGCGGTATCAGGTACCGTTAGGAACCGTTGAAACGTGCTCGTGCACGTGAGACACCCGGTTGTTTCTAACCTTCTGTAGCGGCGTGTAAAGGTACGATAAGGGCCACTTTACACACACCTACTTCTGTGTCCAACTTCTGAACAGATCTCTGGTTGCAGTGAAATCATGGACACATTGTTATATTTGTACACAGCCACAAAATGGAACAATGTGTCCATGATTTCACTGCAACCAGAGATCTGTTCAGAAGTTGGACACAGAAGTTGGTGTGTGTAAAGCGGCCCTAAGGAATATCATCAAAAAGTTAATTCAACTCAGTAATGAAATACATAAAGTGAAACACATGTATTATATAGAGTCATTACAAACAGAATGATCTACAGTATTTCAAGTATTTACGGTATTTATGTTAATGTTGATGATTATGGCTTACAGCCAGTGAAAGTCCAAAGATCATTATGTCAGAAAATTAAAGTAGGGAGGATGAAGGGTCTGAGAAATAAAATATTACCTGAATAGGCATCAGAGGCTTTACGTTGTGTGGCATATCACGACTGCTGCAGTCCCCAGTGTGGTGCATTTAGAGTAACGAGGATGAAGGATTAAAAACCGCTCTGCTGTATTCCACAAGACATCAAAGGGTGGATATTGATCTATTAGTCAACACATATTAGGGCTCACTGGCCCCTTCCACAGGAAAAATTAATATCATATTGCCTATTTCAGGGCGTCCTGAAACGCGTTGACTAATAAATCAATATTATATTTACCCTTTAATGACTCCTGGAATAAGGAAGTGAGGCTCTTATCCTTTCATTCTCCCTACTTTAATTTTATGAGATAATTAAGCCATAATCATCAACATTAACAGAAATAAACACTTGAAATTGATCACTCTGTTTATAATGACAATGGATAAGAAAAAAATGCGGCACTCACCGAGCAGAGCTTTTTTCTTTTTTATTTCAGAGTCCTCTTTACATGGTTTCTCTGCGATGGGGGAGGGAGTGAGGAGACACACAGGTGACGGATTCCGTTTCGGAGCACCTGCCCCTTCTACGGACCTTGTTGTTGACAGGTTGACAGATACAAGTAATATATTTTGTGAAAAAAAGCAGCCACCTTAATTCAGTAGTGGCTGCTTCATTTTATCCTCTATTTAAGATAATTTAGTACTTGGTAGTGCCCAATAAAGAAAGTACTGGGCAGCTGTGTTCCACCACGCATTGATTATTTCAAGCAACTGATTGAGCAGATTTCAGCTGATTGGTGGATGCTTAAGGTTTCCGACACCCACTGATTCCATATTGTTGATATATCTCACAAATAGGTCATCAATTGTTTATACCTGGACAACCTCTTTCAGTTTCACAACAAAATATCACTTTCTTGCACTTTTGAATAATGAAAGTAGTTAAATATATTGAAGATCAAAATGTATGTTGTAAATACAGCTTATAGGGAACCTATCAATTAAGCATGTCCTATCTAAGTGAAGGCAGAGCAGGCTAGCGGCTATAATTTGCATCCAGATGATGTTTGTGTCATAGCTAATGTTCTGCTTCATTTCAGTCATCAGGGCGAAATGCAGCAGTCATCAGTCAGCAGTCATGGCTGTCCTCCAATCATGCTCACTGTTCAGTTGATAGTTGTTCTGCTCAGTACATTGACAGGCTGTTCAGTGCTCCTCTATTGACTGGAACAAAGTCAGGCGGGGTCCGATTATGTGTGTTCTCTTTTCTCCAATGACTACTACTTTTGACCTGGATATGCTATGAATGCTATTTAATACCCATAGCCTTCTCTATCTTTACTTAGGTAATCCTGGTATATTATTGTAAGTTTTTTTCTTTAATGAGATTTATTGTCAAAGAAGTGGTCTTTTGAAGATTATATACACAGTTACTTTCTTTGGAATTACTCCCATATATCTACTTTTTTAAATTGGTAGAATTGATATTGTACTAAAGACAATGAGTATGGCAAATGTACACTGTTAACGGAATGTTAAGCAATATGCACAAAAAGTTTTACATTTGGTTAAGCCATCTCATCCTGTTATAATGATAACTAAAAAGCAAATCCATGACTAGACATTTTCAAAAAGTCACCTAATGTGTGTTTTTGACATTTCTTCACTAGAAAAAACCTACAGTAAGTCAAATTCTGGTTCCTTCATTTTGAGTATTTATAAAATGAGCTTAGTTTGGGTTTGTCAGTTTACTATACCTTCTATCTTCTTCTGGTTCATTGAAGAGAAATACTGCTCAGATTAGTGTCATGAGCATATGAATATCCATCTGTCTCAGAAAATAAACTGTATCTCCCATGACAATCTGCTCATAACCTAAATGTCATTACTAGTCATGAGAGCCAAGGGTATGATTTCCATTTGATTTTATGAATGCATCAGCTGCCAATGTTTTTACCATTGAAGTTCCAAGTTGATCTTCAGTAGATCAATCCTTCCTAAAAATGTAATCTGCCAAATTTAGTAAGTAAATAAGAAGGTGTGTACAACTGACCTTCCCTTTATCTCTACAGGAATCTATAATACATTAGTATTTCAACTATATTCCTTAGTATTAAGTTTTTGAAGTAATCTTACTAGGTATATTGTTACATAGAAAAAGGGACAAAAGTCATAATTCCGTCTAAAAATCCATAAACACAAGTGAGGGCCGTGTTCGTTTCCTCCTAACTGAACATTCATTTCACCTAAGCAGGACCATGGAAAATCATCTATGGCTAGGGTCACACTTCAGATTTTTATTTTAAAACCTGATCCAGTTTTGAGCTTTTAAGAAGCTCAAAACCGGATCAGGAAACGCTCCTCATAGAAGCTATTATAAAAACCGGATTGTTTCACAAGCAATCCGATTACCGCCTCCGCCTCTGCAGCATGCGCGAAAAATCATGCAGGCTGCAGTTTTCGGAGCGGTTGTAACATCCGCAATGTGGTAACTGGATTGCTCAGGATCATTAATCCTGAGTATTGCGGTTACCGCATATACTTTGCTTATCCCGGCTGCCGCCAGGATAAGCAAAGTGTTTTCAATGTTTTAAAAGATACAATTTTATTAATAAATGTGTCTATAATGTCTGTAGGGGGTGCCCAGCCCCCCTAGAGACATACCACCCACTCAGGTGGGAATATAATGATGTTATTGCAGATGTACAGTAGCCGGCTCCTGTCGGCTGCTGTAAATTTTTATGAATGAAGCTGCTGGCTCCTCTGAGAGCAGCACGCATACTATAGCTATTGTAGGTATAGTATGTGCGCTGTCTGAAGTCCAGCAGGCTTATACAGTAAGATTTATGGGCAGCCATGCCCATAGATCTTACTGTATAAGCCTTCAGGACCTTGGACAGAGATTAAAGCATTATATGCCCACCTGAGTGAGTGCTAGGTCTCTAGGGTGGTACCCCCTAGAGACAGTATACACACATTTATTAATACAATTACAAGTTAAAAAACACAGGGAACAGTTTTCTCATCCCTGCTCCCGCAGGGATGAGCAAACTATCCGGTAACCGGATTGCTCCGGTTTACACATCCAGAGCAATCCGGTTACCGGATTGCGACTTCAGCAATCCAGTTAAGGGAATGCGGCTTGTCTGAAGCCAATTGCGTTCACCGCATCCAGATCTGGATGCGGTGAACGCAATTCTATTTTTAAGTGTGACCCTAGCCTATGTCAATTTGTTATATACAGCAATGCAGCAGTATGGCTACCTTCAGACTAGCGTTTGTGTCTGCAAACGCTGCCATACTGATGTGAATGCAGCGGAGAATCTCTGCATGCGTTCACATCAGTATGGTGCTCAGCCAGCCAATCAGCGATCTCAGTGGTGGCTGGAAGGCCGAGATCAGCGGCGGAGATCCTCCTCCTCCCGGGCCGCCTCTGATCTCCCGGCAGTGTCAGCGTGGGAAATTTGAAGAAACAGCTGATCTGACAACTGTTTAAATCTCCCGCAATGACACCGATGAGGTGATGTCGATACGGGATATTTAAACAGCTTTCAGCTTTCAGATCAGCTGTTTCTTCAAATCACCGCCGGCAGATAAACGGCGGCCACCGGGAGAGATTTCAATGTGATCCACAGCATTTTCCTATGCTGTCATGCAGAGGACACTGCGGATCCATTGAACTCCATGCATTGTTTGTGCGCTTGCAGACGCTTGCTAATAAAACAAGCACCCGCTACTGCACAAAAAATGCAACAGGCTGCATTCAGAGGGCGGAGGAGGGCGCACAAATTATAAGTATCCAAACGCAACCGCAACCAAACGCAGCCAATCACAGGTACCATGCGTTCCCATGTTATATAGAAACGCAGTGCGCATGAGTTTGGCTGCGTTCGGTATGCTGCTTTTAGATACGCAAATGTGAAACCGGCCTACCTGATGTATCCAAAGATTTGAAGTGCAGCATAAAGTATATGTTCCAGTTTCATAGTACAGTCTCAATACGCAAGTCATGTAAGAACAAATTTGGTGGGCAATCAAAAGATATTTTTTGATGAAAACACATGACCCTTTAGCTAGAATGAATAAATTGCTCTTGCAGCATCTAATTGCTGGCTAATATAATCCATATATAACTGGGAAATCCCATTTTTAGGTCTTTCTTTGAATTATAATAAAAAATGATTAAAGAGAAAAATTCAGACGTCTTTGGGGAAGGTCATTTGAAACACTCCCACTAGCATTCATTTCAGGGAATGTGATTCATTATCATAACTCCACGTTAAATGGTGTAGTAATTGGTTCATATTTATGAGCTATATTCTGCTTTTTTTCTGCAGACACACTGTACTAAGTATTACATATACCTAAATGACATTTATTTATTTAAACTTATATATCTTAGACATCACTATTTTCTTCATTAAATACCGGTACATGATAATCGTCCAATGATAAAGAAAGGTAATGTATATTTTGTATTTTGCAAGGTTTTATTTCTATACATATTTTCTAATCAGATAGGAAAAGTTGAACTGTCATGATTCCTATGTATTCCCAGTGCAAGTGACTGCAAATATACCATTTTCGCACTTGTGGTTACATGCTTACTAGATTCTCATCCACCTCTCTCACAAGTCAGTTATATTTTCATCTGCTTCTCTCAATGTTCTATTGTCGTTTGAATACATGGGAATCCTGATTGTAAAAATTACTGTAGGTATTCTGCAGACACCTACAAGGTCTACACACATTTGTAAAGGGCCTAGAAAACTTATTTAAGTATCCACTGGACAAGTCCACTTGTGACCAATATCTTTTATTTGCTTATACTGCACAATCACATTCTGAAACACTGAATATAAATTGTGAGTAGTCACAGACGTTTCTTTCGTCAGTGCGACTCATATTCTAATTCACCTATCTCAAATATAAAAAGCAAAGGAAGATACCTCATCTATTTGTTTGTTAGCTGGAGTGTGGGAGAGAATTCCTAGGAAGCCCAATCTAAACATTCCAAACATATATTAAAATGCACATATTATTCTTGGGTTGATTCGAATGGGCCACAGGGTTGCAAACCAATAACTATCCAACTAGGGGCAATACAAAACCAACCTTTAACATAGTTCTTTCCATCTCTATTCAATATGCTTACTCTATATTTCTCGAATACAGGATAGGCACATCCTGAGGAAGATTTTGCTTGAAACGTGCGTTGAGGTGGCGGGGACACCATTAACTTGTTACCAGTAAGTGCTCCTTTACTCTTTGAGTTTTTTGTAGTACTTCAATTTCATGTGAAATAGTTATATTGCCCCATATTTTAGATGCAGCTATCAGCTAATCTAGATAATTATATAGTCCATTAGAACTAAAAAATATGATACACTACTATGCACTGCATTGAATTAAGTAATTTGTATCAGTACACACTATAGTACTTTTTTGATTATGTGTACATATTTGGTGTCCCTGCAGATGACCAGAGATGAGTTTCATGACAACCTAGGCAATTTATGTGAGTTGAACACTAGTTAGAAGCTCTCTCATGCTCTAACAGTGACTGAGCAGATATAACCGCAACGTCGATTCAGTTACAGTTATGGCCAAAAGTGTGCCTACTCTTGAAAATATTACAGAAAATAAAGCATTTCTCAGGAAATTATTGCAATTGCTTCTTTTATTACATATGTTTATTTTCTTTGTGTGTGTTAGAACAACACAAAAACCACAGAGGAAAAAAAGGCAAATTTCACATAATTTCACAGAAGACCCCAAAAATGGGCCAGGTAAAATTGTTCGCATCTTTCCAAAATTGTGTGTAAACAAACTTGCTTCAAGCATTAGATTATTGTATAAACTCACCTATGGCAAGTAACATGTGAGGGCATGTATGTGTTACGCTTGGACTAAGGGGAATGTCCAACTACCGTGACTGAGTATGGACCTACGAAGTCCGGCGCACAACGGAAAACACCAGACAAGGAGACTCCAGAGGGATAAATACAGTGGAGAGCCCTGTTCATAGGGAACAGAGAAGAGGTGACCTTCTGCACTCATCTGCAGCTGTCTCCCTGCTATCCCTATACGAATTCTTTCAACTCATCGCCGAGCAGGATACCTTAAACCCTCGCTGGCCCTGATGTTAGCCCTCAATAGGGAAAGTCCGGCGGGAGCGCTAGTCTCATTCACTGCAATAAAGAAGACAAGAGGGAAGGGGAAGACAGACAAGGAACAACAAGGAAGCAACGTGATACCTGCTGCCACTTCTCCCAGACAGCAGACGGCTTAGCAACAGAAGGTACTCCACAAGGCTTCCTTCACGTCAGGAAGCTTTGGCCAGAATGAGTTCAATCACCAGCAACATCATGCTGGAGCCATGTGATATATAAAGTGGAAGAAATAATCAAAGAATGGCCACACCTGGACAAGAACTGGGTACCTTGCAAGCAGCAGAGACTGACATTAGCTCCTCAACTGCCAAAGGAAAAAAGCATGTTTAATATGAAGTCTCATAATAGACATGAGACAGAGGTCCAAAACCAGTCACAAGTCTCCCAAGTAAGAGAGACCATTTTCACAGTATGCCACACTAAGCATGGAGAACAAAAAGAGAAGAAGAGAACTGTCTAAGGAATTGAGAATAAACAATTGTTGAAAAATATCAACAATCTCAAGGCTACAAGTTCATTTCCAGAGCTCATGATCTTCCATTGTCGATCGTGTGCAACATAATCAAGAAGTTTACCACGCATGGTTCTGTAGCTAATATTCCTGCATGTCAATAGCAGAGAAAAGTTTATGAAAGGTTGTATCAGGATCATCCAGATTGTGGTTAATCAGCCCTAATCAAGTTCCAAAGAAATCCAAGCTCCAGGCTTATGGTGCATCAGTGTCAACGTGAGCTATCCATCAGTATTTGAATGAAATTAAACACTCTGGCAGTAGATTCAGGAGGACACCACTTTTGTCACACAGACATGAAAAGGTTAGACTTCAGTTTGTCAAAATATACGTGAGTAAGCTAAAATCTTTCTCGTAAAGTGACTTGGGGACAAATGAGACAAAGATAAAGCTACTTTGTAAAGCACATCCTTCTAGTGTTTGCCAAAAATGAAATGAGACTTACAAAAATAAGAACACAGTACCTACAGTCAAATATGTGAAGGTTTAAATATGCTTTGGGGTTGTGTTGCTGCCTCTGACACTGGGTGCCTAGACTGTGTGCAAAGAATCATGGAATTTCAACATTACCAACGCATGTTGGGTTGCAGTGTAGTGCCCAGTATCAAAAAGCTGGTTTTGTGTCCTAGGTCATGGGTCGTTCAGCAGGAAAATGACCCAAAACAAACCTCAACAAGCACCGAGAAATGGATGGAAACAAAGCATTGGAAAGTTCTGAAGTATCCAGTAATGAGTCTGGATCCCATTGAACATCTGTGGAGAAATCTTAAAGTTGCTGTTGGGAAAAGGCACCCTTCAAATATTAGAAACCTGGAATAATTTGCAAAAGTAAAGTGATCCAAAATTCCAACTTGGAAGTATAAGAAACTTGTTGATGGCAGTTATTTATTCAAAAGGGTGTGCAATTAATTACAGTTATTTATTCCAAAGGGTGTGCAACAAATTAATAACGTGAGCACGCCAACAATTTTATCTGGCTAATTATTGAAGTTTTGTGTGAAATTATGCCCATTTTGCCATTTTCTCTGTTGTTTTGTGGTTTTCCAATACACACAAAGGAAATAAACATGTGTATATCTAAACATATTTAATTGAAATAATTTTATGGGAGAAATATCTAATTTGCTGAAACATTTTCAAGAGTGCCAACATTTTTGGCAATGACTGTATCTGCAACCTGTGTCTTTTACCAGCCGCTTTCTGCAAAGTACATCCCTTTCCTGACTAACTCATTTGCTTAAAGGGAGTCTCTAATCCAAGAAAAGACCACATTAGTGTGAGATGCCCAAGATAAGATAGAACTCAGCATCGCAAACTTTTAGGCGGCTAGGTCTCATTGATCATCATCGACCAAAATGACATCTCAATCTTCGAGATCATCTCACTTCAGAAAATCAACTTTGCCTGACAAACTACTGGAAATCCATGCAAACGCAGAGAAAGGTAGAGAAAGGCTAGGTTCACACATACCATCCGTTTTTGGGAACATTTTGGATTTTTTTTTTTCAAAGTCCAAACACGCATATGCGTTAACGCATGTGTGTGCGTTTTTTAAAAAAAACGCATGTGGTTTTATGCAGCAGCCCAAAAACACTGCTAGCTGCGTTTTTGGGGTGCTTTCAAAAGACGCATGCGTTTTTTTTAACATGGGGCCCTATGGAAAACGCATGCGTTAACGCATGGCACATATAGCCACCTGCGTTAACGCATGCGTTAACGCATATGCGTTTTTAATAAAAAAAATGACTAAGTCCCAAAATTTGCAAAAAGGGGTCACTATTGGAACCCTTAGAAAAATAGATCAAGTTTTCTAAGGGCTAAAAAAACAGATTTGTATGTGTGAACCTGGCCTAAGAAGCTCATTTGTCAGGAGGAAAGCAGCAGTAGATGCGCAGAGAAACTAGCTGGAACTCAGCAGAAAAGAATAGAATCCAGTTTAAAGATCCTCCAAATTGAAAGGGAATCAGCAGCAGCCCTGGATAAACAAAAGGTTCTTGAGCAATCATTAGGCCAAGATGCAGAGGCTTGGTTTTTGAGGGCGATATATGTTTGGATGAGAGTCACAAGGCATAAGAAGTTGACTTCTTTAAGGGTACCTTTACACGCCGCAACCTCGGGAGACAATTTTGGCAGCAATATTTTGTCCTGGCAATATTGCTGCCAAATTGCCTCCTTTTTGAGGCGTGTAAATAGGGAATTTGACGGCGATAAAATCAATGTCGCCTGATTCAGATTTTAGAGCAGTGCTGTAAAATCGAAACCAGGCGAGATTGGTTTTATCGCCTCCAAATTCCCGAAATACACGCCGCAATAAGGAGGCAATTTGGCGGCGATAATTCCAAAAATGTCTCCTCTGGTTGTGGCGTGTAAAGGTACCCTAAAACTTATGTGCTCTAACATGGTTGCACAAGTCACTGTAAGCAATACCCTCATCACTACAAGCTGAAAGAAAGGTTATTTGACCCATCCAAGAGCCTGGCGTTATTTTCTCCCCTATGGTGACGACTTAGGGAGAACAGTGTTTTACACAATACAGGATGACAAAAAATGGCTTTACCCATAGAAGACAAGGAGTTTTTTTAAATTTTTAAATAATGGACAGTAGAGTTTTTAAGAATTATTCTGACCCAGGGTTGCTCCCTTACATTTCATGGCTGCAAGAGACAAGCTTCCTAACAACAGATAGCAGGCCTTATCCAAGATGCTCCCACTGCAGAGAACATTAAGAAACAAGCCTGACATTAATTACTATTTTGAAGTCTTTATGGACAAGATTTTTTGCAATGACCATGAAGAGCCCACTCCAGCCTTGCAAAAGAATGAAGAGTTCTGATATCTCCCTTCCTTTGAAATAGATCACCCAAGATAGCCTAAACAAATCAGATTGGTATTCAATTCAAGTGCCAAGCATAATGGTGTTTCTCTAAATGAAGTTCTCTTTACTGGTCCCAACCATACTGATAATCTGGAGGAATTTGCTCATGAGATACAGGAAAGATCCAATTGCTATTAGGCTGGCTTCACATTAGCGTTTGTGTCTGCATGCTGATGGCATGCAGACACAAACGCTGTCAAAAGCAGGGTGTAAATGATGTGTCCGCAGCGGATAATGTCCGCCTGCGGACACATCACTAGGGAGCCCGGCCAGCCAATCGGCGCTGTCCGGGGGCGGGCCGGAGGAGGAGTTGAGCGCCGGAGATCTCCGCTCCCCGGCCGCCGGTAAGCTCCGGGACGTGTCGGCGAGGAGAACAGCTGATTTGACAGCTGTTTGAATCTCCCGCGCCGACACCGAGAGGAGATGTCGGCGCGGGAAGATTCAAACAGCTGTCAAATCAGCTGTTTCTCCCCGCCGACATCGCTAGCAGATTACCGGCGGCGGGGAGGAGGAGAACATCAGAGGCTCCAGCTGATCTCCCGGTGGCCGTCGGTGAGCTCCTGTGACATCACCGGCGGCCACCGGGAGAGATCTCAATGTGATCCGCAGCGTTCTCCTGCGGTGTCATGCAGAGGACACTGCGGACCCATTGAGATCAATGCATTTTTTGTGCGCTTGCAGGCGCTTGCGGATAGAGCAAGCGCCGCGAACGCACAAAAAAATGCTGCAAACTGCGTCTGGAGTGCGGTCGGAGGGCGCATAAATTATGCGCATCCAAACGCAAATGCTGCCAAATGCAGCCATACGCAGGCACATGCGTTCCCATGTTAAACATAGGAAAGCATGTGCGCAAGCGTTTGGCTGCGTTTGGTACGCAGCGTTCCATACGCTAGTGTGAAGCCAGCCTTACTGCTGAGATTGAGCAAATTTTCCAATGTTTCATCGTGGGCAAAGATCACAGAAATTATTTTAGGTTTTATGGTATGTAAACAACTCACCAGCAAGGAAATGGATGAGCACAGCATAAAGATGCACGTGTTTGGAACAATCCTTCTCCCGTCGTCGCTACTTACAGCTTACCACCTAAATGGTGAATTAAAGTATGGAAAGTGTGGACAACAGTTTGATGAAAAGGATTTCCACATTGATGATGTACACCCTGCCCACTGTGGATGAAACCATTGAGCTGCTTAAACAAATGCAGGGTATGGTTTCTAAGGCTCATCTGAGATTGCATGAAATTACCTCCAACAGTGTTGTAAGACCATTTACCCTAGTGATCATGCTTCAGAATTCAAATACTTGAATGTAGGCTCAGACAATCCACCAGTGAAGTCTGGGCTTCAGAAGGAATTTATTGAACGACTCCTTCGTCTCTCAGGTTAGCTGCACAGAAAAAAACATTTACTAAGTGTGGATTCTGTAAGTGCAGAACACTTTATATGATCTCTTTGGTTTTGTTGCACCTTTGACTATTCAAGGCAAGCTTCTGTTAAGGCAGCTCTCATAGGCTATGTTCACACACATGCGTTTTTTTGACCATCTCTGCGTTTTTGGGCTGTTAAAAAAAACGCAGGTGCGTTAACGCAGGGTACATTTGAGTGTAGCTGCGTTTTTCAGCTCCATTTGCGTTTTTTACCCCTAGTCCAAAAAACGCTGTATGCAGCGTTTTTGGGTGCTGTAAAAAAACGCATGTGCGTTTTTCCAAAAACGCATGCGTTTTTTTAACATGGGGCCCTATGGGAAACGCATGCAAAAAGGCATGGTACATTAGTACCTTTTAGTGCCATTCAAAAACGCATGCGTGTCCCATAGGGGCCCATGTTAAAAAAACGCATGCGTTTTTGAAAAAACGCACATGCGTTTTTTTAACATGGGGGCCCTATGGGAAACGCATGCGTTTTTAAAAGGCACATTTATGCACCCTGCGTAAACGCTTG
The DNA here is from genome assembly GCA_033576535.1 of Allobates femoralis. Classification (NCBI taxonomy): domain Eukaryota; kingdom Metazoa; phylum Chordata; class Amphibia; order Anura; family Aromobatidae; genus Allobates; species Allobates femoralis. Next base: position 230,655,173 of record JARQOC010000003.1, read on the forward strand.
CTTTTTTGCCTGCGTTTTTGGTGAAAAAATGACTAAGTCCAAAAACGTGGCAAATCCTTTCAGACACACAAGGGACATTTTTAAGCACTCTTAAAAAAACGCAAATGCTTTTAAGAGTGCTAAAAAAAACGCAAATTGAGTGTGAACAATGCCATAGAGTAATAAGAACTGGGACACACCACTACCCACTGACAAAGAACAAAAGTGAAGAAAATCTATTAGTGCATTGGATAGGATCCACATACTATGCTGCGAGTCTAAGGAAGGAGATCCATATACAGTTGTACTCAAACATTTACATACCCAAGCAGATTTTTTGCTTTCTTGGCCTTTTTTCAGAGAATATGAATGATAACACAAAAACTTTTTTTTCCATTCATGGTTAGTAGTTCGGTGAATGCATTTATTGTCAAACACATATGTTTTCTCTTTTTAAATTATATTGACAAACAAAAACATCCAGATGACCCTGATCAAAAGTTCACATACCCCAGTTCTTAATACCATATATTGACCCCTCTAACATCAATGACAGCTTGAAGTATTTTTTGGTAGTTGTGGATGAGGCTCTTTATTTTCTTAGGTGGTAAAGCTGCCCATTTTTCTTGGCGAAAGGCCTCCAGTTCCTGTAAATTCCTGGATTTTTTTCTTATATGAACTGTGCACTTGAGTTCTTCTCAAAGTGGCTCAATGATATTGAGGTCAGGAGACTGAGATGCCCACCCCAGAACCTTTACTTTAATCTGCTGTAGCCAATGACAGTTGACTTGGCCTTGTGTTTTGGATCGTTGTCATGTTGGACAATGTACATGCCATGCAATCGTCTGGGCTGATGAGTGCAAATTTGCCTCCAGTATTCGCTGATAACCTGCTGCATTTATCTTTCCTTCAACTTTAACCAAGTTTCCTGTGCCTTTGTAGCTCACACATCCACACATCATCAGCCATACACCTACATTCTCTTTCCTGCATTTACCACAGCCTGCTAGACAGACATGGAAGGAGAGAATAGCAAGTAACTTATTCACAATTGCTTGTACAGTGGTCCGTGCCTACATCTCTCAGACACATATGACATACATGCATCAATCAAAATATTCGTAAATGACCAGCACTCAGAGCGTTTGCGGTTTTATGGTGCTATTGGGAAAGGATCAAGTGATCCGTAGTAAATAATGAATGAAGAATCCCAGCACTCATATATTTGATTTTTTTGCTCAAGGTGATTTTATTTATAGTTCATGCAGATGTGTCAGGTGACATGCAGGACAAAAGACGTTTCGGCCAACACAAGGCCATAGTGTTGGCCGAAACGTCTTTTGTCCTGCATGTCACCTGACACATCTGCATGAACTGTAAATAAAATCACCTTGAGCAAAAAAATCAAATATATGAGTGCTGGGATTCTTCATTCATTATATACATGCATCAATGGCAGAATTCATAGAATAATCTGACATTGGTTAGAACTTAAACACTCTATGTACCCTATGATGACTGACAATGTGCTATATACTACAAGCAGCTTATTGCCGAGGGCTGTATGGAGTTTCCTACATCAAACTCTATGCTATCTGTATGGGACATAACATTTCTGCAGATGAAAGATGCAAGAGTGCCTGGATCTCAGAAACTCAGCTTTTATGCACATACACTGATTACAAGCAAACAGCTTATAGGTGAGGATGTTACATTTATTAGCCATTCTAATGCATTTGTGTCACCTTCTGTGCATGTCATCAGGCCAAAATCACCATAGTATGTAAACTTTTGATCAGGGTCATTTGGATGTTTTTGATTGTCATTATGATTTAAAAAGATAAAACACAGCAGTCTGAAAATAAATGGTTTCACTCAACCGGAAATGCTACATATGTATGTGTGTGTATGTATGCAATGTGTAAATGTGTAATGTGTATGTGTGTAATATACCAAACATGCATGTGTATGTATGCATGTATAAGCATTTGTCTAATATAGCAGTATCACATATTTGTGCAGTATTTTGTACAGTTATAATTTCTATTGGACCCTCATACCATGAGGAACCAAGGTAACATTGAATATATTATCTACAATTTCCCTAATCATAGTCATGAAAATAAAGAAAACTCTTTGAATGAGAAGGTGTGTCCAAACTTTTGGTCTGTACTGTGTATATATATATGTAAAAATAGGAACAGCAGCACAAAATACCTTAAAGCAATGCATGCTTCTCCAGACACCTCAATGTCCTTAGATAACAGCAAAAAAAGAAAAAGCAGCACCAAAATAATAGTGGTGTGAACTTTTTCTATTGCCTAGTGGCGTGGTGACACCACTATTAAAGCATTGCTTTAAGGTATTTTGTGCTGTTCCTATTTTTACACACATATATATATATATGTATATATACAGTACAGACCAAAAGTTTGGACACACCTTCTCATTCAAATAGTTTTCCTTATTTTCATGACTATGATTAGGGAAATTGTAGATTCACACTGAAGGCATCAAAACTATGAATTAATCCATGTGGAATGATATACTTAACAAAAAAGTGTGAAACAACTGAAAATATGTCTTATATCCTAGATTCTTCAAAGTAGCCACCTTTTGCTTTGATTACTGCTTTGCACACTCTTGGCATTCTCTTGATGAGCTTCAAGAGGTAGTCACCGGAAATGGTTTTGACTTCACAGGTGTGCCCTGTCAGGTTTAATAAGTGGGATTTCTTGCCTTATAAATGGGGTTGGGACCATCAGTTGTGTTGTGCAGAAGTCTGGTGGATACACAGCTGATAGTCCTACTAAATAGACTGTTAGAATTTGTATTATGGCAAGAAAAAAGAAGCTAAGTAAAGAAAAACGAGTGGCCATCATTACTTTAAGAAATGAAGGTCAGTCAGTCCGAAAAATTGGGAAAACTATGAAAGTGTCCCCAAGTGCAGTTGCAAAAACCATCAAGTGCTACAAAGAAACTGGCTCACATGAGGACCGCACCAGGAAAGGAAGACCAAGAGTCACCTCTGCTGCGGAGCATAAGTTCATCAGAGTCACCAGCCTCAGAAATCGCAGGTTAACAGCAGCTCAGATTAGAGACCAGGTCAATGCCACACAGAGTTCAAGCAGCAGATACATCTCTACAATAACTGCTAAGAGGAGACTTTGTGCAGCAGGCTTTCATGGTAAAATAGCTGCTAGGAAACCACTGCTAAAGACAGGCAACAAGCAGAAGACACTTGTTTGGGCTAAAGATCACACGGAATAGACATTATACCAGTGGAAATCTGTGCTTTGGTCTGATGAGTCCAAATTTAAGATCTTTGGTTCCAACCACCGTGTCTTTGTGCGACGCAGAAAAGGTGAACAAATGGCCTCTAAATGCCTGGTTCCCACCGTGAAGCATGGACGAGAAGGTGTGATGGTGATGGGGTGCTACACCAGATGACATGGCCTCCACAGTCACCAGACCTGAACCCAATCGAGATGGTTTGGGGTGAGCTGGACTGCAGAATATAGGCAAAAGGGCCAACAAGTGCTAACCATCTCTGGGAACTCCTTCAAGACTGTTGGAAGACCATTTCCGGTGACTACCTCTTGAAGCTCATCAAGAGAATGCCAAGAGTGTACAAAGCAGCAATCAAAGCAAAAGGTGGCTAGCTACTTTAAAGAACCTAGAATATAAGACATATTTTCCGTTGTTTCACACTTTTTTTGTTAAGTATATAATTCCACATGTGTTAATTCATAGTTTTGATGCCTGCAGTGTGAATGTAAAATTTTCATAGTCATAAAAATATAGAAAACTCTTTGAATGAGAAGGTGTGTCCAAACGTTTGGTCTGTACTATATATATATACAGCAGTATTTTTTTTATTTAGGTTGCGGACAATAAGATATATATATATATGTATGTCCATATCCCTCGCAAATTTAATCCCGATAATGCTGTCTCTACCCCCATTGTCTGTCTCTACTCCCATTGTCTGTCTCTCCCATCGTGTGCGCAGTCTCTCCCTCCTGTGCGCAGTCTCTCCCCTCTCTGTGCCTGTCATCCTTGTGTGTTATCTCTCTTGTCTATGTGCATGTCTCCCCCTTTTGCGGTCTCTCCTCTTTCTGTGCAGTCTCACTCCCCTGTGCGCTGTCTGGCCCTCTCCCTTGAGCCTTATCTATGTCTCTTATCTGTGCTTGCTTTCCTCCCTGTGCGCTGTGTCTCTCCCCTACACTTGTCTCCCCCTGTGCCTGTCTCCTTCCTTTGCACTGTGTCCCCCCCTGCGCACCTATCTCCCCCTGTGCGCCTGTCTCCCCACTATGCGCTGTCTCTCTCCACTACACCTGTCTTCCCCTGCATGCTATCTTGCCCTTCACCTGTTTTCCCCCCCGTAAGCTGTGTCTCCCCCTGCACCTGTCTCTCCCCTGCACGCTGTCTCTCTCCTGCGCCTGTCTCTCCCCTGCATGGACTCTTCCCTGCACCTGTCTCTACCCTGCACGCTGTCTCTCCCCTGCACACTGTCTCTCCCCTGCAATGTCTCCCCCCTGCACCTGTCTCTCCCCTGCTTGCTGTCTCTCCCGTTCATGGTCTCCCCCCAGCGCCTGTTTTACCCCCTGGGTGTAATTTGACCCTGACAGGGACCCCTGAGTGCTGCCTCCCACCCCACCCCTGGGGGCCCACTGAGCACTTCCTCCCCACCCCAGCTCACCCCCAGGGGACCCTGAGCGCTGCCCTTCACCTCACCCTCAGGGGCCCGTGAGCACTTCCCCCACACACCTCAGCCTCGGGGGCCCCTGAGTGCTGCCCCCACACCTCAGTCTCTGGGGCCCCTGAGAGCTGCCCCCACACATCATCTTAGGAGGCCTATGAGAGCTGCCCCCACACTCATCCTTGGGGCCTGTGGGCCCCTGAGCGCCCTCATATGTCATACTAGGGGGCCCCTGAGTTCCCCCCACATGTCATACAAGGGGGCCCTGAGCGCCTCTACATGTCATACTAGGGGGCCCAATTTGCGCTGCCTCCCCCCTCTCTCCATTACCGGCGGGCAGTCATGCTGATCGCAGCCTTTCATGTGTAGTGTGAGCTGAAGCCCTCGCCGCTCTATTTCCTGTATCGCCGGCTGCAGTGTCACACTACATGACAGGCTGTGATCAGTGCTACTGAACGCTGGTAATGGAGAGGGGGGGAGGCAGCGCTAAGGGGGCCCCAAGGATGGTGTGTGGGGGCAGCGGTCAGGGGCACCCTAGTATGACATGTGGGGGCGCTCAGGGGCCCAGTGGGCCCTCCCTCAGTGTCCTGACACCGGTATTTGCCCGGGTGCGCTGAGTGCTGACACCGGCCCTGTTCAAAAATATCTTCATGCAGAAAACTGTATCATCACATAAAGGGAGCCTGTCACCAGGTTTTTGCAATTCGATTTGAGAGAAGCATAATGTAGAAATAGAGGCCCTGATCCCATTGATGTGTCACTTACAGAGCTGCTTGCTGTCATTTTGATAAAATTAGTGTTTTCTCTGCTGCAGATTTAGCAGTTTGTGAATGGTATGGACTACCTGGCAGCTGACCAAGTAGTCTTCTATTGACAAACTCTAGTTGATCAAACAGTAATTTTATCAAAACTACACTGAGCAGCCCTGAAAGTGACACATCGCTGGAATCAGGATCCCAGGTCCTATACAGTATTATGCTACTTTCAGATTAGGTTGCAAAAACGTGGTGACAGGTTCCCTTTAATATATTGACATGTTCAATCCTGTGATAAGTGCTTAGTTACAGTTTTCAGCATCTAGATATAGTTAAAGGGGTTATGTGGCCCCTCCTCAAGATAGGTTATCAATGTCTGATCAGTGGGAGTGCAACATCTGGCACCCCCGGTTATTAACTGTTCCAGGTACCACCACTGGCTGGAACTACTCAGTTGTATAGTGGCTGTGGCTGGGTACTGAACATCTGCTCCCTATTCAGTCGAATGGGGCAGTTTTGCAACCCCCAGCTGCAGCCACTAAACCACTGATGAACCTATGCTGTGCAGCTGCACCACTAAGTAGGGCAGGCCACCAATTTCATCCGGAATAGCTGATCGGCAGGGGTGCTGGTTGTCAAGCTGTTGATATTGATGACCTATCCTGGGGATAGGCCATTAATGTTAAAAACCCAAACAACCCCTTTAAGCCATTGTATGTTAGGTTAGTAAATGCTATAACTACCTGTTAGTACCGGACACCACGTTTATAAAAATATATTTACTTTAAATAAATGCAAACTGGATTATTCCACTTCCTGCTATTTTTCTGTAATATATGGTTTGGATCAAGTTGAATAACTCTTAAGTGAGTTTAAGATAGTATGGAGTAATTTGCTTTAAGTGGCAATAATAAGTCTCATTTATTCATTAATAGTCTATGTCAAGATAAGCTGAATAAACTAAAGCTATCATTTTAAATCCATTAATCATACAAAGTTGCATAAAATCTTTATAGTATATCTGGTAATACACTTTTCCATTATGTTTTGTTGTTACAATTTTCTCCTTAGTTGATGTTGAACTTCTTTTTTGTTTCCTGTAGATGGAGCAATCACTTCTTTTACTAATAAATTGAAAAAATCCTTTAAATAGGTTCCTGATACTAAGTTTTTACTGAGATTTTCACTAACCGAAGCAGATATCAATGGAGCCAAGCTTACCAAAAGAATATACAGTGCTTCTATTGGGCATTTCGCTCATTAAGAGGCAGGAGTTACCATAAGAAACAGCCAGAAAAAACTATACATACATGGAGGATAACTTTTTTTTTATTTTGTTTTTAGTACTATGCATCTAGTTGGAATTTGGGTTTCATGTGATCCTGTTTTCTTCTTGGGAAATATGCCAATATGAGACCGAAAAGATGCTAAAAACTTCACATTGAAAGCGTGACCATCATTTTAATTTTCATTCCATAAATCAATAATACACATGAAAATAATCAGCTATGAAATATATCTTATCAGACAAATTTGCTTCTTTCTCTGCCAGAATTGATCAGTCATTATCTAAATTCTTAATTCTTAGGTAAAATCTGTATTCAGTGAAGACTTTCCCATTACTGAGATAGGAGATGGCAGTTATTACTGATGAGATTCTATGTGGCCAGAAGAGTAAGGAGGGGGTGGGGCTCTGCCTCTAGCTCCTCCCCCTGCATATAGCTCCCCCCTGTGCTTTTATCTTCTTCCTCTTCTATCTACATAGAATCTCATCAGTAACAGCTGCCATTTCCTATCTCAGTAGTGGGAAAGTTTTCACTAAATACAGATTTTACCTCAGAATTGTTAGCTTTTATAATGACTGATCAATTTTGACAGAGAAAGAAGCAAATTGTCTGATAAGATATATCACAAAGTTGCTCATTTTTATGTGTACTATTGATTTATGAAACAAAAATTTAAATGAGGGTTATGTTTTAAAACATTCAATGTGTGTGAATATTTGAGTTTATCACATAATTCTTGCATCTAAACAATTGATGCGGTTTTATTATCTACATATTTAGTCTTCAGACCTCTTCATCATGATGCCACCACATGTGTTTATATTATGGCTAAGAAGTCCAAAGACTTCGCCTCAAGTCTATTTTAATTCCTACAATTATAAGAATCAAAAATCCACAAGAGAAAAATCTCAAAAAATTCCTTTTATTTAAATACACATGGAATAAAAAACATATTGGGGAATATAAGGGGTTGGTGTGAAAAAACACAACACAGTGCATGAAAATGACACAATATGCAGCGGGGGCTGAGAGTTTTGCATTACATGAAAAAAGCTTATTGCACATAATTAGAGCTGCCAGATAGAATCAATAATCTAGTGAAATGTTAAAGGACAATGCATACATAGAAATAAAGTTGCTAGAATAACTCATCCATAGTTACCTCAGTGTCAGTCATGCATCAGAAACCCAATGCACAATTCACATGTGCTTCCTTGGAAGGACATCATAAATTATGTGTCAGGTCAGTCTTTAAATCTTTAAATGGCAGTCCACAGATATCTACTAATACCTCACAGTCAGTGGTGCATGTCCAGTCCATTTAACTTCCCAGGTGCATGGCAGATCAACAATCAGAGTGTACAATGGTGAGTGGGGGAAATCCCCTGTGACATTCATCATAAACTTGGGCACATTGCTAGCAAAGAGCATCAGTGCCGCGCAACCAATAGGAAGATGGCTGGGTATGCGCACATGTGTAGCACAATTTAAGGAAGTTCAGTAATCTAGTATGTATCCAAGAGGATTCTTTTCATCTCCATCAGTAGTGCAAAAAAATGTTTCTCTTTGGCATGTCAGCGTGTCAACGATTTTTTAACCTGTGTGACTGTAGCAGCTGACAATTTAAGCTTTATCCTTGTGTGATATGCAATGTCCTGCACCTTATTGTCACTTATCATCAAATAAAATATTATTATGCCTTTTGCTCCTAAGGTTTTTTTACATTAACATAATATAAGTGAGGCATAAAATACAATTAGGCTATGTTGTGTATTATTTACTATTTACTTAGAGGTTCATAATGGCCAGGTGAAATTATGGCTTAGTGCCCGCTGGCAATATTCAAATGGCATTAACCCCTTTAGAGTCATGTACAGCACCAGAAAATGGCATTTAGATGAACGCGCCATTTTATAGGGTGTCTGCTGGCTGCCATTCGCAACGTGTGGGGCCAAGAACATTTAGGCCTCCCCATGCTGAGGATTCCAGCCCCCAGCTGTCTAGTTGTACCTTGCTGGTAACCAAAAACACAGCAAAGCTCCACGTCATTTTTTAAAATTTCAAGAACTAATTTATAAAAATGGCTTCCCGATTTTTTGATTACCAGCCAGGTAAACCTAGAGCAGCTAAGAGTATGGCAGCCCATAGCTGCCTGTTGTACCTAGGCTGGTGATCAATAAAATAGTGGAGCCTCACGTCACATTATGTCATCAAGAAACCATTTTTTTTTTTTTTTTTTCCAGTCTTTAGCCTGGCTTTATTCACTGTCACAACAGTGAACAATTTCTAAAAAAAACACAGCAAAATCCGCATTAAAAATCCCTCAAAATCGCTGCACAAATGCACCAAAAGACTACCAACTTATCTGTGTGGATCTTTGACACCCGGATTTTGAGCGTCAAAAATCTGCAGCACACATTCTATATTAGTTCATAGCCTTACACATATAAATTTTAGCAATTGCATAGTACCTTGCGAAAAAAAAGGTTGTATATTTGTGGATGAGGCTAGGTGTTCCTTCACCCCACTGGGCCAGACCTATGAAAAAATAATAACTTGTCTGTGAGGTAACTTACGCTTTAAGTAGTTGAAACTTCTACTGTTATGCTTAGCTAATAAAATTGTATTTTTTAAGGAATCCATTGCGTTCACTTATTTTACATATGGACCTCAAACTAGACCTTAAAATCACTTCAGACCAAAGACTAAACACTAAGGACCACGTCACACACACAGATATCTGTGCAGAGATTGTTCACAGATCTGTGGTTGCAGTGAAATCATGGACACATTGTTACATTTGTACACAGCCACAAAATAGAACAATGTGTCCATGATTTCACTGCAACAGAGATCTGCGAACAATATCTGCACAGATATCTGTGTGTGTGACGTGGCCCTAAGACTTCATTCAGATGGCGTGATTTTTTACGTTTACAACAAAAAAAATGCTACAAGTGTATCTGTACTTTGTATCCAAGTTTCATCAGTGTTTGATTAGTTTATCAATTTCTATCATCCGTTCCTCATCTTCAAGTATGCATAATATAAATAAGCTCCAAAGCCTTTCCAATCCTTTCCAATATTAATCACAAATATCACGTTCCATCTGCATGCTGTCTGTGATATTGTGATTTTCGTGGACATATAGAAGTATTATTGGTATTTTTCTTTTGTAATGGCAATGAGAAATTAATATCTCTTTGATTTTTGAAAGAACACATGGTTTGCAAAAAAACATGTACATGTGAACTGAATCATAGACTATATAGGATAAATGTTCTATGTTTGAAAAACACGGGTACAACATGTAAATTAAAAACAAACATCTATATGAAGCCTAAGACTCTAATTAAGATTAAAAGTTTGAAAGAGGTTATATACAGTTCTAGGAGACCTGCTGTGTGCACACGGTCTGGAGGCACTGCATGTTGGATGCAGTGTCTCAGCACCTGCGGAAACCTGCCGGTGAGTGGGTGCTTACAGGACCTGTGGTGACGTCACAAGCCGATAAGCTGATCGGATCACATGACCGCAGTTACCACGGTAACTGTGGTCATGTGACCCGAAAACACTCTGGGTTGTGACATCATCACAGGTCCTGTAAGCACCCGGACCTTGCTGGGAGGCAGCGGTGGATCGAGGATAGGTGAGCATAGTGATTTTTTATTTTTAACTCTTTATTTTACTTAATTACACTTCTGCAATGTATATTATACATTGCAGAAGTGTAATTAGAAGGGTTGGAGCAATTTTAGTGTACTGAGCATGCTCAGTACACTAAAATCGGGTCCGAGGAACAATCAGTTGTTTCCTCGGACCCGCGCTCATAGGCCCCCATGTTAAAGGACACGGATCAGCTCGGATTTGGCCTAATTGCCATCCGATTTTGTGGGATCCGATTTGCGTCCGATTTTTTTCTGTACCCAATATCGGAGCAGTCTCCAATTTTGGGTCCAGCAAAAAATCGGACACAAATCAGATCTCACAAAATCGGATGGCAATTAGGCCAAATCCCATCCGATCCAACTCCCATAGGATAACATAGGGGGTCAAATTGGATCCGTGGCTGTCCGTTTTACAACGGACAGCTACGGATACAACAAAAACATGAAGTGAAACCAGCCTTAAATGGGGATGAAATTTGTTCCTTTACTAACATTTCCTTTAAAACAGTTTCCAAGAAGCTTGCACCCAGGTTTTTTGATCCATTTAACGACCTACTAAAGATAAGATAATATCCAGGCATTAAAATTCAGATTACCTTGAATTCAGCTTGAAAATTCAATTTGCATCAACCTTTTGCCAATCATTTAAAAAAAAAAACAGATCACAAACCATAATAAACAAAGGGTCAGGTTGGCAGACGAAAAAAAATATATAAAATATTATACCCACCATGTCCCTCACCTGTAGTGCTGCTACTTCCTGCCACTTTCCTGTCACTTTCATCGCTTATGGTGGGTTTACACGTCGCGTTATCGGCGTCCAACTCCGATCCAACTCCGACCAAAAGTCACGTGGTTCGGGAGTTGGACCCGATATCGTTCGCGCGTTGTACGGTTTGAACGTACAATGCGATGCTGGAACGATGCCAAAACGATATCGGGGTTGAATGAGCGTGCTATTCAACCGCCCGATATCGGATGGCCGTTGTAGCAGCATCGTTCCGTGTGACAGCCCAACTACGATGTGTACGCCCACGTCACCCATTCACTCCCATGTTAAATGGTCGTTCCTGGGTTGGGGGGCGTACACATCGTCAGGACGTTGTATCCCGATATCGGGCTGTGTAAAACGGCGATGCGATAGCGGGAAAAACGCGCTAAAAAAGCGCGCTCCCGCGTCGTTGGTCCCGATATCAGCCCGATATCGGGACGTGTAAACCCACCATAACTCTTATGTCTCTCATGCTAACCAGGGCATATGAACATCACTGAAGTCTAGATGCAAGTCTTTCTTCTGTCACTACAGTCAACACTGGACGACTGCAGGGAGCAAAAGTAGAACAGAGTTATGAACTGTGGTAGCTAGACAAATAAGAGAGGAAAAAAGTGTAATATTTATTATTTAGTCCAATATACAACATTTTTAACAACGCCATCCAGTGTATATCATGTTGTGTGTATGCAATCTTTGAACAGCCATTCAAGGGTACATATTACTGTGCTAGATATAGTAATAATATAATACTAATTCATTTAAATATTGCTATTAATTCCATAGCATTTTACATATATTTGCAACACTGTTCCCAGTAGAGCTCACAATCTAAACATCCTATCAGTAAGTCTTTGAAGTGTGGGAGGAAGCCCGAGTACCCGAAAGAAACCCACACAAACACGGAGAGAACATACATACTCCTTGCAGATGTTATCCTTGGTGGGATTTGAGCCCAGGATCCCAGAACTGCAAGTCTGCAAAACTGAGCCACTGTGCCATCAATAGATATGTCCAAGTTGAGTTTTTGGAAGGCAAGATACTTTATCTAAATAAGCCACTTTCAACACTGAAATCCATTGCAATATGGAAGGGCGTTTACTGCTCACTGTGCAGGTTCTTGATGTGAGAGACATAAAGGAGGATAGTAGTATATAACTGCAGGAAAATGAAGAAGTCAGCTTGTTGACATAAAGCAGACTAGAGGTATGAGTCAAGTAAGGTATTCTTGATCTGGCACACCTGAACAAATTTGATAAATTGGCAAATGTGGGAGACGTCAGGGCAGACTTTAGTACTTGTGTAGCAAGACATTCTCTGAAAGCAAGTGGAATTGTAGTGCATGTAATGGGGGAGTCAACTAAAAGAACAAACAGGGCAATTTCTCACAAAGACCAGAATCATTGACTGGTGTGTTGTTTTGCTTGTACTCAAGTTCAACACTTTGTGAATCAAATTAATCAAACTGGTAGGGGTTGATATAGATCCAAAATTCATGGTGCACATAGCTGTCAATATCAAAGCAAGAGTTAGATGAAAGGTTTTTAACAATTATTTCAGTGCATTAAGCAGGTAAGCTTAAGACAAAAATTAGTATATTCGAAATATTACCTGTACCATATATGAACAAGGTCCAGCAAGGAATCCAGGTGGGGCTTCTTTTCTTTTAAAATCTAGCTTTTATTGTAAGTAGTTAAAAGGATCAATTTAGCTTTTATTGTAAGTATTTAAAAGGGCCACATCTCCACATTGGTAGCAGTTAATCCATATAGGGGGGGTTTCCCTTACAGACTACGCATTTCAACACTTTTTAATGTGTCTTCATGGTCAGACCATGATGAAGACACATTAAAAAGTGTTGAAATGCGTAGTCTGTAAGGGGAACCCCCCAAAATGGATTAACTGCAACCAATGTGGAGATGTGACCCCTTTTAACTACTTACAATAAAAGCTAAATTTTAAAAGAAAAGAAGCACCACCTGGATTCCTTGCTGGACCTTGTTCATATTTGTCACATGAACTTCTCCAATCCTTGCCTTCTCCGTGCAGTGGGATCTGAAGGTTGGTGTGGATTGTCACAGACTCCAGAAATAACGGTGAGCTGGCTTTATTTACCTTTCTTATTGCTATTACCTGTACCATGTGCCATCCGACAGATGCAGCAGGAGAATAGGGAGATAAACAAGTGGCTCACGATTTGGTGTAGGATGGAACATTTCAGGTTATTGGAGGACTAGGCTGATTTCTCTGTTAGCTACACATTGTATGGTAGGGATGGTCAGCAACTTAATGGGGAAGGTGCAGCGGTGCTAGGGGAAAGATTAGTTAGAAGGATGAAGGAGCAATTAAATTAGTGACTGAGAGGGCATTTACTGTACAGCAGCAGTTCTCAAGCTGTAGCTTGTGAGCCACATGGTGCTCACAGGCCATTGATGTGTGGCTAGTGCTTTCTTGTAGGTTGTTGCACTAGCACCAGCTCTAGCATACAGCTATGAATAGCTGGTCCCAAAATGATGTCTTTTGTAAGTAGCCTCGCATAGAAGAGCAGATATGAATGAGGGTAAGGTAAGAACCCCTGTATCTTGGTATACCACCTTGGTGTGATTTCTGTGGAAAGCTTTGGCTGTCATTATATCGGTGATGGAGACTCTGGGTGTCACAACTATGAGGGGAACAGAAGCTGGATATGGCTTGCGACCCTCTCTCAGAAGGAAATGTGGCTCTCATGATCAAAAAGGTTGGAGACCTCTGCTGAACAGTATCAGAAAGTAATATAGACAGTGAACTGGGCCTAAGGCTAACTTTACACTACGATTTTATTCCTGTCCATGGGATCCTGTTTTTTGCAGGACCCCATGGACAGGAACGGACAGGCCCCGATTGTAAACTCTAGATACCCTTTCTGTGTCTGGATCAAGGATTTTGATAGATCCGGACACAGAAAGAGCTGAGGTGAGCCAAGCCTGCAAAGCACAGGCAAGTGGTGTCGGTGCTGTTCACTTTCACTTTAGCAGTGTATCTACATACACTGCTTAAGTGAAATTAAAGAGGACCTGTCACCAAACCATGCATGGTGATCTAATTACAGCACTGAATGCAGCATGTCTGCTGCATCCAGGCAAGGGGTCCCCCAGCCCTTGAGCCCCCCTGTACCCCGAGTAAATACACTTAGAAAACTTACATCCTGCAGCCATAAAGGAGGTGGCTAGAGGCTGGAGCCAAAGGGCAGATTCACACGCCATGCATGTTTAATCTGCCCACCGATGCCTCCCTGATGCCAATCATTATCTCCCTCGTCTGCAGCATAACACAGAGCTTATTTTAGAAATGGCTGCTTAGCCCCGACCCCTGCTCTATGGATAACATAGAGCAGGGCGGGGAAAGGTGGTGATGTCAGAGCAGGAGGCCGGCCACCCCACCTCCTGCAGTGACATCACCACTTATACCCGCCCTGCTCTATGTTAACCATAGAGCAGGGCGGGTATAAGTGGTGACGTCACCGCAGGGGGCGGGGCTAAGCAGCCATTTCTAAAATAAACTCTGTGTTATGCTGCAGACAAGGGAGACAATGATTGGCATCAGGGAGGCAGCGGTGGGCAGATTAAACATGCAGGGGGTGTGAATCTGCCCTTTGGCTTCAGCCTTTAGCCACCTCCTTTATGGCTGCAGGATGTAAGTTTTCTAAGTGTATTTACTCAGAGTACAGGGGGGCTCAAGGGCTGGGGGACCCCTTGCCTGGACGCAGCAGACATGCTGCATTCAGTGCTGTAATTAGATCACCATGCCTGGCTTGGTGATAGGTCCTCTTTAAATAAAGAAATGGTTAAAAATAGAAAAATAAATCCTCACCTGTCTGTTGAGTGTCCCGAGATGTATCCACCTCCAATGGCTAAAGGACCTTAATCAGCTGACCGGGAAGGAGTGTGGCAACCCGATCAGCTGATGGGTCACATCAGCGTGGTTTAAAGATTTAGACCGCGCTGATGCTGTCATGTGACCCATCAGCTGATCAGATTGTCATGCCCCTTACCAGTCAGCTGATTAAGGTCCTTTAGCCATCGGAGGTGGATGCATCGCGGGACACTCGACGGAAAGGTGAGAATTTATTTTTTTATTTTTAACCATTCCTTTATTTAATTTCACTTTAGCAGTGTATGTAGATACACTGCTAAAGTAAAATTATGAGAACAGAGCAGTTTTAGTGTTCTGAGCATGCTCAGTACACTCAAACTGGATCCAGGAAACAATCCAATTTTTTCTCGGATCCGGCGCCCATAGAATCCCATTCTATGTGCGTCGGATTGCCCCACACTCGTTTCTGTCCGGTTTGGTCCGCTTTTTCACTGTAGCCCAAAATCAGAGCAGTCTCCGATTTTGGAGCCAGGAAAAAACAGTACAGAAACAAATCCGGGACTAAATTCACAAAACTGGAAAGCCATTTATGACCAATCTGGCACCATAGAGATACATAGGAGGCTAAAAACGTTCCTGTTCTGTTCTTTTAACAATGAACAGAACAGGATGGCAAAAACAGTGGTGTGAAGCCAGTCTAAGTAATGAAGGTAAGGCTTGAATGGGTGTTCCCACTCAATTGTAAGGTGCTGTGCAATATGTAGGTGCTATATATATAAAATTATTATTCTTTATTATTAAAATTAGGACAGTAAGCAAAGAGGGGGAATAGCTATACAGTGAATTAAAACCAGAGGGTGAGTATGAGACTAGGGCTTGGGGCTTTCAATATTGCTGATATAAATAAGAGAGCAGATCCAGGTTCAGCAAAGGAAACAGATTTTCGACAATAACAAAAGACAATTACCTTTCACAACTGGGGGCCCTTCTAGACCTAATTATAACCAAAAAATTATCAAATGCATGGGTTGGGAGTAACTTAGGTGTTGGTGATCACAAAATAATACATTTTTATCTAACTTTGTAGATGTTTTCTCAGAGGGGCTACAAAGACACTAAACTTTACTAAGTCAAAATTCCATTGGCCCTAAACTTTGAAAACTATAATTGCAAATAGGAAAGGGAACACGTATGTAAACATGCTGAATCATGCGCATAATGTAAACTCTAAAACCCTATTGCAATAAACAAGTTGTAAATAGGAAAAGACCATTACTGCTAAATTGAGTTGAAAGGGGCGCAATAAGTGACAAAAAGATCTAAAGGACGTACCATATTTTTCGGACTATAGGACGCACCTGACTATAAGATGCACTCAGATTTTAGAGGAGGAAAATAGGGAAAAAAGGAAGTAAAAAATGTGGTTATAATTAACAGTTATAGGTGGGGGATCTGCTACTGACACTGTTATGGGGGTTATGTCCCTATCTTTGGCCCATTCAAGGTAACATATAGCCTCCCATCCTGGTACATAGCCTCCCATCCTTCTATATAGCCTCCCATCCTGGTATATAGCCTCCCATTCTGCTATATAGCTCCCCTTCCTGGTATATAGCTCCCCATCCTGTTATATAGCCTCTTATCCTGTATATAGCCCCCCATCCTGGTAAATAGCCTCCCATCCTGGTAAATAGTCTCCCATCCTGGTATATAACTTCCCATCCAGGTATATAGCTTCCCATCTTGATATATAGCCCCCATCCTGGTAAATAGCCCCCCCCTCACATCCTGGAATACAGCCCCCCATCTTGGATATAGCCCCCCATCCTTCTATATAGCCTCCCATCCTGGTATATAGCCTCCAAACCTGCTATTTATCCCCATCCTGGCATATAGCCTCCCTTCCTGGTATATAGCACCACACCATTCTGGAATATTGCAACCCCCATCCTAGGATATATCACCTTCACCCCCATCTTGGGATATAGCACTCCTACATTCTGGGATATTTCACTTCCCGCATCACTGTATATGGCCCCTCATGCTGCTGCACATACTAAAATAATAAACAGTATAACATACCTGTCCGGCGCTCCCTTCCATCTCTCCGTCTGCAGCCACAGCAGCATTGATCTCTTTCTGTGTGTACCAGCATATGATCATGTGACCAGGGCTCACAGTAATGACATCACTGTGCTGTGCCAGGTCACATGATTGGATGCCCCAGGGACACACAAACATGAAGAGATCAATGCTGCTGCAGCTGCAGAGGGAGAGATGGAGGGGAGCACCGGACAAATATAAATATGTTACACCGTTTATTATTTTAGTGTGTGCAGCAGCATAGGGGGCCATATACAGGATGGGGGGGGTTCGCTACATTTAGTGTACTGTAATATACACTGTCTCCGTCACAGCTTAGCACTAGCTTCAGCACTTAGAGGTGTACAGCGGAATGCAGTGAATAGTACATGAGCATGGGCTGCTTCTACAGCCTGCGCCAGCTTCGTCCAGCTGCTCCAGAGCCACTCCTCTCTTGCACAGCCCACACAGCCCCTGTATATTTGGACCATAAGACGCATCACACTTTTTCCCCCACAATTTTGGGGAAAAAAATGCGTCTTATGGTCCAAAACATATGGTACTTTTATTGTGTCGGTTGCAAGGGCCAGGTTACTCAGTGGCATGGCTAAAGTTCAGTCAAAGGTAGCCGTGCCCAGCAGCTGTGGTCCTAACCGTACATATAAAGGGGATGGTGAAAGGGATAAAGCTTGATTCATGACACCATTTGGGACAATCAGGCTGATGTGGCTGGCTATGCAGATGATCCCTGGGGTTAGGTGGTAAAACAGCGCAGATGGAAAGCCATTCCCAACTAGGGCTGACCCCAGGGAGGCAATAAGGGTAGTGATGTAGTTGAAATAAAGCAGTAGAAATAAGATAGTGACTTTACCGTTTACTAAGTAGTCCAAACAAGTTAACAGGACACAGTACTTCCATCCCAGGCTTGCAGTCTGGCTGGTCTGTTGAGAGCTTGTTCCTCTGCCAGATGATAGATTTTCCTACCGCTGCCTATTCTTTATTCTCAAGGATTCTCGAAGCCTTGAACTCCTCATACCACTTTGCTTTTGGTCCTTCAGTGCATTTCCTCCAGCTGGACAAGTAATGCGGGTCCTGTGGGTATCTTTAGAGCAGTTCTCTGACCCTATGTGTTACTGTGCTCGTGGGAAGTACACTTGATGCTGAGTGTGAGGGACTCACACAGCCTTCTCAGGCTCTGCCACCGACCCTTTAAAGCTTAGGTGACCTGGTGACTGAGGCCCTGCCATGCAGATATCCTAGACTAGTTCTTCCCAGCATTTCCATCTTGTCTCCTTGGCTCCACTATCTGTAAACTGAAATTACTTCTCATTCTAACCACTCCCTCTTATCAGAAGCTGTGTCACATTCCTAATCCAAACATCTAGTGCACATCTCCTTATAAGGGATCAGGAATTATGTGTGTGAACGCTTCAATCTCTTGCAGAGACATCATCACCCCATCAGACTAATAGTACTAAGTATGCTATATGCAGCACTATTCTGTGGGTGACCAGATGCAGAAGCACCACAATATGAATTAAATATTTAAAGAGAGAAAAATATGTTTGGTAAAAATCAAATTGAGGCAGCAAAGATTGAGACAAAAAGGCTCATTGCCAAGTAAAGATAAATTAAAAAAAATACTTTTCAACTACATACAGTAAACTGTGCTACATTCAAAATGATAGTGTTGTCCCCTCAAAAATAATCTAGGAAAACGGTTGAAGAGAATGAAGAAAAGGTCAACTTATTAAACGCCTTCTTAACTACTGCTTTTACTCTAGAAAATATTATGACAGATATGATCGTTGATACCATAAATTCTCTATTAGATGTCACCTGCTTATTCCAGCAGGAAATACGGTGATGCCTCACAAATACTAATGGTGGGTTTACACGTCGCGATATCGGCGTCCAACTCCGACCAAAAGTCACGTGGTTCGTGCGTTGGACCCGATATCGTTCGTGCGTTGTATGGTGTAAATGACCAATACGATGCACGAACGATATCAAACCGATATTGGGGATCTAATTAGCGTGCTATTCAACGGCCCGATATTGGATGCCGGTTGGAGTCGGATCGTGCTGTGTAAACGGCCAACTCCGATGCGCAATACAACGTCCCCTATTCACTCCCATGTTAAATGGTCGTTCCTGGGTCGGCCGTACAAGGGGGCGTACACATCGTAGAGACGTTGTATGCCGATATCGCGCTGTGTAAACCTCCGATGCGATTCTTTGAAATCCGGCCAGAAAAAGCACGCTCCCGCGCCGTCGGATCCAGTATCGGACCGATGTTGGAGCGTGTAAACCCACCATAAAACAGACAAATTGCCAAGCCTGGTTAGCATACTACCCAGAGTACTGTAGCAATTAGATAAAGTGATGGAAAGACTATTTAATGTATCCAAGACTTCAATAATAAAGGGGTGTCTACCACAGGGCTGACGCATAAAAAAAGTGGTGGCAATATTCAAAAAGGGGTCAACAGATGAGCCTGTGAAGTGTTAACTATAGACCTAAAAATATTGTCTTTCTGGACTTTTCAAAGGTGTTTGATACAGTGAAAAAATAAAAGGTACCGTATATACTCGTGTATAAGCCGACCCGTGTATAAGCCGACCCCCCTACTTTTGCCCCCAAAACCTGGGAAAATCTATTGACTCGTGTATAAGCCGAGGGTGGACCCTAGCACAAGTATACAGCCCCCAGCAGTGTGGTATACACCAGTCCCAGAGGTAGATACAGCAGCCCCAGTGGTAGTATACACGCAGCCCCAGTAGTATATACAGCCCCAGTGGTAGTATATACAGCCCCAGTGGTAGTATACAGGGCCCCAGAGGTATATAGCAGCCCCAGTGGTAGTATACAGTGCCCCAGAGGTATATAGCAGCCCCAGTGGTAGTATACAGGGCCCCAGAGGTATATACAGCCCCAGTGGTAGTATACAGTGCCCCAGAGGTATATAGCAGCCCCAGCGGTAGTATACAGGGCCCCAGAGGTATATAGCAGCCCCAGTGGTAGTATACAGTGCCCCAGAGGTATATAGCAGCCCCAGTGGTAGTATACAGGGCCCCAGAGGTATATAGCAGCCCCAGTGGTAGTATACAGTGCCCCAGAGGTATATAGCAGCCCCAGTGGTAGTATACAGGGCCCCAGAGGTATATAGCAGCCCCAGTGGTAGTATACAGTGCCCCAGAGGTATATAGCAGCCCCAGCGGTAGTATACAGGCAGCCCCAGTAATGCAGGCCCCCCCCAGCGTCTCTCCGGTCACCTGTAAAGCAAGCTATACTTATCAGTGTCCCGCTCGCACCCGCCGCTGCCGACATCCACGATCCTCCATCTTCATGCGACTCCTCTTCCTGTTTCCTGTGCGCGTCGCCGGGAATGACGTCATTGCCGGCGACGCGCACAGAAACAGGAAGAGGAGTCGCATGAAGATGGAGGATCGTGGATGTCGGCAGCGGCGGGTGCGAGCGGGACACTGATAAGTATAGCTTGCTTTACAGGTGACCGGAGAGACCCTGGGGGGCCCTGCATTACTGGGGATGCGGGGGCTGCTGTATACCGATGTATACATCGGTATGTACCGATGTATACATCGGTATACAGCACTGACTCGCGTATAAGCCGAGGGGGGTACTTTTCAGCCCAATTTTTGGGCTGAAAAACTCGGCTTATACGCGAGTATATACGGTAGGTACATAAAATAAGAGTAATGGCATTAGGGGAAATTATGTGTAAGTGGATTAACACCTGGCTCACTGACAGGAAACAAAATATGGTTATTAATGGAGCATGCAGTGCCTTGTAAAAGTATTTGGCCCCCTTGAACTTTTCAACATTTTGCCACATTTCAGGCTTCAAACATAAAGATATAAATTTTAATTATTTTGTGAAGAATCAAGAACAAGTAGGAAACAATCGTGAAGTGGAACAAAGTTTATTGCATATTTTAAACTTTTTTAACAAATAAAAAACTGAAAAATGAGGCGTGCAATATTATTCGGCCCCTTTACTTTCAGTGCAGCAAACTCACTCCAGAGGTTCAGTGAGGATCTCTGAATGATCCTATGTTGTCCTAAATGACTGGTAATGATAAATAGAATCCACCTGTGTGTAATCAAGACTCTGTATAAATGCACCAGCTCTGTGATAGTTTCAGGGTTCTGTTTCAAGTGCAGAGAGCATCATGAAGACCAAGGAACACACCAGGCAGGTCCAAGATACTGTTGTTGCGAAGTTTAAAGTCTGATTTCGATACAAAAAGAGTTCCCAAGTTTTAAACATCTCAAGGAGCACTGTGCAAGCGATCTTATAGAATGGAAGGAGTATCATACCACTGCAAATCTACCAAAACCCGGCTGTCCCTCTAAACTTTCATCTCAAACAAAGAGAAGACTGATCAGAGATGCAGCCAAATGGCTCATGATCACCCTGGATGAACTGCAGAGATCTACAATTGAGGTGGGAGAGTCTGTCCATAGGACAACAATCAGTCGTACACTGCACAAATCTGGCCTTTATGGAAGAGTGGCAAGAAAAAAAGCCATTTCTCAAAGATATCCATAAAAAGTCTTGTTTGAAGTTTGCCACAAGCCACCTGGTAGACACACCAAACATGTGGAATAAGGTGCTCTGGTCAGATGAAACCAAAATCAAGCTTCTTGGCCACAATGCAAAACGATATGTTTGGCGTAAAAGCAACACAGCTCATCACCCTCAAAACACCATCCCCACTGTCAAACATGGTGGGGGCAGCATCATGGTTTGGACCTGCTTTTCTTCAGCAGGGACAGGAAAGATGGTTAAAATTGATGGGAAGATGGACGGAGCCAAATACAGGCCCATTCAGGAAGAAAACCTGTTGGAGTCTGCAAAGACCTGAGACTGGCACGGAGATTTATCTTCCAACAAAACAATGATCCCAAATATAAAGCAAAATCTACAATGGAATGGTTCAAAAATAAACATATCCAGGTGTTAGAATGGCCAGGTCAAAGTCCAGATCTTAATCCAATAGAGAAACTGTGGAAAGAGCTGAAAATTGCTGTTCACAAACGCCGTCCATCCAACCTCACTGAGCTCGAGCTATTTTGCAAGAAAGAATGGGCTAGAATTTCAGTCTCTCGATGTGCAAAACTGATAGAGACATACCCCAAGTGACTTACAGCTGTAATTTTAGCAAAAGGTGGCGCTACAAAGTATTAACTCAAGGGGCTGAATAATATTGCACGCCCCACTTTTCAATTTTTTATTTGTTACAAAAGTTTAAAATATCCAATAAATTTTGTTCCACTTCACCATTGTGTCCCACTTGTTGATTCTTCACAAAAAATTAGAATTTATATCTTTGTTTGAAGCCTAAAATGTGGCAAAAGGTTGAAAAGTTCAAGGGGGCCAAATACTTTCACAAGACACTGTACTTTGATTGAAGCACAGTTGACAGTAGGAATCAAACAGGTCAGCATTGGGCCCTCCTCTTTTTAATATATCCTTTATTGTGATGAATGAGAGAATACAAAGTAGAATTTCAATATTTGCAGATAATACCAACTCTGCAATGTTGTCAATTCTGAAATCAATCATTTAATTTTATAGATGCATTTGGGTAATATGTAGAAATGAGCAGAGAAAAGACAATTGAAGTTTAAAGTTGATAAAAGTAAATTTGTGGGCAGAAAAAAACAAATTCACAATTATGTATTTATTGGTAAAATACTTAGTAAATCTGTCACTGAAAAAAACTTGGGTTGGAGATTATACAGGTTAATTAGAGAAATTTTACCAACTTCAAAATATAAAAAGGTATACATTTTATTAACAATTAATAAAAAGGTCAACGACCCGAACAACACACAACAAACTTGACATAAAAAGAAACACTGAAACAAAGGGTATGACGCAAAATATGGGGAATATCTCTTCTTAATATCCCTTGACTCTCATTTGCCTATCTAGCAGTGAAGGTTTTGACACCCTAACTTAATGCGGTGCCCCCAAACCTTGGCGGCTGACCCTCTTCCTTACCCTATTTACCAATATAAAACTGAGGAAGAAAGGGGAGAGATTAGATGTCCTGGTGTCCACTTAACTCCAGTGTCATTGTGGTCGCTCAGGATGCGTCAAGACATCACTCTGTTAGTGGTTCAAATTGGATAACGTTCTCCGCACTTTACGCGTTTCATCCAGACCGATTATGTTGGACTCATCAGAAGATGGAGAAATAGATAGTGTCTTGTCTAAAAGGATCAAGGAAAAACAAACAAAAGGTGAAATACAACAATAAAACCATCTAACGCCATGGAGAACAGCTTAGAAGACCTATCCAAGTGAAAACACAGCTTAGACATATTTAAAGGATCCTTTCATTAATCAAGATATTTCCTTTTTGTATATTAGTTATTTTCCTCATGACACCTTGGTGACAAACTAGCTGAGTGACACCGATGTTAATACCTCATAGTCCATTGAAGGTGAAGATAGCCCTTCTACGAACCCACCATCGCGATAAACACGACCAATTTAGGTGTAGGTACTGTCCAACAGCACCAACTATGTTTAGACTAGGGTCGCCCTCATTAAAGGTAGACTCTGGTGTTTCTATATTGGAGATTATACAGCAAATTATACAGCAAATTAAACTGTAGTGACCAGTGCATGGAGCTGCTGCCAAAGCAAATAAAATGAGACACGTTAAAAGAAACATTAACCCCTTCATGACTGGGGAATTATTCATTTTTCATTTTCGTTTTTTTCTCCCCTGCTTCCAAGAGCCATAACATTTTTATTTTTCCATCAATATAGACATATGATGGCTTGTTTTTTGCAGGATGAGATGTACTTTCATATGAAAGGATTTATTTTACCATATAGTGTACAGGGAAATTGCAAAAAAAATGCAATAACACGTTTGTTTTTTGGGTATTTTAGTCGCCATGTTCACTAAATGGTAAAACCGACATGATAGGGTGATGCCTCGGGTCGGTACGAGTTCATAGACACCCAACATATATACCTTTATTGGTATCTAGGTGGTGAAAAAAAATTCAGAAGTTTGCCAAAAAGCAAAAACAGACTTTTTGCGCCAAGTTCTGCGACCTGTAGCGTCCTCATTTTTCAGGATCTAGGGCTGTGTGATAGCTTATTTTTTGTGTCTTGCGCTAACATTTCTAATGATACTGTTTATGGGGGGATCCACAGTTTTGATCCCCCGTTATTGCATTTTATAGCAATGTTGTGGTAACCAAAAAAAACAGAATTTTGGCGTTTGGACCATTTTTTTCCGTTACGGAGTTTACGGCTCTCATTAACGGATTTAATGTGATGATAGATTGGACGATACTGAACGCGGCAATACCAAGCATGTGTATTTTTTTTATTTTTTTGATACTTTTATTGTGATTGGGGGAAAAGGCGATTATTTGAACTTTAAAATATTTTTTTTTTACAGGTTTTTAAAAACTATATTTTTTTATTCATTCTTATTTTTACACTGCCCCTTTAAGAGGCACCTTGCTGCACAGTCTGATCACATCTGGGAGATACAGATGAGCTTCAGCTCATCTGTATCTCTCAGAATCGCGGACCTGTTGTGGTTGGCAGCGCCTGCAAACCACAACATGGAACTGCTCTGTGACAGCATCCGGGGTCTAGCCAGGACCCCGGGCTGTCAGATGAGCTCCGGAGATCCCGTGATACTATCGCGGGATCTCTGGAGCAGTAGGGGAACAGTGCATTCCCCGCCGCGGCCGCCTTGTATCCCCCTGTCAGAGATTGATGGCGGGATCCAAGAGGTTAACAGCGCCGATCGGATCCCGGATCCGTTCGGTGCTGTTATCCCGACATCTCAGCTGATGAGATCAGCTGAGATGTCGGTGCTTTGATGTGAGCTCATGTGTCGGAAAGGAGTTAATGATCATGTCAAGAAACAATAGCTTCATACTTTTAAGGTTTGTGCCCACAGGACATTTTTTTTCTGTGTTTCTGCTGCGTTTTCCGCATGCGTTTTTCTCTTGGTTTTATGCAAATGTATGTTAATGTGTTCCTGTGTTTGGGCTTCCCAGCAAAACCAATGTGTTTCACAGAAGCGCTGTGCACACACATTGGTTTTACAAGTGTCAAATATCTCAGGTTTTTCTGCGGATGGGAAAGAATGATCATGTTCTATCTTTTCAGCATTTTTGCTGCAGACAATGGCAAAAGTGCTGAATAAACACAGCATCCCATCCGCAGCAAAAACGGAGCAAGAACGCAGTAAAAACATGCAAAAAAAGCACAAAAAATGCAGGTACAGAAAGCAGCAAATCTCCAGTGAAAGACTCTAGAGATCCTTGAAAGTACTACAGGTTTTGCTGCATTCTGGACCTCAGCAAAACCGACCTGTGGGCACATACCTTTAGCCTGCAGGATAGGGTGGTATGACGGAAACATTTTATTACAAAGAAAATATCTAATCTTGGCACATCACCAAAATAATACCATACCCACAGTAAAACATGGCGAAGGCAGCATTATGCTTTAGACCAGGTTTTTGACAGCTAAATCTAAAGCTTTATTCAAGGCAAAGAGATTTATGGACAGTTTCACATAGTAGTCCCATTTGTAACAAATCCTTCAGGTCACAGTTAAAAATCTAAAAATGAAGAAGAATTTAACCTTTCAACATAGCATCCCTAAGCATACCTTCAATTCAACAAAAGAATTGCTTCGTCAGTTGAAGAACAATTTTGCAATGGCCCAGCCAGATCCAAGACAAGAGATTAATATAAAATCTGTGGATTGACCTGAAGAGGGCTGTGCACAGGAGCTCCCACTATATCCTTTATATGAGATGCTTCTGAGTCAAAGCTGTGGCTGGAGACCTGCACCAATAACGCAGATTATACTACAAATCAGTACACGGTGAGGCATTTTTCTCTTTATTTAACTTGCACAGGAGATCATCTCCCAATCTGACATATTTGGAGTGCTACTGCAAGTTCATTAGGTATCAACAAATCTAGACGTGCCATATTGATTGGCTCCTACCCAAAAAGACTGAATGCTGTCATACATTAAAAAAGTACTTCAGAAAATTAGTATAACAGAGAGCATATTTATGCAACCAAATTATTTTAGTTCTTTAAGTTTGTTTTTTCTACCTGAAAATGCTTTAGTTTGTATTTCAATTGAGTCAAATAGATTATAGTGACATTAAGGGTACGGACACACTGGCGTGAAAAAAGGACGAGTGCTATGCGAGAAAATCTTGCATTGCACTCGGACCAATATTACAGAATAAGTAAGAGCAGATTAACGTGTGTCGTCCGCTTTTTTCTCATCGTCAATCTGGATGAGAAAAAAGTTGCAGAATGCTGCGACAGTATAGCTAGGGTCACACATACCATCCGTTTTAGGCTTAAATCCGTTTTAGGCTTAAATCCGTTTTTGGGAACATTTTGGACATTTTTTTTCCAAAGTCCAAAAATGCATAGGCGTTACCATATGTGTTTGTGCGTTTTTGTGCAGCATCCCTAAAAACGCTGCTAGCAGTGTTTTTGGGTGCTGTAAAAAAATGCATGCCTTTTTTTTAACATGAGGCCCTATGGGAGATGCATGCGATAACGCATGGTACATATAGGAACCATGTGTTAGCGCATATGCGTTTTTGGTGAAAAAATGACTAAGTCCAAAAATTTCCAAAAACGTCTTGGACCTCAGTGGACACTATTGGCACCCTTAAAAAAACGAATCCGGATTTCTAAGGGCTTAAAAAAACGCATGGGCATGTGTGACCCTGGCCTATGCGATTCTCGCATGAGACTCGCCAGTGCAAGTCAATGGGTCCGACAAAATATCGGACAGCCACTGACAGCACACAAACCATCCAAGTGGCAACCGATTTTTTTTAAACTGATACATTCTCATTCTGTAGCTGAGAACACTGTAAAATGTTCCTGTAAATGATTGTACAGTAATAGCTGCTGAGAAAAAAACGCATTGCACACGGGCAGCACACGGATGCCACATCAACACCACTCGGATGTTATCTGAGAAAAACATCACACACTCGCATAGCAGTTCCATGCCACACAGATCAATAAACGGATGACACTCGTCCAACTCTCCTGCATGAGAAACGGACCGATTTTTTTCACGTCAGTGTGTCCCTACCCTAAAGATGGAAAAAGTTCTGAAATAATGATTTGTTTACTTGAAAAAGCCTGACATTTCCACAGGGGTGTAAATTGTTTGTATCTTATTATATATACTTATTGATATACCGTACACTCTCTCTGCATTCTTTGTACATATTGTGGATGAGGAATTTGTTCATACTGAGCATAGAAAAATATCAGTATTATTCAATATACAGAATGCTAAATTCTGCATATTGGATGGAAATATTAGGACAGTTAGTATTAGCACATAACTGATTAACTGGTTAATAAGAGCATGATTGTTGGTAAATTGACCCACATCAGACTATGGCCAGAAAGTATGATTCCAAGCAGCCTAACAGATACAAAAAGGCAATCAAGAAATAATTACAACAGGTTTTCAGAACTTATATCTGGTCTCAAATCATGGGGTACAGGTGTATCTCAATCAATTAAAATATCATCAAAAAACTAATATCTTTCAGTAATTCAATACATAAAGTGACACACATATATTATATAGAGTCATTACAAACAGATTGATCTATTTCAGGTGTTTATTTATGTTAATGTTGATGATTATGACTTACCGCCAATGAAAACCCAAAGGTCATTATCTTAGAAAATTAAAGTAGGGGGATGAAGGGTCTGGGAGATAAAATATTGCCTAAATAGGTATCAGAGGCTTCACCTTGTGTGGTTGTGAGAGTCACAACCACTATAAAAGCATATCATGGCTGCTGGAGTCACCAGTGTGGGGCATATAGAGTAGGGAGGATTAAGGTTTAAAAACTGTGCTGCCATATTCCATGAGACAAAGGATGACAATAATATTGATTTATTAGTCAATGCGTTTCAGGGCTCCCTGACTCCTTCCTCAGGACAATCAATGTAATATTGCCATGTTTCAGGGCATTTCAGGGAGCCCTTAAACGCGTTGACTAATAAACCAATATTATATTCACCCTTTGATGTCTTGTGGAATACTGCAGCGCGGTTTTTAACCCTTCATCCTCCCTACTTTAATTTCGTGAGATAATGACCTTTGGGTTCTCATTGGCTGTAAGCCATAATCATCAGCATTAACAGAAGTAAACACTTGAAATGAAGTTACTGAAGAAAGATTCCCCACATCACGCTGAGGGAACAGGTATTAGCTCATGCAGAAGTGGCAGTAATTGTGCCGAGGTTAGGGCCGGGGACCCACAGTGCTCGCTCTCATTGTAGACAAGGCAGACAACCATAAAGCATAGAAGAAACATAGGGGCACTCACCAGGTATGCTGAGATCCTTTATTTTGCTTGTGAGTAAAACCGATTACATGTTACCAGCAATGAGGTGCAGAGGGCCGGGGAGGTAGGGCTGGAGGCAGGACAACAGCACCGCTTTGCACCTGTCTGGTGCTTCTACGGGTCCACATGTGATGTCCACAAACACCTCCTTAAATACTTGTGGGTGAGGGACTTCAATTAAAAACAAGGTGTATTAAAACCAATACACAGATATACTTGTAGTGCAACATACATAAACTAAAAGAGAGCATAGATCCATTAACGTCAATAGAAAAAAAGAGAGAAAAAAGAAAAAAAGACCACATTTTGCAACACATAGTGTAATCACAGAAAAATAGCAACATCAATCCTGTCATTCAGGCCGCTGGCTCACTGGGCTTTCATCTGCAGAATCCATCAGGATTCACATCTGAGGAGTTTTTTATGCAAATCTCCTCCTCTTTACCCCGGCAAATGATAATATCTCAGGGTTGCCCGCATGGCACACCCTCACATGTTTAATCAAAAAGGGTGAGCCTTTTCCCAAACGTATGGACTTAAAATGCTCCTTGAACCATACGTATAGGGGCCTGATGGTTTTGCCTATATAGTAGAGACCACAGGGGCAGAAGATGGCATATACAACAAACTTGGTTTTGCATGAAACAAACTGTTTCACCATGTGCCACTTGTCACCTATATGAATAGGATTACTGACCAAGCGGAAACAGCAAAAGGGACAATTCCCGCATTTAAAGTTACTCATTAGATCGGTCTCACCAAACCACGACTTCCTGGAGACCAATCTGTTTCACACCAATATATCTCTCAGATTATTATGTCGAGCCCATTGGGACGGGGTACTCGGTACCAGATTGGGGTTGCTACTGGGGGATGTCACGGTGGTCCTGGTCTGGACCGTGTCCCGGTCCCTGGCAAATAAAAGGGGAATATTTACAGGGGATAATAGTTTGTCGTGACGCCACCCACGGCTTGTGGTCAATAGTGGGACCACAGCTGCTTCAGAACCTCCAGGGATGATGTTTTAGCAGCCTAGGATGGAATAGTTCTCCGCGGGTAGAACTGGGTTCCCCGGGGCAGTGATGATGTTAGAGTCTATGGTGTAGTGTAAGCTTATTGTGGATGCAATACACTTACTGTCCTGATGCTGCAGACTTCGTCCTTCCAGCCTGTGTGTGTGGAGCTGACAGGCTGTGGATCTCCAGGTTGGATTTCTCTGCAGCCCTGTTGGAGGGAATCATGTGCAGCCAATGGAGAATCATGCAGGGGAGTCAGAAGCAGAGTTCACCGTGTTTACTTAGCAGGTTGTTCAGCATAACAGCTCAGTCACAGTTCACAGTACAAGTCTTTACACGGCTTACACCTCTCCCCTCCGGGTTCCTTTACTCCCTACAGCCAGGTTGTTCCTCTCTGTGACCCCTCACTCCTTCTCTGTCCTTTCCAGGTTTTTACTCTCTCTTTCTCAATTTATGTGTCTCCGGACAGTATGGCGGTGGCTCGGACCCCTGTGGGCTCTCCTGGTTGCCACTGAGCTGCCTGTCCTTTGGGGTAGGAACTCTAACTTAAAGCTGGAGTTCCCCGTCAGTTAATCTGGGGAAAACGGGTAGATCTTCGGTCCCCTTCAGAGCCAACACTCTGCTGCTAGCCTAGCCTCCAATAGTCCTGCTGTGCTAGGCTCTATCAGGCTCCCTCCTGACCGTGATTCAGGTTCCATAGGGGGGCTACTCCGCCTGCAGTCGGTCATCTCAGCCGTGTTGCTAGGACCCAGTATCTCCGGTCCTCTCTTTCCTCACACTCCTGGGGTGCTGGCTTCGGATGGGCTTTCTCTATGTGGTTCGCACTGGCTCTCCAGATTCTGCACTCCTTACACCCCACTCCTCCAGGACATGTGCTTCTTGTCTGTTCTGCTCAGCCTACCTCAGCCTACTGACTCCTTCCTCCTCCCCTTCCCTATTTCTACCATCTATTACCTGACCTGCTTGCTATCCCCCCCACTGTTCTCTAAACCCACCACCCCTTGCCTGCCTAGAGTCCCGGGCTCCGGGTTGGGTGCTGCCCTCTAGTGGTGTGTGGGATGTCTGTGAGGGTGTTGTGGTGCAACTGTCTTCCTGTCTTACCTGGCTGCAGTTCCCTATGTGGTCTCCTAGTCGCAGGGGTGCCACATTCCCCCGGAGTAAAACCAACATGTCCCCACGCTGTCCGGCATGGATCCCCCTGAAAACATTTTTATTTTATAAACATTAAACAGTAAGTATTCTTGGTTTCTTCCCGTCCGGGAGGCACGAGTCTTTAAACGTTGCATAATTTAACTATTCACACATAAATAACATTACTTTGTAGCAAAAGTATAAAAATTATTTTCTTCTTCAAAAAGTGCAAAAGTTCAAAAGTGCAAAAAGTCTCAAGCAGTTCAAAAGGCACAAATGCTTCAATACTGCACACAAGCACTCTGACGTTCAATTCACAGTTCAATGCACAGTCTCTCAAGTGCAACAATGGTCTTAAAACCAAAGGGGAGCACACAAGGTGCTCAACTATTTACAATATAAAGTTCGTACCAGCTCATTGTTCGTGGTAGCAAATGTCAATCAACATATAAGACAAACAAGGGAAAAGCTAACATTCATTCAGAATTGGGATGGGAGCAGTAAGGGTACCTTTACACGCCGCTACTGGAGGATGGATACAACCCGCTACTTCACGTGCACGAGCACGCACAAACGGTTACAAACGGGAAACGCACCACCTTTACACGCCGCCACAAGGTGCGCTACGCTACGCTACATCTACAGCTAGATACATCGCCGGGTGTCTCAAGTAGCCATCTGTAGCCCATCTTAGCTCATTTACACACCGCTACAACCAGCTAATATGGGCGTACCTGGTGCAGCAGGGACAGCACATAGGCGTGCTACAATTGTGGATTACGAGACGTCCGTACGCTGATAGGACAAAGCATAATACCATGATTGGGCAGGCATCACAGGAGGCTGATTAATACTTGACGCTCGAGCAATTGTGTAGTGTGACTGGTCAGCTCCTTAAATATGCCGCCCTGTGCGGCGACAACCAATCGCAACGCAGGAGCTTCCTCCAATGATCGCTGAAGGGGGCGCGGAAACCCGGAGCCTGTGTCACGCCCCAGCTACATAGCATGGTGTAGAAACAACCCTTCTGTTCCTTCTTTACACGCCGATACAGCTCGCTACAATCGGCTTTGTAGCCATCTGTTTTCGAGCAGTGCTCGGAAACAGATGTATCTGTTGCCGGCTGTCTCGTCCCGTCTTCACACGCCGCTACTACGGGCTATATTGACGCTACAAGCTGCATTTGTAGCCTGTAGCGGGTTGTATCCATCCTGTTGTAGCGGCGTGTAAAGGTACCCTAAGGGTTACATCACATTGACACTTACAAGTCTTCTGCAGGATCCAGATTTCTTCATTCCTTCTTTCTTCCTCCATCCACTTTCCATGGAAACATCTGTGGGGCTCTCCTTAGGAAGAGCTCAAGGTCCTGTAAAACTTGTATCAGTAAGTAACTCTCTGGGGTCTGCGTAGCAACATCTGTTGTATCTTTGGCTGTAACAGTCTTCGGTGGATCTGAGGGACCCGTGATATCAAGTGGATCCGGATTAGTTGGTGGACCCGTGTAACTAGCTGGATCAGGTTCGAGATCCTCTAGTGCAGGGGGTTCATCTGCCTCTTGCATTCTCAAGCATAGTCTGTTTACCTTAACCCCATATGGACCTCTCTCGCCTTGCACAACATTATATGAGACCCATTCACCGACTGTCACTTTCCTGTCCGGATGGTCTGCAGGCAAGTATCCCTCTACGCCCCGTCTGTTTATAAATACGTCTCTTTGCGCACCGGGTTCACGGGCGAATCAAACCCTCTTGCATCAATTATCTTTACGATCTGCCCCTGGTGCCGCGGGGATCTATGCACTTCTGCATCTCGTCGGGCTACATCTTTGGCCTCCTTCGTACGGACTATCATGAGCTGTTTTTGAACTTGCGGCTCTATCTCCTCTTTTTCCCATCTACGTACACAGCGCCTTATGTACTCTCCCCGTGTTATCAATTCTGCTGGCCCCACTGCACCGCTCGGATCTCCCAGAAAGTCCATCAGGTCTTCGCAGCCCTCATCTTTCTCCCACCAGCAGCGGAGCTGCTCCCCTCTCACCTCAGATGTCGTTGGCGCTGGTATCAGGGGTTCCGGCAGGGACAACCATCTCTCCTCCAGGGCTCCTAGTGGGTCCGTCTCTTTCACTGCAGGGCGCGGTGCAGCTCTCAGTATGGATAGATCAACCAGGGTCGCAGTGCGACACCTCTCCTCGCTCTCCATACGACTACCGGTAGCGCCAACCCAGCCGGGTTGCTTGGAAAAAGTCTGCTGGTTATGTCTAACATCTATCTGGATCTGGGTCCTATGCTCCTCTTGGGCCCGGGTCATCTGCAAGGGCAGCAGCCGCAGCACACCTCTCCGGGTGTCTCGGATGTCAGGACGTCATTCTCCGCCTTCCGCCATGCTGTCACGATCACCGTCAGCCTTCACCGACAATTCCTGTCAGGACACAATACCCTGAAATAAAAACTGAAATGTATAAAAAGGGCCTTGCTCCTGTCACCATGGTCTTTATTTTCTACAGGGCTACAGCCTAGGATCCAAGAATCTAGGTGGAGGAACCATTTGGTCACCTGGCTATATACATTCTGTACTACTTCAGCCTAGGTTCCAAGGATCCAGCCAGAGGATCAAAAAACTGCTTGAAGAACCCAGGTTGGGGCAATTCAGTCATATGGCTACATGCTTTTCTGTGCTCGGTCAGATTGCCATTAACACTTCCTAGTGAGGACTGGATAAAAGCGGAGCGCTGCTGGCTGGGGTAGTTGGCCTTGAAAGCTCCGAAGTCACAAAGATTCTAATTCCTGGCAAGACAGCAGAAAGGTGAGACTCTGTTGCTTGTACTTTCTTTTGTTATTGCTGGGAATGTACTATATGCTTTGACTGTTGGTGAGGCAATGAAGTCTTACCAATATTTGGTTCCCTCACTGTGATGTCTGAGTAGTGTTTTGCTCACCAGGAAAGAGTGCAGGCGACCAGTAGAATGAGCCATGGTGCATGCGGTCTTTCTAAAGACAGCCAGGCAAGCAGACGAGAGCACACACTCACTCTCGTGTCTCCACCAATGGTTCCTATCCTTCTGTTGCTATTCTGCCACAACAGTTTAATTTGTTCCCTTCAAATATCAAAGTTGCACCAACAGCATCTGCCTTTGAGGCATGATAACTGTTCATCTGTACTGACTATTTGTCCAAAATGTGTTAATGAAAAAGCAGTAGAATCATGTCAAATCCATGATCAGCTCTGATCACAAGGGGAAAAAGGAAAAGTAGAGACAGCAATGATATACTGTAGGAGAAGTCAAAGGCCCAATAGAGTGGATCATAATGGAGTTACGTGTATAATGTTGCTATTTTGCCTTATCTGTGATATAATCATCATTCACCTCTGCCTAGCCTGTCATAGTAAAAACAGCGAAGCTGACATGTCAGTTGTAGGAATATAAATTAGGAAATGTCAGCCTATCATGTCCACTCCAGTGACGGCACTGTGAAAACTAAAGTATTTCAAGATTTTGCTTGATTAATTTTCTTTAAAAAAATTGCAAAAAAATACTTTATTAAAAAAATCCTAGAAATGCACATGCATAAATGAGACAAGAATATACAAAAAAAAATGACATAATAACTGTTTTGTTAAGGGACATTAGGGGTGAAGCATGAAGAATTTCTTAGCTTTTTAATTAAACAGCAGTGGCCTAGATCTCGGAAAGTTCAAATTACATCTGTACAAATTCTATCTCCATAGGAAATACCTCTTTGATCATTCCATAAATCCAGGCAGCAGTGCAATATATTCTACAAGAACCTGTGTGGTTTATCTAGGGACACTAATCAATAATAGCTGTATTTCTAATGTGTCCCAGGAGAGACCTTCTCACATAGCTGATGAGCACAGATCCAGATGATGCATCTAAGCTCCATATACTGCACATTAGATCGCAAAAATAATAATCATTCATATCCCAGATGCAGAAATACAATGAACTAATATTCTGTAACTTTCTTTCCAAATTCTACTTCTGTGCCTATAGTATGAAAAAAAGTGTATATATCGCCAGAGTTTTGCTATTTTAGATGTCACATAAAGACCATCAGTCTTGTTGCTTGTAAAATGCTCGCAAGCACCTTTTAGTAGTTCAAATTTAATCAACCTCTCTCTTAATTCACGCAGGGCAATGTTTACATGTTTTTCTTTGTCTTAAAGGTCTCCCAGTCAGCTTCCTTGAGGATTTAACATCTTTTTCATCCTCCTTTGGTCTGACATCCCCTCTGACTGGTGTTGCCTAGGCAGTGCTGGGTTGTAAAGCAGCAGTCAGACAAGCTATGGGGAAATAATTGGCAGACCTCTGAGCTTCATGCTGTTTTAATGAATCGTCATGGTATAGTGTTTAAAGAAGGAGTAAGATTTCACCTCATGCATATTTTTGTATTTTTTTTTTGCAAAAGTTTAGTATTTTACTTTATTTATTTTATATTCTAAGGCTTGAATCTTATACATTTTCCAACCAAACACAAAATGATGCAGTATGTGCATTTTATGATAGCTTAGAAAGTTTGGATATTGGATCTTGGTTTACCTATTAGTCAATACAGATAGATATAGATAGATAGATAGATAGATAGATAGATAGATAGATAGATAGATAGATAGAAAGATAGATGATAAGGGGCTGTCACATGCTATGATTTTGTGAGCGATCACACCTACGATCTCACGGGTGCGCGCTCGTGGACAACACCGTTAGTGCGGTGTCACATGTATAGATGTCGTTCATGACGCACCAATGATGTTGCGAGCAGGTATCGTTTGCACAACCCAGCGAACGATGCTTGTCAATGTTGTGAATAGGCGAAATCGTTAAGGAGATCGTTATCGCAGTGTCACACAGAACGATGCAAGCAGATTGCATGATCAACATGTCTGATTTGGGGTCCCGTTCTCAAATCTACGATGAATGATCAGACCACTTATCGCTTGTAAGATCGATGTGTCACACGCAACAACGTTGTTAGAGTGACTGCAAATCCGTAACGTTTCAGCGATTTCCTTAATGATATCGTAGCATGTGACAGCCCCTAATAGATAGATGATAGATAGATAGATAGATAGATAGATAGATAATATCAAAGATATGGTCAACAATATTGTCACCCTTGAAATTGTTTCAG
Organism: Allobates femoralis; assembly: GCA_033576535.1. Lineage (NCBI taxonomy): Eukaryota > Metazoa > Chordata > Amphibia > Anura > Aromobatidae > Allobates > Allobates femoralis. Next base: position 230,691,001 of record JARQOC010000003.1, read on the forward strand.
AAAAGGAATTATTTCTCCTGAAAATTATTGAAATTACACATTTTGTCATACACGTATTTATTTCCTTTGTATGTATTGGAACAACACAAAAAGACAAAAATTGCAAATAGGACATAATTTAACAGAAAATACCACAAATGTGCCAGACAAAATTGATGGCACCTATCCAAATTGTGGGTAAACAACTTTTTTCAAACATGTTATGCTTAGTTAAACTAACCTGTGGCAAGTAACAGTTGTGGGCAATACAAAAATCACTCCTGAAGCCAGATAAGAAGGTGAGAAGTTGACTCAGTCTCTACATTGTGTGTCTATGTGTGCCTGTCATATATGATACAGTCTATCTAGAGTCTAATGCATGGGTATAATGAGACACATGAGACATATGCTTCTTAAGTATTCCATATATTGCATCATACAAGTCAGTCCATTAACAGAATGTGAAATAAACGTAAATTGCAGAGTGCAAGCACTAAACAAGGATATCAGAGGTAGAGTTTTAAAGCACAGCACAAGTCTCAAGGAAATATTCAGAGTCTCTGTACCTTTCCTGGTAGATGGTGATGGTAAGCGGAAGGGTCCAGTATCCACAAATGGTTCCAGGGTTCCAAGCAGAGTGAATCCAAGGCTTCCAGAGGCCTAGTCACAGACAGATTGCAGACCTGATTCAGGAGCACAGGTTAACCAGCTGAAGTTGTTTAAAAGGGCAAATAGCAAGGAACAGGGTGGGAACACCGAAGCTGAGAACTCCATATTGTTTGAGGGCAAAAGTCAACGCAACAGAACAGGAAACAAGATGGCCAAAAAACACACTAGATTCAAGGATAACAGCGGATGTGGCAAAAAAGTGAGCGCTTGAGAACCTGAGCGCTATACTAAAAAATGAGGACAGAAAGAGGAAAAAAACGAACTGTCTGAGGACTTGCAAACTAAAATTGTTGAAAAATAGCAACAGTCTTAAGGACAAAAAGTTCATGTCCAGAGATCTTGATGTTCCCTTGTCCATAAAGCACAACGCAATCAAGAAGTTAACAGCCAATGACACTGTAGCTAATCTCCCTGGATGTGGATAGCAGAGAAGAATTGCTGAAAGTTTGAAATGCAGAATAGTTAGGATAATGGATTAGTAGAGCCCCCCAAAAAATCTAAACTGTCCTGAAGGCTCAAAAAAATTGTGTGTGAGCCAAACTCTGTCTGGTAAAGTGTATTGTAAACAGATTAGATGAAAATAGAGTATTTTTGTGAAGCACATCATTCTGCTGTTTACCAAAAATACAATATGGCCTACAAACAAAAGAACACAGTACCTACAGTCATATATGGGGACATTTCAAAGATCTTTTGGGGTCATCTTGCTGTCTCTGGCATTGGGTACTTTGAATATATAAATGAAAGATATTCTTAGACTACCAAAACAAGTTTGTAAGCTGCACAATGGTAACAAAAAGCTAACTGTTCTTTTGGTTCATCTAGTTGGAATGAAAGAGACCCATACTTTTATGGAGTTAAATTTGGAAATGATCAAATACTCAGAACATACCGTATATACTCGTGTATAAGCCGACCCGTGTATAAGCCGACCCCCCCTACTTTTGCCCCCAAAACCTGGGAAAACCTATTGACTCGTGTATAAGCCGAGGGTGGACCCCAGCACAGGTATACAGCCCCCAGCAGTGTGGTATACAGCAGCCCCAGAGGTATATACAGCAGCCCCAGTGGTAGTATACAGCAGCCCCAGTGGTAGTATACAGCAGCCCCAGTGGTAGTATACAGCGCCAGTTATTAGAAAGATCCCAGCACTCATCTAGTAGTTGCTTGTTAGTGTTTTATTTGAAAGACATATATACAGAGTGGGTGGTGACAGCAAAAGTTTCGGTCTTATGACAGACCTTTATCAATACGTCACTACGAAAAAATAATAAAATTACAGTGAGAATATATACAGTGCAAACAGTGAAGTATATATCTGTCTACATATATACATTATTTACAGAATTGACACTAAGTTACATATGGTGGCATGTACAAACAGGGTTACTTATTATGCATGAGATCCTAGTGAAAAAACGAGATATGAAACTAAAAATAAGGGACCAGGAATTATCAAAAAATGAGATATAGAGTTACATGGGAATGTGTTCTCAAATGGCTAGACTGATTACCTGTTGTTTCTGGTGAGTAGGCAAGGCTGGCTTACAGGTGATAGATATGATGTTTTGTCATGGAGACTTTTAGTAACTATGGAGAGAAGGTGGTCATGTAAACAAGGAGTATTATAGATATCTAATAGATATCTAAGATGTATACTAGACAATTTTACCTTCTGGGCTGGTATTTCTGTGGTTCCCTTAGGGATTTGGGTTCCTGTTTTTCTGTATATACAAATACTAATCTGGAAATGTATACATGTGTTTAGTTGGAGCATGTGAATGTTGTATAATCATAATGGCAGATGTGTTATTACCTTATGAGATGTTGATATATCCAGACCTTTATGTGTGCTGTCCTGTGTTAGGAACAGTCCTAGTCCCAATGTCTGTAGCCTATGGATATATATGTATATATATTTAAAGGTTTCCTTATCTGGTTAAGTGTCCCCATAGAGCCAAAGAGTCCCATATATACCGTGTCTTATTGTGGTAGAGGTATAAAGCCTGTCCTCGTCAGTACCAGATGCTGTAATGTCTGTGGGTTACTTAGTGGGTAGTTATACCACAGCTGTGTGATGAAAAGAAAACAAACTTATTCACATAGAGAGAACCGGTACTTAGCTTATTAATATGTAGTCTTCTTATTGGATGGAACCGCTCACTTGTCTTAGAGATAGGGGCCAGCACGGTCCGTGCTTGTGGCAGAGGTGGGCATCTATCCCTGGCTTCCGCCTTTTTATGGCGAGTCCAGCCGGCTCGCGAACCGGAAGTAGATTCCGGAGTTCGCGCATGCGCGGTGGAGCACAGCCCGCATACCGGAAGTGCCTGTGTTTATGTTGTATAGCGTTGCCATGGCTGCGGGCAGCGCTATTTACAGCACGAGAGTGGTTGCAAAGTGTTGTAGGTAGTCTCTGGGGCACTTATTGGCTGTATGTGATTGATAAGTACCGTGTTTATGAGAGTTTATGGCCTGTTGTATGGTTGGACCTGATCATGTGTACTTAGTATACAATAAGTGACATATATAGTGATTATTGGAAAATGAGGATAACATGTAAATGCTCACTTAGTCATCATAAAGTGTTCATCTTTGAATGATATAGAACATGATATGTTTTGAAATAGTCTTATAACATATATGGTGACTGTCACAGCATTGTGGAGTTACAATGAGTTTCACAAATAGATTTATGTCACATAATCTTATTCACACAGGCTGTTACGGGGTCCAAGCCATATATAACAATTATAGGGAAAAAAAAGAAGAAATAAGTGGAGAAATGAAACTTGTATAATTTCTATGGGGGTTATCCTGAGGTATCTTACCTCTTTATCGATCGTGTTTTTGGAACCACAGGACAACTAGGTATTGGTCTGAAAAGAGAAATTTAGTTTAGCCATTCTATCTCCCTGTTGAGTCCCTTAGGGTTCAGTGTATCCAATGTATGAATCCAGTAGGTTTCTCTTTTTTTGAGCATTCTAATGTGATTGCCCCCCCGTCTAGGTCTGGGTACTTGCTCTAAGACCTGGAACCTAAGTTGAGCCACATTGTGTTTAGCTTCTAGAAAATGGTGCGGCAATGGTAACCATGTTTTTTCTGTGCGTATTGTAGATTTGTGGCTCTTTATTCTGTCTCTAATAGCTTGTGTAGTCTCTCCAATATATAGTAGGCCGCAAGGGCACTTAATGAGATAGACTACAAAGTTAGTGTCGCAGGTATAGAGGCCCCTGACCTTGTACGTCTTGCCTGTCCGTGGGTGTATGATTTCGCTACCCTTAATGACGTTAGAACAACAAAGACAGCTTAGACATGGAAAGGTGCCGGTTCTATTCGCCCCAGTGAGTGTTCTTGTCAAAGGTGGTTTTGGTGAGCCTATATCAGCTCTAACTAGTTGGTCCCTTATATTAGTTGGCCTCCTTGTACACATTAATGGTTGATTCTGGAAAGTTTAAATCTTAGGGTGTGCTTTTGATAACAGGTTCCAGTTTTTTCTGATGAGGTGCTGTACTTTGGGCATTATAGGGTGATACGTATGAACAAAGGGCAGTCTCGTCTGAGTTGTTGTTTGTATTGTTTCGACGTCGATGTCACCCATGGCGGTCTCCCTTTCAGATGTTAACAGGGGTTGGGGGTAATCACGTTCTAAGAATTTGTTGGACATCTCATATAACCTAGTGGAGCGTGTTTCGGGGTCTGTCACTATGCGGGATACTCTTTTAAACTGTGACCTTGGTAGGCTATTTTTGGTGGCTTTTGGATGGCAACTTCCATAGAGGAAGACGCGGAATGAAGCCCGGGATCGTGATGTCGGCAAGCGGCGGGACAGCCCGACAGGACACTGATAAGTATGATTTTACTTTACAGGCTGCCGCGCAAGGGGGGGGGCCTGGAGCTTGATGGGGGGGCCTGTATACCTCCGGGGATGCTGTTGTATATACTGTATACTCGCGTATAAGCCGAGGGGGGAAAAACTTGGCTTATACGCGAGTATATACGGTAAATGGAAAATTTGATCTGACCTGAAAGTGGTAGCACTGCTGTTTGACTGCCATTAGAGTACAGGAATCATATATGTTTCTTGTGCGTGCCTATGGAACAGTCGGTCGTTATGAAAGCAACCATGGCAAAATGAGACAGTGGGCTATTAGAGTCGCGCACAGAGTTGGTTGGCAGAATGCACAACACAAATCACTGGTTGATCTACTTCAAGTTTATCTTCCACCACTACACATTAAACCTAGTTTAAAATAAAATGTAGCTGCAATTGGTCATGATGGAAACGGTTTCCGGTATTTGAAGGAGAAGCTTAGCAAATTGAAAAATAAGGCTAAAATAAAGGCCAGAAGTTTTATTGGCCATCAAATCAACAAACTAATGCTATGAGACATTCAGACCAAAACTCAACTCTTTGAAACTTGCTGCTTGAGATTTGTACTAGTAGTGCATAACTTCCTTGGGAACAGACAAGCTGAAAACTATGCTCAATTAGTAGACAACACATTTAAAGCATATAAATAACTTGATTGCCAAATGTAATTGCAAATGCATTTCTTACATTCTCATCTTGACTTTTCTCCACCCAATTTTGGACACAAAAATGATGAACATGGTTCGATCAAGATATTTTTACAGTGGGGAACAGGTATCAAAACATCTCAATATGATGGGGGATTACTACTGGGTGATTACTACTGGGTCAGCAAAGTTGACTGTTCACAAGCGCAAAACAGATGCATGAAACACTATTAACAGTACTGGGCCTTGCTCAAGTAAGGCTGGGGTCACATTTTAAAAGGTAATTGAGGTGACCACATCCAGATCCGGATACTGTAACCGCAATTGCCTTCAGACACATTTTTTTTGCAAAACTGTGTTCTTGAAACCGCAATGCGGTAACCGGATTGCTCCGGATGTGCCGCAGGGATGAACAAAATGTTGAATGTTATTAAAACTTGAAATATTAATAGTAGCTGTGGGGGTGTCCACCCTCCCTAGAGGCATGCTGTCTACTCCTGTGGGCATGTGAGGGGCTAATGCGGCAGTTATACTATTGCCGGCTTTTTTCGGCTTTGTACAAATTTCTGAATGAAGGTGCGGCTCCTCACAGTAGAAGAGATACTGTACGCAATGTACGTATAGTATCAGCCGCTGTCCTTGGTACTGTAACCATTAACATTAGATCTATGGGCAGCGCACCACCATAGACCTAATGTTAATGCTAGCAGGACCCTGGACAGCGGATGATACTATACGTACATTACGTACAGTATCTCCTCTACTCTGAGGAGCCACGCCTTCATTCAGAAATTTGTACAAAGCCAAAAAAGCCAGCAATAGTATAACTGCCGCATTAGCCCCTCACATGCCCACAGGAATGGACAGCATGTCTCTAGGGAGGGTGGGCACCCCCTAGAGACATGTTGCCCACAGCTACTATTAATATTTAATGTTTTAATAACATTTAACACTTTGTTCATCCCTGCTGGATGAACAAAGTATACGGTAACCGCATTGCTCAGGATTACACATCCGCAGCAATGTAGTTACCGCATTGCAGTTTGCAAAACCGCTCCGAAAACTGCAGCCTGCATGATTTTTACCGCAGGCTGCAAATCTGGATGCGGTAACCGGATTGCATGTAGAGCAATCCGGTTAACATAATGGGCTCCTATGGGGAGCAGTTCCTGATCCGGTTTTGAGCTTTTTTACTGCTCAAAACCAGATCAGGATTTCAAAATCCTGCCGCATGTGTGACACTAGCCTAAAACTTTTTTTTTTTCTTAATCTATTTTATTGAAGAAGCAAGTATATCAATACAAATATAAGGATTTGGAATAAGGAGTCCGTGCACTTGCAGAAATAACAAGAAAGAAGTTAGAAACCAAGAATAGATATCATGTCTTACATTCTTGTCCCATTCGATTGTTACATCTGCTGCATATATCAAGATTTCTCCTTTAACATTTGGAGAGATAAACTGAACTTTGTGATAGAGCCACTCACGGGCTGCCAATTCCAGGTAGACACAGGAAGCATTGTCGGGTAAACGTCTGGTTTATTTCTGTCATAAACCATATGAAAAACAACCAAACTGGGGATCAGATTCTTAGGCCAGAGCTGCACACTGCTCTGCTGCACTCTAAACTCACACCAAAGAAAAAAAAACAGAGGTGAACATTTAACTTCTTTGACCACACCTCAGGGAGGGAGGGACATGCTGAATCAGCCCCAGCTCACATAACAGAGTTCATCAACCTGGTTGAAACATATCTCCCATCACTTACAGTACCAGTAATCATATTACACATTCCCCCCCTCTGCCCAAAGCCGGGCACCATCGGACACCAAACAGGGGAACCTAGACAGGACATCTGCATTCCCATGGAATTTCCCAAGGCCTGTGCTCAACGTGGAAAGTGAAACCTTGAAGAGCCAAAAACCACCGGGTCACTCTGGCATTCTTTCCCCGTCTGTCCCTCAGCCACGTCAGAGGCACATGATCTGACACCAGCCTAAACTGTCGCCCTAGGAGGTAATACCATAACGTGTCCACCGCCCATTTGATGGCCAAACACTATTTTTCTACAATAGCATAGTTTTTTCGCAGGACGACAACTTTCTACTAAGGTACAGGATTGGATGTTCCTCCCCATGTACTACCTGGGACAGGACAGCTCCTAGCCCAACCTCGGATGCGTCGGTCTGGAGTACAAACTCCCTGCTGAAATCTGGTGCCATTAGGACCGGTCGGTTACACAGAGCTGACTTTAGGTCCTGGAAAGCTGTCTCAGCTTCCGAAGTCCACTTGGCCATGGAGGACTTCGTGCCCTTAAGGAGGTCAGTCAAGGGAGCGGCTTTCACAGCAAAGTTCGGGATGAATCGCCGGTAATATCCGACAAGTCCCAGGAAGGCTCTGACTTGCTTCTTAGAGAGGGGTTGTGGCCAACTCTGGATTGCCTCCACTTTATTTAGTTGTGGCTTGATCTGGCCTCTACCGACAACATAACCCAAATACCTGGCCTCCTCCTTCCCGATGGCGCACTTTTTTGGGTTAAATGTGAACCCCGCGGTTCTCAGTTCCTCCAGCACCCTCTGGACCTTCTGCAGGTGACTTTCCCAGTCCGAGGTAAAGATCACTATGTCGTCCAAATAAGCTGCAGCGTACCTCTTATGGGGGGCTAGGATTCGGTCCATGGCCCTCTGGAAGGTGGCCGGGACTCCCTGAAGGCCGAATGGCATCCGTGTATACTGGAAACAACCATCAGGTGTAGAAAAGGCCATTTTCTCTTTGGCACTCTGTGACATAGGTATCTGCCAGTATCCTTTTGTTATGTCAAGGGTGGTGATGTACCTTCCTGGTCCTAACCTCTCAATGAGCTCATCGACTCGAGGCATCGGATAGGCATCAAACTTGGAGACTTTGTTCAACTTGCGATAGTCATTACAAAACCGCCATGATCCGTCCGGTTTCGGCACCAGTACGATGGGACTGGACCAGCCACTCTTTGAGTCTTCGATAACACCGAGATTCAACATTCTCGTCACCTCCTTCGAGATCACTTCTCGACGAGCTTCAGGGATCCGGTACGGCTTCAGGTTAATCCTCACGTGTGGTTCAGTCAGGATGTCGTGTTCCACAACCTGGGTACATCCCGGCAGGTCTGTGAAGAGATCCCTGTTCCGATGAAGCAACTCTTGACACTGTTGCTTTTGAGCCCTTGACAGTGTGTCCGCCACTGTGACCTCTGTGATGTCGTCCTCCATCTTCCCTACCAGACAGGGGGTTTCCATAGGGTCTCTATCCCGCCATGGCTTCAGCAGGTTGACGTGGTATACCTGATAGGGCTTCCTTCTTCCAGGTTGGTGAATTTTATAGTTTACCTCGCCCACTTTGTCGACCACTTCATAAGGCCCTTGCCACTTGGCGAGGAATTTACTTTCGACTGTAGGGACTCAATACAAGTACACGATCACCAGGACTGAATTGTCTAACCCTTGCAGAGCCTCTTGCGCTCGGAGCAAATTGTCTCTTACGATGGGCATCACTTCGGCGATTCTCGCCTGCATCTGAGTGACATGCTCCACGACACTACGGTGGGGGGTCACCTCCGCTTCCCACGTCTCTTTTGCTATGTCCAAGAGACCTCGAGGATGACGACCATAAAAGAGTTCAAATGGAGAAAATCCCGTTGAGGCCTGGGGAACCTCCCTGATAGAGAACATCAGATATGGGAGGAGACTGTCCCAGTCTCGACCGTCTTTCTCGACCACCTTCTTCAGCATGGACTTCAACGTTTTGTTGAATCTCTCCACGAGGCCGTCTGTCTGTGGATGGTACACTGAGGTTTTCAATTGGGTTATCTGTAGTGCTTTACACAGTTCCCTCATAACCTTGGACATAAAGGGGGTTCCTTGATCTGTCAAGATCTCTTTTGGAAGTCCCATTCTTGAGAAGACGTGCACCAATTCTTGGGCTATAGTTTTAGCAGAGGAATTTCTCAAAGGTATCGCCTCCGGGTATCGAGTCGCATAGTCCAGGACTACTAAGATGTACTGGTGGCCTCTTGCAGACTTGACCAGGGGGCCCACCAGATCCATGGCAATTCGATTAAAGGGCACTTCTATAATTGGTAATGGCACTAGCGGACTTCGGAAGTGAGCAACGGGGGCGGTCAACTGGCAGGTGGGACACGACCTACAATAGTCTACAATCTCCCGATGACACCCAGGCCAATAGAACCTCTGAAGGTTCTGCTCCTGGGTCTTCTCTACCCCTAGGTGACCACCCAGGACATGAGAATGGGCCATGTCTAATACTTTGCGTTTATAGGGCCCTGGAACCAACAGCTGTTCTATTACCTCACCTCTCAACTGGGTAACCCGATATAGCAACTCTCTATTTACTGCAAAGTGAGGGAACCTGGTGTCAGCCCCGGCTCCTGGGCAACCCCGTTTATAACAGTCACATTTTCAAAGGCCCCTTTCAGGGCCAAGTCCCTCATTTGAGCAGTCCCAAAATTCCCGCTGGATCTCATCAACTCCGGGAAGTCGGCTTCATGGGACTCCGGCTCATCCTCGTCACCGAGCAATACTCCCAGGGGAAACTCATCTGCCTCCTGCAGCGGCACTGTCTATGGCTGGGCTGCTGTCCTTCACCAGGACCTTCGATACCGCCCCCTTTTCCCACAAGTCCCAAAACAAAGGAAAGTCCCGCCCGATTATCACCGGGTGCAATAAGTTTTCCACCACCCCAACTTCATGTGACTTAGTCCCGCAGTTTGTTTTTATGGTCACAATAGCAATAAGGTTGTTCTTGGCATCTCCATGGATACAGCGGACACCCACCTTTTTACCTGTTATCAGTCGATGGGGAAGTGTGGCCCTCACCAGGGTCACCAAACTCCCGGAGTCCAAGAGTCCCTTACTCGGGCCCCATTCACTTCCACAAGACATGCCTGCGGGCCCTCTCTGGGTTCCCTGTCAATGCTGCAGACCGGGTAAGCATAATATGAGGAGCGCCGACTAAGGCTACAGTCCATTTGCTCAGTAGTCAGGGGACAACGGGTGGCTACATGACCAGGGCCTTGACACCTCCAACAGATTACTGGACCAGCTGGAGGTTTTATTACGCCTACACTTGCCCCTTGTGACCTCGGGCTCCCTCCACCCGTGGCTCTATTACCCTTCCTTTGGTGTGTCGGACGTGGTTTGTACCCCCCAATATTTAGCTGGCAAGTCCCGTGGATTCCCTTGGGTACTCTCCACCACCTGGTACCTCTTCCACCAGTCCCACCAGGTCATCGGCATTCTGGGGGTTACCCTGAGCAACCCAGGTTTGCACTGGCTTTGGGAGGGCATGCACAAATCTGTCCATTACCACATGCTCCACCATTTGCGCTGGTGTGGAGGTTTCCGGCTGCAGCCATTTTTGCACGAGATGTAGCAAGTCAAACATCTGGGAGCAGGGAGGTTTATTGCCATGATAGGCCCATTGATGGACCCGCTGAGCTCTAACAGTCATAGTCACACCCAGGCGCGCTAAAATCTCAGTCTTTAGCTTCCCATACTCCCAAGCGTCCTGTAAAGCCAGGTCATAGTAAACTTTTTGGGGCTCTCCCATTAAAAGTGGCACCAACACCTCGCCCACTGTCCCAGTGGCAGTTTTCTCTCGCTCTGCGACCCTCTCAAAAATCGTCAAAAAGGCTTCAACATCATCCCCCTGGGTCATCTTTTGGAGCGCCCGTCTTACCGCCTTCCTGACACCAGAATCCTCATCTGGACCTGGGGATGGGCCAGCTGCCCTTGCACGGACTAGCTCAGTCAGAGTTCCTGTTGCTGCTCCCACTGCTGCTGCAACTGCTGAATCAAGAGTTGATTTGTTTCCTGTTGCGCAAGCTGTTGTTGGTGTTGCTGCTGCTGCTGTTGGATCTGCACCAGGTGTTTAATCAGGTCCTCCATGCCATCTGACTCTGTTTGCAGGCTTGTGGCTGCCTTCACCCAGGACATACAGGTCGTTTGTAGTCAATCCAGGTGCTTCCTGGGGGTCTATGCCTGCATTCTCCACCAAGTGTGATAGAGCCACTCACGGGCTGCCAATTCCAGGTAGACACAGGAAGCCTTGCCGGGTAAACGTCTGGTTTATTTCTATCATAAACCATATGAAAAGCAACCAAACTGGGGATCAGATTCTTAGGCCAGAGCTGCACACTGCTCTGCTGCACTCTAAACTCACACCAAAGAAAAAAAAACAGAGGTGAACATTTAACTTCTCTGACCACACCTCAGGGAGGGAGGGACATGCTGAATCAGCCCCAGCTCACATAACAGAGTTCATCAACCTGGCTGAAACATATCTTCCATCACTTACGGTACCAGTAATCATATTACAACTTATATATAAGAACAACTCAAAGAAAAAAAAAAACATTAAATATCTCCGGGCCTAGTCTATTGCCCGGGCCAGCCTATTTCAAAAGGATCACTTTCTGGCTCATCGACCTCAGAGGAGGTCTCGAAACATTTTCTGTTAATAAGAAGTAGATCCATATGAAGGATAGATATAGCTGAGGTATATATAATAAGGAGGATAAGAAGAAAGTGCAGCATAGATTGGAATGGGATTGGAGAGGAAGGAGGGGAAGGAGGGAGGAAAAAAACACAAAAAAGGGGGGGTGGAGAAAAAAAGGGGGGTGGGGGTGAGAGGAGGTCTCCTGAGTAATATGTCTATCAATGCCCAGTGCAGGATCTCTAATTCAAATTTCCACCTAGAAGGGTCCCAAAGTCGGTCTATGGAGGGTCCTCTCTGAACGAGTTTGTGAATGTCAGGGAATCTAGAAATAGAATCCAGGGGCTCCAGATTCGTAAGAATTTCTCCTTAGAGCCTGAAATCTCAGCCGTTAGATCTTCCATACAGAAAATTTTATTCATTTCAAGTAACCAGTCCATCAGTCGCGGCCTCTGTCTAGTCTTCCAAAACCTAGGAATAACCATACAGGCGGCCATTAGGCAGAAACACAATATGTCTTTTTTTTTTCGGAGCTAAGGGAGTCAGGAAGAATCGTCAAAAGGGCAGCTGATGGGGAGGCTGGTACTCTATTCCCCGAGATTTTGACATACGTATCGAACACTAGATTCCAGAAGGGTCGGCTCACTCCACAGCTCCACCAAATGTGTACCATTGGGCTCTTATCTCCATCGCATCTCAAGCAACTATCGGAAACTGAAGGAAAAATTGAATGTAGGGTGGCCGGGCAACAGTATCATCGGGACATGATTTTAAAGTTCTTTTCTTGTGCCAGGCATGCCATGGACATCTTATGTGTCATGACACAAGCCTTGCTCCAATCCTCCTCAGAGAAGACCACTCCGAGGTCTTCCTCCCATATTGTCATGAAAATGAGCTTGCCTCCCTCTCCTCTCTGGCTTAACATCGCATACAGAACTGATATACTATGTCCCAGAAGGTCGCTGGACATGAAACGTTTCTCGAAACAGGAAGGTGGGCAATTCGACCACGGCAGACACTTGAACTCTCCAGGAATGACCTCAACTGGGCGAGCGCCAACCACGAGGCCCGTCTCTCTGTACTGTTGTCTTCAGCTAACGTCCCGGTGTCTCTCATCCCCAGTATCTGATACAGCCGGGGGTCATCCCTGCTCCTCCATCCCAAAAAGCTAGGTGATCTCTCCGCAGGGGGAAGTCGGGGTTATAAAAAAGAGAGGTCAGTGGCTTTCCCCCCGAAGATAAGTGGCCCTTTCTATTCTCTGCATCCCAAACCTTCAAGGCTATTCTTCCATATTGCGCTTAATTCCTCTCAGTTTCCTAGACTCTGTTTTCAACCACGGGAGTAGTCGCAACTGAGTTTTGAGTTCATTTTAAATCTACCATTGTTTGTCTTCACCATGGAAGTGCCAGTCTATGAGCCTGTTTAAAACTGCTGCCCTGTAATAACCCCTGAAATCAGGGAGCCCAGTGCCCCCTTGTTTTTGAGTCTAGTAAGGGTCTGAATATTGACCCTAAGTGTACAGTTACCCCATACAAAATCTGAAAAATTGCCGACCGCAGGCTGGCGAAAAATGCCCGGGGAACATGAATTGGGAGCATCTGGAAGAGAAACAGAAAGTGAGGGAGCATGTCCATCTGAAGCCATTATCCACCCAAACCAGGAAAGGCCTCTTTTATCGTATGTCTTTAATCCTTGAATGTTTTCTCAAGGAGGGGCGTGTAATTAAGCGTATAAAATCTATTAAGCTCCGATGGGATCAAAACCCCTAGATATTTCAAGGAATCATGTTTCCACTTAAAAGGGAAGATGTTTTTAAGATGAAGTACCTCCGGCTCATGTAAGGAAACGTTGAGGGCTTCTGTTTTGAAAAAGTTGACTTTAAGTTACTCAATTTAACAAATATATTAAATTTCTTTGATGTGAGAGGGAAAAGATATCCTGGGTTGAGTAACCAGTAGCAAAGATCATCGACAAAAAGTGCCGCCTTGCATTGGCATTGGCCTCTCCTAGACTCAATACCATTGATGCTCGGGTTATTCCGGATGGCAGTGGTGCTCCATGGTAATTACATATAAAAGTGGGGACAGGGGACACCCCTGATGCGTACAACTCCTGAATGAACAGAATGTTGAATCTTACAGTCAACAGATGCCTCTGGTAGGTCCCTGTAAAATCCCCTTATATTGTACAGCTTTTCATAGTAGTCTCGAAAAGTGTCTGAGATATCATTGGGGTGTTTGATATCTCCGACTGAAGGCCGCTTTATTTGAGGGATATGACCCAGGTCCCCTCTGGGATGTAACACCTTGGCCAGCGGTCTCCCAGCACTTATCTCTGATTCATACAGGAATCGGAAGAACCCCGTCTTCTGCCTTAGCAATTGGTGATCTACTATCAATTTCAATTCCTCCAGGCTTTAATAAGTTCCACTGGGGTCTCCTGGGATAATGAGGTTTTATGTGACGTTTCCAGCACATCAATGGCACCGAGCAAAGAATTAATCTTCTCACCTTTCTCTCCTCAGGCGCGCCCTATGTTTAATTAGCGTACCCCGTACAACAAATTTCAGGTCTTCCCACTGGGTTGGCAAAGAAGTAGAGTCTGTGGAGTGGATCTCTAAAAAACTCCTAATCATATCTCGGATGTCAGCCAAGCAAGTCTGGTCACCAACAAGTTATCATTCAGTCTCCAGGTCCAAGGCCTGGGAGATCCATCAGTGTAAGCTGGAAGAAGATTGGAGCTGGTCTGAAATGGTTGGCAAGCCTATAGATGCTTTGACCTTCCAAGATAGAACATGCTGGCTGACCAGAAACCTATGTATTTTGCTATATGAGGAGTGAGACGGAGAGTCATAGGAATAGTCCCGCTCTGAGGGGTGGAGGATCCGCCAGACATCCACCAGACATTTTTTATGGGCCTCCCTCCTGAATGCTTCATCCTTTCAAGAGGGAAGGAATGTCACCTGAAGAGGTGTCTAGAGCTGGGTGTATGTTAAAATTAAAATTGCCTCCCACTACCAAGACCCCTCAGCAAAGTCCACCAGAGAGGAAAGGTAGTCAAACACTTGAATATAGGGTCATGATTTGGAAGGTATAAGTTCACTATGGTGAGCAAAGTAGAGTTGACCCGGACATTCAAGAATATAAACCTGCCCTCAGGATCTATGACAAAGCCCACTACTGAATGACTAAGTGGATTTATGGATCCCTATGGAAACCCCCTTTGATTTACTCTCTGGGTTAGGACTATGGATCCATGTTTTAAAGTGTCCGTTTTTAAGAGTAGGTATACAGTTTGACTTGAAGTGGGTCTCCTGTAATAGCAAAATGTGTACTCTTTGGGCATGCAAGTGGGATAGTACTTGCGACCTTTTCTGCAGCGTGTTGAATCCTTGGAGATTTAGGGATCCCCACTTAATATCAGCCATTGGAGGTCAAGAACCAAGCTCTAGAGGGGAAAAAAAAAACACAAGCAGACCAAGATGGCAAATATAGGGTAAACAAAAATAAACTTGGCAAAAATTTGGTAAGGCTAAATAAAGAAGAATAATATAAAATAAGGGATAATAAATCAAATTACAAAAAAATAAAGAAGGGGGGAGGGGAGAAGGAAAGTTAGGACTCGGTTAAGTTAGAGAGTCAGGGAAAAAAAGATAGAGTAGAGCAATACAACAGTACAGAACAGAGAGAAAAGTAGGAGACTCAGAAAGCATTTGAATCTAAAGGGTTTCTCACGTATGGGATGCCAGAAAAAGTACAGACGGCGTCCAAGATACCGTCAATCCCAGTTGGGGGTAAGGCCTTCCACAAAGGGTCCTCTCTATCCAGGCACCAAAGAAGAAAGTAAAAAATAGGTTAATTAGAACAATTGGCATAACTGGTTAGTAGGAGCCAACTCTGGGAGTTGAGGTGGGAAGAATCTACATTAACCTCGCTGCAGTAGATCCATTATCAATTTTGTCCTTCACACAAAGATGAGTTGAAGGAGGAATTAAAAGCCTCCTATTTTGAAGTAGTTAGTCATGTGTTAACAGATCTAAAAACTCCCTCCAAGCCCTTCCAAAAATGTCCAAAGAGGGGAAAGAAAGAGGAAGAAAAAACAACAACACATGAGTCCAAGTAGACTATCTAGGTTAATGCTGCGGCCCCTAAGATAAAAAAGAAGGGGGACAAAAAAGAGGGAGAAACAAGAGGACCACATGTCCTGTTCAAGTAGGAGGCGAGTTTCTTCATTCCCTCACACTCCTCTGCTGGCATGATTTGAGGCGTTTCCAAGGGGGCTCTCATGGGTACTCAGAGGGTATACAGGCCACTCCCCGACAGATACCGGAGGGAGTCCAGAGCGGTCAAAAAGACAGGAGCATCAGCCGGGGACGGAGGACATGCTGACGTCCGCCTCTCCGAACCTGCAGACGGAATGGGAAACCCCAGCTGTAAGGAATGTTATTGTCCTGCAGAAGATCCACTATAGGACGCAAGGATTTCCTTCTCAACACAGTGAGGCGAGACAAATCAGGCAGCACTTGGATGACATCCCCTTGGAAATGAGTCTCAGTCCCAAATCTAATCTTGCTCATGATGGCGTCTTTGATGGTACATTTATGGACTTGGCAGATCACATCTCTGGGTCGACCAGGGTCATTGGATCTGGGCCCAAGGCCCTGTAGGCTCTGTCGAGTTCAATTTCCTTGTGAGGGTGCTCTCCTAAGATCTCGTTGAAAATAGTTTGCAGGGTCGGAGAGAGGTCTTTGGACTCGACAGACTCTGAAAGTCCACGTACCCTTATATTATTTCTCCTCCCACAATTTTCTGCATCATCCATGGCTTCAATCAAATAATGGAACTGGTCAGATTGTCTCACTATAAGTCTGCTTTGGGCCTCAGATCTCTCTTCCAGGGCTCTAATTCTGTTGCTGCTCTGGCTTTGTGCGTCTACCCTTCTCACCTCTACCCTCACGCTGGCCAATTCCATCTTGTATGCCTGTTCTAGCATTGTAATGTAGTCCTCCATATCATCCCTGACGGGGACAGTGGTCACGCGGGCTCTCAGGTCACTTAATTCAGCCAGCACCTCCGGGCCCTGGATATCCCGAAGTTGTATTCCTGTTACCATTGAAGGAGCCTCTCCCTGCTGCAGGGGTTCACATTGCACACTCTTTGCATGTAGGAGCAGGGGATCCATGCCCCAGGGCTCTGTACTACATTGAAGCCTTCAGTTGCTGCAGCCCTCTTGGGATTAAGAGTCTGGGTGCAGATGTGCAGGGGCCCCGAGCGTCCCAATCATTCCCCTCCACACTGCAGCAGACTACATTTTCTGTTGCCTCCTGCTCTGGCTACTCCATCACTCCATCCCCACTCGGCGGGAATCTCAATAGCTCTTCAGTGGTACCGCCTGCATCCTCCTGCCTCTCCATCCCCTGACCTCTCACTGGGGTCTTACTTGTTTTTTTCATGCAAGCGTCCCTCCACTGGTTGGGCCCGTGGCTGTGTTCCTCTGCTAGGTGTTTTGCGGAGGGTGGCAGTGTGAGGATCCCTTATCTCTCGCTGGGTGGGATCACTGATGTGCCCGCCCCCTTCGGCCATCTTAGGGCTGTGTGCTGCTTCTCGACCCTCGCCGCTCCGGGGTAAATAGCAGCGGATTGAAACATTAGAGGGCCCCGGGTTTGGACGCCACTTCTTTGCCTCCTGCTGTCCTCCTCTGGCTCATGGCTCTGTCCAGATAGATGCTGGATGCCACTGATGCTGACAATTGTGCCTGGGTTCAGGAGCACAGGAAAACACGTCCTCATTCCCTCATGGCTAGGACACTCCCACTCAAGTAAGACTTTTAAACTTGAATATGAGACTTTTTAAAATTTGTGTATTCCATTACATTTTGTATATTGTTTACTATAAGAAACTTGAAGTAGATAAGGTAATTCTTGGAGTAGAACTCGTTATTTGCAAAATTGTTCAATGCTTTCCAAGCGCTTAATTTATTTCAGCCAAACATTCATAACTAAATTTCCTGACATGTCACAACAATTTTAACTTTGGATTTGGGATATTCACATTCGATTTAGTATAGCAAACATGATTTTTTCCCCTTAGCAGACAAAAATGTAATGTATTGGCTGTCTATCTGAGACTCCAAGAATGACACCAAAAAAGAGTACAACCTTAAAAAAACTCTATGTGGCTAAGCCCACTATTTCTCTTAATAAAAAAGGGACACTAGTGAAGCTTTTACCCTTGTGGTAACTGTCTCACTTCGCAATATTCTGGGTTATTAGCCTTCTTTTTATCTGATGGAGACAAATAATTTGGAATTATTGATTACATCTCTTGTAATGTCTCTGATGTGGTATATTATGCTATATGTCCATGCTCAAAGATCAAAGTTGTATGGTAGGCACGAAATGATTAGTAGGTAGGTGCTCAGTGGTAGAAAAGTAGATCCAATTAGAATAATAAAAAATGTGTTCCAGTAAGGTTGATTTAATACATCCCAAGAGGTATGTTGAAATACCTTGGCCAATGTTTTGG
Organism: Allobates femoralis; assembly: GCA_033576535.1. NCBI lineage: Eukaryota > Metazoa > Chordata > Amphibia > Anura > Aromobatidae > Allobates > Allobates femoralis. The sequence goes on from JARQOC010000003.1 coordinate 230,709,181, forward strand.
TCAACAGATCTTGCTCACGGCCAGTAGAGTAGCAGACAAGTGTGCAAGAGATCAGATGCATGAGTAACCACAGCCTTAGCCAAGGAGATAATGAACATCTCCTGCTGTTCATTATCCATGTGACTGGCCCACGGTGACTTATACATAACCTGCACCCTTCTTATCTGCTACAATGCTGGCTATAAAGCAAAGTCTGTTTACCGAAATTTTGGCCAAGTGTATTTCAGCACCTCTTGAGATGTATTGAATTCCCCTTACTGGAACTTATTTTAATGTGCCCTGGAATTATTCTCATCCAAAATATACATCCGTCTGACCTCAAGAGAATTGAGAATCTATAGAAACAAAATGTCAGACATTTTGGCTACAACACTGAGATGATAGATATGTCATTTCTAAAGATCATACCGAGGCACTTCAAGATTCTTTAAAGCCGTGACGATTGTGGGCTTGAAATAAAAGCTATTAATAATGTTCATTGTGGCATCACAGGGGGCAATGCAAAACAAGTATTAGCCTAGCTTCAATATCGATGGATCATGACACCAAACAAGGCGTCACCATTAGGTCTGAATTTGAATTTGAGATTCACCTCTCTTTGTGGATTTTTATATTTTCTAAAACTATTCTTTCTGCAATTGGAATTCAATTTTTGTTTGTCTTTTTGCTTTTCATTTTGCCTACTTCATCATTGATGCTCTGATTGGTTCATGACTAGCCACTGTCTGATTGTTTGGCCAGCATTTATAAGCAAGAAAAACATGAAAACACAAGGAATCATGTAAGAATATAGTTGATGAGTTAACATATTTATAGAAAAAATTTAAATTCGTTGATTAACAAACTCCTCACAAACAGCTATAGAACCTTACATAGGCTTGTAAATGAAGTAATAATGTGTAATTTAGGAAAAACTTAGCAAAGTAAACTGAAAAGCATTGGTTGTGTTGACTTCGAGTGCTTAAACAGTATTACCTCTAGGACATAGTTAAGGCAGTTATATCTACAGCCTACAAAATTGTTTGCTAGAAGTTTTTAATCTTAATCCTTAATAACAACATTAAAGAAAAATAAATAACTAGATTACTGTCAAAACAATGTCAAAAAGAGTATGTAAAAGGGGTGTTACCCCTGTCTTGTACAGAACTTAACACGCAGGAGGGAAAACAAGATGAGATCATTTGCCTATTTCTCAGTGGTTCAGTAACGACAAAACCTTACCCACAGGATGGGACTGTAGCTGCGAGGGGGGTGAGTTCCAAAAGTCCAATATACTATAGAATTTCTTTGAGCAGCCCCTATTCTGACAGACTGTGTGCTCCTATGGTATTACCGAGTTAACCAATTCAATCCAATATGGCAGAGTCGGTGAGGTCTCCCATCCGTGGATGTCTAGTAGTTTCCTTGCTAAGAATAGTGTTTAGGAGGAAGATTTTGGTATTGTTATTACATATATTTTTCTCAAGAACACCAAATTAATGGGTAAAGGGGGATGAGAATAGATATTAAGGATGCAAATAAGGATACTATATCTTGCCAAAAGGATAAAACTATTGGGGAACTCAATATCATGTGTACAAAGTTTTCCTCCAGTGATGACAGTGCAAACATTCTGGCATTGAGGAGCGCCCATTGCAAACTAACCTTGGTGGGGTAAGGTATGCCTGGTGTATTAAAAATATTTGAATCAACTTGCTTTGGCTGAAGGGGAAACCTTGATTGGAGGCCCCAATATCTCTTTCCAGTTGCCCTCCAGGAGACTGGTAATTAGAAGCCTCCATTCTCTTTTATCACTAGTGGAGTGGATTCATCCAAAGCAAATGTGTGTATACAGAGAATAAATAAGACCCTGATGACCCTATGTTATGAAGAATCCTTATTAGGGGGAGGTCTGTTATTGCCTTAGACATACCTGGACTTGGTATAAACGACTAATTGCTTTTCTGAGTTGGATATAGCAAAAGAAGTATGACCTTGAAACATCATACTTAGTTTGCATTTAGTCAAAGGACATGAAGTATAGAGAGTAGTGAACCTTTTGAAGTTCAGGTTCGGTTCACTTCGCCAAATAGATTGACAACCAATTTACTTAACTTCAGAACCCCATTCAACTCAATGGCAGGCAAAATCAAGGACTTGAAAACACCTTCAAAGGAGCTCAAAACCTGCCAAACACAGCTTAAATCATTTTACAGTGGAACCCCGCTGTTTTGTCATACATATTATCTTCCTACACTATTACTTATCAAGCTTCAGCACCACTGTCACAATGCTTCCGGGCCCGCTCATGAACCACAGACATATTCACTGCTTCCCCCTCCCCTGACTGGTTAAAGACAGACTTAGCCCCTCCCACCCTCTCTGCCAGTATCTGTGATTGATTGCCAGCATGGCAACCATAATGACATCAGATTACTGTAAAAAAAATAATTGAAAAAACTGTCATAGGGTCCCTCCCCAATTTTGATAACAGTCAAGATAAAGCCACCAGCTGTGGTCTGCAGGCTGCAGCTGAGTGCTGTCCCCTAGCTGTTGAAGAAAAATAGAGTATATCTCACAGCTTTTCTTTTTTAATATATAATTAGTTTTTTAAAACTAAATACCAGGCTAAAACACCCTTTAGTGCAACATGAAAGGCACTAAAGGGTGCAAGCTTACAATATATAGGGAGGTGGGACACTATATAGCTATTTCACATCTATCTATTTACTGTATCAATCTATCATCTATCTATCTATCTATCTATTCTATCTATCTATCTATCATCATCTATCTATCTTTCCAATTTATTTATTTTTACACCTATCTATCAATCTATCTTTATTTACATCCATCTATCTATCCATCCACCTATCCATCCACCCTCTTGAACAGCTGAGAAGTTGAGTAATCTCTAAAATCTTAAAAGATTTTGAAAAAAAAATAGCCCGGTTCAAAACACTAACCATGACATACAAAGCCATCCACAACCTGTCCCCTCCATACATCTATGACACGGTCTCCTGTACTTATCTTCACGCCACCTGCAATCCTCTCAAGAGCTCCTTCTCTACTCCCATCTTATCTCTTCTTCTCACAACCGCATACAGGACTTCTCCCATGCATCTGCTATACTCTCAAACTCTCTCCCCCAACATATTACTCGCCTACCCTGGGAAACTTCACAAGAAACCTGAAGACCCACCTCTTCCGACAAGCCTACAACCTACAATGAGACTTGATCCACCGCACCACCACACAATCTGCTTTACCCTCTCCTACTGTATCCTCATTCATAGACTGTGAGCCCTCGCAGACAGGGTCCTCTCCCCTCTTGTACCTGTGTGATTTGAGTGTCGATCCATACTGTACTTGCTTTGTTTGCCCTTTCCACATGTTAAACGCCATGGAATTTAATAGCGCTATAAAAAATAATAATAATGAATAATAATTGATATTCAATATTACTATTTACTGTATGAAATGATTAAAGAAACTTCCTGTTGCATGTTCACTATATAATATTTATTTTTTATGTATTATACCTATTTGCATTATGAGCCTTTGCATTGAATCCATTACTTTTTTCCTCCTGATAGACCAATAAATCATGTACAGTGGGTACGGAAAGTATCCAGACCACTTTCAATTTTTCACTGTTTCATTGCAGCCATCTGGTAAATTCAAAAAGTAAATTTTTTTCTCATTAATGTACACTCTGCACCCTATCAAGACTGAAAAAAAACCTAGAAATTAAGATATTTGTGCAATGTTATAAAAAAGAAAAACTGAAATATTACATGGTCAGTTTTTAGACCCTTTGCTCAGTATTGAGTAGAAACACGCTTTTGAACTAGTACAGCAATGAGTTTCTTGGGAATGATGCAACATGTTTTTCACACCTGGATTTGGGGATCATCTGCCATTCTTCCTTGCAGATCCTGTCCAGTTCTGTCAGGTTTGATGGTGAATGCTGGTGGACAGCCATTTCAGGCTCTCAGAGATGCTTAGTTGGATTTAGGTCAGGGCTCTGGCTGGGCAAGTCGAGAATGGTCACAGAGTTGTCTGAAGCCACTCCTTTGTTTTTTAGCTGTGTGCTTTAGGGTTCATTATCTTGTTGGAAGGTGAACTTTCGGCCAAGTCTGAGGTCCAGAGCACTCTGGAAGAGGTTTTCATCCAGGATCTCTCTGTATTTGGCCACATTTATGTTTCTTTCAATTGCAACGAGATATCATGTCCCTGCAGTTGGCAAACACCCCCATAGCATGATGCTGTAACCACTATGTTTCATTTCTGGGATTGTATTGGTCAGGTAATGAGCAGTGCCTGGTTTTCTCCACACATACCGCTTAGAATTATCACCAAAAAGTTCTATCTTCATCTCATCAGGCCAGAGAATCTTATTTCTCATAGTCTGGGAGTCCTTTATGTGTTTTTTTGCAAACTCTATGCAGGCTTTCATGTCTTGCACTGAGAAGAAGCTTCCATTGGGCCACTCTACCATAAGGGTGGAGGGCTGCAGTGATAGTTGACTTTGTGGAACTTTCTCCCATTTCACTACTGCATCTCTGGAGCTCAGCCACAGTGATCTTGGGGTTCTTCTTTACCTCTCTCACCAAGGTTCTTCTCCCATGATTGCTCAGTTTGACTGGTAGGCCAGGTCTAGGAAAACGTCTGGTGGTCCAAAATGTCTGCCATTTAAGGATTATAGAGACAACTGTGCTCTTAGGAATTCTGAGTACTGCATAATTTGTAACCTTGGCCAGATCTGTGCCTTGCCACAATGCTGTCTCTGAGCTCCTTGGGCAGTTCCATTTGACCTCATGTTTCATGCACTGTGAGCTGTGAGGTCTTTATAGACAGGTGTTGCTTTTTCAAATCAAGTCCTTTCAGTTTAATTAAGCATAGCTGGACTCCAATGAAAGAGTAGAACCATCTCAATGAGACTTACAAGGAAATGGAAAGCATATGACTTAAATATGAGTGTCTGAGCAAAGGGTCTGAATACTTATGACTCTCTAATATTTCAGTTTTTCTTTTTTAATAAATTTGCACAAATATCTACATTTCTGTTTATTCAGTCAAGATGGGGTGCAGAGTGTGCATTAATGAGAAAACAATGAACTTATTGAATTTACCAAATGAATGCAATAAACAAAGAGTGAAAAATGTAAAGGGGTCTGAATACTTTCCGTACCCACTGTATACTTTTTTAATAAGGTTTTAATAAAGTAGTCAGTGTTTAAATATTTTTTGTTGGTTTGTGCTCATTCTTTTATGTTATGGTAATGTAGAAACTCACACAGGAAATAGGTAACACACTACAAAAAACTGAAACTGATCCAGTGGGGTCCTGTAAAGACTTCAGATCCCAACACCTAGTGGTTCCTGCATGAGCTGGAATAACCCTGACTACAGACAAAACGTTGAAAACTTCGACCAATTTTGCCTAATCAGTCATCGAGTGTTTTACATTCCTCCTAAGGAACCAGAGGGCAGAGCAGAGTGCAAGAAGGTAAATGTGCTGTGCTAGAAGGTAGTGATGAGTGAGCACTAAAATGCTCGGGTGCTCGGTGCTCTGGCCGAGCATCTCAAGATACTCGTGTACTCGGCCGAGCACCGAGCCCAATGTAAGTCAATGAGTGACAGGCTCCGCCCACAGACTTCCGGTTATTAAAACGAGTATTGCTGGGAAAGGGCGGGAGGGGGGGGCTTTTTGAAATCGCTGCAACATACAACACCTTGCTGTGTCCCCCAGAGGGATCCTAACAATGAATCTGCTCTCTGTGAGGTGCCAGCTCACTGTGTGCACTGAAGGGAGCTGTGAACGTGTGTCAAATCGCTTATTATTACCGAGCAGTCCGAGCATCTCGGCGGTTTCAGTGCTCGCGAGCATCCGAGTAGTACTCGTGCGAGTGAACGAGTAGCGCAGAGCATACTCGCTCATCCCTACTAGAAGGTGATCCCAGAGTGAGTAAAACAAGCAAAAAAATACAAGAGCAAGGTATATACTGCTAAAGAATATGCTGCCTGCTTTCTAACAACAAAAACAAGTTAGGCCAGAGTAAAAACAAATAGCAGGGAGATGAATTGTAACTGGTGTTTCTCTGACTGTCATAAACTGCAGTATGGCTAGACATCCAAATGAGAATATCACCAGCAGAAAACAACAGCAGACAAAGCCACACCCAAAAGATGATCGGGCAGACAAATGAGTAAATTAATATACATTTTACCCTACTAGAAATTAAGCAAGGATAAGAAAAATGAAACACCCAGGGAAAAGGTGTATCTGCTATGGTTCGGTGAATAGAGAAGCCAACCAAGGGCACAGACTCATTCAGATGCATGTCAATTTAGTTTATACTTTGCGGAAATAATGTTATGAGTACTCCACCCCTTTATAATTACATATTAATGACAAGGGGAACACAAACTGGCTATGTTCCCGACCTGAAAACATTTTGTGTGCTATTCGAATATTGTTAAACTCACTATTATAATTGATTTTTCAGTCATGCGATATAATGCAACTCTGTTGCCCAGTCTTTGCTTTTAATTATGTATAATGTCATGTCATTTCATGTTTTTAAGCTAATTATGAAACAAAACTTGGCATATTAGGTTTTGTGTGTATCTGTTTTATGTCCATAATTGATTATTTCTGTTATAATATTTATAGTATAAGCTATTTACATAACCCACTTTTTTGTGCTATTGCAATTTTTTAATAAAATGTGTTTCACTTTTAATTGGTTGTGCTAATTTTTGAAAAGGCTTAGCGACAGCAAGTCACAACTTTATCAAGATGAAAACAGTTCTCCTCTTTTGTTTCTAGTAAAAGGGGACATTTTTGGAAGGATTGATAAAAAGTCCTCATAATTAGTGGGGGTGAACCTGAACTGCTCCATAACTTTGAGGTGGTGGGATGAATTTTAATTTTTTTTTTATATTTTGTGCCTGCGTGAACATGCACCTACATGCTGCATGCATATACTTGCATTCTAGTTCAATTTTTGGTTTTCTCTGGATTTTACTTAGGTTGGCAATCAAAAATAGGGTAAAGCCCACACAATTTGTTTATTTATTTAAATAATTAAAAAAAAAATAATGGGCTCTTCTGTCTTTTGGATTGCTAACCAAGGTAAAGCCAGGCAGCTTGGGGTGGCAGCCTGTAGCTGTCCGATTTATCTATGCTGAGAAACAAAAATAAAAACAAAGCCCTATGTCAATTATTTTCAATTATTTATTTATTTTTACAACCCTATGATGGCAGGTTCGTAGTCCAGGGCAATCAATCACAGACGTCGGCACAATGGGTGAGGGATTGATTCACCCAAGAGTCTATGGCAATTCGGAACCCAGGTGTGGGAATTGGAGGGATGTCACTGGTGGCCTGCCCGGACCCGCAGCCCTGGTGGTCAACTCAAAATTGAGGAAGAGTAAAAGGGAATAAAAGTCTCGTGACACCACCTGTGGTTCCTGGTGAATGCACCAGCGCTGCTGTGGGCCTTTTCGGGATGATGGACGGGAAGCAGAGTCCCCGGGGCTTGGTGAGGTGACAGGGATGGATGCAGGGAGTTGGCTATGCTGCCGGGCAGCTGTGGAAATCTCTGTAGCGGACAGGGTCAGACACTGAGGAATCGACACACACACCGTAAGTTGTTTCTGTACCCTTTTACTGGTGGAATTGCAGGTAATGTTCAGGGTGGTCGGGAAACACTTCTGGATCTCCACAGTGAGTGATGGTTAAGGTCTACTTGTCTCTTGTCCTTTTGTGAAGCCCCTGATCTGTTTGTAACTTGCCCTGGCCTCTTCTGCTCTTCTGTCACCTGTATGTTGTAGTGGGAAACCTTCATGTGGACTACCGCTATATCCTATCCTGCGGTGCCTGGCTCCCTCTTGGTTGCTACACAGATGCCAGGAGACTGGAGTCTCCTCGGTGAACCGGTATTTTGCTGGGCTAAATGCTCTCCTGCAGACTCAGACTCCTTTGTCCAGGTGGCTTTCTGGGGTGAACCGGTATGGCTCCTCTGCCCCCAGTCTGCTGTTTCTATGTTACTTTACACCTTGCCTTCTACCTCACTCTTAGGCCCCTGCACTGGCCAGGCTGATAACAGTTCATTTGTTAACTCGCTTGGGCCTAGCACGGCTCCAACACACCAGGACGTCTTCACAGTTCTCCTAGCGACTGCACACTCTGACTAACTCTGCCCCCAGCATCGGTATTTATAAGGGATCTTGCTTAAAGGCAGCATGTGGGGCTCCCCTTACAGGTCCGAGGTGGAAGGTGTTGCATTTGTATGGGGTACCCACTGTGGAAATCATCCATGTTTTAGGTGGTCCTGTGGCTACCTGTACTGCCAGGGTGCCACATTCCCCCCAGGTAAGATCAGTACTCCTGGACTGAGAACCATTTTTACAAACAACAAGCAAATAATGACAGTTTCAATAACCATATCTGGTAATATGTACAAAGTCTCAAAATGGAAAAATTTACAAAACCACTGAAAAATGGCAAAACAATGTGCAATCCATATGGCGCTAGTCCATCCACCGCAGGCTGTAAAAAGAAAGTAAATTTTTGTCACAACCAGTCCTGTGACTATGGTAATTTTTAACTGAAAACAGGGAAGAATCCGGGGAAAATGTTGTTACGAGTCTTTACAGTACAGTCTCTCTAAGCTCCAAGTAAAAAGGGGGTTAAAGTCTTTCAAAAGTTTAATAAGTCCTTTTCACAGATAAACCAACATTTTCCCAATGGGTGTCTCGGCTTAAGAGACCTGGTACCTCCTCTCCATCCCAGACACTTTCTGCTCCCAACTTAATGTGCATGGGGCTGGGCCCAGTTCCTCCACCCTTCTGTGCACTGCTATTTACATTTACTGTACAAAACTGGTTTTTATTTACGTTACCTTTTTGCAATGGCATATTGTGCCTACTGCACCCAATCTCCATATCTGGACGTGGGTTGACCCTGATTACTATGACTGGATCTACGTAGTGCTGGTGTCTCAGGTTATGTACTGAATGTAGGTAAGTTAGGTAACTGTCTGCGTAGCCTTAGTCTCACTAGAGGGCTGGCAGTTGCACCGATTGTAGGATCCTCTGGTCCTCTGACAACGGGTGTTTCTTCTTGAACTGGTACTTCTGGAACTCCTGAAGTTTCTTCCAGCGTACTTTGTCCTTCTTGAGGTTAGTAAAAGTGAACAACGGGGACTATCACTAGAGATCAGTCACCACACTAGTGTTCAAATTCAATTCAGTTCGCTGAATTGGGCGTTTGTTCGGCAAATGTTCGTAGACTGTTTGTCGAACACCATCGAATCCCATTGAAAACAATGGCAGGCCAACACAAACACATACAAACACATAGAAAACATATAGAAAACACCTTCTAAAGTGTCCAAAAGGTGACAGACTACTCAGAAGTTACAACAAACATATGGAAAAGTGAAAAGTACATATAAAAATGCGAGAAGAAAAGAGATAGACCAGTAAAAGGAGGAGGAACACAGATATACTGTAGGCATGTCATGCCCTTCCAAAATCAGTTTTTACTCCGGTAGTTGTAAGGCATCATGCACACGATGAGTATTTGGTGAGTTTAACTTCAGTATTTGTAAGGCCTGTGAGGTAGCACCCGGGGAACCCGCTTGCATAACGACAAGAACACGTGTTTATTATTTAACCAATGTATACCCGTTTATTTTTCACATATAATAACATAACCCGGGTAGCATGTTTGACACATATCACATTGATTATAAACACCATACATAAATACACCATACATTTACATATAACATTACATAACACTTATATTGCACATAACGATTATAGTTACCCGGGACCTTTAACCACCTCTCTGTCCCCACTGGAGCTCTAACAACGGCTCCCGTGGTGGCTACGGCCTCCAGCCTATCTACATTTCACATACATTTAACAATACATCAGTTACCATATATCATGGGGCCCTATGGTTCCCAGTGGCGGAACCAGCCGCCTGGCTTTATTCCCCCAGCTTCATACTCCAGCCTGACCGGGTTCTTACATACAATATGTGATCCATCCTATAAGCCACCATGGACCACACGCGTCCATTCACACGCTCACAGCCCATCATGTAGACATCCATGGACTGTGACACATCTGGGTTCAGAACAGGGATTGGCCAACCTTAGTATCCGGGACAACCATCCGTTACCCTACAATAGGAGCCCTATTAACCCCTGCATCTGACCTCTAGTACATACATACATTCCGGTTCATCGGGTCCTTTAACTGACTACTCTGAGTCGGACCCAAGCGCGGTCTATGCCCGCCTGGCACACTTCATAAAAAAAACGCTTCCCGAAGGGCTACACCAATCGCCTCCTGAAGGGCCATATACATCGCCTCCTGAGGCTCCATACATTCCGGTTCATCAGGACCTTTAACTGACTACACTGAGTCGGTCCCAAGGGCGGTCTATGCCCCCTGGCACACTCATACATCTGCCCTATAGGGCTACATTCACTCGCTGGGTCTTTTTAAAAAGCCATACAATACTGATGCGGTTCAACAGGTCCTTCACTAACTAAATAGTCGGACCTAATGGCGACTACACTCGCCTGCCATGATTTACACACAGCTCACTCCGTCACACGGGAACTGCTGTCTTACCGGGCACGGATCCGGGTCTCGCTACCTGGGTCACGGGTCCACCAAGCGTCCCCCAAGGGCTCCTTTCCCGGACGTGTTTCACCCCACGCCCGGACTAGTATCCACCGGGTTCAGCCACGGCTTCCCCACTCCAGTGTAGTGTTGTAGTGCAGATGACAATGAATCCAGAAGCACACACAGATATGCTGAACTGCTCAGTCGAGCGGCCATACTTTAATAATTCCCTTCCGTTTACCAGCTCCCCCTTTTCCTGCCACAGCTCCTCCTCCATCTTACATCGCGTTACTAGGCAGAAAAAGCAAACAGGGAAGAAAACAAGCAAACTACAGAAGATATAAAAACATTACATCTCTTATCATCTTACAAAAAAAAACAAAGTAAACTAGTTAACCGTTCAAAAGTTCGCCTTGTAGCAAAGTTTTTTTTCTCTCTACTGCAGAACATAGTCTGCAAGGAGGACTGGTGGCCCTCGATTTGTTCTCCCAGGATAACGTCGAGACATCTCATTTCCAGATAAACTCGGGGGGTCTTCTGAGGTATCTCCTATGGGAACAGCTGAGTTCATTGTCTCTGGCAGTATGCCGTCGCTATCTACTTCTTCTGCATGCGTCGTCTCTGGGACGTAGCCACGAAGTTTTTTAAAATGGGACACATTTCTAGTGACCTGATGATTTGGGTTTTTAGCAGTAATCATGATGCCTCTGATTTGTGTGACCTGAAAGGGCTCGGGATAGTATGGCGATGCAAACTTGTCGCTAGGTCTCAGTCTCTTTACAAGAACCCAATCACCCACCTTTATTTCTGGATGCTTGTAACGGCGGCTACTTTTTTCTGCATACTGCTTCATTTTATCCTTAGAGACGGAATCATTAATAGCAATTGGGGTTTGGACAGGAACTGACGGAATGCATGGGATTTTGACGTGCAAGGGCCTGCTGAACAATGCCGTTGCTGGTGGTATCCCAGTAGTGGAGTGTGGTGTGGCTCTGTACTGTCTTAGGAATCTATGTAATTCTTGTTGCGAGTCCTTGTGCTCCATGGTAGCAATCCTCAGGGTCTTGTTGATTGATTGCATGAATCGTTCCACTTCTCCATTGGCTTGAGGCCAGTACGGAGTTATTTTCCTGTGGGAGAAACCAAGATAAGTTGCCAATGACTGAAAGTCTGTGCTATTGAATGGAGGTCCATTGTCCGTCTTCACTGTCTCGGGTATGCCATAAGCCGAGAAAATCTTGTCTAATTTTGGTATAACAGCCCTGGCCGATGTTGTCGAAACATGTTCAATGACTGGAAATCGAGAATAGTCATCCATGACCACCAACAGGTAGGAGCGGTCCGGTAAGACACAAAAATCAACACTGACAGCAGTCCATGGGCTCTTTGGCAGGGGTGTCATTTGTAAAGGTGCACGCCTATGGTCAACTATAGTTGCTTGACAAGGAATGCATGTTTGAATAAATGCCTCTATTCTTTTGTCCAGTCCTGGAAACCATACTTTTCTCGAAGTAATTGCTTTGTTTTTACCACCCCTTGATGAGCCTCGTGGGCCAGATCAAGTACACGGTCCTCCAGTTTCTGAAGGTATCACCAGGCGATTGTCTCGCAACAGCAGATTTAAGTCCGACACTGAGAGTAAATGTCGTGCATTAAAGAAAGCCTCCAAGTACCCTACTCGACCTGGTGGTTAAAGGCGAGCCTCAGCCAGAAAACAGCTCCTTTTCTTAGACTGAACAGATTCTATCACCAACTGAAGTTGGGGATCAGCGTCCACCGCCTGTTGTATTTCCTCCATAGTCATAGCTCTTGGCACTGAATATGCAGCAACGAAATTTACATGTTCCTCCGCTACAATAGTTACTGGAATGTTGTCCTTAGGGTACTTTCACATTACGATTTTTCTAAATCCGATGCTGTCCGATGAAAATCGGACAGCATCGGATCCAAACTGATCTCTGCAATCGGATGCCAAATAGGCATCCGAATCCTACTTTTTGCAGGATCAGTTTGCGCTGTCACGTAGCTCCCCCTTTCCCCTCCCTCCTGTCATCTTGCTGTCTCCCTGCGGCCCCCCTGTTTTGCCCTAGTGTCCCCCTACTCTCTCCCTACTATCCCCTGCTGTGCCCTCTCATGTGCCCTCTCATGTGCCCCCCTCCTGTCCGCTCTCCTTTCCGCTCTCATGTGCCCTCTCATGTGCCCTTCATGTGCCCCCCTCCTGTCCGCTCTCCTGTCTGCTCTCATGTCCCCTCATGTCCCCTCTCATGTCCCCTCAACATAACAAATCTTTATTCTCACCTTCCAGCGCTCCCTCGGCGTCTCCATCAGCCTCCGATCGGGTGTACAGGACCTGTGATGACGTCAGAAGCGTCAGCGGTTACCGCGGTAACCGGTCATGTGACCCGATCAGCTGATCGGGTTCTGACATCATCACAGGTCTTGTTACCGAGCGGCTGCAGCTGGAGACGCCGAGGGAGTGCTGGAAGGTGAGAATAAAGATTTTTTATGTTAAACACTTGATTTAACTTATATTTAACTTCTGCAATGTATGTATATACATTGCAGAAGTTAAATTAGGCGGCACACAATAGGTTTAGTGTACTGAGCATGTACTGAGCATGCTCAGTACAGTAAAATAGGGTCCGAGGAGACATCAGATGTTTCCTCGGACCCTTCTCCATAGGGACCCATGTTAAAGGGATCGGGTCGGATCGGATGTGCACTAAATGCCATCCGATTTGGTCCGATCCGAGTCTGTCAGATTTTATTTTCGGTGCAAAAATCGGTGCAGGCTCCGATTTTTGCACCGATAAAAACATCGGACAGACTCGGATCGGACCAAATCGGATGGCATTTAGTGCACATCCGATTCAGTCCGATGCCCATAGGGCTGCATGGGGCCAAATTCGGATCCGATGCTGTCCGATTTTCATCGGACAGCATCGAATTTAGAAAAATCGTAGTGTGAAACCAGCCTTAGTAGGTTGTGGTATTGGGTGTCTTGAGAAATAGTCCGCCGGGTTTCCAACTCCTGCCTCATATCTCAGTTGAAGATGGCAGTTCTGAAAGCTGAGCAACCAGCGTTCAATTCGTGGAGGGGGTTTGGAAGAGTGTTTGTTGAAAATTGGAACAAGCGGTTTGTGGTCACTTATGACTGTGAACTTGTGTCCGAAGAGGTACAGATGAAAGTGAAGGCATCCCCACACAATTGCAAGAGCTTCCCTTTCATTTTGTGAGTAGCGCTGTTCTGTATCTGTTAATGTCTTGCTTGCGTAGGAAATTGTAGAAATGTTGGTATTGTTGGACACTTGTGTGAGAATTGCACCCAGGCCTACAGGGCTAGTGTCTACAATCAGTTCTGTGGACTTTAATGGGTCAAAGTAAGCCATGACTGTGTCACCAGTTAGGCTTGATGCTCAGTACCCCATGACCAAGGAATATCTTTCTTTGTGAGTTGTCTCAGGGGTTCAGAAATAGTGGCTAGGTCGGGTATGAATCGTCCACAGTATGTGACCAGTCCTAGAAAACTACGCACCTCTGAGGCATTTTGAGGTTGACCAGCAGATTTGATGGCAGTGACTTTTTGAGGATCTGCTGACAACACCTTGTCCTGAAAAAATGTATCCAAAAAATTTAATGACGTTTGGTTGAACTCACATTTTGATGGATTGACAGTTAGATTGCAGGCTTGCAGTCTCTGAAACACTTGCTCCAGGCGACTGTCATGTTCTTCTTGGGTTATTCCGTATATGAGTATGTCATCACTGACGTTGAGGACTCCCGCTATTCCAGACAGGACCTGACTGATAACATTTTGAAAAATTTCTGCGGCTGATGAGATACCAAAGTTCAACCTCTTGAACCTACGCAGGCCCATATGAGTACTAAGGCTATGTGCGCACTTGCCGGGTTTTGGGCGGTTTACCTGTGTAAACCGCCGGTTTGTTTACATTAGTTTTATGTAAATTTATGTTAATCCAATCCGGCGTTTGGATTAACATTAAAACCAATGTAAACCGACCAAGGCTGTGCACACACCGGCGGTTTACACAGCCTCATCCGTTGCTAACCCGCAGGTTTCCCAGCGGGTTAGCAAAGAATGAGCTTGTTCTATAAAACGGCGGTTCTGCAGCAGCTGCAAGCAGAATCATGTGCTGCTTCCAGCCGCAGCAGACCCGCCGCCGAGAACCCGCTGTGCAACTGCCGGCTCCCGCCCGGCTCCCGCCCGGCTCCCGCCGCACATACCCGCCAGGAAGCCGGTGGACGGCGCCCGGAGCTTCCTGGCGGGTTCCGCCCAGCCGCCGCCGACCAACCCGCGGTAAGTGTGCACTTACCCTAAAAGTTGTGATGTACCTGGAGTCTGGATGCAACTCAAGTTGATGATAGCCGGATTTTAGATCAAGTTTTGAAAACACCTTTGCACCATTCAGATCTGTGAGAATGTCATATACCATAGCGCTGCTATACATGTACTGTAATGTATCGCCATATACTATAGTGCTGCTATACATGTACTGTAATGTACTGCCATATACTATAATGCTGCTATACATGTGCTGTAATGTACCGCCATATACTATAGTGCTGCTATACATGTGCTGTAATATACCGCCATCTAATATATAAAGCTGAATGTGTGTGTGTATGTACTGTATGTGTGTATATCCGGGATTGGCATCTACACCGTCGCAACTACAGCCACAAAATTTTGCACAGTCACACATCTGGAACCCGAGAGCGTCATAGGTTATGTTGTGAGGCAAAATTTTAACCCTGCGCATTCCAGTTCACCAAACAATTTAGCCCCTATCTACATAATGGGGAAAAAGTGACAGTTACCAGTTGACAGTTGTGAATGAGAGGGGCTTAATGATAGCGCCAAAGACTAACAGCACATCCCAGGATATAGTCACTAAGGTGGGGCCCCAACATGAGATATTCACAACGCACGGGGACATGTATACACACGCACACAAAGAGTAACAGCAAGTGTATAGTCGCTAAGGTGCAGCCCCAACATTGGATACTCACCACGCACCCGAACAAACACACACAAACCACAAAGAGACACACTCAACACAGAGACACACACACACACCCTATAGCAACACATGCACTTACCCCACAGGGACACACACACAGACCACAAAGAGACACACACAACACAGACACACACACCAAACAGACCCCACCCCCACAGGGACATACACACATAGCCACCCTATAGGGACACATGCACTCACCCCACAGGGACACACGCACACACACACCACAAAGAGACACACACACACCACACAGACTCCCCCATAGGGACACACACACATACATACCTTATAGGGACACATGTACTCACCCCACAGACACACACACCACAAAGAGACACACACAACACAGAGACACACACACCCCACACAGACACTCCCCCCACAGGGACACACACACATACAACCCCACACATACACACCCTATAGGGACACATGCACTCACCCCACAGGTGCATATTCAAAATTCCCAGGGGTCAATGGGCCTAGGAATTCACTGTGTTGAGCGCTTTAGCCGGCTGCCCGCAGTGTTTTCTTGAACTGGTCTCCCTGAGATCAGTGAATGCTTTGTTTTGTTGGTCTACTAGGCATTGCTCCCACCTAGCCAGAATCCTACTCCACACTGATGAGGGGCAACACCCCGAAACAGCTGTCTGTGGATGGATACCTGGCCTTGGTATTCCCTTGTCATATCTTTAAGCTTGTAAAGAGCTGTATATTGACTCAAAGGGCCACTTAATATGGTGGTTATCATGGCTAGGTCCTTCACTAGAGGAAGATCTGGATAGTCCTGTGTTGAGACTCCTAAACGAGGCTCCACAGACTCTATTTGCATATTCAAAATTCCCAGGGGGCAATGGGCCTAGGAATTCACTGTGTTGAGCGCTTTAGCCGGCTTCCCGCAGTGTTTTCTTGAACTGGTCTCCCTGAGATCAGTGAATACTTTGTTTTGTTGCTCACCCCACAGGGACACACACACCACACAGACCTGCCTCACAGGGACACACACATACACACCCTATAAGGGACACATGCACTCACCCACAGGGACACACACACCACAAAGAGACACACACAACAGAGACACACACCACACAGACCCCCCCCACAGGGCAACACACATACACACCCTATAGGAACGCACACACACACACCATAAAGAGACACACACAACATAGAGACACACACACCACACACACAGACACAGATGTGCACAAATCACCTCACACAACTCGCCTCATACGTGTGCTATCTTTAATTTCGAAACATAAACATCTGATTAAAAACAGCCAATGTGCAACACATGTGCCATATAGGGAATTAAGGCAGATGTCAGTCACATGAGCTGTCTATTATGTGCATGTGTGAGGTAACATATACTGCCCGGCCAGGGGGAGGGTTTACTGTTGGCTGGAGATTTATTAGGCTGCCTATAGCAACCAATTACAGCTCAGCTTCTATTTTCTTACAAATCATTAATATGACATATTCAAATTCTATTTTGTTATAGCTAACATCAGTTATTAACCCGGACGTAGTCGGGTACTACAGCTAGTATACTATATTCCTGCTATGCATGTACTCTAACGTACCACCATATACCATAGCGCTGCTATGCATGTACTGTAATATCAACTACATACAGTGCATATTCGAGAATACCCGATGTGTTAGAATCGGGCCACCATCTAGTAATATATAAAGCTGAATGTGTGTATGTATGTGTGTATGTATTGTGAGGTAGCAACCGGGGAACCCGCATGCATAACGACAACAAACACGTGTTTATAAGTTAGCCAATGTCTACCCGTTTATTTTTCACATATTAATAACATAACCCGGGTAGCATGTTTGACACATATCACATTGATTATAAACACCATATATATATACACCATACATTTACATATAACATTACATAACACTTATTGCACATGACATCTGATTGTAACCCGGGACCTGTAACCACCTCTCTGTCCCCATTGGAGCTCTACTAACAGCTCCCGTGGTGGCTACGGCCTCCAGCCTACTTACACTATACATCACTACATACGTTACATTACAACGATGACCCCTCCGAGTTCATAACAGGGATTAGAGCAACCTGAGTACAGGGTACCATGTATCCCCAAGGGGCTCCTTCCTGGACGTATCTCCGCCTACGTCCCGGTCAGAGTCCACCTGGTTCAACCATGGTGTCCCCACTCTAGGAGCCCTTTTGAACCCCTGCTTCTGACCTTCGTTACATACGCCTCAAAGGGCCCTGTGGGTCCCAATGGCGGTACCAGCCGCCCGGCTTTAGTCACCCAGCATGATGATATACCATTAACCCATAGTCAGGATTCCTGCCTGACCGGGACCTTACATACCATATGTGATCCATCATACAAACGTCCATGGATCACCTACATTTCTTACACCCGCTCACAGCCCATCATAACACATCCATGGACTGTGGCTCCTCCATGACCATAACAGGGACCTGGTCAACCGTAGAATCCGGGCTAACCATGCGTCACCGTGGCCTACTCACCACGGTATGGGCCAACAGTCGCCACCAAACCTCCATCTCATCTCATGGCAGGTCTCCAGGTCGACGACTGTACCCTGCATCTGAGTAGCACCCTAACGGATCAGCATGGTTACCCTTCTAGGAGCCTTCGTGACCCCTGTCTCTGGCCACAGGCACATCCACACCATTAGAGGTCGTGATTGAGGGACAGGTACCCACTGCAAGCAGCAGGCCAAGCCTCCCTCTCGTCCCACAGGGACGGAACGCCTCCAATATCAGCCACACTAGCTGGGTCACTCTCTCTCCCACAACATTATACGTGGCTGTTACACATAGGCCATCGTCTTTCATTCAGGGCAATTGCCTAAGCCCCTACATACATCAACGGGTCCTTTAACGACTACCTAGCCGGACCCAATAGCGGTTATGCCCGCCTGGCATTAATCACACACAGCTCACTCCGTTACACGGGAACCGCTGTCTTACCGGGCACGGATCTGGGTCTCGCTACCTGGGTAACGGGTTGGCCAAGCCTCCCACAGGCTCCGTCCTGGACATGTTTCACCCCACGTCCAGTCCAGCGTCCAACAGGTCAGCCACGGCTTCCCCACCCCAGGTGTCACGACCCTGGTCCTGGCTACCGGTATGGAGCTAGCATGCTCCCTTCACCATCTCAACATGGCGGTATGGACTCGCCCTCCCAGTCCCTCACACAGACTGGCTCTGCTCGGCTCTCTGGCTGGTAATCAGCCCACATGCTCTCAGGCTGATGTCTGGCTGAGAATGAATCTCAATCCTCAGCTGGCTGACTCTTATCGTGCCGGCCACACCCACACTGAGTCATCCTGCTGGGGTGCTTCCTCCGGACACACCCACCTGACACACCCACCTGGGCTGTCAGCAATCACTCATTACATCCCTTTCCTCCAGGCTTCCTCGATCTCATGAGCCACTCATTAGTCACATTAAACCTTGTGTTCAAAGTTGGTTCACACAGCATTATCACAGGAAAACCGGCCAGTGTGCACAGGATCCTCCTGATCCTGCATGTGATGCGCCCCGGCCATGAGGATCATGCCGGCGGTGCCTCACATAATGTATATCCGGGATTGGCATCTACACCGTCGCAGCTACAGCCACAAACTATTGCACAGTCACACATCTGGACCCCGAGAGCATCATAGGCTATGTTGTGAGGCGAAATTTTAACCCTGCGTGTTCCAGTTCACCAAACAATTTTGCCCCTATCTACATAATGGGGAAAAAGTGAAAGGAAAAGTGTGGGAGGAAAATCGACAGCTGCCAGCTACAGCCACAAAATTTTGCACAGTCACAAGTCTGGACCCAAGAGCGTCATAGGCTATGTTGTGAGGCGAAATTTTAACCCTGCTTGTTCCAATTCACCAAACAATTTTGCCCCTATCTACATAATGGGGAAAAAGTGACAGTTACCAGTTGATAGTTGTGAATGAGAGGGGCTTAATGACAGCGCCAAAGACTAACAGCATATACCAGCATATAGTCACTAAGGTGGGGCCCCAACATGGGATATTCACCACACATGGGGACATGTATACACACCACACGCACACAAAGAGTAACAGCAAGTGTATAGTCGCTAAGATGCAGACCCAACATTGGATACTCACCAAGCACCCGAACACACACACACCACAAATAGACACACACAACACAGAGACACACACACACACCCCATGGACAACACACACACCCTATAGCGACACATGCACTCACCCCACAGGGACACACACACCACAAAGAGACACACACAACACAGAGACACTCACACACACCACACAGACCCCCCCACAGGGACACACACATACACACCCTATAGGGACACATACACTCACCCCACGGGGACACACACACCATAAAGAGACACACACAACATAGAGACACACACACCACACAGACCCCCCACAGGGACATACACACATACACACCCTATAGGGACACATGCACTTGCCCACAGGGACACACACACCTCAGGGACACACACCACACAGACAGACACAGATGTGCACAAATTGCCTCACACAACTTGCCTCATACGTGTGCTATCTTTAATTTCCAAACATAAACATCTGATTAAAAAGAGCCAATGTGCAACACGTGCAATATAGGGAATTAAGGCAGATGTCAGCCACATGAGCTGTCTATTATGTGTATGTGTGAGGTAACATATATTGCCCGGCCGGGGGGAGGGTTTACTGTTGGCTGGAGATTTATCAGGCTGCCTATAGCAACCAATCACAGCTCAGCTTCTATTTTCCTACGGGTCATTAATATGACTTATTCAAATTCTATTTTGTTATAGCTAACATCAGTTATTTATTAACCCGGGGTAGCCAGGAAGTACAGCTAGTATATATATATATTTTGCCTAAAATACAAAGTAAATGTGTCATTTTTAACTTTATGCCTTTTAGAGGTCATGTCATCTTCAATTTGCTAAACTACTCACAATACCATTTATTTTGACCATGGGTGCCCAAGCCTTAGCATGCTACTGTTAATCTGCTAACCAAACCCTACTCTTTAAAGGGACTTTGTCAAGTCATTTTTCAGTATGATGCTAATAGTACCCTTGAAAAATGCTTGGACAGCCCTTGAGAACATGTTAAAATGATTACTGCACCGTCTGTAGTTTTCTTGCTATAAGCATCTTGTCCCTCCACCCCCAACCCCGTAAGCAGCTGGCTGCACTACTCTTGTTTATTACTTCCACTGCTGACTAGTCAATAGTATGTAAATGTTTATTAAATATTGATGCCTTATCCAAGCTGGTATTCTCTTTCTCCCTCCCCTGTGCTGAAGTTAATCACTGAAAATCTCAGGCTTGTGCAAACTGATTCTTAGGGTGAGGTGTGTGTTGCTCAGTTAGTAACAGCACTACAGAGCTACAGAGTTTTGTCTGTGAGAGATTTCTATATGTTTATATGAACATTTGTTATTCTGCATATTTGTAATGTGTTTATCTGCTGAGCAAATGAACAAATGTTCATATAAACACAGAAATATCTCAGAATGCCACACACGACAAATATACCTAAAATACACGACAATGCATAGCTTCATGCTGAAGGGAAATTAACATGACAGAGCTGCAGCTGCTTGTCTTACACTAAAGCACACATATTCCCCGTTCTCTTTCCTCTACAGTAAGTGCCGAGAAGACAGTGCAGTGCAGTGATGTGACTATATGAATATTCATTCCCTTGGGAGAGTTCAGGAGAAAAGTGAGCAATCACTCACTGTGACAGATGGAATGAATCTCTTTTTTTGCAGTGTACAGAGGATGGGGAGTGAGTATATATAAAAGAAATACATGAATAGAAAGAGCTTCTCCAGTATAATTAGAAAATTATATCAATTTTACATATGAATTTTTGACCTGACAGATTCCCTTTAACATGCTGTAGACAGATGAAAATGTTGAATACCAAGTACATTTTAAGAAATGATTAAAAGAAACCCGTCACTAATTTTATGCTGTCCAACTGCATTGTCACCAGATATGTTTTATATTGAAACACTATGGCTTTTCAGAGTAAACTATACCATACTTTGAAAATCTGACTGGGAACTTTTCATAGAGATCTGTCTAGTTCAATATGGTTATCAGCCTGTTTTTCCCTGATTTGGTCCATTTTAATGACAGGTCCCTCCTTATGTACACAGAAAGTTATTCCGCTGTGTACTAGAATACTAAGGATTAAACAACACTATGCCTTTGCATTACTGCTGTCGGAACATTAGAAAAAAAGGGAAAAACACAATTAGATTATTGAAAAATGGAACAGAGAAAATATGACATAACATTACTGCTGTATGTACAGTTAGGGCCAGAAATATTTGGACAGTGACACAAGTTTTGTTATTTTAGCTGTTTACAAAAACATGTTCAGAAATACAATTATATATATAATATGGGCTGAAAGTGCACACTCCCAGCTGCAATATGTGAGTTTCCACATCCAAATTTGAGAAAGGGTTTAGGAATCATTGCTCTGTAAGGCATAGCCTCCTCTTTTTCAAGGGACCAAAAGTAATTGGACAATGGACTCTAAGGGCTGCAATTAACTCTGAAGGCGTCTCCCTCGTTAACCTGTAATCAATTAAGTAGTTAAAAGGTCAGGGGTGGATTCCAGGTGTGTGGTTTTGCATTTGGAAGCTGTTGCTGTGACCAGACAACATGCGGTCAAAGGAACTCTCAATTGAGGTGAAGCAGAACATCCTGAGGCTGAAAAAAAAGAAAAACTCCATCAGAGAGATAGCAGACATGCTTGGAGTAGCAAAATCAACAGTTGGGTACATTCTGAGAAAAAAGGAATTGACTGGTGAGCTTGGGAACTCTAAAAGGCCTGGGTGTCCACGGATGACAACAGTGGTGGATGATCGCCGCATACTTTATTTGGTGAAGAAGAACCCGTTCACAACATCAACTGAAGTCCAGAACACTCTCAGTGAAGTAGGTGTATCTGTCTCTAAGTCAACAGTAAATAGAAGACTCCATGACAGTAAATACAAAGGGTTCACATCTAGATGCAAACCATTCATCAATTCCAAAAATAGACAGGCCAGAGTTAAATTTGCTGAAAAACACCTCAAGAAGCCAGCTCAGTTCTGGAAAAGTATTCTATGGACAGATGAGACAAAGATTAACCTGTACCAGAATGATGGGAAGAAAAAAGTTTGGAGAAGAAAGGGAACGGCACATGATCCAAGGCACACCACATCCTCTGTAAAACATGGTGGAGGCAACGTGATGGCATGGGCATGCATGGCTTTCAATGGCACTGGGTCACTTGTGTTTATTGATGACATAACAGCAGACAAGAGTAGCCGGATGAATTCTGAAGTGTACCGGGATATACTTTTAGCCCAGATTCAGCCAAATGCTGCAAAGTTGATTGGACGGCGCTTCATAGTACAGATGGACAATGACCCCAAGCATACAGCCAAAGCTACCCAGGAGTTCATGAGTGCAAAAAAGTGGAACATTCTGCAATGGCCAAGTCAATCACCAGATCTTAACCCAATTGAGCATGCATTTAACTTGCTGAAATCCAGACTTAAGACGGAAAGACCCACAAACAAGCAAGACCTGAAGGCTGCGGCTGTAAAGGCCTGGCAAAGCATTAAGAAGGAGGAAACCCAGCGTTTGGTGATGTCCATGGGTTCCAGACTTAAGGCAGTGATTGCCTCCAAAGGATTCGCAACAAAATATTGAAAATAAAAATATTTTGTTTGGGTTATGTTTATTTGTCCAATTACTTTTGACCTCCTAAAATGTGGAGTGTTTGTAAAGAAATGTGTACAATTCCTACATTTTCT
The DNA here is from genome assembly GCA_033576535.1 of Allobates femoralis. Taxonomy (NCBI): domain Eukaryota; kingdom Metazoa; phylum Chordata; class Amphibia; order Anura; family Aromobatidae; genus Allobates; species Allobates femoralis. The sequence continues at coordinate 230,732,734 of JARQOC010000003.1, forward strand.
ATCAGATATTTTTGTTCAACCCTTCAAATTAAACGTTACAATCTGCACTTGAATTCTGTTGTAGAGGTTTCATTTCAAATCCAATGTGGTGGCATGCAGAGCCCAACTCGCGAAAATTGTGTCACTGTCCAAATATTTCTGGCCCTAACTGTATATTTGAATCAAGGAGACAGCTAATGTATTGGCCAATGTATATGAGACCGTACCACAACAAGGTGCATTTCATATATCGGAATCGGAACCTGAAATGCCTGGATTAGTGATTAAAATCTGCTTTTATGGACAGTTTGGATCCTAGCTATATAGGAAGGTGATTCCACCATGGTTAACGGGCAGTGAGCACAGACAGAAAACAATACTACAAATGTAACAAAATACACAAAGCAATGTGAATAGGTGCTAGCAGAAAAAAAACATGACTACAGAAAGTTATTCCGCTGCACACTAGAACACTGAGAATTAAATAAGACTATGGCCTTGCATTACTGTAGTGGGAACAATCAGCTTACTCCTTATGTAAACACATAATAGAGACCTGTCAATCAACTGGATTGGGGTGGGGAAAAGCTAACTAAAGGCCCAATCACACAGTACGATGTCCCAGCGATCCCACCAACGATGACATCGTGATCTGACCGCTGGTGAGCTGTCAAACAGGCAGACTCACCAGCGATCAAGGCCAGCGAGAACGCTGGTAACTAGGGTAAACAGCGGGTAACTAAGCGCAACGCTCTGCTTAGTTACCCAATATTTACCCTGGTTACCAGCTCCCAGCGCTGTCTATGCGGCGCTGGGAGCTCATTCATTGTTGGTCTCCCGCTGTCAGACGCGCCGATGCTGGTTTCCCAGCAGGAGACCAACTATAAATTTATGAGACAAAACTGGAAATGGTGTCCACGGTCCGCGCTGCTGCTCTTTTCCAAAGGATTTCACAAGACGGTTATTACCATATAAGAATGTCCTTTATTTTCAACACACCTACGCGTTTCGGTGCTGTCCCAGCACCTTCCTCAGGGCAGCACCGAAACGCGTAGGTGTGATGAAAATAAAGGACATTCTTATGGTAATAACCGTCTTGTGAAATCCTTTGGAAAAGAGCAGCAGCGCGGACCGTGGACACCATTTCCAGTTTTGTCTCCTGATTTCCTGCGGTTTTGCATTTGGTGGAGGTTCTGCAGCAGCTGTCTCATGCTTTCATACTGGTTGTGAGTCTCACAACCAGAAAAGGTGAGTGGATAGTTTTATAATCCACATAGAAACATTCAGTGTCCTTTTGATAAGGCACAATCTGCGCCTCTTTGTATCTCCTTCTTTTTTAACTATAAATTTATGGTCCAGGTCATTTACCAACGACCAACAATGAACGACCTCATCGTTGGTCATTGGTAAATGTCACACGCAACGATGTTGTTTCGGTTTGGTGACGTTGCAACGATATCGTTAACGATATCGTAGTGTGTGACGGGGCCTCAAGGACTGACCATCAGGTAAGTAAGGTCTTTCCCTCGAGCCCCTGGTCAGCTTTTCACTGTATGCTTACATGCCTGGATGCAATCCCACAGCCAGGCTCTGATCACATTGCTTGTAATTCGGGCAGCATGAATCTAATGACAGGTTCCATTTAAATTTCAGTATTCTTACATTTAATTTGGTGGGAATTCAGTTTCAAACAAAGGATAGCAGGTAAGCAAGGAATCACTGTGTGCAGTATTAGAGTCTCCTATTTAAAGGAATAAAAAGAAAAGCCTCGCTATGCATTATACATCTATCAGATGTTGGAACATATACCCCTGGAGATTGGCTGTATCATGAGAAATTCTTCGAAAATTCCGAAAAAAAAAACGTATAATAATACCATTTCCCTTTATACTGTGTAGAGAATATTTCAGGAACTTATGTGCATTATCCCCTTTATACATACATATACAGACACACAAATCATGTGTCTATGCTACGTCTACCCACCCTGTTAGCATTACAGCGTCTTCATACAGAGCTCCCTCAAGGGCACAGCCGGAGTTCTTTTTGTAAGAGTTAAATGAGAACACACATAGAATGGAGAAAGCACTGTTGTCATGGAGAGGCTTGGGAAGTGGTTGGTCTGCACTAGTTTCCAGAGAGAAGAGAGGTCAGGAAGGGGGATGGGAAAAACACTGACTTCTGCTCTCCATGGCAGGGCTCGCATGGCGTATTGTCATGTTTTCTGATTGGATTTGCTTCCTATTCCTAATAGAAAATGATTGCGGTAATATCGAAATCAGAATTTGACTTTTGGATTTTAAATTGATTATTTCCTTCACGATAAATACCTGCATGCATCAAGGTGCAGGATACAACGGATACTGGGAATGCACAGCTTGTACGTTTTAGCATATAATAATGGAAAATGTGAGCAAGCTATTGCTTAAGATAATTAACATCGAAAAATTGGGCAAATTACGAAATCTAATTGTATTACTGCTGACCCCGTAATACACATATTTTATCAGAAGGAGAAAAAGAATAAGGAACAGGAAGAAAATGATTTCACTATTAAAACCCTGAAATGACAGCTTCAGGTTCAAAGCACTAATGAAAAGAAATGATGTTAGCACTGTAAACTTGCCACAAATTGCCATCTCATTTTATTTTTAGGAGTGAGTTTGGAAATATTCATTAATTCTACTTTTCTTTTTAATTTTAGATTGTCATTTTTTTATCTTCTATGATAAAATCATACAAAACTTGCTAATAGTAGCACTTAAAAACAACCAAGAACACAAAACTTGAACTAAAATAATTCAGTATTAATATAAATATTAGTAAAAAAAAGAATGACCTATAAATATGATGCTTTATATGTATTGTATATCTGTAATGGTACCTTTACACGCCGCGACGGCAGGCTGGATACAGCCCGCTACAGGCTACAAATGTAGCTTGTAGCGTCAATGTAGCCCGTCGTAGCGGCGTCTGAAGACGCGACGCTACAGCCGGCGACAGATACATCTGTTTATGGGCTCTGCTCGAAAACTGATGGCTACATCGCCGATGGTAGCGAGCTGTATCGGCGTGTAAAGAGGCAACGGAAGGGAACTCTGGACACCCGGCGATGTAGCTGCAATGTAGCTAAGGCGTGACCCAGGCTCCGGGATACCGCGCCCCATCACCGATCATTGGAGGAAGCTCCTGCATGACGATTGGTAGTCGCTGCCTAGGGCGGCATATTTAAGGAGCTGACCAGTCACACTACACAATCGCTCGAGCGTGCTGGATGTCTCAGCCTCCTGTGATGCCTGCCCAATCATGATGATATTGCGCTGTCCTATCATCGTACGGACGGCTCGTAATCCAAGATTGTGGCACGCCTATGTGCTGTCCCTGCTGTACCAGGTCCGCCCATAGTAGCTTATTGTAGCGCTGTGTAAACGTGGTACGCTAAGCTACAGCTGGCTACTTGACACACCCGGCGATGTAGCTAGCTATAGATGTAGCGTGGCGTAGCGCACCTTGTCGCGGCGTGTAAAGGAGATGCGTTGACCGTTTGTAGCCGTTTGAGCGTGCTCGTGCACGTGAAGTAGCGGGCTGTATCCAGCCTGCCGTCGCGGCGTGTAAAGGTACCATAACAGGGGGGTAGGAGGCTGTGCTCTATAGTTGTGGCCAAGCTGGAGATACGGTATTACGTGTGGGGTGTGTGGCCTTTACGTGAAGGCCATTATAGTTAGCTTCCCTTCATATCAGGGTTCAGAATCAGGCAACACTACATTGCTTCAAAAATGGATGTTTATGCGATTAAACATTTCTTAGGCCCCTTTCACATCAGCGTTATTTTTAAATTAACGCATAACCGCGACACCTGCGGCACAGTTGCGGCAAGCCCCATGCAATGTCTATGGGGCTTGCGGTAAAGGTGCGGCAGGTGCGGTATCGGCACTTGCGGCAGGTGCGGCCGCAAAAAAAACCGCGGCTGACCGAAAACGCACTTGCCGCACACTTAACGCAAGCCCCATAGACATTGTATGGGGCTTGGCGCAAGTGTGCCGCGATGGCGGCCGTTATGCGGTAATCGCGGCAGTTGCGTTTTTTTCACCGCAACTGTCGCGATCAGCGATTACCTTCCACCTGCTCTATTCTTCAGGGCAGTTTTCCCTCTCATCTCAGACTGGCGTGGCCCTGAGCACTTCTCTCGATCATCAGGTTTCCCAATTCTGGGTTTCTAGTACCTCCAGAGTCCCGTATCTCTTACATCCAACAACTCCTTGTCTGTACCCCTATTTAGTTGGGGTGATTCAGCTGCCGCTCTTGTGCAACCTTGCTCGAGCTCTCTTACTCCAGATGTCCAAGGGAGTCTACCTGCAGAGGGCTGTTCTGAATCAAGTACTGACAGAACAAGATATCCTCTCCACACTCCACCCTTCTCTTCACTGACTTCCCTCTTCCTTTCTCAGGAGCTAAACTCCTCCCATATCCTGGTACATAGCCCCCTATCCTGGTACATAGCCCCCTTGTCCAGGTACATAGCCCCTTTGTCCTGGATATGGCACCCTTGTCTAGGTGCATGGTCCTCTTGTCCTGGATATACCTCACCCATTCTGGATATGGTCCCCCCATCCTAGATATTGGCCCCTTGTCATGGTACACAGCCCCCTTGTCCTGGAATTGGCTTCCCAATTCATGGCCCCCTTAGATACATAGCCCCCTTAGCTCCCTTGTCCTGGAAATGGCGTCCCAATTCTGGATATGGTCCCCCCATCATGGATATGGCCCCTTGGCCTGAATATAGCCTCCCACATTCAGGATATGGTCCCCCCATCCTGATAATTGCCCACTTGTCCTGATAAATAGCCCCCTTAGTCAACTTGTCCTGGATATGCCCCTCCTTATTCTGGATATAGCTCCCTTGTCCTGGTACAAAGCTCTTCAGTCCCTTGTCCTGGATATTGCCCCCCATAACAGTATATCTCCCCTGCTTCCGCAAACACTCAAAAAAGAAACAATGTAACTCACCCTCCAGAGCTCCCTGCTCCCAGCTCAGCGGTGTTTTCCTGTGTGTCCAGGCATCCGTTCATATCACTGGGGCACACAGATGACAGCACTCTGCTGTGCCGGTCACATGATCTGCTGCCGGGCACAAACACAGGAAGGAACACACTGCTGAGGCCATATGCAGAATGGAGGGTGAGTACAGGCTCATATCATATGCGCCGCTTCTCCTGTCTGCTCTCAGCAGTGACTTCAGTGCTGAGGTGATGAACAGTGGGATGCAGTGTATGTTATATGAGCTTAATGAGTGGGGGCACGAGACCATATGCAGCCTGTGTTGGCCTCCTCCATCCCCCAGACACCGCTCGAGACCCGTCCCCCCCTCCCCTACAGCACAACATGTAAAGTAGATTTGGATTATAAAACACATCCCCACTTTTTGCCAAATTTTGGGGAAACAAAAGTGCATTTTATAATCCAAAAAATATGTTACTTTTTTCTAGTACCAGTATTTGACAAATCAGATCTGGTCCTGTGCTCTCTCTTAAAATCTCCCCAAATTCAGTGTAAAAAATACAGTGCTGAAAAGCTTTTTTTGCTAGATCTGCCAAAATCTAGCAAAAAAATACTTTTTGTCTAGTACCAGTATTTGCCAAATCAGGTCTGGTGCAGTGGTCTCTTAAAATCTCCACAAATTCTGTGATTAAAAGCCTTTTTTTGCTAGATCTGCCTAAGTCTGTGTGTGTTTGTGCTCGGTGTACACATATATCTGTGTGTGCTCAGTGTATATGTGCGTGCTTGGTGTATACATGTGTGTCTTGGTATATACATACGTCTGTGTGAGCCTGGTACATACAAATATGAGTCGGTGCTTCGGTGGGGGATCACGGCTTATCGGTTCCCGGTTCCGTGCCCTGGACCCTCAGTGGCGGAAGTGGGGGTGATGATGATGATGGGGAAAATGGCATCATGACGACACGTGTGATACCTTCTAATAGGGTTACCAGCGCTGTGGCCAGCTGCTGAAGTGATGGGAATGCAGCTTTGGTAGTACAGCTCCCCACAGGCGGAGCTTTACCTCAGGGCAGCGGGGTGGATGAGGGGAGTAGTAGTCCTCACCTCTGGTGATGATGCTGTAGCCCTCCAGGCGCTGAATGAAAGGAGGACAGACACCACCTCAGCTCAAACGGTTCGTTACTTGCACCAGTTGGAAACAGGTACACAGTACTTTCTGGGTTAACGGGTATTGTAATCTCAGATCGTGAAGGTTTCTCCAGAGTCTGACAGTGATGCCCTCAATATGTCGCTCATGGTCCTGGTACTCTCTTGCTCTGTATGTATTTGCCCCTCTGGAGCCAAGTCTCTAGTCCTCGGGATCTGTTACCTAAAATCTCTGACTTGTCAGTGTCGTGAACCCAGCTGTGAGACTGATGTTGGGCATCTTTAGGGGTGCTTTGGCTTCCTGTGTGTGTCGGGCCCTCAGCTTGCCGGTCTGTAGTTAGGTTTGAACCTTGCGTCTATCTACTTCGGCTTCGGTATGCCGGTGGTGACCTGGGCCTCCAGCTGGCTCCAACCAGTCCTGGAGTAGCCCCCTTTCCAGTCTGGGTCACCCCTCTCCTAAGAGGTGCACGCCACTGTGGCCGCAGGGTCCCCTGCGTCCTTCTTACTCGCTCTCTCACACCAACTGTCAGACACTATTGTCACTCCCTGTCTCACTCTCTCTATCTTCAACCCCCTGGGACCTACTGGATATCTGTCCCCTGAGTTATAGAGGCCTACTGTTTGAATGCAAGGTGCAGACTTTGTTGGGTCCTCCATATCCACGGCTACGGAGACACTACACCTTCTGTTTGGGGTGCAGTGCCGCCCTGTGGCGCCTTGCCATAGGGGCGCTACAAATGTATTCAAATGTGTGTGTAACACACAGAGTTTGTGTCACGTACCTTGTGTTCTGTGTATGTAGCATCCACATTTATAAATCCTGGCCACACAGACAAGAGTTATTAGGTGTAAACACGTCAGCAATCTTCCAATCAACGAGCAAAATGCTGCTCATTCATCATGTAATTGGTTTGTTCTCGGCAGCACATTTTCCCGTGGAAACTGCAGAAATGCTGCTGATCACATAATACTCTAGGGGACAGATTCCTGTAATAGTGATCATTCTGTGCCATCATTCATCATCATTCTGTGTAAAAAACACTGAATTAATTGAATATTGCTGATCTGACTCATTTAATGATCTAAGCTCAGCGCATGTAAATGTTACCTAAATGTTTGAGTGTGATGGTGCAATATGTGAATATTTAGGGCCCCACATAAATTCTTGCCCAGGTTCCTATTTTGTATAAAACTGTCCTTGCTGAGATGTGCTGTGCTGGATACTGCTGGTCTAAATTTGGTGCAAGAACGTTGCTTCGTTTCTCATATTCAGGATACTCCAAAGCTTCGAAGGTCTCTGCTTCGGCTATTCCGGCTGCTGCTTCCTTTTCTGAGGAAGTACTGGGATTTAGCTCTGAAACGCGTCAGAATAAAAGCCATTATTGCCTGATAATTGTGGTAATTTCATCCTATTCCACTGTATGTGCAGCCCAGATATAGGAAGTACTATCCTTTCTCCTGATTTCGTCTTTTGCAAACTGAGTTTATGGCTTTGACTTCATACTTTAATTCATGTGGCAAGGCCATTAAAGTGTTGATATTGACTTTAAGGATTTTTATCCCTAATGGTACCTTTACACGCCGCTACTGGATGGTGGCAACAACCGGGTACTTCACGTGCATGAGCACGCACAAACGGTTGCAAACGGTAATCGCACCACCTTTACACGCCGCAACAAGGTGCGCTACAGTAGGTTACATCTATCTCTAGATACACCGCCGGGTGTCTCAAGCTACCTTCTGCCGAGCACCTTACCTCATTTACACACCGCTACAACAAGCTAATATGGGCGGACCTGGTGCAGCAGGGACAACACATAGGAGTGCCACAATTGTGGATTACGAGACGTCCGTACGCTGATAGGACAAAGCACTAACATCATGATTGGCCAGGCATCGCAGGAGGCTGATTAATACATGACGCTCGAGCAATTGTGTAGTGTGACTGGTCAGCTCCTTAAATATGCCGCCCTATGCAGCAACAACCAATCGTAATGCAGGAGCTTCCTCCAATGATCGCTGAAGGGGGGTGGTTTCCCGTAGGCTGTGTCATGCCCCAGGTACATACCAGGTACATAGCATGGTGTAGAAACAACCCTTCTGTTCCTTCTTTACACGCCGATACAGGTCGCTACAATTGCCTGGGTAGCCACCTGTTTCAGGGCAGTGCTCGGAAACAGGTGCCGCTACTGGCGGGTGGCTACAACCGTCTTCACACGCCGCTACCACGGGTTGAATTGGCGGTGCAAGATACATTTCTCTCATGTACCCGGTTGTTGCCACCATCTAGTAGCGGCGTGTAAAGGTACCATTATAGATAGCAGAAGAAGTGGAATTTCAACAGGATAAGTCATAAATGTCTTATGACAGCCACTGTGTATAGAAAGGTGATTGCTTACAGTTGTGGCCAAAAGTATTGACACCCCTGCAATTCTGTCAGATAATACTCAGTTTCTTACTGAAAATGATTGCAATCACAAATTCTTTGGTATTATTATCTTCATTTAATTTATCTTCAATGAAAAAACACAAAAGAGAATGAAGCAAAAACCAAAACATTGATCATTTCACACAAAACTCCAAAAATGGGCCAGACAAAAGTATTGGCACCCTCAGCCTAATACTTGGTTGCACAACCTTTAGCCAAAATAACTGCGGTCAACCGCTTCCGGTTCTTGGACCAAATTTAGACCAGCAGTAGCCAGCACAGCACATCTCAGCAAGGACAGTTTTATACAAAATAGGACCCTGGGCAAGAATTTATGTGGGGCCCTAAATATTCACATATTGCAACATCACATTCAAAAATTTAGGTAACATTTACATGCGCTGAGTTTCTTACAATGCTCTGCTGGAATTTTAGACCATTCTTCTTTGGCAAACTGCTCCAGGTCCCTGATATTTTAAGGGTGCCTTCTCCAAACTGCCATTTTTAGATCTATCCACAGGTGTTCTATGGGATTCAGGTCTGGACTCATTGCTGGCCACCTTAGAAGTCTCCAGTGCTTTCTCTCAAACCATTTTCTAGTGCTTTTTGAAGTGTGTTTTGGGTCATTGTCCTGCTGGAAGACCCATGACCTCTGAGGGAGACCTAGCTTTCTCACATTGGGCCCTACATTATGCTGCAAAATTTGTTGGTAGTCTTCAGACTTCATAATGCCATGCACAAGGTCAAGCAGTCCAGTGCCAGAGGCAGCAAAGCAACCCCAAAGCATCAGGTAACCTCCGCCATGTTTGACTGTAGGGACCGTGTTCTTTTCTTTGAATGCCTCTTTTTTTCTCCTGTAAACTCTATGTTGATGCCCTTTCCCAAAAAGCTCTACTTTTGTCTCATCTGACCAGAGAACATTCTTCCAAAACGTTTTAGGTTTTCTCAGGTAAGTTTTGGCAAACTCCAGCCTGGCTTTTTTATGTCTTGGGGTAAGAAGTGGAGTCTTCCTGGGTATCCTACCATACAGTCCCTTTTCATTCAGACGCCGATGGATCGTACGGGTTGACACTGTTGCACCCTCGGACTGCAGGGAAGCTTGAACTTGTGTGGATGTTAGTTGCACTATCTTATATTGAAATCTCTCGTCAATTTTTCTTTTCTGTCCACATCTAGGGAGGTTAGCCACAGTGCCATGGGCTTTAAACGTCTTGATGACACTGCACACGGTAGACACAGGAACATTCAGGTTTTGGAGATGGATTTGTAGCCTTGAGATTGCTCATGCTTCCTCACAATTTGGTTTCTCAAGTCCTCAGACAGTTCTTTGGTCTTCTTTCTTTTCTCCATGCTCAATGTGGTACACACAAGGACACAGGACAGAGGTTGAGTCAACTTTAATCCATGTCAGCTGGCTGCAAGTGTGATTTAGTTATTGCCAACACCTGTTAGGTGCCACAGGTAAGTTACAGGTGCTGTTAATTACACAAATTAGAGAAGCATCACATGATTTTTCGAACAGTGCCAATACTTTGGTCCACCCCCTTTTTTATGTTTGGTGAGCAATTATATCCAATTTGGCTTTAGGACAATTCTCTTTTGTGTTTTTTCATTGAAGACAAATTAAATGAAGATAATAATACCAAAGAATTTGTGATTGCAATCATTTTCAGGAAGAAACTGAGTATTATCTGACAGAATTGCAGGGGTGTCAATACTTTTGGCCACAACTGTATATAGGGGTCTTTCCTTATTTACTTATTCACCATATTCACTTATACTGTATCTGAAAACATCCAAACAGGTGCTATGTTTGGATCTTCCATAGCAGTGAATGGAGATCAGTGCATTTGCAGCCCACTCTCCAGCCACAGTAGTCACAACACTGGAGAATTAGTAGGATCACGAGTCTAAATCTTATGAAATAAATGGGTCAGAGAGGTGGTACAAACATCTATTAGAAAAAACCTGACAGCTGATAGATAATGCCTGATCTATTGGTAGCATTTACCAGACCATGGCTCCATGATTTCAGCCACCTATGTTTAACTCTAAAGTGCTGGGGCACTTTAGATAGAAACATAGGGTCAATTCATGAATGCTTTTATGCCAGTATTCTGGAGTAAAATCTGTGAAAATACATATCATTTTGATACAACTGGCTGTTGTGCTAAATTCTCATGCCATTTTTGCCCAGCTACGATAAAGTTAGGTGGGGGCATTATCATTATCACTTTGTTAAATTCATGATGATGTTTGGAATATCACAAATCTTACTCTAGCATGCAGTGCAGTAGTATTTGAAGCGAGGCGCACAGAAGAGTACATAACCCATTTGATGCTCCTAGTTCATGTAGAGGTGTACGCCACTTCATTAATCAGGTGCATCTGACTCCAGTCCATCTTATCAGCAAGAATTGTATGAACATCAGTCTTGATGTATCCAGCCCACAGATTAAAAGTCCACATGGACCAAGTCGCACAGGAGACCAGTTGGACAGGTTCTGTACTGTATATATACTGTACACTAGGGAGCAGTGACAAATAAAGCACTCAAGTGTCTACAATCAAGAGCTCCCTTCTGTACATATTGTCTGTCCAATAGAATATCTCATGAATTTAGATGTCTACCTAAATAGAGAGCTTGTAAATTTATAAAACCATCTTTTGCTAGCAATATGTACTTTAGTTTAAGAAGTATATTTATGGGCATTCACACTTCAACATGTAGGCCCTTGAAACCTCCCAAACACACACTGTCTCCTAAGAACAATACTTCAAACAGTAGAACTGCTATTAATAACCCCCCATAGTTGATAAAGATCCTTAAAGAGGACCTGTCACCACCCTCCTGGAATTCAATCTAATAGCAGCACTGAATGCAGCATGTATGCTCCATTCAGGCAAGAACCATGGAAAAAAACTAGAGGAAAGAAACAGCGCACATAGCGTCTTAACCAATTAAACAAAGATATAGATATATTAGCAAGTGAGCTCACCTTGAATGGTTGTGTGTGACACAACCACTACACACGCCTCGGCTGCAGCGAACCACCCGTGGGTCAGATAAAAATAAGTTATAAAGATGGAAGGAGATATCGCGCCGCCAATCAAGACCAGATGTCAGTCCGAGTAGAAGAAAGAGCTTCTCCCTGAGGAAGTGTTTGGTGCCACTTGAAACTCGTAGGAATAAAGGCTCTTTCTTCTACTCGGACTGACATCTGGTCTTGATTGACGGCACATTCAGGCAAGGGGACCCCATGTGTGTGATGTTTGTACCCCTAAATACAGCCATGTGAAAACGTATAGTAAAAAGTCAGGAGGGCATTACCAGTATCAGGAGTAAACTCGCTTCCCAGGGGCTATTCCCGCCCCCTCTTTTCCTCCCTCCTCCCTCTCCTCGCCGCCTCCTTGATGCTTAGACACACAGGGGCTCTCCATACGCTTTAATTGTTAGCGGACCCCATGTCACGTACGGAGAGACCCTGTGTGCCTAAACATTGGAGCTCCACCACAAGTGACCCCCTTTTGGAAACAAGATCCCCAAGGAACATATCTAGATGCATAGTGAGCACTTTGATCCCCCAGGTGCTTCACAAATTAAGCCGTAAAAATTAAAAAAAAAAACATTTTTGTGAAAAAAAAATACTTTTTCATTTTTACGGATCAATTTGTGAAGCACCTGGGGTTTCAAAGTGCTCACTATGCATCTAGATAGGTTCCTTCGAGTTCTTGTTTCCAAAAGGGGGTCACTTGTGGAGGAGCTTCAATGATTAGACACACAGGGGCTCTCCATATGCTTCAGTTGTTAGCGGACACCATGTCACGTATGGAGAGCCCTTGTGTGTCTAAACATTGGAGCTCCCACACAAGTGACCCCATTTTGGAAACAAGACCTCCAAGGAACTTATCTAGATGCATAGTGAGCACTTTGAACCCCCAGGTGCTTCACAAATTGATCCGTAAAAATGAAAAAAGAAAACTTTCGTAAAAAAAAAACATTTTTTTCATTTTTACGGGTCAATTTGTGAAGCACCTCGGGGTTCAAAGTGCCAATTTTGCATTTAGATATGTTCCTTGGGGGGCTCTAGTTTTCAAAAAGGGTCACTTATGGGGGAGCTCCAATGTTTAGACACACAGGGGCTCTTCATTGCGCAACATGGTGTCCGCTAACAATTTGAGCTGATTTTCCATTCAAATGGTTAGCAGACATCATGTCACATATGGAGCGCTCATGTGTGCTTAAACATTAAAGCTCCCCCACAAGTGACCCCATTTTGGAAACTAGACCCCCCAAGGAACTTTTCTAAATGCAGACTGAGCACTTTAAACCCCCAGGTGCTTCACAAATTGATCCGTAAAAATGAAAAAGTGTTTTGTTTTCACAATAATTATCTTTTTTCATTATTATGGATCAATTTGTGAAGCACCTGGGGGTTCAAAGTGCTCACTATGCATCTCGATAAATTTCTTGGGGGGGGCTAGTTTCCAAAATGGGGTCACTTGTGAGAGAGCTCCAATGTTTAGGCACACAGGGGCTCTCCATACTTGACATGGTTTACGCTAACAATTTGAATGTCAAATTAGCTCCAATTGTTAGCGGACACCGTGTCGTGTATCGAGAGCATGTAGTGTATGTCAGGTTGGTGTGTGTGGTGTTTACTACACCACACACCAGAGAGAAAAAAACTGCAACACTCATTCTATCAGTGTGCACAGGTGCGAAGCCAAACAACAATTATAGCACTAAAAAAGAGGTCAGAGCAGAGTGCAGCTTCTCTTTTTTAGTGCAATACCACACACCATCCTGATGTACACTACACCACACCACACACCATCCTAACATACAGTACATCAGGTTGGTGTATGGTGTTGTATACGTCAAGTTGGTGTGTGTGATGTATACTGCACCACACACTCACAAACCTGACACGCGCACACACATCAACCTGACGTACACTACACCACCACGCCAACCTGACAAACACTACGTCAGGTTGGTGTGTGTGTGGTGTAGTGTACGTCAGGTTGGTGTGGTGTAGTTTACGTCAGTGTTCTGCATGTGTTGTACAACAGTTAGTGTAGGTGTAGTGCGCATCAGTTGCGTGTGTGTGGTGTGTGGTATAGTATACACCACACACACCAACCTGATGAATACTACACCACACACTAACCTGACACACACTACATCACATACAGACCAACCTGACATGCACTACTCCACACCAACCTGGCATACACTACGTCAGGTTGCTGATTATATGGTGTAGTGTATGTCAGGTTGCTGTGGTGTAGTTTACGTCAGGTTGATGTGTGTGTAGTGTACATCAGGTTAGTGTGTGTGGTGTAGTGCGCATCAGGTTGGCGTGTGTGTGGTGTGTTGTATAGTATACACCACACACACCAACCTGACGTATACTACACCCCACACAGTAACCTGACATACACTACATCACACCACACATCAACCTGACGTAGTGTGCATCAGGTTGGTATGTGTGGTGTGTGTGTGTAGTGTATGTCAGGTTGCTGTGTGTGTGGTGTAGTGCACATCAGGTTGGTGTGTGAGGTGTTGTGTATGTGTGGTGTAGTATACACCACACACACCAACCTGATGTATACTACACCATACACACCAACCTGATGTACACTACACAACACACACAGCAACCTGACGTACACTATGTCGAGCCCACTGGGAGGGGGTACTCTGTACCGGACCGGGTCTGCTACTGGGGAAGTCACGGATGGTCCTGGTCCGGACCGTGTCCTGGGCCCTGGCAATAATAAGGGGATATTTACAGGGGAATGTCAGTCGTGACGCCACCCACTATGTGCGGCCAGTAATGGGGCCGCCGCTGCTGCAGAACCTCCGGGGATGATGTAATGGCAGCATAGATGGAATAGTTCCTGTGGGCAGAACAGTGTTCCCCGGGGCAGTGATGATTAAAGTCTATTGTGTAGTGTGCAGGCCTGGTGAATGCTGAATGCAGTAAACTTACTGTCCAGATGCTGCAGGAATCCTCCTTCAGTGTTGGAGCTTGCACGCGTGGCTCTGCAGGTGGGAAGCTGCTGCAAATCTGTATGGAAGGATTAGGGTTCTGACAGAGACATACAAGAGAGTCGGACTCAGGGTTCACCGTGCTTTACTTCTCAAGTTCTCTAGTTCAAGTTACGGTTCAGTACAGTTCTTACAGTCGGTTACAAGTCTCAATACATGGGCTCACTCTCCCCTCCGGGTTCCCTTTACTCTCTGCAGCTAGGTCTCTCTCTCTGTGACCCCTCACTCTGTATCTGTGTCCTTTCCAGGCTGTTACTGCGTTCTCTGTTGTTCACTTGGTTGTGTGTTACTCCGGACACTATGGCGGTGATTCGGGCCCCTGTGGGTCCTCCTGGTTGTCACTGAGCTGCCTGTTCTTTGGGGTAGGGACCCTAACGTGCAGCTGTGGTCCCCCGTCGGTTGTCTGGGGATGCCGGGTGAAACTACGGTCCCCTCTAGAGCCGACACACTCCTGGGGTGCTGGCTCGGGATAGGCTTTCTCTCTGCGGCTCACACTGACTCTGTTCAGATTCTGCGCTCCATACACCCCACTCATCCAGGATGTGTGATTCAGTCTTTACTGCTCAGCCTACCTCGGCCTACTGACTCCTTCCTCCTCCCCCTTCACTATTTCTACTGTCACCTGACTACGTGTGTGCCCACCCACTGCTCTAAACCCACCACCCCTTGCCTGCCTAGAGTTCCCAGGCTCCAGGCTGGATGCTGCCATCTACTGTACGTGGGTTGTGTGGACTGTGAGGGTGTTGATGTGCAACTGTCGTCCTACCTGCCTGGCTGCAGTTCCCTTTGTGGCCTCCTGGATGCAGGGGCACCACAACTACACCACACCACACATCAACTTGACGTAGTGTATATCAGGTTGGTGTGTTTGGTGTGGTGTAGTGTAAGTCAGGTTTGTGTGTGTGGTGTGGTGTAGGGTACGTCAGGTTTGTGTGTGTGGTGTTTTGTTTATCAGGCTGGTGTAAGTGAGTTCTGTAGGTAAGGTCAGTATGAGTTTAGTCCATGGACGTGTGATGAATTTTGAAGCAGTCTTTCATGCAGAGTCCAGGTTTGTCAGGACAGGTTTCACATCGGAAATGGGTGTCCTTTCTTATCCCCCTTTTGTAGCAGACCCGGCACCTTTTTTGTGATATGCTCTCACTGGGAAAATGATGCCCTGGTACCATACAGGAAACGTGAGTTCCAGGGGTGCTGGGGCACACTTCTTCCTCACCTCCAAACATCTGAGCCTTCATCACCTCCTCCTGGAACTGAAGGAAGGTGTTGTTTGTCTGGCCTGCACATTGTGATAGTATGTATGTGTTATACAGTGCCATTTGTACGATATGTACGGCCAGTTTTTTATACCACACCTTCGCCTTCCACATGGCACTATAGGGCGGGAGTACTTTATCAGAAAGATTAACTCCCCCCGTGTGTTTCTTGTACCCCAGGGCACAGTCTGGTTTGTGGACTTTTGCTAGGGTACCTCTAAAGACGGTGGCCGTGGTGCCTGGACTATGGATTATGGTCAAGAAAAAGACATCCCCTGTATCCGGGAACCTGACCACAACCATGTTGCCGCCACATTGGGTTCGGCTCTCACCCTTTGAGAGTGACTGCCCAAATAGTGACAAAAGGGAGACCCCTCTGGTCTCTGTGCACAGTACCGTAAGCGGCGGTAGTTCTGGCAGAGAGGGAATGAAAGAGTGGGATGCTTGTGTAAAAGTTATCAACGTACAGATGATAACTTTATCAAGCAATGGGTTCATCAAATCCCACACTATTTTCCCACTCACCCCCAGAGCAGGTGAGCATTCTGAAGGCTGTATCCTGCTATCGTTCCTTCGGTAAACTCTAAAGCTGTAAGTGAACCCTGAGGTATTCCGTACCTCACCCTCTCACTGGGCAGGTACTGACAGAATTAAAGCCTCCCTTTGAAGTGGATGAGGGATTTATCCACACAAATTTCCCTTTGGGGAATGTACACTTCAGCAAACTTGTTGCTGAAGTGTTCGATGACCGGCCAAAATTTGAACAGCCTATCAAAATTCGGGTCATCACAGGGAAGGCTGTCTGCATTGTTCATAAAATGGAGAAACTTATGAATGACCTCAAATTGTTTGCGGGTCATAACCTTGCCAAATACTGGAGTGTGATATAAAATATCAGTACTCCAGTACTGGATAATTTCTGGTTTCTTCACTATTCCATGTGAAGTACCAGTCTCCAATATTTTAACATTTCTACTGAGTCAATGGGACTCCAAGTAGAAAATGATGAATTTGGGTTTTCGGACAAAATTCGTGTGTGTACAGGTTTGTCTGCTCCACCACGAGACTGACAATTGACTCAGAGAAATAGACTTTGAAAAACTTGAACTGGATTCCTGACTGGGGAATGAAATCAGGAATCCACGGAGCAAAATTTTCAGGGATGGGGGTCCAGATGGGGGCTCTAGTGCTAGGTTTGGTGTGACTAGCACTAGGTTGGGGGTTACTCACACTTGGCTGTTTGTCTTCCTCCATGGCTTCCAGCTCTTCTCCCCTGGCCTCCGGCTATTCTTCCATGGCCTCCAGCTCTTCTCCCCTGGGCTCCAGACGATCTCTTGTCCTGCGACATCTTTGTCGTGGTGGTGAGTCGGTGTCACTGGAGGAGATAGAGTGGGAGGAATAGAGAAAAGTGGAGTCCTCTCCCTCACTATCAGCTTTGGAAGCAATAATGGCATATGCCTCCTCAGCTGAGTACGCCCTTTGGGACTGGGATGAGTAGGCCGAGTGGGACATTTTGTGTGTGTCGTGTGCGTGTTTTAAAAAAAACAAAACTTTATTCTAGTGTGAGTATGTGCCAGTGTTTGGTGAAACTTTTAGGCGGGGGCTGTCAGGTGCGGAGAGGGCAGACGGTGGCTGTCAGGTACAGAGTGGGCAGACAGGGGCTGTCAGGTGTGGGGAGGGCAGGTGGGGGCTGTCAGGTGCAGAGAGGACAGGCGGGGGCTGTCATATGCGGAGAGGGAAGGTAGGAGCAGTCAGGTGCGGAAAGGGCAGGTGGGGGCTGTCAGGTGCAGGGAGGGAAGGTAAGGGCTGTCAGGTGTGGAGTGGGCAGGCGAGGGCTGTCAGGTGCAGAGAGGGCAGGTGGGGGATGTCAGGTGCGGAGAGGGCAGGGTGGGGCTGTCAGGTGTAGGGGGGCAGGCGGGGTCTGAGGTAAATGCAGGAGCTGGCAGCGGCAGCAGGTCACAGGGCAGGGGGTGATCACTGGGCAGAGGAGGTGATCACTGGACAGGAGGGGTGATCACTGGGCAGGAGGGGGCAGTGGAGGCCAGGAGGGGTGATCACTAGGCAACGGGGGCCAGGGGGGTGATCACTGGGCAGTGGGGTGGCAGCGGAGGGCAGGGGAGGTTATCACTGGACAATGGTGTGATCGCCGGCGGCAGCAGCAGTGGGCGCTCACACCAGGAGTGGTGAGCAGCGGTGGGGCAGCAGAGAAGAAGATTGCCGGATGCACCGGTGGGTGAGTGATAGTAGAGGGGGAAGAATCGGAGGGCAGCAGGGTGATCACAGGGGAGGAAGCGAAGGGGGCCAATGAAGGGCAGTAGCAGGCAGCAGAGGACTACTGGAAGCAGCAGTGGGTGAGAGGGAGCGGAGGTAGGGAGAGTCAGAGGGCTGGGGGGTGATCAGAAGGCAGAGGGTGATCACAGGGCGGGGAGCGGAGGGGGGCAGCAGCAGTAGTGAGACAGCAGAAGAGAGCAGATTGGAGCAGGTATATTACCAGATGGCAGTGGCAGCGGCAGGTGTTCGATAGCAGTGTCACATGGCAGGGCAGCAGGGATCCTCGCTCTTCAGCCTCCACAAACAGGATGAGGCTGAGGAGGGAGGGCACCCACAGGTCACACTGCCCCTCCACATCTGATTGGAGGGATAGCATCACATGGACGCTAGCTCCAATCAGATCTGGGAGGGTGACACAGATGTCACCCTTCTCCAGCCAATGGCTGATGCTGCTGCAGCATCAGCCATGCCTGTTTTTCAATATTTGGCCAAATGCCATTGGTGAAATATTGAAATCACTGTAATTGGCAGTTTCCCTTTCAACTGCCAATCACAGTGATCAGAGGCATGGGGGGGCAAAGCCACCCCCCGGGGTCAACTAGAGGTCCCCTCCTACGTGCAGCTTTAGTGACTTTTCACTGACCCCGTCACCGGGGCTGCACGACCACTAACCCGCCATGACGTTGCACAACGTTATGGGTTGGGAGGGCACCGAAACCCATGACGTTTGTGTAACGTCAAGAGTCGGGAAGGGGTTAAAAGAAACTTGTCAGTTCCTTTATGCCCCTCCAGCTAGCGGTGTCTGTTTCTGCAGTTTTGTAATGCTATTGTAATCATCCCTGTCTGAGCTCAGAATGTAATGTTATGGGTGAAAAAAAAGCAAAAAAGTAAATGAGGCAGTCAGTCTAAATCTTGGAGGATGTAGACTGTTTGGCAGGTTAATAGTTAACATTTCAGCCGAATGTCAGGACATGCTGAGACCTGATGTGATGGCACAAGCATGTTTCTAAAATAGACAGAGCTAAGTCCCCATAGGACATAATGAGTTTGCTCACTTAGTTCTGCCCACTATGGTCACATGATCAGGACAGCCACACAGGTCCTCTAGACATACAAGTTAAGGCTGCTTTCACATCAGCGTTTTGCGCTGATCGCGGCAGTTGCGGGGAAAAAAATGCAACTGCCGTGATTACCGCACAAATTGCAAGCCCCATGCAATGTCTATGCGGCTTGCAGTAAGTTTGCGGCTGGTGCGGAAAGTGCGGTTTGGGCACTTGCGGCAGGTGCGGCCGAGAAAAAAAACACGGCATACCGCGTTTTTTTTGCGGCCGCACCTGCCACAAATGCCGAAACCGCACCTGCCGCACTTACCGCAGGCCCCATAGACAATGTATGGTGCTTGCCACAAGTGTGCCGCAATCGTGGCCATTATGCGGTAATCACGGCAGTTGCGGTTTTTTCACCGCAACTGCCGCGATCAGCACAAAACGCTGATGTGAATACAGCCTAAGAGTGAGTTAACTGTTAATCTGCAAGGCAGCCTACCTCCTTCAAGATGTAGACAGATTGCCTCACTAACATAAGAAAATGTAAGTGTATAAATGCTTTTTTCACCTTAAACATTACACTATGAGTTCAGACAGGGATGATTAGAATCTAATATATAAAGCTGAATGTGTGTATGTGTATGTGTGTATATCCGGGATTGGCATCTACACCGTCGCGACTACAGCCGCAAAATTTTGCACAGTCACACGTCTTAACCCCGAGAGCGTCATAGGCTATGTTGTGAGGTGAAATTTTAACCCCGCGCATTCCAATTAATCAAACAATTTTGCCCCTATCTACATAATGGGGAAAATGTGAATGGAAAAGTGTTGGAGGAAAATCAACAGCTGTCAGCTATAGCCACAAAATTTTGCACAGTTACACGTCTGGACCCCTGGAGCGTCATAGGCTATGTTGTGAGGCGAAATTTAAACCCCGCACATTCCAATTCACCAAACAATTTTGCCCCTATCTACATAATGGGGAAAAAGTGACAGTTACCAGTTGACAGTTGTGAATGAGAGGGGCTTAATGATAGCGCCAAAGACTAACAGCACATACCAGCATATAGTCACTAAGGTGGGGCCCCAACATGAGATATTCACCACGCACGGGGACATGTATACACACCACACGCACACAAAGAGTAACAGCAAGTGTATAGTCGCTAAGGTGCAGCCCCAACATTGGATACTCACCACGCACCCGAACACACACACACCACAAAGAGACACACACAACACAGAGACACACACACACACCCCCAAGGGGACACACACACACCCTATAACAACACATGCACTCACCCCACATGGACACACACACCACAAAGAGACAGACAAAACACAGACACACACACCACACAGACCCCCCCACAAGGACACATGTGGCACCCTGGCACCTGTTGGGCACCACAGAAATCCTTAGA
Organism: Allobates femoralis; assembly: GCA_033576535.1. NCBI lineage: Eukaryota > Metazoa > Chordata > Amphibia > Anura > Aromobatidae > Allobates > Allobates femoralis. Next base: position 230,753,346 of record JARQOC010000003.1, read on the forward strand.
GCACAAATGGAGTAAGTAACAGCACAGCAAAACCCACAAACACCAAACAACACAGCAACACCTTAGAACACCTGGTTTCACCCCGAGCCTCTAGGGGGAGCTACACTGGTGACTTCTAACCAGTTCCCCCTATAAATGGAGGGAGAAACTCCAGAGTGTGGTAGACGCTACAAGAGCTGCCAGCCTGTGTGAAACCTCCACCCTATGAGGAACACACTAGGCCCTGCTAGCCTGTTAGCCAGTGGAGATCCCTGCAATTGGGATAATAGGAAGAAGGAGATCACCTCTCAGGAATACAGAGTTAACCTGACTCTTTCCAAATCATCCGGTTACTGGAACCGAAGCTGAGAGAGCCACCCAGCCATCACAGAGAACCAGCACCAATAACAGGAGGTTTAGCCACCTGTTCCACCTGATGCACCCATCCACGAGAGCCCAGGGAAGAGTACTGATCCTGCTCAGACCCTTTTACAGTGCCCTCAGTGCTGCTAACCAGGTGAAGCAAGTTCCATCATTGAACACCCTGCCCGGTCCGGCTGGATTCCACATCCACCCGACCTTAGCACCAGAAGTAGAGAAAGGAAGCCTAACACTGCTTGCTGTGAAACTCCATAAGTGCCAACTTCACTATCCCGGTCCGAGTGTACCTGACTACGATCCAGTAAAGGTACCTAAAAGAGACTGTGCGTGGTTGTGCATTATTCCTGGATACAGCGCAGCGTCCCGCAGCTGCCTCACAACATCTTGCGCAGCTCCCGGCTCCGGGGATTCCCGCTCATCCTGTGGGGAGCGTTCCATCTCGCTGTGTACCATCCCCCGGAGACCCGAACAGCGCTGGTAGAGTTACCAGAACACCCGCAGGTGGCGTCACGAAGACAAATCACCCCCCACTGTTCCGCCATTCCCCTATTGATCTGGACCACCGGGCCTACACTACCGCAGGCGCGGTTCCGTGACTGGAGGAGAAACAACGCCGGCTACGTGTACCCCCCGGCTACGGTGAGTCACACACACATAGCCACCCTATAGGAACACATGCACTCACCCCACAGGGACACACACACACCACAAAGAGACGCACACACACCACACAGACCCCCCCCCACAGGGACACATACACACCCTATAGGTACACATGCACTCACCGCACAGGGACACACACATACCACAAAGAGACACACACAACACAGAGACGCACACACCCCACACAGACACCCTCCCACAGGGACACACACATACACAACCTATAGAGACACATGCACTCACCCCACAGACACACACACACACACACCACAAAAAGACACACACAACACAGACACAAACACACCACACAGACCCACCCACAGGGACACCCACACATACACACACTATAGGGACACATGCACTCACCCCACAGGGACACACACACCACAAAGAGACGCACACAACAGAGACACACACCACACAGACCCCTCCACAGGGACATACACACCCTATAGGGACACATGCACTCACCCCACAGGAACACACACACACACACACACACCACAAAGGGACACACACAACACAGAGACACACACACCCCCAAGGGGACACACACACCCAATAGCGACACATGCACTCACCCCACATGGACACACGCACACACCACAAAGAGACACACACAACACAGACACACACACCACACAGACCCCCTCACAAGGACACACACAAATAGCCACCCTATAGGGACACATGCACTCACCCCATAGGGACACACACACACCACAAAGAGACACACACAACACAGATACACACACACCACAGAGACCCACCCACAGGGACACACACACATACACACACTATAGGGACACATGCACTCACCCCACAGGGACACACACAAACACACACACACACACCACAAAGAGACACACACAACAGAGACACACACCACACAGACCCCCCCACAGGGACACACACACATACACACCCTATAGGGACACATGCACTTACCCCACAGGGACACACACATACACACACCCCAGGGACACACACACCACACAGACAGACACAGATGTGCACAAATCACCTCACACAACTCGCCTCATACGTGTGCTATCTTTAATTTTCAAACATGAACATCTGATTAAAAACAGCCAATGTGCAACACATGTGCCATATAGGGAATTAAGGCAGATGTCAGTCATATGAGCTGTCTATTATGCGTATGTGTTAGGTAACATATACTGCCTGGCCAGAGGGAGGGTTTACTGTTGGCTGAAGATTTATTAGGCTGCCTATAGCAACCAATCACAGCTCAGCTTCTATTTTCTTACAGATCATTAATATGACATATTCAAATTCTATTTTGTTATAGCTAACAGCAGTTATTTATTAACCCGGGCGTAGCCGGTACTACAGCTAGTAATATTATAAAGCTGCAGCTACAGACACTGATAGCTGGGGGGCATAAACCACCTGACAGGTTCCCTTTAAGGAATGAAGAGCAAGAATTTTTCTGAGTGTTGTAATGTGTATGGGAGACATAGCAGCTAATCTCGTCCCATTAACTCTGAACAAGGAGACTTTCAACTGTAAGTGCCCATGGAGGGTAAAATTGGTAAAATGAAGGTTATTATGAAAAGTTACATAAAAGTACACTTATGCTTTTCTTTTCTTTGAATGTCAATGTATACAGTATACCAGTACTCTTGATGTTCAAGTCTGACTTAAAATGGCTTAAGCCCCTTTCACATCAGCGGTAATCGCTGATCGCGGCAGTTGCAGTGAAAAAAACGCAACTGCTGCAATTACCGCATAACAGCCGCACTTGCAGTTCACCTGCGGTAAGCTCCATGCAATGTTTATGGGGCTTGCGGTAAATGTGCGGCTGGTGCAGCAAGTGCGGTTTTGGCACTTGCGGCAGATGCGACCGTGAAAAAAAGCGCGGCTGACCACGTTTTGTTCATGGCCGCATCTACTGCAATTGCCGAAACCGTAACTATACCGCACTTGCCCCACCTGCCGCAAGCCCCATAGACATAGCATGGGGCTTGCTTCAAGTGAACCGCAAGTGCGGCCGTTATGCGGTAATCACAGCAGTTGCGTTTTTTTCACCGCAACTGCCTCGATCACCGACTACCACTGATGTGAAAGGGGCCTTAATGAAGTATGATATGTAATAGACACATTAGTTTTGATGAAACTGTTAAGATAAAATTATCATTTATAAAGACTTCTCCCACTGTCTTTAAAGTATACAAGTTTAGTGAAGGCTAAATCAGTATCAGAAGTTTAAAGTGGTTGATTGGGGCTTACATGTTAATGACTAATCCGAAGGATAGATCATCAATATGAGATTGGTGGAGATCCAATACCCTCCACCTACACTGATCTCACATTGATGATCCATCCTAGGGATAGATCATCAATATGTAAGTCCTGGACAACCACTTTAAGAAACAGACAACAGACCGTGTGTTGACAGCTTCTATAATATATACTAAAGGCCAACGTCAATTACAGTGATAAAAAGATAACTCTAAGATGCTGGCTGACAGCAGAGCAAGGACAAGGCAAGATTTATATGAGCAAAAGAAACAATTATATACAGACATTGGGTGGTGAAAGAGTAGAAGAGAATGTTATGGACAAATTAGTTTAAATTATAGGTATTTGGATATGTGTGATGAAGACAAATGAAAATTTGCTACTGCTGATAAATATTTGACCCTGAGTCAAATAGGGTGTGTGTGCAAAATTTTGTGATTGTGGATGCAATGTTGCGAATTCCTTTAATGTACATACATACACACATACATTCGCAAAATTTTTTAATTGTAGATACAATGGTGCAAATTCCTTTACTGGACATACATATATACATACATACATTCATTTATTTCTGCAATTCTTACCTCCCTTTCTTCCATGGTCCTTGAGAAAGCAGCTCTTGCCTCCCTTTCTTCCATTTCTGAACTAATTTCGGTAATTCTTGCCTCCTTTTCTTCCATTTTCTGCTCATGTAATAAGCTCTTTATCTTATGAGTCATAAGATCAGAATGATCAGGCAGTGTCATGCCTCAGAATTTTTTAAACTAGCATTCTACATTCTATTGTGAGATCACAATGGAGGGGTGTGGCTATGTTTAATGGGTGTGGTTATGTGGAGTGAGGCGTGGTTATCTGGAGTGGGTGAGGCTTGCCTCGCATAGGCAAGTCTATGCGGCGTGGGATGGGGCTATGTGGAGCAAGTGTGGCAATGAGGAGTGGGCATGGCCTTGTGGAATGGGCATGGACATGTGGAGTGTATGTGATTAGCTTTACCTGGCTAGACACAGAAATTGCGCGGAGCCCCACGCATTTTTTTTTATTATTTCATGAAATTCATGAAATAATTAAAAAAAGGGCTCCCCTATATTCTTGTGTCCGACCAGGTACAAATAGGCACCTGGGGGTTGGGGGCAGCCCGTCGCTGCCTGCTGGATCCGGCTGGTTCCAGAAATACGGCGAAGCCAGGTACAACTAAGCATCTGGGGGCTGGAATCCGCAGTGCAGGGATGCCCAAGCTTTCTGGGCACCCCCCGCTGCAAATTGCAGCCCGCAGCCGCCCCAGAAGATGGCATGTACATTGAAGCGCCATCCTCTGGCGCTGAACCCCGCTCTTCCAGCGGCCCTGGTGGCGGTGGCACGCTGGGCAATAAAGAGGTTAGGGCCAGCTTTGTATTATCAGCTGGCCCTAAGCCCGAAATTTATGGTGGTCACGCCAATATTAGACATGACCGCCATGAATTTCTATTACATTGTTTTAAAAAAAACACAACACAGAGAAAATATTTTATTAGAAATAAAAAAAAACCCATTAGGGACTCCATCTTTAATTAAAAAAATCCTCTTCCGTCCGACGCAGTCCAAAATGCGATGTCCTCTCTGCTACATCCCTTTGCATAGATATAGATGTCTATGCACAGGGATGAGCAGACTGAGAACAATCTCAGCTCTGCTACATCAGGCAGCAGGCGGGCTGTAGGACCCTGGAGCTGCGGCAGCCAGCACAGAGCAGACAGCCTGACTCCTTACTGTGCGAGTTTCCCAGCGATTACTTACACAGTAAACGAGTCCAATGCAAGTCAATGGCAATCCTAGTTTTGTCAGAGTCTCTAACAAAACTAGGATTGCTTCAGGCTGAAGCTTCCGAGACACATCTGTGATTTGTAAATCGCACACTACTCGCTATTACTCGCTTCCCCATTCATTAACATTGGACTCACTAGACTTGCATCAAGTAGCGAGTCCCGGGCTCGGAATCGCTAGAGTCAAGCGATTCCGAGTAATTTAGGACTCACCCATCACTACTATGCATTTATTTCCATTATTTATTTATTTTTACACACCATGAAATCAGGTTGGTTGCCATACACTAATGTGTATGACAACCAAGCACAGACACCATCCAGATTGTTGAAATTCATTCTGATTGCAACAGCCAGTCACACAGAGATTGAGTGGCTGTGATTTGTTTTGTTGCTGGTCAGTGAAGTGAATATGTATGAAGCTTAATGGGCGGGAGCAGAAGTAAGTGAGAGGGAGAGCGGACACGGAATCAAGTAAGCAGCTTGGGACTGGTAAGATGATCTGTGTGTGTATATGTGTATGTGTTATTTGAGCTGTATTTGGCAGCTTTTGTACACCTTTAAAGGCTTTTTCTATGTGTTTCATGTTGCCTGCCATTGATTTCAATGGCGTTCAAGGGATTTGTTTAACTTTTCGGCAAACAATTTGGTGAACACCCTGGCATTTGCCAAACCAAACCGAATCTGAACACTCGGGTGTTCGCTTATCTTTACTTGTGATGGATCACAGATCTCAAGTACAATCTATGTTGAAAAATGTTGACACTCATATATGAGTTAGTTGTATAATCTGTAGCACTAGTGACAACACAGACAAGTAGGGAAGCAGGGTCATCAAACATTATGAAGTCAGATACCAGGAGAGCACATCAAGACAGAGGGAGTAAACAGGGGTACCGTAAGGTCATGATCTGAAGTCAGTTATCTAGGGAGTAGTGGATCAGAACAAAGGGAAAAGACAAAAGGATGGTCAATCACAGTCAAAGTCAGGAAGAAAAAGACCAATTCCCAGAGCACAGAAACAAGTGGTCAACTAGCAAAACAGAGCTGATACTAAGACTGGTAGTGCTCTGGGAAATTTTGCACAGCTATACAGCACCTCCCAGAATGAGATTGGGTCACTGAGCTGTCAATCAGACTGCCAACAACCCAGCATATCCTTGCTTCAGATAGAATGACTGAGCTGTCAATCACCCAGCCCAGCACACCCTGAATATAGAGCAAAGGAATCATGACAGTATTCCCTCTTCTAATGGGGACCACTGGACTCCCAGGTTTCTGAGAAATCATTCTATGGAAGGCCCTGATCAAACAATCAGCCTTAATAGCATGAGTCATAACCCAAGATCTCTCCTCGGGTCTGTATCCCCTCCAGTGAACCAGATACTGGATGGAATTCCACGATCCTCTGAATCTTGAATTCTAAATATCCATCGACGGAAACAGGAGTAGGCAGAGACACAGTTGACAACATTGGAGTGACAAATTCTTTAACAGTGATATGTGGAAAACATTAGGGATCTGAAAAGACTGAGTAAACTAAAATCTAAAGGCGACCAAATTGCTCGCCTCAAGAATCTCATATGGACCAATAAATTTTAGATGCAACTGCGTCAATGGCGCCTTTGCTTTAATATTTTTGTAAAATAACTAAATCTTATCTCCAACTTTGAAGACCAGACCTGCAAAATGCTTCCTAGTGGTCTTACATTTTTGACAAAATTAATACATATATATTCTTTAAGACATATGGTATTCTTTTTAACCTCCTTCCATGCATCCCCTAGTTTCACCAAAATGAGAATAGAAACTATAATTGCCAAAGAAAGGCAAGATTCTAGTAAACTGATTGACCCGACTGTTAAAGGGAACCTGACCCCACCAAATGACCCCAAACTCTATCAATACCTGTCCCTGCACCCTTAAAGATCATTAGAAGCGGTCCTTTTGTGTAAAAAAAGCATTCAGTAACATTGTGAAAAACGCTATTATAAACTTACATGTCAAGGCAATCTTCACATTGAATAAGTCTCACAGGGCGTTCCCTGTGAGACTCTAAGCCCTCCTGACCTGCTCATTATCACACTCCGATGGTCATGATAACTAATTCTAATCCTCCTCGCCCTGCAGAAAGGCGGTAATAGCCGGTGTGACGCTATTTGCTTCACATCCGGTCCTTGTGACGTGTGTACACCCTTTAGGTGTAAGCCGACAAGCCGCGCATGCGCAATGCGCATGGTGAGGTCAGCTTACACCAGAAGGGTGTACACACGTCACAAGGACCGGATGTGACGCAAATAGCGTCACATTGGCTATTGCGCCCTTTCTGCAGGGCGAGAAGGATTAGGATTAGTTATCATGGCCATCGGGCGTGATAATGAGCGGGTCAGGAGGGCTTAGAGTCTCACAGGGAACGCCCTGTGAGACTTATTCAATGTGAAGAAGTCCCTGACATGTAAGTTCATAATAGCGTTTTTCACAATGTTACTGAACGCATTTTTTACACAAATGGACAGCTCCTAATGATCTTTAAGGGTGCAGGGACAGGTTTATTAGGGTTGGGGGTGATTTGGAGGAGTCAGGTTCCCTTTAATATCAAACTCAGCAAAACATAACATTGAGGACAAGTTCTCCTGCTGCGCTACAAGAAAACACTTTAACATTTGCTCCAATGATTGATTAGTCCTCTCAGTATGACTGTTCTTTTTAGTATAACAATCAGAGGATAATGACAAATCGATTCCCAATTTTTTAGAAAACGCCCTCCAAAATTTGGGGACAAATTCCTCTCCCCTATCAGATAAAATGCTCAGAGTCATTGGTTGACCACCAAAAGAGTCTAACAATAGATTTCAGGGTAGATGTGACTCCCAGGTGATCACCAAAACGAGGTCATAATATTCCTGCAACAGACGTAATCTCAGGTTCACAGGAACAAACAATTTGATCCCTGGAGTGGTGGAAAGCTTCACAGATCTCAGCTTCTCCAAGTATACATAGCAACCACAATACCTTGAAAGGGAATGGAGGATGAAAATTCTGGTGGAGAAAATGCATCAAGGCTGCATGACAAAGCTATAGTCTTCACATAATTCGTGCCAGGCCAAATCGAGTTGGAAGAATTGAATCTAGATAAAAATAAGGACCATCTAGTCTGCCTTGAGCTTAACCGCTTGACAGATTCAATATAAGCTACATTTTTATGATTCATTACAACTGTGACCAGATGAACAGCTACCTTCAAGAAAAGTCTCCATTCTTCAAAAGCAAATTTAAGAGTGAGCAATTCATGATTCCCAACATCATAATTTCTCTCAGCAGACGAGAATTTACTACAGAAAAAGGCACATGGCTGAAACTTGGTCAACGTTTTGGGACCTGGAAACAGTACTGCCCCTTCCCTGATTTCAGAAGCATCTACCTCTACAATGAACGGCTCCTGGAGATCTGGTTAGATAAGAACTGGTGTGGACATAAATAATTTTTTCAATTTGTTAAAGGCCTCAGCAATATCTGGCAAGCAAAACCTAAAATCCGACACCTTATGTGTGAGATCAGTAAGTGGTTTGACAATCTGAGAAAAAACCCTATTACATTTACTGTAGTAATTGATGAATTCTAGAAACCATTGTAATGCTTTAGGGTCCTCAGGTTTAACAAAATCAATTATGACCTGTACTATATCAGGATGCATCTTAAACCCACCAGCAGATACAAACAAAATTTCCTGCTCAGAAAATGTACATATCTCCAATTTAGCAAACAGACACTCTAAGTTTTTGTAAAACAAAACAGACATGTTCCTAGTGTGATTCCAGATAAGGCAAAAAAAATATTGAATATCGCTCAGATAAACTATGACAAACCTTGTAATCCCATCAGAAAAAAATATAATTCATAAAGTTTAAAAAAAAAATGCTGGCAGATTAGTTAATCGAAAAGCCATGACAATATATTCAAATAGACCCTCATATGTTAAAAATTATGTCTTCCTTTTATCACACTTCTGGATGCATATCAAATGATAAGCCACCTAAGATCAAGTTTATAGAACCATTTGGGACTAGCAAACTGATTATATAGGTCAGAGATAAGTGGAAGTAGGTTAATATTTTTATCCATAATTTTGTTTAGTTCACAGAATTTGAGGCAGGGACAGAGACCCCCCTCTTTCTTTTTCTTTTTAACAAAGAAAAACCAGCAGCTACAGGCAAGGAGGAAAAACAGATATGATCCTTCTGTATTTACGTTTTCTTTCATGGTGGTCCATCCCGGACTTGATAGATTATACAGGCAAGCTTTCAGCAATTTGGCATCAGAGATAAGATTGACAACAAAGTCATAGGGACGATGGGGAGGTGATATATCTGCCTCTTTTTCTGAGAACCCATCTCCAAAATCCTTCAGGTACCTCTGCAGACCCTCCAGACTAGCAGGGAAAACCTGTACAGAATGATGGCATTTCTTATAATAGGTGCTCTACTTAACAATATCCTTCTGACACAAATCAATGACAGGATTGTGAATAAGCAGCCATGAAATTCCCAAGATTAATCCCGCAGGTAAGTTATCCATTACCTAACAGGAGATGGACTCAGAGTGCAGTGCTCCCACTCTGAGTGTGAATTGCACTGTGACCAGCTGGACAAGATTCTGGAGTAATTATGTAATTTCCAATGGCATCAACCTGGATGGGTACTTCCAACCTAACTGTCCCTAATCCTAATCTCAGAACTGTCCTAAATCAATTAAATTGGCAGCAGATCTACAGTTAACAAAAACAAGTGCAGGTAAAGAGTGATTTTCGAAAAGAAGTTCCACACTCAACAGTACTTTATCTGAGTAGTAGAAAGGTGCCTGGAAGCCTCGGGGTGGTCCTTAATCATTCAAACTTAGATATTCTTGTTTGCTTGAGGGTGAGCCAAACAGTCCTTATGGAAATGTCCAGTATGACCACAATAAAGACAGAATCCATGATTGATTTGTCATCTCTTTTTAATGGTCCTTGCCCTGGCTGCTTCCACCTCCACAGTTAAGGGGATTGATCCAGGAAAAATTTCCAAAACTCCTGTTGTTCATCAAATCTCTCCCAAATGTTATGATCCATACAAATAGCCTGAGTCATAACCTTCCCCAAGGAATAAGGTGGAGTGTGCAAAGCTAGAGGATCCTTAAGTTAATCTGAGAGATTTCTATAGAACTGACACCAGAGAACTGCATCATTCTACAGAACGTCAGAGTACCATTGTTGGAAATTGGAACTAAAGTCTTCAGCATTGCTGCTTCCCTGTGTCAGGTTCATGATCTTTGCCACTTGGATCCTGTCATGTTCATCATAGATCATCCCTAATGTGTCAAAAAAGGTGTCCTGGGGCTAGTAGAGAAAACACCCAAGTCTGAGGACTCCCTCGTAGAAAAGTTATGATTATTCCCACCCGCTGGGACTCAGTCCCTGATGACCTGGGTCACAGAGTGAAAAATAACCTGCAGCTCTCCCTGAACTTCTGAGTTGGTCTACTTCACAAGAAAATTTGTAAGGAAGGGCCATGCAGGTTTCATAGAATCCAACAGCATATCCATGCTGGAGGCAGAGCCTTATAGGGAGTTTTCATAAAACTAGAAACCTTTCTCTGCAATTGTGATTGCAATGATTTCAGATTAATATTTTCCTTCACCAGATTCTCCACCTGTTCACCAAGTATGTGAACAGGATTATGAAACACAGTCAAGATCATGCAGAAAAGATCAATTCCCAGAGCACAGAAGTAAGAGGCCAACCAACACAACAGAGCAGAATCCATAACTGGCAGTGCTCTGGGAAATGCTGCACAGCTAAAAAGCTGGACAATAAAGGAGACAGGGAAACCCCTTCAAAAACCCAGCAACTCCCAAAATTAGATTAGGTGACTGAGCTGTCAATCACAACACCAAAAGCCAAGCACCTCCCCTTCCAGATAGAATGACTGAGCTTTCAATCATTCAGCTCAGCACACCCTAAATAGAGAGTATAGGAATCATGACACATTCAATTCTAAATATATGGGTCTTAAAAAAAAAGAAAAATTATTTTTCTAGTCTCCCCTCTTCTCTTGGAAAGATTTTCACATCTTTGTTGTAGAAGTAACATTACACTTTACTTGGAATAGTGTCCCAGCTCAAATGGTGTAAAACATTGCCAAGCCATTAACCTTCTTCCACCTAATTGTAAAGTAAGCAGTATGCATTCCAATAGGCAGCAATTTGTTCAGGTATTTGCCAAAGATTAATGCACCAAAATGTCAGATAATAAAATGAGATTCATCTCTCCAAATAAATCATTTCCACTGCTATAGAGTGTAAGGATGGCATACGTTCCAGCCAATGATTAGCATAGTGCATGGTAATCTTTAGCCTGCTTACATGTTAACTATGGAAATATATTTAATGAAGCTCCTGGTAGACAGTTTTTGTACAGTGTCAAACAACAGAGGATATATATACAGTACAGACCAAAAGTTTAGACACACCTTCTCATTCAAAGATTTTTCTGTATTGTCATGACTATGAAAATTGTAGATTCAAGAGTGTGCAAAGCAGCAATCAAAGCAAAAGGTGGCTACTTTGAAGAACCTAGAATATAAGACATATTTTCAGTTGTTTCACACTTTTTTGTTAAGTATATAATTCCACATGTGTTATTTCATAGTTTTGATGCCTTTAGTGTGAATCTACAATTTGCAGTCATGAAAATACATATTGGTCTGTACTGTATATATGTATATAAATATATATGTGTGTGTGTGTGCCATATGAGTCAGCACTCAGTGGCCTCGTGCTGTAGTTTTGCTTGGTCTGCTGATTCCTAGATGAGTTGTTGTGATTCAAGATGTTCCCTCTCCCTAATAAGAGAACTTTCAACTGACTGAGACAGATCTAGTGTGGCACCCCAGAGTCACAGTGCCACAGTGTCACCATTACTAGGTGTCACCAGAAAGCAGTAAAGGGTATTCCACTCAGGCAACACACAAACAACACCAACACCTACCAGCCAGAAAGGGGAGACCAAGCCCGGCTTCAGGGTGAGCTCCCCTATATGTTCTGGTCTGAGGAGCAACAAGCTCAGTTCAGTCCCCAGGAGGGCTGTGAAGAGCACAATTCAGTGTCAGCGAGAACAGTGCAGAGGACCTGAGTGCAAAAGGGCCGTGCCAAGCCTATCTCAGAGTTCCACAATGAACACCAGGCCTAAGGTTGAGGAGTGACCCCTTGAACATGGTTTGTGCTGCCTGCTATACAGGTACAGACTAGGATCAAGAAGAGGACTGTAGCACAGCTTCATGCAGCGAGGTCCAAATCACACAGTGCAGAAGGGAGGCCTCCATCCCACCTGGCTAGGTGGATCTCCTGATTGCTTCCAGGCTGCCCAGGTCCACAGTAACATCTACATCGGTGCCCCGGATTGTAACTGCAACAAACAAGGGTAAAGAAAACATTCATTGCTGTGGCCTCCAGTTATTCCTCTGTCCTGCACCTCAACGTCCACCATCCCATTCAAAAACTGTTATAACTGCCCTTGGGATCTACTCCACTTGTTGGGAGCCAATCCATGCCAGCTGCCCGTCCATCGACCCCCAGAGGTTCTGCAGCAGTGGTGGCTACCCAGAGCCACAAACCACAGGTGGCATCACAAATAATCCTTACTATAATTTCCCCTAAAAACTCTTTATCACAGAACCCAGGGTCACGGAGCCAGGTCTCGATCCCTGTGACTCCCCAGAAACACTGCAGCCCGGTTCCGAATACTCCATGACCTTGGAGCACATCATAACTGGCGTTCACATTTTTATTTTAGAATAATGTAGAAAAAGTGATTTTATTAAACTTTCTAATATACTTCATTAGAAAATTCTGATTGCAAACTATTCATAATCCTTCTACAAAGTGTCCCAGCTGCGCTGTGAGTGAAGCAGTCACATGTTTTCTGTCAGTCACAGCCGTCTTCAGTGCATACGGACCTGTAACATTGTATCAGATTTTTCTGAAGGAGCCTAGGTTTCTTAAGCAATCTTATGGGGCCGTCACACGCGTCAATATCGCGTGCACGATCACTGCTGCACGTGACGTTGCAGCAATATTGACGCGTGTGACAGGGAGCATCAACCAGCGATAAATCGCTGCGTGTGACACCGGGAGATGTGATCAGCCAGCTCCCAGCGCCTCTCATGGAGCGCTGGGAGCTGGTATCCAGGGTAAACTGCAGGTAACTAGGCAGCGCGAGCTGCCTAGTTACCCGCAGTTTACGCTGGATACCAGCCTGCAGACATCGTGGAAATGATATAGAAATCATTTCCACGATGTCGCTGGTGAAATGATCGCTGGTGAGTCTGCCTGTGTGACAGCTCACCAGCAATCATCCGTCAATGTCGTCAGCGATCAGATTGCTGATGACATTGATGCGTGTGACGGCCCCATTATAGTTCAGGATCAGATCAGACTAGTTTCTGCCAGAAAGATGTATCACAATTTCTGTTAACCCTTTCTCTGCTATCACATCACATTGCACTAATCCCTATGAGCTGCTGGCCACACCCACACAGACAGAAAATGTTGTTTTTCAAAATAGCACAGAAAAATGTAAGAAAATAAGTTATATGGAAGAAAAAGGATTAGCTGCTGTGCGACCCCTCATTAACAACCAATGCAGTATTGTTTTTTTTTTTTTAAATAAAATAACATTTAGACTTTAAACTACTGAATATCATTGGGCAAATTTATCAAGACTGTTGTAGTTCACTCTTGAATTAATTCAGTCTTGCAGGAGTTTAAGCCACCAAATTCATTGAGAGGCATACACCACATGGTGAATTTGGCATTGGCAGACTTCCCTTTCCATGATCCATGCCAGATATGTGACTCTAGTCAGTGACCGGAGTAACATTTCTGCCCTTCAAAATGAAGGAACTCTTGAGGAATTGGATGGGTGTGCATGGTTCGCTTAATCCCCCCGGGCTCCAGCTTCACCCACTTCGATAGAGCTGATTCAAACTAATATGAAAACAACAAAAGTCTACTTTTCAAAGCTTTTATGCCATTTATCTGGGGTAAAAGATTTGATGGATCATCCTAATGATTAAGAAAACATTCCAAATACTTTTGGTTACATAATTGTATCTTTGTTATAAAAAGTTCTGATTGAGTGAATTTCCCTCTAATACCAGAATAAAAAAAATCAAAACACAACTCTACCTGCCCTTGAAGTTGTATTGAAATGATTTAGATCTTTCTTAATGTCCCCATTACTTTGAAGTTGTCATGAGAATGCTCTACAGGAGCGCTGTCATTGGTCGCTTGGGAGCCAGTAGGAAACTCTTTAAGTGTTAATGGTCCATTTAGTTGAGCCCAATTTTGGCCCATTAAGTGACTGTATACAAGTCAATTGACACTTGTTTACATAGGCCAACAAGTACTGAAGTAAAAGGATGACTACTAAGGATGCTTACTGGCATGTTTCCACAAGCCGATAATCGGGAAAGAGGATTCATAAAAAAGATTATTTGGCTCATCTAAAAGCACTTTAATTGTTTCACACAATGACAATAATATAACTATGTAGACCAATAATGAGAAATACTCAATGTCTCCCCCAGTAACCATGAATATTGTATTATTGATCGTTCTCTGCAACACAGGAAATGATTACTAACTGCGGGCAACTAGGCATAAACCATGCAGATGTACGTGTCCGATAGATACATACAATCAGATTAAAGAAAAGGATTTTCCAAACATGATTATATCTTAACTTAAAAATATAAATAGATCCAGTAATAAGACTTTTTTTGTTTTAGGGGAGTAGATAGATAGATAGATAGATAGATAGATAGATAGATCTATTATCCTGTTGACCAATTATTGCTCAGCCACCATACAGTAATTAATTTACGTCTTCATATGGGTGTCAACATGGGTGTCAGCCAGAGAAATAATTAAAGGCTAATAACATACAGCTAAGTCACACATTCAAGACGGCATAAACAACAAACAATAGGGTAAGACTGGATGCTGGAGAGCGGTGTCTGGGCATTGCCTCAGATAAACTGTGTGCACATTGACACTGTCACGCTCCCCGCAGCCCCGAGTGTGCTGGTAGCTCGGTGCAGACAGACAGCTTGAATTAATCCCAGGAGGAGTGCATGACAGGCGAGTGAAGCAGACAATTAGAATGGAGGAGGAAATTGGAAATGGCAAAGGTGTGAACATATGTCAAATTACAACTAAATGATAAATTACAATTCTGTCATTGAAATAAATGGTAATTAAGAAAGATTTCAGCTATCTCGCTTAAAAAAAGACAATAATAAAATGCATTGGCATGCAGTCATTTTTTTTATTTATGTTACTGAGATTCGTTGTCCTCGTTTAACGTATTTGCCATGTCCGGAAGATTGCCAAAAGTCTTTCGAATATGTTGTTTTGTCTACATTAAAGCTAAAGCTTTTTTTGCGCCTCTCCTTTTCTTCCACTATGTCCTAATACAGACAGAAGAGTAGGGTCAAAAAAAAGAAAAAGGGAAAAAAGCAAGAGCAGGAAACTGATAGTATCTAATAAAGCATGAGCAGAGGTAAAAAAAAATGGTCTGCCGGAGCTGCTGAACCCTAATTATTTTAAACAAGCACAGTCCAGCTGACAATTAGGAAATTCTTCTTTATGGCTTGGGGGATTCATATGAAACCTCATAATCACTGTATACACGTCCTTTCATTTAGACAGTAATGAATGTGAGAGAGCAGAAGGGGAGAGAAAGGAGGGGCTGTTACTGTTAGACCACTCCAACACATTTCCCAAACAGCTGCGTAATTACCATGACTTTTGAATTCATAAACCAGCCCCAATTTAGGGGACCATTTGTGAAGGTCCTGCAAACAAGCAGCACACTAATGGCTACAAAGGGGTAGAGGCTGCTATTAGTGGCCATGCAGAGGATACGGCTGCAACATTCATTTATTGCTAAATAAGAGATACAGTCATACCGCTTCCAATAAAATAATGAGCGCTGTGTATTTCTATAATCTGCTGATGAATTGTATTTCTTTAATTTACACATCCAATTAAAATCAAATCTAATAAAATGCGGCAGCTATTTCTCATAAAGCCTAAAAAAAACTGCTGAATTTTTCCTTCTTTGCCTGAAACATATAGCAAATTTAAGATAAATTACATTTACAAATTTATGATAGATCACATTTCTTATTTCCCTTCTATTCTATTGTATAGGTTCGGGGCCAGTATTATTTATCGCAATTATTGTTCAAGACCGGAAAATTAACTAGTTAACATAACATTGTCAAAATAGTTTCTGGCAAACAACTTAATTTCCACTCACCCTTCTTTTTTGAAGAAGACCAGTTAATTTATTTTCATACCAATTAAAAGGGTTCTTTTACCACTTTGAACATGTTAAATTGACCACAGCATGGAAGAGCATCTGCAGAGATAAGCAAAATGTAGTTTGTATGTTTTTAATTTCTTCCCTCTCCTTTGCGGAGACATTAGTTTGGAAACTTTAGGTTATAATTTATTATATAGTTCAATAGGGCATTATCAGGGCCTTGTCTTTGGAAGTGTGTACTTTATCCTCTGAATGAGGTAGACCAATCATCAGGCAGGGCCATGCAGGGGAGGAAAGAACACACCCTTTTTCTCTTATTGATCACTGCAGCTACAATTTAGAGATAAAAAAGAGTGGAGTTGTACACCATTTCAAATATTTCCAGATCTGATCTTACAGCAGTCAGTGTGGGGCGAGGGTTAGAGCTGACAGCACTGTGTTTGAAATAATACAGCAGTGCTTAACTATGTTTCATTGTTTAACCCCTTCACAGCCAAGGGCGTATATACAGTGCCTACAAGTAGTATTCAACCCCCTGCAGATTTAGGTGGTTTGATAAGATGCAAATAAGTGAGAGCCTTCAAACTGCAAACGAGAGTAGGATTTATTAACAGAAGCATAAATCTTACAAACCAAAAAGTTATGTTGCTCAGTTGAATTTTAATACATTTTAAACATAAAAGTGTGGGTCAATTATTATTCAACCCCTCAAATCACCAGCATTCTGTTTGGTCCCCCTCAAGTATTAAGAAGTAGTTCAGGCACAAAGAACAATGAGCTTCACATGTGTGGATTAATTATCTCTTTTGCCAGCCTTTTCTGACTATTTAAGACCCTCCCCAAACTTGTGAACAGCACTCATACATGGTCAACATGGGAAAGACAAAGGAGCATTCCAAGGCCATCAGAGACAAGATCGTGGAGGGTCACAAGGCTGGCTAGGGGTACAAAACCCTTTCCAAGGAGTTGGGCCTACCACCTAAATCTGCAGGGGGTTGAATACTACTTGTAGGCACTGTATATGCCTTTGGCCGTGTCGCTCCCCCTAATGCGAGCTGATGCACCTAGCTTCCATCATGTCTCACACATCTAAGCTGAACTCATTAGCTGAGATGTGTAGCTAACAGTACCGATCAGATCAGCGATCAGATCAGAGATCAATCACTGATAGTGCGATCGAAGGCACCGCCGCAGGAATCGCACCATTCCGCATTGGTATTGGAGGTACCGTGATGCAATTATGGGACCTCCACTGTTACCTTGACAGTCTGGGGTCTTGTGATGACCCTGGATGCTGTCTGCAATCACTTACTGTGGATTGCTGGTGAGCGCTTGCATCCACAAAAAGTTGTCATTTCTGCTATGTAGAGAGATGCTGCAGCATGTCTCTACATAGCAGAAGCAATCAGACTGTGCAGCACTGAGACACCGTAGGGGCCAATGTAAAATAAAGAAAATATGATTAAAAAAAGTTTTTAAAAATATGAAAAAATTATCAAATTTAAAATTACCCCCGTTTTGCCCCATTGAACATAAAACTATTAAATATGGCATAAAAAGAAAAAAGATAGCGGCACTCACCGGGCATGTTTCAAAGGTGCTTTATTTGGGTACCCTCATTCCAGGGTCCCACTCGGAAGGGAGGGGGTGCAGAGACAGCAGAGATGACGGATCTCCGTTTCGGGGCTTCTACCCCTTCCACGGACCTCAATGTCTCAAACTATTAGATAGATAAAAAAAATACACATGTGCTATTGCCACATTCAGAAATTACCAATCTATCAAAATATAAAATTAATTACCGTAATCAGATCGGTAAAGTGTATAATGGAAAAAAAAGTACTAACGCCAAAATTATGCTTTTTGGTCGCTGCAACATCGATATAAAATGCAGTAACCGGCAACCAAAACAGCGTATCTATCCAAAAATAGTATCATTAGACATGTCAGCTCAAGACACAAACAATAAGCCCCAGAATCCCAAAAAATGATGACACTATGGTTCATGGAAAATGGCACAAAAACGTAATTCTTTTTCTTTAAAAACCTTTGATTTATTTTTCACCATGTAGATAAAAGTAAAAGTATACATGTTTGGTATCTACAAACTCGTACCGACCCGAGGCATCACACCTTCATGTCCTTTTTACCATATAGTGAATATGGTGAATAAAAAACATTAAAAAACTAAAGTGTAATTGCACTTTTTTGCAATTTCACCACAGTTAGATTTTTTTTTTTTCACTCTGTGGTAAAATAAATGATTTTATTAAATAGTACAATTTGTCCTGCAAAAAACAAGTCTTCATGTTTCTGTATTGATGGAAAAATATAAACGTTATGGCTCTTGAAAGAAAAGGAGAGAAAAACAGTAAAGGAAAACTGCCCCGGGGGTCACAGGATAAAGAGGGGCAGCTTGGAATCTTTTTTTGCACATGATAAAACAGAGATGGTAAAATGGTAAATACTAACACACTGACAGAACTCTAAACTCTGATCCTGCACAATAATGAAAATTAGTCTGATTTTGTTACACATAAAATAATATGCACGTCTGAATGAGACTTTAAAGTAGCTTACCCAATGATAAACTGATCATAGTTTTTTACACTATTTTAACCCACAAAGGTCAGTTGTAATTTGTAATAGAAACTGTCGGCAAGTGATTAAATCTTCTGCAGCACAACCCCATGAAGCATAAAGGAATCGTCTTACTCTACGAAATCGGTAACAAAATCGTTAGTACGTCACAGGTTTTCAGTCATTCTAACGACGTCGTAACAAAGTCATTCAATGTGGCATGTAGAAACGATCAACGGTAATCAAGCAGATCGTTGATGGGAGGTTGATGAAGCGGACCTTAAACCAAACGATGAGCATTCATTCAACCTGCAGCATGGGTGTGTGTGACACCTCGATAACGATGTGGTTAACGACCTCGCCTATTGAGAAATGAAGGACGTAGGCGAGCTAACAACCACAAGTATCGCTTGCTTGTCGCGGGATCGTTGCTGCGTCGTTAATGAGATCTATATGTGTGACATTTCACTAGCGATCATTGAACGTCGTAATAGCGATCTAGGTCAAGTCGGATCGTTGGTCGCGTCGCCGACACATTGAAGCGTGAGACGGGACCTTTACACAGAACCTAATGGAATCAATGGACAGCCTGAGTACCTAATGTATACACTACACTTTCTGCAGTGAGAGTTGTGGTTTGTAGGTATCCTCCATTATTAGAGATGTGCAAATCAATCTAAGGTGACTGAAATTTGTGTTACATTGTTAGGAATTTTTGAAACCTAGCAAATGAAAAACATTTTCCCTTTGTTTCTCACATATTGTTAAAACTGTTTACCATTATTTTACACTTTGCAGAGCATTGCATCAGCTAGAGAGGGCTCACGTGGTCTTGGGTGTGTCAGGGTGGGCTTCCCTATATGGTCTTGCAACTATCACATCACAATTTACAGCACAGCCAATCAGGAGGGACTACTTTGTCTAAAAGTATAGGCATCAAATGCAGCAGCCATTTCTTGGTTGATCTGCATTGTGAGAGGACATCATGGTTCACATCTTTGTAAGAATGGTAGGAAGAGAAAGATATAAAATAGTTAATACATTTAACATATAGCATGACAGCACAGCAGTGTAAGAAAAGTTATCAAGCATTTAACCATTGCCATATATTTTGAGTTCACGTGGACATTACTAATGCTGAGTTTTTGGTAAACAGCTTGAGAGGGATTGCATACAATTCAAGTAGACCTCAGAGTATCATACTGTGATTAAAGTCTGTTGCAAAGGCTGAGCTGCTGGTAAGGCAGCACCCCGAGAAACTCCAAGACCCTTTACCCTTATACAGGGATTTGGAATTACAACGCAGACCAGGAGGTAGATGCCTATAGGTGAGCAGCAGACCGGAGCAGGAAGGTAGCCAGGAAGGGACAAGGTTAGGAGGTCAGGGAATAGACAAAGTCAGGATCCAAAAGCATAGTGAGAAGGCAGCGTCAAAAACCAGGAGGGAAGCAAAAGTACAAAATCGTCAGGCGGTAGAAGGGTCAAAATCCAGGCAAAGGTCAGAGTCAATATAATAGAGCACAAATTAGATAGCTGGGAAAATGAAGAATATATCTGGCAGTTTGCAAAACAGGCCCCAAGGTATTTGAAGGTGCAGTTCCCTCTCCTAGGCTGGAGCTCACAGCCTGATGACCTCATCCGGACCGCCCCTAGAACCAAGCCAGATGGTGATGCATGACTGGTACAAACCACCCCACTTCTGATAGAAGATCGAAGCCGGCGCCTACCAGATACTTCTGCAGGGACCTTTCTCCTTTCACCAGCATCACTTACAGGAGGAGCACAGCTATGCCCAGTGACAGAGGCAGGAACCAAAGGATCAGGTCCCGATGAGGACATGGCCCCCCCAATCATCAGCACCAGCAGTCGAAGGAATCCGGTAGCGACTAGTGGCAGGAACAACAATCACCAAGTCCAATGGAAATGTGACACATACATGTTTTTTTTTTTCAAAACAATTGGAATGCTTGTTATTTGCAGTAAATTCAATGCAAATCTAATTTTTTAAACAATTTGTGAAAGCTTGTAAATTAAAATTTGAATAGATTATTCTCTATTACCTATCTATGATAGATGAGAAACTCTCTCCTCCATACCCACATAATTGCTTTATCAGTTATTTATTATATAACTTTAGTGCCAGAAATATATGTTTTTTTACTCATGATCTTAGGAAGGGAATCTCTAGAAAGCACTGGAGTTTCCAATTGGGATTATTCATTATAGCGTCCTTGAGACTCCCTAAAGACTAATTTTCTGACCTCACTATTTGCTAAGTGGAGTAGTTGCTTAGCAACACAGACACCTCGAGCAGGTGAAATGTCCTGATCACCACATTCCTTTGGAGATATGAATGCACCACTTCAGTATTTGATACCAGCTCTGAGCAAGGATTTCTGAGGATATATACCATGTTTTCCAAATGCATTAGAATTACACCAAAAATCTAAACATGCTAAGCTACAACAGGTAAAACAGACATGTTTCCCCTACTCTTAAAAGATCCTTTCAAGTGGACACGGGTGTTGAGGTTATGGTTGCCACTAGGGCCATAAGGCACAGTTCCACAAATTCTCAGCAATTTTGCAAATGAAGCAATTATATGACAGCGCCAGTGTTTGCCAAGCACTTCTCTGCCACTATTTGCAGCTAGTGTGATGTTGATCATTATACCAAAAAGAAGCTCCTGCTCCATCAATATGCATTCTTTTTTTTAACTGATAGCTTGGCAACAAATTGCGTAGAAATCAGGAGAAAAAGTAATTTTGGTCTGTATCAAGGTACCTTCACACACAGCAATATTGCTAGGCAATTTCACTGGCAATTTGCTAGTTGCAGTGAGATCATGGACACATTGTTCTATTTTGTGGCTGTGTACAAATAGAACAATGTGTCCATGATTTCACTGCAACCAGCAAATTGCTAGTGAAATTGACTAGCAATATTGCTGTGTGTGAAGGTACCTTCAGATGGATAAGAAAAATAAAAGGATCATCTACAATCAGAATAGATGTCATGTAGTGTCAGCATTATTGGTCCCTGTATGGTTCCTGCATTACGATGTTGTGTAAAACTATACTTCGATTGCCATGCCCACAAATTCAGCATGTTTTTTAAGGTCTGGTTACATGTCAAGCTCTTCCCATGCTGTAACCCGTACTTTTGCTGCCTTAGCACATGGTTGGGATTACTCCCCTGAAAAAGACTGACTGGAGTCATGTTACTTCATCTCCACTTCTCTGGTTCATCAAGGAAAAATATCCGCAGCGTCAGGACTTGGCAATTTTGGGGTTGGTGCTTGTAGGAGACTGCACTGGGGAAAGGCAATGGAGAGCAGGGCAGTGGCGGTGAGCTGATGTTGGACTCTGGACAGTAGTACAAAAGCAAAAGGTTTTTTTTTTATGGCTACTGCAGCTTCTCAAAGAAAGTTTCCAGAAATTGGACAACTGCTTTAACTCCTTTTTATCATTATACAGAGAATGATCATTACTGCCCTGTGTTTGACTGGGTTACAAGGGGCTCACTAGTAACATTGATTCTTCAGCTACATGCAAATATTGCCATCTCGTTAATCACTAGTTTCCTGGCTGACATAGTATACATTTGAATGGAAAGGTGGCTGCATTTACATAAAGTTTTTATCACAGCATGCTGTACCACGCATTTTTTCCCACCATTTATTTATTTTACACTCTTATGAAGTCAGTAGTTGCCATCAGGACTGGCTCCAGATTTTTGTGGGCCCTGGGCGAAAGAGTCTCAGTGGGTCCCTTTAACACTCTGCCCTGCCCCTCCTTACTGCTGCATGTCCACACCATAAGCCACACCCTAGGTTTAGACAGCAAAAAATAAGAAAACATTTCTTCGTATCGACTGAAGCTTCCCTGGTGGTGTAAAAGGGAGGGATCATTACCTCTAATTTTAATGTACTAAGGTAAAATACGGAAGAAATAAATCTATAGTTAGTGTCTTTCTGCAAGTTATAGATGACACACACAACTCTGCTACATGCCCATAGACATAGATGGCTATGCTACATGCACATGTAGACACACAGCTCTGCTACATGCACACTACACACAGTACACACACAGCTTTACTACATGAACATACAGATACAAACAGCACTACTACATGCCCAATACATGCACACACAGTTCTTCTACATGCACACTACACACACAGCTCTGCTGCATGCACAATACATGCACATACAGATACACACACAGCTCTACTACATGGACAATACATACCCAGCTCTGCTACATGTACGCAATATGTATACACAGATACACACATAACTCTGCTACATGCACATACAAACACACACAGCTCTGCTCATGTGTAAAATACATGTACATACAGATACATACAGCTCTGCTACATGCACATACAAACACACAAAGCTCTGCTGCATGCACAAGACATGCACATACAAACAGACACATAGCTCTGTTACATGCACATACAAACACACAGCTTTGCTACATGTGCAACACATGTACATACAGATAAACACACAGCTCTGCTGCATGCACATACATACACACACAGCTCTGTTACATGCACAATACATGCACATACAAATACACACACAGCTCTGCTACATACACATGCAAACACACACAGCTATGTTACATGCACAATACATGCACATACAGATACACACACAGCTCTGCTACATGCATCATAATTATACTCATATAATAGCCCAAACAAAGTGCCACAATTATACATTGTTTGAACTGTTATATGAGTGTGGCTATTGACGTATATATATATTTATCATAATTATGCACTAAGCACTTTTGGACCCACCATATTGCTTGCTCAAACGTATAGAGCTTCCATTGCTGACAAGGGTGGAATGCATCTGCACTTTGTTACCTTCCCTTTGAGTTGTTATACATCTGTGTAAATCCTGCACTCCAAAATTTGACTTAATTTATGGTGTACCTTTCTGTAACCTGCCCCCCCACCCCGTTCCTCTCTCCTTTTTCACTACCGACACATGCTTTTAGAGTTTTTACTGTAAATAAAATTTATTTGTCCTATGTTGTTTCAGTGCAGCAAACTCGCTCCAAAAGTTCCGTGAGGATCTCGGAAAAATCGAATGTTGTCCTAAATGACTGGTAATGATAAATAGAATCCACCTGTGTGTAATCAAGACTCCGTATAAATGACCTGCTCTGTGTTAAAGCCGCTTTACACACACCAACCTCTGTGTCCAACTTCTGAACAGATCTCTGGTTTCAGTGAAGTCATGGACACATTGTTCCATTTTGTGGCTGTGTACAAATGTAACAATGTGTCCATGATTTCACTGCAACCAGAGATCTGTTCTGAAGTTGGTCACAGAAGTTGGTGTGTGTAAAGTGGCCCTTAGTCTCAGGGTTCTGTTTCAAGTGCAGAGAGCATCATAAATACCAAGGAACACACCAGTTTTGGGGAAGGAAGGTGTGTCACAGTCCGCGCTGCCAAGAAATCCGCTCGTAATAACGCTAGTAGTCGGTATCCAGGGATCCCTGAGGAAGACGCCAGGAGGGCGTTGAAACGCGTTGGATGAATAAAAAGGATTAATCTGGATACCGACTACTAGCGTTATTACGAGCGGATTTCTTGGCAGCGCGGACTGTGACACACCTTCCTTCCCCAAAACTTCAAGTTCGTCTACCCGAGTGGAGACCGGTGGAAGTCCAGCAGCAGCCATCAGGACACTTATCATATCAGGCTTTCTAACCAGTTGTGGGTGACACAACTGGACTAGGTGAGTGAACCTTTTTCTCACCTGCTTTGTTTAGTGTCTAGTGATAAGGGCACTATTGCGCCTCTTGTCCCCCCCCCCTTTCTTTTCTAAGGAACACACCAGGCAGGTCTGAGATACTGTTGTGGCGAAGTTTAAAGAAGGATTTGGATAGAAAAAGATTTCCCAAGTTTTAAAAATCTCAAGGAGCACTGTGCAAGCGATCATATTGAAATAGAAGGAGTATCAGACGACTACAAATCTACCAAGACCCGGCCGCCCCTCTAAACTTTCATCTCGAACAAGGAAAAGACTGATCACAGATGCAGCCAAAAGGCCCATGATCACTCTGGATGAACTGCAGAGATCTACAGCTGACGTGGGAGACTATGTCCATAGGACAATAATCAGTCGAACACTGTACAAATCTGGCCTTTATAGAAGAGTGGCAAGAAGAAAGCCATTTCTCAAAGATATCCATAAAAAGTCTCGTTTGAAGTTTGCCACAAGCCACCTGGGAGACACACCAAACATGTGGAATAAGGTGCTCTAGTCAAATGAAACCATAATCAAATTTTTTGTCCACAATGCAAAGCTGTATGTTTGGCGTAAAAGCAACACAGCTCATCACCCTCAAAACACCATCAACAATGTCAAACATGGTGGTGGCAGCATCATGGTTTGGGCCTGCTTTTCTTCAGCAGGGACAGGGAAGATGGTTAAAATTGATGGGGGGATGGACAGAGCCAAATACAGGACCATTGTGGAAGAAAACCTGCTGGAGACTGCAAAAGACCTGAGACTGGGACGGAGATTTATCTTCCATCAAGACAATGATCCCAAACATAAAGCAAAATCTACAATGGAATGGTTCAAAAATAAACGTATCCAGGTGCTAGAATGGCCAAATGAAAGTCCAGACCTGAATCCAATCGAGAATTTGTGGAAAGAGCTGAAAACTGCTGTTCACAAACGCTCTCCATCCAACCTCACTGAGCTCCAGCTGTTTTGCAAGGAAGAATGGGCAAGAATTTCAGTCTCCTGATGTGAAAAACTGATAGAGGCATACCCCAAGCGACTTGCAGCTGTAATCACAAAAAAAGGTGGCGCTACAAAGTATTAACTCAAGTGGGCCGAATAATATTTGACGTCCCACTTTTCAGTTTTTTATTTGTTAAAAAAGTTTAAAATATCCAATAAATTTCGTTCCACTTCACGATTGTGTCCCACTTGTTGATTCATCACAAAAATATTAGAATTTACATCTTTATGTTTGAAGCCTGAATTCTGGCAAAAGGTTGAAAAGTTCAAGGGGGCCAAATACTTTCACAAGGCACTGTATATTAAAGTTATAATATATAAATTAAAAAAATATTATAAAGTCCCACATGGATCCGCACACACTCTTAAAGTGGTGAAAAGTCAATGGAGAGCAGAGTCTATTCAGGTCTTTGAGTTGGACCCCAAAGGCTGCATGCATGCCTGCTTATCCAGTAGGGGAAGTTTGTACGGCACAAAAAATGGGAAGGGTAAAAATAACATTAACAAAATCATAGGCCTCACTCAAGGGAGAACTAAAAAAAAAACTCAAAAAAGTCCTTCTCTGGACAAAATGCCAACTAAGGAATGCTTTTTTTTTAGGAAAGTCAACTCTACATGGCGTTTAAATGGTCTTCCAGCATTCGCAGTGATTCCTAGGCTGAAGGTCGGCATTGGTGATGGTACTCCACCGCTGAACAGTCTAGGGGAATTGCAGGGGCTACTCCTGCAGGGATATTCTCTGCCACCACCTGCCCCCTAGCACACTTCATCATGGCCACCACTGGAGAAGACAATGGAGGAAATAGAGGATTAGCACGCCTTCTAGGACTGACAGGAGCAACTTGTGGAACACTAAAGGTACCGTCACACCAGGTGACATCACCGGAGATATCGCAGGCGACGCACAGGAGCGCGCATGTTTTTGGCACCCCGCCAGCATTGCCGTCGCGTGTTTACACGCGCCAATACCTGCGGCAATGCTTTGGCAATGTTTCAGGCGACATGTCTAGAAACCCCAGCAGGGATCCTGTAACAAGGGAGCCTATGGCTCCCATTGCCTGTAACATCACCAATCACGATGTTACACGGGGCAATGCATACACATCGCCTGAGAGTGGTTGCCTGGTTTCAAAACAGTGCTCTGAAACCAGGCGACAACTCTCAGACGATTTTTTGGCACAAAATCGCCACTTTACAAGGGGCGATTCGCCGCCGACGCCGCTGACGATAGGCCACGCCCCTGCATCGCCTGCACAATCGCCGGCGATCTCACCTGGTGTGACGGTACCCTAAGAGATCCTGTGGGTTTGGGTGCAGCTGGCTAATCAAGTGATGCCTGTCCTTCACCAGACGCCACATTCTCTCCCGGTTGGCCTCCTCCTGTCACTTTTCAAATTTGTTGGTGGTGGCAACCCAACTTATGCCAACTGCGAATCACCCCTTGCTGCCCATCTCCTTCATGAAGGTGACCTCTTCCCTTGGGTAGATGGTCATGCAGCAGGGTGTATCAGTATTCCCACTACCTTGTTCAACTAGAGAGCCAAACCCCCTTATCCTGTAAGAATGTCACCACTTTCCCTCAGGCACACTGATCAAGGAAGTGATTTGCCTTAGGCTCATGCAACCATTTCTGGGTCATGTCATCATCATGGTTGCTGGAAGGCCACAGCTAAAAAGAACCTGTCCATCGATTCATGTTTCCTAAACCATGGGCAGTATGAATCAGAGCCTAGCTGCACAATTGCATATATTGTTATATTTGTCTGTGAAACACTCTGGCATTTTCAGAAAAAATTTACACTTTGAAAATCTGGAGATGAGATTTGTCTGGGTCAGGGGGCAATAGGTCAAGAGCAAATTCAGCCTCATGCTGCTGGTGAGAGCAGGGAGGCGTGGTGGGGTGTGTCCACCGGGGGCTCCATGATCATTCGACATTACAGCCCCCTCATACTTCTTGCTAGTGTAATGAATAGGGGGCATGGTCACACCCCTACTCTCACTACATGCCAGCCCACTCTCTATATGCCTGCTATATGTATGGCATTACTCTCCTGAGCTGAGTGACCGTGTCTATGTTTATGCAGCTGCCAATGTTAGCTCAGGAGATTTGTGTGAGACATACAGCAGGCATATAGAGTTTGGGCTGGCATATACTGTGAGCAGGGTTCTGGCAGCCAAGCTCCCTTTTAATTACCTTAGCAAGAAGTATGGGGGCCTGGAATGAAGGATGATCATGTAGCCCACTAGTGGCCATGCCCTCAATACACACTCCCACTCTCACATGCCAGCCCACATTTAATATGCCTGCTGTAAGTATTTCACAACTCTCCTGAGCAAACAGTAACAGCTGCACAAACATACACACTGTCACTCAACTCAGGAAAGTCGTTTGGTACATAAAACAGGCATATAGAGTATGGGTTATAGTGAAGGCATGGGGCTGGTGGCAATGCCCCCTGTTCATTACACTATCAAACATTATGAGGGGGCAGGAATATAGGATGATCATGGAGCCCCCAGCCACCACGCCCCCAACACACCTCCCCTGCTCTCTGCAGCAGCATGAGGGTGAATTTGCTTTGTGACCTATTGTCCCTTGAGGGAGGGGTAAATACTGAGGTGCAGATATGATTTTATTGATTTATATATGATCTATAGCTCACATAACTGTTGTGCCCAGCTCAGTTTCATTATGTAGTAGTTTGTTGTTACAAGGATGAAAAAGCCGTCTTTGTGGGAGCGGTCAATGACAGGCACCTTAAACGGATTTCTATTAACAGGCAATTTTATTTCCCCATAGCTCCACAACATGTTTCAACTGTGCTCTGACAGTCTTCCTCAGGTGGTGTAACATAATCATGTAGGAGGACAGAGAGAGTACAAAAAAAAATTCTCTCCCTGGAGTTCTCTTCAACCATTTTTTATGGGAGACATCTGGTAGTCACCTACAGAGGCTCTGGGAAAGTCTGATTGGGGGTGGACCCAGACTAGTCTCTTTTCCACATTTTCAAAGTATATTTCCTCTGAAAACACCAGAGTATTTCAGAGAAAAACGTATCTGGCTGCAATTGTGCAGCCAGGCTCTGATTTCTACTGTCCACGGTTTGGGAAGCATGAATCAATGGACAGATTCTCTTTAACTGTAGGATGCCAGCAACCTACCCTAAGATGTGTAGACCCTTCTCCCCCACCTTATATGGCCATATTCATGTGTGGAGCTGAAGATGTATCTCCCTAACAATGAGCATAGATCAGGTTTAGAAACAGACTAGTGGGAACATTTTCTAGAAGGTTTTAGAGAGGTTTTCTTCCAAATTTCACTTAAGAAGTAAATTTGAAAGTTTGTTATAATCACTTGCTTTACATTATTATTAATTTAAAATGTAAAAGGTAGTTACATTTTAAAGGGAACTATTCAGCAGGATTTTTACATGTAAAGCAAATGCAGTGCCTAGGAGGTTTAAACAAATCATACCTTCATTGTATGTTTGATTACACAAAAAATAGTTTGCAAAGGTCCATAAATTACTGCATTGGTTGAGAGGCAAGTGCCGCAGTGTAAGTTTATGTGGGTTGGGTCTTTCTTTATTGTTCCTTTGGTGCACCTGCGGTTTGTCTGCCACAGAGGTACTGCACCTAAGCCATAGGTGTGGTATCCCACTCCCAGGTAAGGAGACACAAATCCGAGACACATGAACACCTGCACCCAACACCTATCCTAACTTCAGACTTGGGGATCTGGGAGTACCCTATTAAGAAGAAGGGCACCATCATCAGGCTGGAGGAGGGAATAGGCAGAGGGGATGGGAACAGAAGGTTAGAAAAGGAGCAGAAAACAGTTTAAAAACTCAGATATTCTGGGAGAGGAAGACTAGCAAGAATGAAGTTCTGCGGTAGGCTAGTGCCAGGGGAAGGAGTGGGTCCAGTGGGTAGGTCACCACAGAACCTTGGCTGGAGGATCCCATTTCAGCCCCTGCACCGAGGCTGCTGCTGGAGGAACTTGGTTGCACTTGGAAACTGGCCCCGATCTGGTGGCAACCTTTAATAGTTGAGCTAGGAAACCGGAGGCCACTAAGCTGCATGCAAAATGGCCAGCACCATAGACATTCACTGAAATGATGGCTAGACCTAGGGCCAGGGGATTTAGTGACTGTCGCTCGACAAGACCCACAGCCACCTGCTCAGGACACTGTCGCACGAGGACGCAGGGAAGGACAGGAAAGTAGCCGGTGTGGGAAGACAACCAGGAAAGGCTTACAGAGGGGTGTGTCGGAGGAGTGAACTCAAGCTGTCGGGAGTTGGCTGGATCGCGGACTCGGAGGACACGGCAACCGGTTGTATTGGAACTGCTAAAGACTGTGAGTAAAGTGCAAGAATTGCAACCCCTGGTGTCCTCCTGTTATTCTGCGTGCCCCCTTGCACCCTTCCTCCCTTCCAATCACCACGTTATTAGACTTTCTCACCTTCCCTGGGGAGAGATACCTGTGGGGAGCAATACCATTGTGGCTGCCCTACCATCTGCCCCAGCAGTCCTGATCTGCAGCTTCGGTCATCCCTGGCTGAATACCACAGGTGGTGTCACAAACTTTCCCTTGTAAATAGACCCTTTTACTGCATGCCCAGTGTCACGGAGCTAGGTCACAGCCACTGTGATCCCCTAATAATAATAATAGTATAATAATCTTTATTTATATAGTCAAACATATTCCGCAGCGCTTTACAAATCAGATTCATATACAAACAGTCATAAGAAACAGTTTTGGAAGACACAATAAATAATTAAAAATCAAAAAATAATGACAACCCTGCTCACAAGAGCTTCAATCTACAATAAGATGGAGGTGACACAAAGTACAGGGGCTTATTTACAATCATGGTCCAGACGTTGTGAGGAAGTGTGGAATAGATGAGAGTGGAGAAAGTGGCCACCAGCCAGTCTGTGTAGAACTTTTGGGTCTCATGGAGTTAAACAGTTATGTTTAAGGAAGTAGTGAATAACTGTGTCTGAATGACTCTGATTAGGGAGAATGATAGGCCGTCCTAAAAAGATGTGTTTTTAGTGAGCGCCTGAAGCTAACTAAGTTGTGTGTAGTCCTAATTTCTTGGGGTAGATCATTCCAGAGAGTTGGTGCAGCTCAGGAAAAGTGTTGGAGCCGGGAATTGGAGGTTTGGATTAGTGCAGATGTTAGTCTAAAGACACTCCCAGAGCGAAGAGAACGGTGGGGTGGTAGACAGAGATTAGGGTAGACAGGTAGGGAGGTGTTGCACCGTGAAGAGCGTTGTGGGTGAGAACAAGCTATTTGAATTTGATCCTATAGTATATGGGCAGCTAGTGCAATGACTGGCACAGATTAGAAGCGTACGAGTAACGGTTAGCCAGATAGGTGACCCTGGCTGCTTCATTAAGGATGGACTGGAGAGGGGAAAGCCTAGTGAGGGGGAGGCCAATTAATAGAGAGTTGCAATAATCAAAGCGGGAGTGGATCAGGGGCACTGTGATGGTTTTAGTTGTTTCCATGGTGAAGAATGGGTGAATTCTAGAGTTGCAGGCAAGAAGAGCGAGTGAGAGATTGTATATAGGAAGTGAATGAAAGATCAGCATCAAATCTAGCACCCAGACATCGAGCCTGCTGCCAAGATGTTATCATGGTGCCGCACACCAAGAGGGAGATGTCAGATTTAGGGAGATTAGTGGAGGGCGGGATCATATGAAGTTCCATTTTGGAAAGGAAGAGTTTCAGGTATAGAGTGGATATGATATTGGAGACAGCAGTTAGATAGTCATTGGCATTCTATAATACAGAGGGGGTAAGGTCAGTCGATGAAGTGTATAGTTGTGTGTCATTAGCATAAAGGTGGTAACGGAAGCCAAATCTACTGATGGTCTGTCCAATAGGGTCTGTGTAGAGAGAGAAGAGAAGAGGGCCAAGGACTGAACCCTGAGGGACCCCAAAAGTGAGAGGAAGGGGAAAAGACGTGGAGCCAGAAAATAATACACTGAAAGAGCTGTTGGAAAGATAGAAAGAGAACCAGGAGAGAGCGGTGTCCTTATGCTGATGGAGTGCAGCATAGAGAGTAGGAGATGGTGGTCAACAGTGTCAAAGGCTGCAGAGAAATCAAGAAGAATAAGTAGAGAGTGTTCACCATTACGTTTTGCCAACAGAAGGTCATTGGTCACTTTGATGAGGGCAGTTTCTCATGGTCTGACTCTGTTATATTGAATCGCACTTATCACTTTAATTCTATTGTAAGTCACCACTTTGCTTTGTTATATGTAGCATTAATAAATTATTTTTGCAATAATTTGCCAATATAGGGTGCTTTTTCTATCATTTGGCATAAATTCTCGTATAAACTAAGTCTTGGTATAAACAATGTGTAAGAGAAGCCATTTTACTTATGAGTACTGTCCATTGGGAATTCAGTTATTAATACAGTTTCTGCAGTAAGTAGAGGGCGGAAACCAGACTGTAATGGGTCTAGAAGAGAGTGAGTGGAGAGGTAACGGGGAAGGCGGGAGTAGACAGGTGCTCCAAGAGTTTATAGATGAAGGGGAGGTTGGAGACTGGTCTGTAGTTATTGGTGCAGGATGGGTCAAGAGACATTTTCTTTAATGATGGAGTAATGACAGAATGCTTGAAGTAGGAGGGGAAAATGCCAGAAGAGAGGAAGAGACTGAAGATTTTAGTTAGGTGAGCGGTGACGTCTGGAGAGAGAGACTGGAGTAGGTGTGAGGGAATGGGGTCAGTGGTGCATGTAGTGGGACGAGAGGAAGAGAGGAGCCTGGAGACTTCTTCTGTGACTGGGTCAAATGTAGAGAGTGAGCCAAAGGAGATGTGAGAAGGGATGGGAGTAACAGCGCTTTGAGGTTGCAAGTGGCCTTCCTGATGGATATTTTCTATTTTCTTAGTGAAGTATGAAGCCAGATCATCAGCCCAGAGGTCAGTGATTGGGGCCTGCACTTTAGGATTGAGGAGACAGTGAAAGGTGTCAAAGAGTTTTTTGGATTGTTGGATAGTGAGGAGATCAGGTTGGTGAAGTAAGTCTGTTTGGAGAAGGGAAGGGCAAAATTGTAAATTCTCAGCATAAATTTAATGTGAATCGAGTTTTCTGGTTTTCTGGTGTGCGGGTTTTTCCTCCATAGATGTTCAGCACTCCTAGAGCATCACTGGAGGAATCGAGTTTGTGATGTGAGCCAGGGCTGTTTTACTCTATGTTTGGAGGTTCTGAGATGAGGGGCATTACTTGGTCCAGGGTGCTTCTGAGAGAGTCATTGTAGAGATTTGCAGCCAGATTGGGACAGGAGAAGGAGGAGATTGGGGACAGTAAAGAATGTAGAGAGTCTTTGAGTGTATGATAGTTAATAGCCTGTAGATTTCTGAATGTGAGATAAGTAGGGGTGCACTGAGGTGGGCGAGGTTTTGTGACTGTGAAGGAGAGAATGTTGTGATCAGAGAGAGGAAGAGGCTAGTTATCTAAGGAGGAGGTTGAACAGAGCCGGACAAAGATCAGGTCAAGGGTGTTATCATCTTTGTGTGTCTCAGAGGTTGAGAGCTGTGAGAGGTCAAGAGAGGAGGTTAGAGATAGGAGCTGGGATGCAGATGGAGAGATAGGGCTGTTAATGGGGATGTTAAAGTCTCCCAGAATAAGGGATGGTAATTCTGAGGACATAAAGTGTGTCAGCCATGCGGAAAAATGGTCGAGGAACTGGGTGGGTGACCCTGGTGGGCAGTATACTACCTCTACTCTGAGGGGAAGGTGGTGGAAGAGTCTTATAGTGTGGACCTCAAAAGAAGGGAAAGAGAGTGAGGGAGCTGGGGGATGACCTGGAAAGTACATTGTGGGGACAGGAATAAACCAACTCCACCACCATGTCTGTTCCCAGCACTCGGGGAATGGGAGAAATGTAGGCCACCATTAGAAATAGCAGCAGAGGAAGCAGTGTATGAATTCTGGATCCAGGTTTCTGTGAGGACCAAATGATTAAGAGAGTTAGTGAGAAAGTAGTTGTGGATGAAGTGAAGCTTGTTGCATACAGACCGTGGATTCCAGAGAGTGCAGTTAAAAAAAGAGAGATGAAGGTGTGCAAGTAATGTTGATAAGGTTAGTAGGGGTTCTATGAGACATGGGGGAGAAGCTACTTCCAAATACTCTGGAATATGATGGGCTGAGATTATTCAGTACGGTGAAGAAAGTATGGGAGCTGAAGATAGTACAGGGAAGGAGGAGGGGCTGATGTGGATGAGGGGCTGATGTGGATGAGGGGTGATGGAGGTGGAATGGGGTGGTGAAAGTGAATGGTAAAAGCATATAGGAAAATACATATGGAAATAAAGGACATAATTTAAAGGGAGAGTGAAAGAGTTTGGGTCACCTGACTTCTGGCCTGATTAAATGCCATAAACAATCAAACTAGTGAGTATTGATTATGGTACAACAGAGGACTCAGAGTTTACATCAATTGCAGATATTGTACCATGAGAGGGGTTGAAATAGGGTGTTAGTTCATTAGAAAGATATTGCAAACAGAAATCTAGTACCTTCCACTTCCAACAAATTCCAGTCAAATTCAGTCATATTCATTTTTACGCACTTATGCGAGGCACTTGAGTGAGGCTCATGGCAGACACGTCCTGGTTGATGTGAGAATAGTACATTTATAATAATACAATTGAATTAATCTGAGAGTGGAGTGGAGGGGAGGAGAGGGGGCTGGAGTTCAATAGGCTAATTTAACCCCTTCCCGACCTATGACGTTGTGGGCCACCCCTCGTCTGTGATCACTGTGATTGGCTGCTGGAATTTCCAGCAGCCAATCACAGTAATTATGCGGCTATGCCCCTTCCTCCCATCATGGCCATTCCGATCATGTTTCCTCCGGTCCTACCTTCTGTGCCCTGCTGTGCCCACTCTCCTCCGGGAGCCACAGAGTTGCGGGGT
Organism: Allobates femoralis; assembly: GCA_033576535.1. Taxonomy (NCBI): domain Eukaryota; kingdom Metazoa; phylum Chordata; class Amphibia; order Anura; family Aromobatidae; genus Allobates; species Allobates femoralis. The sequence goes on from JARQOC010000003.1 coordinate 230,788,105, forward strand.
CCAGAGGAGAGCGGCACAGATCCGGGGACCGGAGGAGTGCAGCACAGAGATGTGGGGACTGGAGGAGAGCGGCACAGATCCGGGGACCGGAGGAGACTCAGGACGGAGGTCCGTAAGAGACAGGAGAGCGGGCACAGGAGCGGCGATGATGGGAGTGATCAATCTCATCAAATCACTCCCAGATCACTCCCATCATCACTGGAGGGGGCTATACCGGCCCCCCCTCCAGTGATGATGGGAGTGATCTGATGGGATTGATCACTCCCATCATGCCTGCTCCACACTGCGTCCATTCTCAGGGTCTGCATCCCTGCAGTACTGCACCCCATGTACCCCTATGCCCCGCACCCCTGTACCCTACACCCTGCGCCCCTGCACCCTTGTGCCCTGCAACCTGCGTCCCTGCAGCCCTGCACCCCTTCGCCCACCTGTGCCCTGCAGCCCCACACCCCTTCACCCCCCTGTGCCCTGCAGCCTCGCACCCCTTTGCCCTGCACCCCTTCGTTCCCCTGTTCCCTGCACACTGCACCCCTGTGCCCTGTGTCCCTGGACCCCTGTGCCTTTCAGCACTTCACCCTTTCACCCCCAAGCCCGTGCAGCCCCATAATCATTTGACTCCCTGTGCCCTGCAGCCCTGCACTCCTGTGCCCTGTGTCCCAGGACCCCTGTGTCCCTGCACCCCTGTGCCCTGTGTCCCTGGACCCCTGTGCCCTGCACCCCTTCACTCCCCTGTGCCCTGCAGCCTCACAACCCTTCGCCCCCCTGTTCCCTGCAGCCCACACCCCTGTGCCCTGTGTCCCTCTACTCCTGTGCCCTTCAGCCCTGCACCCCTTCAACCCCCTGTGCCCTGCAGCCCCGCACCGCTTTGCCCCCCTGTGCCCTGCAGCCCACACCCCTATGCCCTGTGTCCCTGGACCCCTGTGCCCTTCAGTCCTGCACCCCTTCAACCCCCTGTGCCCTGCAGCCCCCACCCCTTCAACCCCCTGTGCCCTGTAGCCTCGCACACCTTCACCTCCCTGTGCCCTGCAGCCCACACCTCTATGCCCAGCAGCCTGCACACATGTGCCCTATGTCCCTGCACCACACATCCCAGTGCCCTGCATGCCACACCCATGTAGCCTGCATCCCTGCAGGCTGCACTCCTGTGCTCTGCGTCCATGGACCCCTGAAGCTCGCAATCCCTGCACCCATGTGCCCTGCAGCCCTGCGTCCCTACACCCCTGTGCCCTGCATCCCTGCACCCTGCACCCTTGCATCCCTGCACCTCTGCGTCGCGCACCCCTGCATCCCCGCACCACTGCATCCCCGCACCCCTGCGTCCCTGCGATCTTTGCTCCTGCACTCCTGTGCCATTCGCCCTGTGTTCCTGCATCGCTGTGCCCTGCACCCCTGCGCTTCCGTGTCCCTGTGCTCCTGTGCTCTCCGCCCTGCACTCCTGTGCCCTGAGCCCTGCACCCCTGTGCCCTGAGCCCCTTGCCCTGCACTCCTACACCCTTGTGTCCCTACACCCTGCGTCCTTGTGTCCCTGTGCCCTGAACCCTGCACTCCTGCAACCTTGTGTCCCTGCGCTCCTATACCCTCTTCCTCCTCCGGTCACCCCCTCCCCTCCTGTGCCCCCCTGCCTCCTCTGCCAGCATTCTCTGCAGTGTCATCTCCCTGCATGGAGAAGACGCTGCAGAGGAGTGGTGTGACAGCCAGGCAAATTGATATGTGTTATCGATGTGCCGTGGCTCTGTGTCACCCCCTAAGTGCTGTGATCTTACCAGTCACAGCACTTAGGGTCCGGGGAGAGGGAGCAGAGTCTCGTACCTCTCCCCATGTTGATCGGCTCATTACAAATCTAGATGCATAGAGAGCACTTTGAACCCCCAGGTGCTCCACAAATTGATCCGTAAATATGAAAAAAACATTTTGTGAAAGAAAAAAGTACTTTCAATTTTATGGATCAATGAAGCACCTGGGGGGTTCAAAGTGCTCACTATGTATCTAGATAAATTCCTTGGGGGGGTCTAGTTTCCAAAATGGGGTCACTTGTGGGGGAACTCTAATGTTTAGCCACACAGGGGCTCTCCAAATGTGACATGGTGTCCGCTAACAATTTGAATAGAAAATCAGCTTAAATTGATAGCTGACACCATGTCACGTTTGAAGAGCCCCTGTGTGCCTAAACTTTGGAGCTCCCCAACAGTTGACCACATTTTGAAAACTAAACCCCCCAGGGAACTTATCTAGATAAATGGTGAGCACTTTGAGACCCCAGGTGCTTTACAAATTGATCCGTAAAAATGAAAAAAGAAAAAATTTGTGGAAAAAAAAGTACTTTTTCATTTTTACAGATCAATATGTGAAGCACCTGGGGTTCATAATGCTCAAAATGCATGTAGATAAGTTCCTTGGAGGGTCTAGTTTCCAAAATAGGGTCCCTTGTGGGGGAGCTCCAATGTTTAGGCACACAGGGGCTCTTCAAACACGACATGGTGTCCTCTAACAATTTGAAAGGAAAATTAGCTCCAATTGTCAGCGGACACCATGTCGTGTTTGGAGAGCCCCTGTGTGCCTAAACATTGGAGCTCCCCCACAAGTGACCCCATTTTGAAAACTAGACCTCCCAAGGAACTTATCTAGATGGGTGGTGAGTACCTTGAACCCCCAGGTGTTTCACAAATTGATCCGTACAAATAAAAAAGTACTTTATTTTTCACAAAAATGTTCTTTTAGAATAAAGTTTTTCATAAAATGAATCATAAAATGTGTTGGCCAATTTCTCCTGAGTACACCAACACCTCATATATGGTCATAAACCACTGTTTGGGCGCACGGCAGGGCTCAGAAGGGAGGAGTGCCATTTGACTTTTTGAATGGAAAGTTGGCTCCAAAAGTCAAATTACGCTCCTTCCCTTCGGAGCCCTGCCGTGCGCCCAAACAGTGGTTTATGACCACATATGAGGTATCGGTGTACTCAGGGGAAATTGCCCAACAAATTTTAGGATCCATTTTATCCTGTTGCCCATGTGAAAATGAAAGAATTGAGGCTAAAAGAACATTTTTGTTGGAAAACTTAAAATGTCCATTTTTTCCTTCCATGTTGCTTTAGTTCCTATGAAGCACCTGAAGGGTTAATAATGTTCTTGAATGTAGTTTTGAGTAGCTTGAGGGGTGCAGTTTTTGGAATGGTGTCACTTTTGGGTGTTTTTTGTTATGTACATCCCGCAAAGGGACTTAAATGGGATGTGGTCACTAAAAAAATGGTTTTGTAAATTTTGCTCAAAAAACGAAAAATTGCTGATGAACTTTGAACCCTTATAACGTCCTACCCAAAAAAAAATGTTTCCCCAAAATTGTGCTGATGTAAAGTAGACGTGAGGGAAATGTTATTTATTAACTATTTAGTGTCACATGACTCTCTGCTTTAACAGAATAAAAATTCAAATTTTGAAAATTGCAAACTTTTTTCCAAATTTTTGATTTTTTTCACAAATAAACGCAAAAATTATCGACCTAAATTTAATACTAACATGAAGCCCAATATGTCACGAAAATATAATCTCAGAATTGCTACCGTGTTTCCCCGAAAATAAGCCCCTGTCTTATATTTTTTGGGGGGCCAAAAGTGGCCCCCTGTCTTATTTTCGGGGGAACTTATATTGGCAGCCCCAGCCCCATACACACACATACATACATACACATACATACACATATATACACATACATACACATACATACACACACATACACACACATACATACACATACATACATACACACACACACACACACACATATGCACCACTTCTTACCTTGTCCGGTGCTGTCCGGTGGTGTCCCCTCTGTCATGCCCCGCTCCTCCGGCCGTCCGGTGGTATCCCCGCTCCTCTCCTGGTCTGCGGTGCAGTGTCCCGGTCCAGCTGCATGGTGATCGGTGCGGCGCCCGGCCGACTTCCTGGTTCCTCCGGCAATCCCCGCCCAGGTCAGGCCCTGCGCCAATGAGAGCGCAGGACCTGGGACGTCAATCACCGCCCAGACGCGGCCAGATGACGTTGGGGCCTCTGATTGGCCCAACGTCATCAAGCTGCCGCGTCTGGACGGTGATTGACGTCCTAGGTCCTGCGCTTTCATTGGCGCAGGGCCTGACCTGGGCGGGGATTGCCGGAGGAACCAGGAAGTCGGCTGGGCACCGCACCGATCACCATGCAACTGGACCAGGACACCACACCGCAGACCAGGAGAGGTGCGGGAACACCACCGAACAAGGAAATATACATTGCGCAGCGCCCCCTTCCCCCTGCCAGGCGGACTTATATTGTGGAGCGCCCCCCCATCTTATTTTCGGTGGGGGCTTATTTTAGCAGGCCCTCTTTCTTCCCCCCCGTCTTATTATCGAGGGGGACTTAATTTCGGGGAAACACGGTAGGATCCGTTGAAGTGTTCCAGAGTTATTACCTCATAAAGGGTCGCTGGTCAGAATTGACAAAAATGGCCAGGTCAGTAAGGACAAAATAGGCTGGGTCATGAAGGGGTTAAAGTCAGAAATGAAAGCAAATGGTGGAGGACAGGCACATTTAAACAAAGGATCATAAACTTAGGTATGTAGCATGAGAAATGGGATGAGAAATTAACAGATGAAATATATCAGCGATTAAAAATGAACATACCTATGGAAAATGCAGACAGACCCTAAGAACTGACTGGCTCGGTCCTGAGTACCCCACGGCCCTTGGGCCCGCTGCATTCCTCCCTTGTGTGTATTCTGTGTTCTATGTCAATTGCTTAACCACATAAGCCCACCCTGCTGCACATGCCACTCATCCAATGCACTAATTTTTGGACCTCTGCAAACAGTTTTTTCTCCAATCAAACATACAATCTGAAAAATGAAGGTATGATTTGATTAACCCTCCTAATGCCAGTGTTGTGTCTTTAATTTAAACATCAAAATCCTGCTGGTTGGTTTGCTTTAAAGACAAACTGCTGTTTACATGCAGTAATGTGATATTTGGCTTTTGGGTGAAATTTCCTGATAAATCTAATATGAACTCTCACCTTTTCTGGTAAACTTAATGTGACCACACTTTTGAATGCACTTATACAATTGTTCAATGTTTGAGTATTTTTTGCACAACTTTGCTTTTCACTAATAGGGAACTTAATGGTAAAATTTAGTTTTTAATGCTTGAATCACCCAATAACTTTCTTGGTTCAATTAGAATTGGTATTTTAGCAGTCCTCCTCATCATACTTTTAACATTTTGACATTATGAGATCAAGACGACCCCTAACAATTGATCAGGAGTATTGACCCATTGCGAGGTTTCAATAAGGATGTTCTCAGATGGAAATGGCCACTGAGCTTAGAATGTCACAGAGTTTCACCAGCAGGTTGCAATCGAGATACAGAGAGACTGGATAAGTCACAGAATACAGGGGAATGTCCTTTGGCCACATCTTACACTGATGACCACTTCATTGTAAACAATTCCCTGTGGAACCAGATTATGAATTCCACAGAACCTCATGTACATTTAAGGGTGGTGAGAGGCACCCAACTATCACGACAGACTGTTCAAAACAGTTTACATCAGTGTGGTCTGCATGCTAGATGGTACCTGACCACACCAACAGGCATAGGTGATATCCTCTTATATAGGCCTGGGAGCATCTGTGCTGGACAAGGAACCAGTGGGTCTCAGTGCTGTTCACTGATGCAAGTTGATTCATGCTGAGCAGGAACGATGGCCACTAAGGATGTTGGAGATATCAAGTAGAGTGCTATGCTTTAGCCATTATTGACACCAAACATGCCTTTGGTTGTGGTGGTGATACAGTGTGGGCAAACATGTATAGTCAATACAGAACTGCCCTACATTTTGTGAATCGTATAGGGACAATCCTATTTGAATAACATAATTATTCCAGTCATTGTGCTTTTGCATGAACAACATAGGCTTAAATTCATGTTCATGGATGACAACGCTACAGCTCCTCGAGGTTGCATCATTAGGGACAGGCTGCTGGAAACTAGGGTACCCCAAATGGAGTGGCCTACACTCTCTCTAAACTTGAATCCCATAGAAAACCTATGGGATCAACTGAGGCACCATGTAGATGCTCGTAACTCTGTACCCCAGAACCTCAATGACTTGAGAGTAGTCCTTCATGAAGAGGAGGGTGCCATGCCTCAGTAGACAATAACTCAACTTGTGAAAAGCTTGAGACATTGTTGTCAAACTTTAATTGATGCTCAAGGCCACATGACAAGTTATTGAGACAGTGACATTTCTTGTTGGGGTATACCCACAACTGCTGTACAATAAATAGTTTGAGATGAGGAAATCTCCATTGCATACTACTACTTACATGAAGTATTTTTAGATTATCAACTTGTTTTGAATAAAATCATTAATTTTTATTGGTACAAAAATTTAAAAGGTCAATGACCTACAAATTAACAGACAGTGAAAGGAAACACAACATATACATTGGGAACACACTGGTATAATCAAAATGGGAAATCCTACATGACCCTATCTCTTACCCCTGCCTGACAGTGGTGAGTTTAACACCCTAGGGTATGGTGCCCCCACTCCTCGGCTGCTCACCCTATGAGTTCCTGTTTATAGGGGCACAAAGGATTTTGGAGAGAAGGATGATCCTTATTCAAACTTACCTTGGTATCCAAGAACAGCTTGTACTATTCAGGAGATTCCCAATCGGTTTTCAGTGGTTCTCAGAATTAGATAATAGATTCTCCAATCGCTTGACGCGTTTCACCCCTTCCTATGTATCGGGGCTCATCAGAAGTAGTGGAGATATAGTGGTAGCTCTGTCTAGAGACAAAAGGTCATATCGTTACGCTTCACATAGTTGCCCATTAGTATATTTAGTTGCCAATCTCTAAAAATGATGCTCAAAGATTTCAATGCTTATCAGACTGGCCAAACTTGAATGCTCCCAGGAAAGGGGTATCACATTTTGCCCCGTCAAAGAATGCCTACCTTGAGAGGCGGTCAGGCCACATTTATAATAGATTTCAAAGGGCGACCAAGTTAGAAAAAGATATTGCAAAATAGGACCAAATCTTCTAAAAGAGGAAAGAGATAGTTTAGAGGAAAGAGATCTTTAGTGATCTGTTCATCTGCTACAAAAATAATATAAAATTGTGGTGGGAAATGCAGTCACTAACGAGGTACATAAAAAAGGGCATTATCCTGAAAGGGTTAAGGATCCAATAGTCCCAGCAGATAGATCAAAAACACCAAAACTATTGGAACTGTGGGAGAAAGAATCTAGGGAGTCCTCCATAAGGTTTATGCACCTGTTGTTGGAGGAATAAAAAAATACCCTAGAAAAAAACTCCAAAATTTTGGACGAATACATTAAATACACCCTTGGTTTCAAAGCAGATCCTGATTTTAATAGGAGAGAGGGTATCTTACAAAAATCCATAGAGTGCTTCCAGACATCTCTGAAAAACCGAAAACATAATAAATGTATTAAAGATTCAGCTGATTTCAGAGAAAAGAAAGCGCACTCATTTTTGCTGGGTCCATCTGGGAAGAAGTCCACCACGGACTGGGAACCTTCCGATCCTGAGAATCCCAAAGCACAGGCTGCTCCAAAACACCTCAACCTAATAAAAAAGCAAAAAGCCTTATAGAAAATGGGATCCCAGAGCGCCAGCACCTCCTACGGTACCATCATCTCCACCTACACCTATATCCTTACCATCTACCTCAATAGTGCCATCTTTTTTAGAGCAGAGAGGTGTCCCATATAGCCTGAGATCGCTTTTGGACAAACCACCCCCCATAACACCAGTAACCAGGTCATAAATCTCTCATCCTTTGAACTTTCTGATGAACAGCTTGGAGTCCTAAAAAGGGGTCTGAACTTCGGTCCAACAGAACGTTTTGACCCCTTTAATTTGGATGAAAGATCTATCTCTGGTTTGTAGGAAGTTAAAATTGAAAAAGTTCTTCCATAATACAAAAAAAGAGGACCTTACTCTATCAGGAATTAGTGAGGAAGAACTGATATCTCTTCAGGATTTGAGAGACTTAGAGGCTGAAAAGTGGGCACTCTAGGCACCGGCCCTTTTACTGCCCTAAAGAGACCCAGCAAAAGACTGTTCCCCCCGATAGGACAAATTCAGTGAATATCTTATTCAAAATAGTCAGTGAGGAGTTAACAAAATTGCCCGTTGCTAGAACTAACAGAAAAAGATTAAACCTCAGTCAGAAAGAATTACAACAACTGGATGAGTTGTCAAAAAATGAGAACTTGGTAATCAAGGCCTCCGACAAAGGGGGCAATGTGGTTGTGATGGTTCATGTAAAATACACGACAATGTGTCTCAGCATTTTGTGTGATGAAACATATTATGGAAAGTGGGTGAAGGATTCAACCCTTGATTATTCTGATGAATTATACAACATTTGTGTGTAAGGATTGGAGTCTCATTTGACCTCAGAAAACGAGATGAAATTTATAACTGCTTTAGACCAGGTAATACCGACCTTTTACGCTCTTCCCAAAGTCCATAAAGGATTTACACCACTCAAGGGATGACCGATAGTGTCTGGATTAAACTCTCTCACACGAAATGTTGGTATTTATCTCGACAAAATACTGAGACCATTTGTACTGGCCCTACCCTCTTATATAAGAGACACCAGCAACCTTATTGTGAAATTAGATGGGATCACCATTGGTGAGGAGACCTTTTTCACATCTATAGATGTTGATTCATTATATAGTTTGATTCATCATGAGTAAGGTATAACAGCTGTGGAATATTTCTTAAGAGCGAGAGGCAGGTAACTCATCCCACACAATCTATTTGTCATCAAGCTACTCAGATTCCTGTTAACTCATAACTACTTCTTATTCTCAAGCGCATTCTACCACCAGCTCAGGGGCACCACAAAAATGGACTCAATATATCATATTCTGGGGTCGGTACATGGACGACGTGCTATTGTTATAGTCTGGGACGAGAGAGTTCTTCACTGAATTTGTGCAGGAGTTGAACAGGAATGATCTAGGACTCTTCTTTACAAGAGAAATCAGCAGTAGCAGGTTACCTTTCCTTAATATTGTTCTAATGAAGGATAGCAATGGAGTAATTCAATCAACAATTTATAGAAAGCCCACTGCAACCAATAACTTGTTACACTGGGAAAGTTACCATCCAACACCCCAAAAAAGAGGAATCCCGAAGGGAAAATATATCCGGATATGGAGAAATTGTTCCAATAACGCTGAGTTTCACAATCAAGCCAAGATATTGAGAAATAGATTTCTTGACAGAGTTTATCCACGCCCCATTCTAAGTGTGGCGTACAAAAATGCGAAACAATGCAATAGGGACTCCTTACTGATTCCCAAAAAGAAAGAGAATCCATCTGTGACAAACTTGATCAGCACTTTTGATGCTCATAATACTGAAATAATGGAAATACTTAGGAAACATTGGTGTATCCTACTCGCTGACCCTGATCTGAAGGAACATGTTATGCCGTATCCGAGCATTACATACAGATGTGGTCGATCAATAAGTGACAGGGTAGAATATAGCCGCTATCAGCTACCTAGACCACAGACCACCTGGTTGCAGCAACTAAAGACCGTAGGACCCTACAGATGTGAGCACTGCAAATTCTGCTCCTGAGTACAACCGGCAAAAATTATGACCTGCTCTGTAACTAAGAGGGTCTATAAATTACGGGAGTTCGCCAACTGTAGTACACAATATGTTATCACATTCCCTTGTCCTATAGACTACGCTGGCAAGACAAAAAGGGAACTACATAAAAGACTTGGAGAACACCTTGGTGATGTGAGATATGACAGGGATACCCCAGTAGCATGACATGTACGTGAATACCATCAAGGTAGCCCAAAATGCCTGAAATTTAGGGTTTTGGAGGTACCTAAGCCATCACCAAGGAAAGGGGACTTTGATAAAGTCCTCCTTCAGAAGGAGGCGAGGTGTATTTATAATTTTAATAGCGTACACCCTATGGGTCTTAACGAACAATTGACAAATAGTTGTTTCCTCTAAACATGCAATCGCCTTAATGCAAATGTATTTGTTCTTAATGGTGATCTGATATAACATATGAACCGGACCTTTTTTGTGTTACCACCCAAGATGGGTCACACAATAAAAAAAGAGAGCACTTTGTGTATAGGTAGCTCTTTGTATTTATGATAGGATGCCTTATACTATCCTTTACTGAATTGTACGCTTTACACATGCTGCTCTTACTGGTATTATTGAATGCTCCCTTAATTTTGGTAACTACCCCCTTGAAAACATTTTTTGGGATAAATTGGACTCCAACTTTACCCCTACGCTTTATCATATTAACCCCCTTTTTTCCTCTGAATTGGTGATCCACTCATACTATTCCTAATGGCCCTTCCCTATTGCAGCCCCATTCCCCCCACTATTACCTAAGGTACTGTGCCTTATATGTCTGATCATTATTTGAAATCAGACAGACTCCGAGGAGATTTGATGGGGCAGATAAAACATAGACATGGCGCCGCTGTGCACATCATTCTGTGCGGCTCCGCCCAGTGGATGCGAGCGGAGACCGCGCATGCGCACCCAGACCGCCTGCGCTCCACGTCTTGTGGAATGCGGGCAGTCGCATTCATATGATGCGGTGCAGTGACATCGCGAATGCGACATGCGGTGCTCACGCCTGCGCATTTCAAAGGCATGTGTTCCATGGGTACTAGCCCCGGGGAACGCAAGCGGTCATGTTTTAATGGTGCAGTAAACAGCGTCACAGATGTGACCACTGTATGTGTGTGTCTGGGGACGATCTGGAACAGGTGTGGACAATTTTCCCCACCTGTAATAACCACTGACCAGCAATGAACGGGGGTATATATAGTAACTCTGAGAAGACATCCAAAAGTCCTGGCAACTGCAAGGCATGGTAAGACACAGACTATACATTAGGAGCATTTTTAATTTTTAATTTGTGGGGATATAGAATTTATTAAGGCACTGTGGGCTTTTAATTTAGTCTCTCTAAGCATTTCCTTCATTAAGGGAATGCTCTTTAACATGCAATAACCTATATCACAGTGTGCCCTATTGACTATATATCTTTCCCTTGCACTCCTATTTTTAACCATTTAAAACACTGGGCTCATTTCAATGGTGGCTTGATAAATGTAGATATTTCTATTTTTCCTGTTGGACATCTTCTTATTATAAATGGCAATGAATATGTCACTGATTCTTTTTTATAGTCCCCACCAGCATATCTAGCGGAAGGAGGGACCATTTAACAGGGATGTCATAGTATTGTCTTCTAATGGAGGATACTATATACCGTATATACTCGTGTATAAGCCGACCCGTGTATAAGCCGACCCCCCTACTTTTGCCCCCAAAACCTGGGAAAACCTATTGACTTGTGTATAAGCCGAGGGTGGACCCCAGCACAGGTATACAGCCCCCAGCAGTGTGGTATACAGGCCCCCTCAGTGGTATACAGCAGCCTCCCCAGTGGTAGTATACAGCAGCCTCCCCAGTGGTAGTATACAGTAGCCTCCCCAGTGGTATATACAGCAGCCCCAGAGGGGTATACAGCAGCCCCAGAGCTGTATACAGCAGCCCCAGAGCTGTATACAGCAGCCCCAGAGGGGTATACAGCAGCCCCAGAGGGGTATATAGCAGCCCCCAGAGGGGTATATAGCAGCCCCAGAGGCGTATATAGCAGCCTCAGAGGGGTATATAGCAGCCCCAGAGGGGTATATAGCAGCCCCAGAGGGGTATACAGCAGCCCCAGAGGGGTATATAGCAACCCCAGAGGGGTATACAGCAGCCCCAGAGGGGTATACAGCAGCCCCAGAGGGGTATACAGCAGCCCCAGAGGGGTATATAGCAGCCCCAGAGGGGTATATAGCAGCCCCAGAGGGGTATACAGCAGCCCCAGAGGGGTATATAGCAGCCCCAGAGGGGTATATAGCAGCCCCAGAGGGGTATACAGCAGCCCCAGAGGGGTATACAGCAGCCCCAGAGGGGTATATAGCAGCCCCAGAGGGGTATATAGCAGCCCCAGAGGGGTATACAGCAGCCCCAGAGGGGTATATAGCAGCCCCACAGGGGTATATGCAGCCCAGGGTACGCACCCAGAGGGGTATACAGCAGCCCCAGAGGGTATATAGCAGCTCCAGAGGGGTATATAGCAGCCCCAGAGGGTATACAGCAGCCCCAGAGGGGTATACAGCAGCCCCAGAGGGGTATACAGCAGCCCCAGAGGGGTATACAGAAGCCCCAGAGGGGTATACAGCAGCCCCAGAGTGGTATTTAGCAGCCCCAGAGGGGTATACAGCAGCCCCCGCTGTATACAGCAGCCCCCGCTGTATACAGCGGTACCCGGCTGTATACAGCCCTCCCCCTGGTATACCGGGCCACCCCTGTGGCAACCTGTAAAGGAAGCGATGATTATACTTATCGGGTTGCCCGGTATACCACGGGGGGGGGCTGTATACAGCCGGGTACCCGTATATACTCGTGTATAAGCCGAGGGGGGACTTTTCAGCACATTTTTTGTGCTGAAAAACTCGGCTTATACACGAGTACATACGGTACTTCATGTTAGGCTGGGGTCACACATAGAAATCCGTTTTTGGAAGTGATTTCCATGACCAATCCGTTTTTTTTTGGGTGCTTTTTGAGCCTCCTACACCCCTGAACGTTTTTGGACTTAGTCATTTTTTGACCAAAATTCTCAAAAAAACTGATCCGTTTTTCCATAGGGCCCATGTTAAAAAAAAAAAATTTTTTTTTTTTTTTTTTGAAAAACGGACCCCAAAAACGTTGCTAGCAACGTTTTTGGCTCAAAAACGGACATAGCAATGTTTTTAAGTGCAGAAAAAAACGGACAGGGTGTTTATTACATCCAATCCGTTTTTCTATCAGTTTTTGGACTTAGAAAAAAAAAATGCCAAAAATGAAGCCAAAAACGGACCAAGGGCTTATGTGTGACCACAAGTGTTTTTTTTAGGCGTGCTAAAAAATGTCTCTTGTGTGTCTGAAAGGAAATACAGCCTTTTTGGACTTTGTCATTTTTTCCTCAAAAACGCAGGCAAAAACGCAAGCGTTAACGCAGGGTGCATAAATGTGCCATTTAAAACGCATGCGTTTCCCATAGGGCCCCATGTTATAGAAACGCATGCATTTTTTAGAAAACGCATGCGTTTTTATAACATGGGTCCTATGGGAAACGCATGCATTAACGCAGGTGCCTATATGTGCCCTGCGGTAACGCATGCGTTTCCCATAGGGCCCATGTTATAAAAACGCATGCGTTTTTGGAAAATAACCCTGCGTTTTTTTTCCGCGTTTTTTGGCCTGGGGGAAAAAAACGCAAGTGTAGTGAAAAAACGCATCTACACTCAATTGCACCCTGCGTTAACCCACCTGCGTTTATGGAAAACTGCAGAAAAACGCAGAGAATGCCAAAAACGCAGGTGAGTGTGAACATGGCCAATTGGCTTTTTTTTTTGTGCCAATAAAAATTAATGATTTTATTCAAACAAGTTGGTAATCTAAAAATATTTGAGAAAAAAATATCACTATTACCTCCTAAATACCACAGTTAATAACTATAGTGTAATACTACTACTTACATGCCCTTCTTTTATGATAAAATATCACTATAATGTGAACTTTTTATGTTTTCCATAAATATCACCGGAAAACCAAATATGACTAACTTTTTGTGAGTAGTTTATATAGATACAATATGGATATTTCAGTTTTAAAGAATAAATCTAGTAAACTAGCTATGATGTGGAATTTAAATTTAGTCAATCTATGAAGCAAGCATGATGAAATTATGTTTGACTATCAGGTTAAATTCTACTTACTGTAAGTTCAATTTATTTGTTAGGCAAAGCTATATATTTGCCTTTCCCTGAACATCTCTTCTGTACACTATTAAACTGACCAATTACTATTTTCTATACATCTATAATCACTTTAGTCCAGCTCTCTTTCTCTTCATGATGACTGAACTGCTTAAGTACATTTAGTACATTACTTACAAGCAGAGTACTGTGACCTGTCAGGTTTTTCACATATTCTGCACAGTATTTAAGATTTGCCAGTCATCACTGTCTTGGAAGACATTGTTAAGAACTATATTAAGTTCTAAACAGCCTAGAATATGGTTATTCTCAGTCTTAATCTACATCTTGAAATAACCATGGCATGACGCAATCAAAAGTATTTCATAGCTAAACTGTGCTATTATTAGTGATGAACACGTAGTTTGGTATTCCGATTAAGATAAGTCTAACCGAATACTTTTTACTATCCTGATATTTGTCCCGAATAATGAACATAATGCAAGTCAATGTAGAACTCAGATATTTATCTGGAAGATTCCCCCATACAAATATCCGAGTTCTCCATTGACTTGCACTATGGTCACTATTTGGACAAATATCTGTCTGAATAGTAAGAAGTATTCAGTTAGACTTATCAGAATCTGAGTACCTAACTACTCACTCATGACTAGGCATTATAGCAAAACAGGCTCCTTAAATCACTATAGAGGTTTTTTTTTTCAGCTCTGGAGTGGAGCTTCACATGTAAGCCCCCTGTTCACTGTCACATACTCACTTTCCTGCATCTTCACCTTTCACAATGCTGCTCCGGTCCCATGACATCATCTTTTGCCTGTAACCTCTGACTGGTCAGGAGTAAGAAGTTACATTAAAAAAATTTCAGTGCACCTCTGTGAGAGCCTGAATGAGGCACCCATAGAGATGTATTGAAAAGTGATCTCCGGCGCGCTCCATGAAACACTTGAGATGCTGGCATGTCATTCTTCGACACAGACCGATGGAATAACACTGATAGCAGGTGAAGCAGCTGGAAGGTGAATATTTGAAAGGGGGCAGGGGACTTGCATTTAAACTACCACTGCTGTGGTGCATAGAAAAGAAAAAAAAACACTGAAGTTGTGCTTTAAAATAGTGGTAAGTTTTGTCGATGTCATTTTCATGACACTTTGCCCAATTCTCCATTTCCTTTTTGATGGGAATGTATTACTTCTAGAGAGAAGAGTCCAGGTCAAACCTTTAGCACACACCAACAAGGGGGATGGGATCAAACAGAGTTGAATCACCATGATCTTAAAGGAATCATAACAGTTGAATGGTCTACCTATTAGATAGAAATGCAAAATGATTTGTAGTAATCTGGTGCAGGGACAACAGCAGTACTCTGAAGCAGCCAGACAGGATACCCTGAATTTCCATCTCTGAATAATAGCCCATGAAATGTCAAACTTACAAAGAAAAATCTACATCAATTTAACCAAAGGAATGAAAAGGCTTAAAAAGAACCTGTCAACTCATTTTACCCCTTGACCTATCACTAGCTGTTCCTACACCTTCCTAGCTGCTCCCTAACCATCCCTGTCTGCTGTAAATGTGCCCTATAAAGATGTTGAAAAATGACTTATAACTTACTGGCAAATTTGCACTTCATTAAGGAAGTGGAGAAACTCCAGTGCCACATTTAAGCAGCTCCTCAAAGTCATAATCGCTTTCCAACAAGCTTTTAATATAACTAAGGGATTTGTGCCAGATCAGAACCCCAAACCACTCACACAGCCAGATCAGAATATCCCACACACTACACTGTTGAGGGGCAGTTACCCCGAAATGCAGCATCTGTAGTTTGGGGTTTTGATCTGGCACAAATCCATTTGTCATATTAAAAGCTTGTTGGAAAGCGATTATGACTTTGAGGAGCTGCTTAAATGTGGCACTGGAGTTTCTCCACTTCCTTAATGAAGTGCAAATTTGCATATATCTGAAAGGAGGGAAGTGGCTACAATCTCCTCACCTACTTCGCTGTCTCCATAAGGTAGATAGCAAGTTCCCAGAACTTACTGGTAGTCGCTCAGTCAGGAGACTGGAAAGGCAGCTCCAGGCTCTTCGCTGCA
Organism: Allobates femoralis; assembly: GCA_033576535.1. Taxonomy (NCBI): domain Eukaryota; kingdom Metazoa; phylum Chordata; class Amphibia; order Anura; family Aromobatidae; genus Allobates; species Allobates femoralis. Next base: position 230,804,091 of record JARQOC010000003.1, read on the forward strand.
TCACTGCATTCCCCGCTGGGCATCATTAATCTTTCTTGATCTCCTCCTCTGTTTGAATCTCCCGCCCTCTTCTCCTCCTATGATGCACCGGCCGGTATGTCATATTTGGCCCAGTGCATTGTGAGGCCTAATCACATGGTACGGCCCCGGCTTCTGGCACATGCGCAGTGCGCATATTGAAGCCGGCTTGAACCACGTGACCAAACCGGCTTCAATATGCGCACTGCACATGCACCAGAAGCCGGCGCTGTACCACGTGATTAAGTCCCACAATGCATCGGGCCGGATATGACATATCGGCCGGTGCATCATAGGAGGAGAAGAGGGCGGGAGATGCCAACAGAGGAGGAGATCAAGAAAGAATAATGACGCCTAGCGGGGCATGCAGTGATGCAGCGAGGAGGGGAGAATGGAGCCTGGAGCCGCCTTTCCAGTCTCCTGATTGAGCAACTGCCAGTAAGTTATAAGTCATTTTTCAACATCTTTATAGGGCGGATTTACAGCAGACAGGGATGGTTAGGGAACAGCTAGGAAGGTGTAGGGACAGCTGGTGATAGGTCAGGGAGCTAGAATGAGGTGACAGGTTCCCTTTAAAGGAAGGGGTACATGTAAAAATACAATGCATGATATTGTCTGCTACAAAAGTTAATTTTTCCTTCCTGATCCAAGTTAGCAATCCACTGCACTAAACATTCAGAAAATAACTATACATTTGCACAATTATCAATGCTAATATATTTAAACCCTTCACCCCAGAGCATGGTTTTCATATTAATGACTGGAACACTTTTATTCAATTTTTACCAGTGCCATTTTATGAGGTTATAGCTGTGGAACGCTTCATCGGATCCCAGTGATTTTTCATGTGTGTTGTTTCATGATATATTGTACTTTGTTAGTGGTATAATTAGGATGATACATATTGCCTTTATTTGTGAAAAAAAAAAACATAAGTTTGGCAAAAATTTACAAAATGAAGTGACTTTGAGAGGCCAATGTGACAGAAAATACCCAAAAGTGACACCATTCTAAAAACTTCATCCTTCAGACATACTCAAGAACTTTATTAAGTCTTAATGTGCTTTACATGAACTAAAGCATTGTGGAAGAAAAAATAGCAATTTAACTTTTTCCTCAAAAATGTTACTTTATCCCCAATTTTTGCATTTTCACAAGAGTAGCAGGAGAAAATATAAAAGAAGATTTGATGAGCAATTTATTCCCAATTTGTGGTTAAATACTATTTGGGCGCACAGCAGGGCTCAGAAGGAAAGCAGTGCCATTTGATTTTTCAAACGGAAAATTGGCTGGTATCGCTTTCTAATGCCTTGGCACGTTTGGAGAGCCGCTAATGTGCCTAATGTGTTTTTAGTGGAAACACTCCACAAGTGACCCCATTTTGGAAAACTGGACCCATCAAGAATTTATCTAGATATGTGGTCAGCACCTTCAACCCCCAGGTACTCCTTAGATTGGCCATGAAAATTATTAAAAAAAAATCACATTTTCTCCACAAAGGTATTTGGAGATCAATGTTTTTATTTTGACAAGGGGAACAGGAGAAAATAGACCAAAGGGTTTGTTGCGCAATTTCTCCTGCGTAGGCTGATACCCCAAGTGTGGTGGAAATTTACTGGTTGGGCACATAGCAGGGTTTGGAAAGGAAGGAGTGCCATTTGACCTTTCCAATGGAAAACTGACTGCTTTTGTTATTAGATGCCATGTCGTGTTTCGAGAGCCCCTGATGTGCCTAAATAGAGGAAATACGTCACAAGTGACCCTATTTTCAAAACTAGACCCCTTAAAGAATTTACCTAGTTATGTGTTGAACATCATTAACCCAAAGGTGCTTAATAATTTGGCCATGAAAACAAAACAAATTTTCACCCCAAACTTTTTTTTAGCTCAATTTTTTTTATTTTCACAAGGGCAACAGGACAAAAAGAACCACAAAATTTGTTGTGCAATTTTTCCTGACAGTGTCGATACTCCATATCTGGTGGAAAATTAGTGTGTAGGTGCACGGCAGGGCTCTAAAGGGAAGGAGCGCCATTTCACTTTTCAATCAAAAATTAACTGTTATCGTTATCAGATGTCATGTCGCGTTTAGAGAGCCGCTGATGTGCCTAAACACTGGAACTTACGATTAGCATAATTATTTATATTTGTCAAATGTCAGAATAACGAGAGAGAATGTTTTAAGGGATTTTTATTACTTTCCGCAAAGTCACAAGTTTACATACACGAAGATTGCTATTCCTTTAAACTTTTTGGAACGGCGATTGATGGGAAAGGGGTAGCGAATTGCTCACCCCTCCTTCAGTTCCAATCCGAGTCAGGTGCACAGCAGCGGCCGGCCACCGCCTAGGTCCAAAATCAAGCAGAGAAAGAGAATGCTGGCACCCGGATCCAATATTCTGAACTTTATTTTGCAAAAACTCACAACATCAATAAAAGCATCTTAAGGCAAGTCTGCCCTATCAGACGCGTTTCAGTAAAAACTTTCATCAGTGACAAAACCTTTAAGATTAACACACAATATGTATACAAATAATCTCAAACACCTGTGAGAATTACAAATTGATTCCATATAACTGATTAACTCATGGATGGAATTCTGTTATGGTGGGTTTACACACACCAATCATTGTGTCCAATATCTGAACAGATCTCTGGTTGCAGTGAAATCATGGACACATAGTTCCATTTTGTGGCTGTGTACAAATGGTGCAAAATGTCCATGATTTCACTGCAACCAGAGATTTGTTCAGATATTGGACACAATGATTGGTGTGTGTAAACCCACCATCAGTTCACTAGAATGTGGCTACAACATAAGGAGGCTATTTCTAAAGAAATTTAGAAAAAGGCAAATTCAATAAATACAATAGAAATACTGACATTTACATAGTTGTTTGAGCTCATAAGTACATGCAATTATATATTGTGGTTGAAATGATGCATACTTTGAATCTACAAAAAGAATATCCAGATAAGCCAATATTTTGGCACATGATGAGTATTTGCACAGTGGCATATAATGTTCCAACATAGTACGCACCATAAATATACATATGCATATATCATAGAAGGGCTCACGGGATACAAGAGAGAGAAGGGAAACAAAAGCCATCATCACTATGCGATTCACAAGCGAGTTGATAAAAAGATTTTTTTATTAATAAAAAATTATGTTGTATTGTATTTGGAACAGCCCATATCATTATGTCATGAGTTTGGAAGCTTTTGATAGATTTATTGGCAACATCCGAGGTAATTAATAAAATGATGTTATTAAACTGCTGGACTTTTTGCCTGCTTGCCTCAATACTGCTACCATTTAAGTGTCCCTCAACATACTAAGCGAGCAAATCTCCACAATATATTTCATATATATATATCTAATATATAAAGCTGAATGTGTGTATATGTGTGTGTGTGTGTGTGTGTGTATGTATAAGCCGACCCCCCTACTTTTGCCCCCAAAAACTGGGAAAACCTATTGACTCGTGTATAAGCCAAGGGTGGACCCCAGCACAGGTATACAGCTCCCAGCAGTGTGGTATTCAGGCCTCCCCAGTGGTATATACAGGCCCCAGCAGTGTTACAGCAGCAGCCCCAGTGGTATATACAGCAGCAGCCCCAATGGTATATACAGCAGCAGCCCCAATGGTATATACAGCAGCAGCCCCAGAGGTATATACAGCAGCAGCCTCAGAGGTATATACAGCAGCAGCCCCAGTGGTATATACAGCAGCAGCCTCAGAGGTATATACAGCAGCAGCCCCAGAGGTATATACAGCAGCAGCCCCAGAGGTATATACAGCAGCAGCCCCAGAGGTATATACAGCAGCAGCCCCAGAGGTATATACAGCAGCAGCCCCAGAGGTATATACAGCAGCAGCCCAAGAGGTATATACAGCAGCAGCCCCAGAGGTATATATAGCAGCAACCCCAGAGGTATACAGGCCGCCCGCCCGCCACCATCAGTATAGAGGCGCCCCCCATCAGTATCCAGGGCCCCCCTTGCAGCCCAAACATGTAAAGTAAGATCATTGTACTTACACCTGTGGCCGTCCCCGCTGCTGACATCGCGCTCCTCCGGCTTCATCCGTCTTCTTCCCGCTTCCTCCTCTGGCGCAGACAATGACGTCATTGCCTGCGCCCATCGGAGGAAGCCGGAAGAAGATGGATGAAGCCGGAGGAGCGCGATGTCGGCAGCGGGGACGGCCACAGGTGTAAGTATAATGATCTTACTTTACAGGTTTGGGCTGCAAGGGGGGGCCCTGGATACTGATGGGGGGGCGCCTGTATACTGATGGTGGCGGGCGGGCGGCCTGTGTACTCGGCGTGCATACACGTGTATAAGCCGAGGGGGTACTTTTCAGCCCAATTTTTGGGCTGAAAAACTCGGCTTATACGTGAGTATATACAGTATATTGCTTCTATACATATACTGTAATGTACCACCATATACTATAGTGCTGCTATACATGTACTATAATGTACCGCCATATACTATAGTGCTGCTGTACAAGTGCTGTAATGTACCACCATATACCATAGCGCTGCTATATATATTTATATATATATAATCACGAATGGGTTTTTTGCCCCTTCTGAGTCCGCTCGCGCTGCGAGTCAGCGTGGTCATGTGGATACGCCCAAAGCATTGGCCGCGCAGCGGCCATTGCGAGCAGTTCTAAGGCGACTCGCTATGCCCGCGCAGTGGGCATGGCGAGTCGCCTTAGCAGCGCGAAGCATTGGCCGCAAAGCGGCCATTGCGAGTCAGAGACTCGCTCTTCTAGAATCCCGATGCATGTGCATCGGGCACCCAGCTAGTATATATATATATATATATATATATATACATGTAGTTCACTCACGTTAACTGAACAAGTTCTGTCAGTCACAGTATGTCAACTACATACATATTCTAGAATACCCGATGCGTTAGAATCGGGCCACCATCTAGTCATTAGATAAAATCCTTGAGGGGTCTCCAAAATGGTGTGTCTTGTAAGATGTTTCTGCTACTTAGGTACTTTGGGGGCCCTGCAAATGTGACATCATGCCTGTAAACTATTTCAGCCAAATTTGTGTTCCATATTGTTAAATAGCGCTCCTTCCGTTCTGAGCCTTGTAATTTGTCCAAAAAAGCTTTTTTTCTACATGTGTGGTATTGCCACGCTCTTAGGAAAGTGAGTAACATGTGGGGTCCATTTTTTGGTGCTACATCTTGTAAAACTGAGAAATTTGGTGCTAAAGCAACACTTTTGTGAAAAAAAAAGAAAATTTTCAATATGACAACCTATTGTTATCAAATTCTGGATAAAATCCTTGAGGGGTCTAGTTTTCAAAATAGGGTCACTTTTGGGATGTTTCTGCTCTTTAAGTACTTTAGTGGCCCTGCAAATCTGACATGGTGCCCGCAAACTATTTAAGCTAAATTTGTGTTACAAATTTGAAACAGCGCTCCTTTCCTTCCGAGACCTCCCGTTTGTCCAAATAGAGGTTTCTGACCACAAACAAATTTTTGCACCCATTTTGTCATGAATTGAGACTAAAGCAACATTTTTAGGTAAAACGTAAATGTATTTTTTTTTTCATTCTATTTTGCTTTCATTGCTATGAAGCACCTGAAAAGTTAATAAGCTTCTCCAATAAGGTTTTGAGCAGTCTGAGGGGTGCGGTTTTTAGAATGGTGTCAGTTTTGTTTTTTTTCTGTTATAGGCCCCTCAAAATCACTTCAAATATGATGTGATCCCGAAAAATTGTTTTTGTAAATTTTGATGTAAAAATGAAAAATTGCTGATAAGCTTATAACCCTTCTAACTTCCTAGCACGAAAATTTTTGTTTCCAAAATTGTGCTAATGTAAAGTAGATATGTGGGAAATGTTATTTATTAACTATTTTGTGTGACATTACTCTTTGGTTTAACGTTATAAAAATTCAAAGTTTGAAAATTGCTAAATTTTTGCCAAATTTAAGTTTATTTTTTACAAATAAATGCAAACATATTGTCCTAAATTTACCCCTATCGTGAAGTCCAGAATGTCACGAAGAAAACAATCTCAGAATCTCTGGGATCGGTTGAAGTTTTCCCGAGTTATAACCTCATAAAGTGACACTAGTTAAAATTGTAACATTTTATCTGATCATTAAGGTGAAAATTGGCTCCAACACATAGGGATGAAGACTGACTGGTTAGAATTATACACTTGTAAAGGGATTCTGTCCCATATTTTATCTGCAAACAGGATGTTATAGTTAGGTCTTGAAATATTTGTACAGTAACACAAGTTTTGGAATTTTAGCTGATTACCAAAACATATTCAAGAAAAAGATTTATAATTAATATGGGCTTAAGGTGCAGAGTCTCAGGCTAAAACACCCAGAGCCAAGCTCTTTAATGGGCTGCATGGGCTATTGCTATGTTAAATCATCATCAAATTAAGCAGGTAAAAGTTCTGGAGCTTATTCCAGGTATGACAATTGCATTTGGAAGCTGTTATGATTAATCCATAACATGCTGTCAATGGTGCTCTTGATAGAAGAAAAACAGACCATCCTTAGGCTGAAATAATACAAGAAATCTATCAGAGAGTTAACATAAATATTCAGAGTGACCAGATCAACAGGTTGGTACAGTCTGCAAAAAAAAGAGCATACAGGTGAGCTTGGGAATTCAAAAAGACCTGGATGTCCACAGAAGATAACAGTGTTGGATGATCGTACAATACTTTCAATGATGGAAAAAAAAACCTTCACATCTACCCATGTGAAGACCAGTAGTTGTTTCACTATCTAAGTCTACCATTAAAAAAAGATTTAATGAGAGCAAATATAGAGAGTTCACCACAAGGGGAAAATCATTATTTAGCCTTAGAAAATAAAAGATCACATTAGTCTTTGCCATAAATCACTTAAAGAAGCTTTGCATTTCAGGACAAGCATTCTTTGGCCAGATAAAACTAAGATCAGATGAGGAAAGTATGGCGAAGGCTTGAACCAGCTAATGATCCAAAGCATAGCACGTCCTCTGCATGGGTGACTAGTGTTTATTGATGATGTGACTGAAACAGAAGCAGTTCGTTGAATTCTGAAGTGTACAATGCTATGCTTTCTGCTCAGATTCAACCAAAAGCAGCAAGGTTGATGGATGACGCTTTACTGTAAAGATGGACAATGGCCTAAAACGTACTGAGAAAGCCCCATAGGAGTTTTTTCAGGCAAAGAAGTGGAATATTATGCAATGGCCAAGTCACTCACCAAATCTCAGCCCCATTGAGCTGAATTTCACATATTTAAGACAAAACGTAAGGCAGAAAGACCCACAAACAAGCAAAAACTAAAGTCAGCTGCAGGAAAGGTCGGCAAAGCATCACAAAGGAGGGAACCCAGCGTTGGGTGACGTCCATATCTTCCAGACTTCAGGAAGCCATTGCCTGCAAAGCGTTCTCTAAAATCTATTAAAAATGAACATTTAAGTTATAGTAAAGTTAATTAACCAATTACTTTTGAGCCCCTGAATTGAGAAGGATTTGTGAAGAAAAAATAGTTGTAATTCCTAAACATTTCACAGACTATTTTTGTTCATTTACTTTAATTAAACCTGAAAGTCTACAATTGCATTCCATCTCAGTTGTTTCATTTTAAATACAAAATAGTGGTATGCAGAGTGCAAAACACGAAGATTTGATTTATGAAAATATTTCTGTGGCTAACTGTATAAAGCTAATTAGAATTATATACATTCTTGTGGGAAAGCTTCAGTAAAATTTGTATTTTATTCACTGAAATCTCTGGTAAGGTATGCACATGATTCAGGTAGGTGGCTGTATTCAGTGATTGATAGTTCTCGCTGTATGACTCTGCATGCAGCTATAACTGTCAATCACTGAATGGCACTGCCCACTGGACTCATACAGACAATTAAAAATGATTTCAATGAATAAAATAAAATTCATACTGAATCTTTTCCAATAAACCTAGATTTTGCTCAACTTCTTGTTCACTATACTATGCTGTCTACATATTTTATGTGTGGCGCCCCTGTGGTTTGGTTGAAACAGAGGCACCGCACCTAAGCCTTAGGTGTGGTATCCCACTCCCAGGTAAGATGGGGACACAATGATGAGACCCACACTCTTGCACCCAACACCACTCCTAACTCCAGGCCAGGAGATAAAAGGGGGCGGAAGTGACCCCATGAGAGGGAGCCCTATCTGCTGGATGGAGGACAGAAGAGGGGGTGGGAGGACATAGTGAGGAAACAAAAGCAGAGTAGAAGAGGAAGAGTAAAAGGGAGTCTGCAGGAGACAGTTGAGAGAGTAAGATGGGGTCCTAGGGGCTCCATTGCTGGGAACCTAACGGGACCAGTAGAGAGGTCGGCCGAGGTCAGCCCAGACGGACACCCCGAACACACCACCGGATGCCCAGCTATGTTGGGAGGACTGGTTGCACGAGAGGACCGGCCCCAATCTGGCAGCAACACTGAATGCTTGCACCAGCAAACTGGCGACCACTGGATTGCAAATACAGTGGTCAACACCGTGGTCAGTCTCAGACACAGTGGCTACATCTAGAGTCCGATCCTGCAGTGAGTACTGCAGAGTCTGTAAAAGCTCACAGACACCGGCTATGGGGACTTGTACCACAAAGGCGCACAGGAGTAGGAAAGGCACAGCGCAGAAAAGTCAATAGAAAGGCATACAGAAGGGTGTCTTGGCAGAATGTTTCCTGGGAGGCCTGGAAGTTGGCTGGACTGCTGACCTGAAGAGCACAGTACCCGGCCGGGTGATTTAAACAAGCTATGAGTAAAAGGTAAAAGCATTGTTCCCATGGTGTCCTCCAGTTATTTACTGTGCCCTCCTTGCTGCCTTCCACCTTATAACTACCACCACGATCATCCCCAAAATACTATCACACAGACCCTGGGATCCCGCTCCACCTGTGGAGAGTAATACCATCCCGGCTGCCACTCCATCCCTTCCCCCAGAGGTCTACAACCGCAGTGCTTGTCACCTATAACCAGCTTCCACAGGTGGCATTACAAGAATCTACTGTAAATTTATCCCCCCGTAATTGCGCAGCCAAGGCCACAGACCTGGGCCACAGACCTGGGCCACAGCCACCGTGACATTCCTGAACTTTTGCCGGCCCGGCTACAGCGTACCCTCGGACCTTGCAGCCAATGCATATATGTAGCAGTAGTGTACATTTTTGGGAAAATAACTCCATATTCCACGTTCCACATGTGGAAAATTGTACCCTTGAGAAATAAAACCCTGTCTTCCTACATTTACAAATAAAAAATATAATCGATACAGTAGTAATTTTAAAGGAAATCTGACATCAGTTTGTTTCTATCCCATCTGAAAGTGAAATAATATTGAAGAATATACCCTGATTTCAGCAATATATTATTTAGTGGGCTGTGTTGTATCTTTTTAAATAAAATCACTTTTTTTTATCTGCTACAGATCTACCAATCCTCTGAATGCTGAACTCTCTATAATCCCACCCACACCACTGATTGGCAGCTTTTTGTGTATAATGTGCATTGTCCGAAAGCTGCAATTCAGAGGTGAAAGCTGGGTTAAACATAACTCATAAAATACTTGACTACATGGCAGCAGGCTTACTAGTCCTGTATAAAGATTAGCAAACTTTCCCCAAACATGTTTGACAATTTCAAATTCGACACCAAAATTGGCAATTCAATTTACATTCAGAAACCAAAGTACTTTACTAAAAATTCGGTAAACATGGCATTGTTCAGGTAAAAAGTTCAAAATTTAAAATGGCCATAAAACTTTCCCTGATTGTTTCGGGCCAAAACGCTAACCAGAAGACCCGCTGGTTGGACTCAACACCTAAACATATGGTTAGGAGTGTTCCCAACCAGCGGGTCTATCGTTTTCTTTCAACCAGTAGAATTTATCTGAGTTTTAAAATTATTTTTTTAAGCTTCCTGGAGTTTGCAGGTGTTTTTGATCCTTGCAGAGTGTGAATTTTGTAAACAGTGCAAGAAGTGGCAGCTGCTGTTAAGTACAGGCACCTTACAATTTACTTTGAAGGGAACCACCTACCAGGCATAGTGCTATGCAGCAAGTGATTGATGCGTGCAGCATGGCATTACTATTTTTTTTAAATACTCCCATGTGATCTTGTCTTTTGGCTGTAAGCTAAATCCCCTCTCACTTTCATCCAGCCAAGACAAGCCCACACAGGAGTAATAAAAAAAAAAACACAAATAGTGATGTCATACTGCACACATCAATGAACTGCTGCATAGCACTGAATCCTGTTGGTTGGTTCCTTTTAAACATCCATCTAAGAGAGTTTAATGTATATACCGTATTTTTCCTTTTATAAGACGCACTTTTTTTCCTCCAAGTTTTGGAGGAAAGTGGGGGTGCGTCTTATAAAAGGAATATAACATTCTAGCATCCTCAGTTGTTGGGGAGGGGGAGACAGCAGTGAATTGGGGACAGAAGTGACAGGGAATGGTCCCTGCTGAAGAATCCAGGCGGCAGGAGCACCACGTGTCCCCGGCTCATTATCTACTTAGATATTCACTTCACTTGCTCCCAGTCCCCACCCACCTCTCTGCACTGAAGACAGCGTGGAGAGGTGAGAGCACGGGGAGCAGGAGAAGCTGCTTAGCCAGCACACATGGTCGCTCCTGCAGCTGCTGGGGACATTGTGTGCTGCAGATAGTGAGAACGGAGGAGCCGGGTGCAGCTGTGGCAAGTGAATCAGCACTGACCTTTGTGCTGATTCACTGCCATGAAGACAGGGGCAGAGCAGGGAGATCGGCACTTTATCACAGCAGGTACCTTGTTTGTCAGTGTCCTGCCTCACTCCCTCTGCTCAGTGTAATGTGTCCTGCTGAGCCCTGCACAGTGCAGAAATGCAGGAAGCTCGGTCTGCAGTTCAGGAGCTTCAGTGTATGGAGAGCAGGGCTGGAGCCTGCATATAACGGCAGTGTACAGCTCCCCTGGCCCTGCATCTACAGGTCAAGCTCTGTGGTGACTTGTAATTAGGAGACAGGGCTAGAGCATCATATTTCAGCACAGTGTACAGACCCCCTCCCTGGCCCTCCCTCATACAGTACATCACATCAGATCTTTATATACAGACTGGCCACTTCCTTCATTTCAGCAGGGTGATGGCAAAGCAGGACACATTAAAGTGAGTCCACATGTATATGTAACATAACCACTAATAAAGTCAAGTTAACACTACCAATACTGTGCTTAACTAGAACTCCAAGCATGCTATAGGATCTACAGTACATGCTGGGAGTGATAGTTCTTAAAGGGATTGTTACTACATGAACAAATCCCATCTCATTCATCTTGTTGGCCCTTGTAAAAGTAATAAAGACCATACTAAGGGTGTGCGCTCACAGTCGAGAGTAGCTGTGTGTTGGACGCGGCTCCTCCGGACATAAGTGAAGCCACATGTGGAGGCAGGGAGACCCCAGCTGCCCTGTACTCACCGTGCGGCGGGTGCAGGGCGGCTTCTCCCTGCAGTCCCCCGATGGGATCCGCTTCCAACTCCACAGCATGAAATGAACATGCTGAGAAGGAGCGGAATGGTGGCAACCCGCACCGCAGCTGTCAGAATGCTGCGGTCGGATGAAGCATAGTGAGTATGGGATTTCTACAAATCCCATCCACTATGCTTGTACTGTACTACGCAGCATTTTGGACACAGCAGGAAGACGCTGCATCCAAAAGGCTGCGTATACTCATCGTGTGCACGCACCCATACCCCTGATTCTGCAGCAGTTCCAACGTTATCAGAAGTTGCATAGTCATGTCCCATATGATATTGATATGAGACTCAGCCCTCTGACCAGTCAGTGCTGGCGTCTGTCTCCCCGCCAACAGACACTGGAGCAGAAGTCATTGGTGTTGCTCACATGCTGCACCTGCATCCGAAGGAAACAGACGCCAACACTGACTGGTCACAGGGCCTGAGTGTCATATCAAAGTCATTTTTTGCTACAAATATTTTTTTCCCTATTGTCCACCTCTAAAATCTGGGTGCGTCTTATAATCCGGTGCGTCTTATAAAGCGAAAAATACGGTATATATATTTTTTGGGGTGTGATATTTTTGATTTTATTATTACTTGTGTAACTTTTTTTTTTGCGAGCACACTTGTATTGTTGCTGAGGGTCAGTGGCATTCAAGCCCATCTGTTCTATACTAATGTGATAGCAATATATATATAAAAATAGCATATGGCCATATATGCTTCACGTACATGGTCTTATAGGTCAGTTCACACTCATGAAACACCATAATATGGATATTGCTTCTTGAAAATGTACAATCACTTTATTTCTTTTCATTTCATACATTTAAAATACAGATTTTCGGCATGTGCACAAGTATGTTTTATGTATCATAAATATAGGACTTGTCCGTGCACTACTGCTCACTAGTGACTGGTGAGCTAAATAAACTGTATGGTTTTTCTTTTTTCCCCTCCAAATATGTCAGGCTTCAAAAATCAATCCACCCAACTAATTTGCCCACAGAAGGGACCATGGGGTACTCGGAACCGAGTCCTCTTAATATCATCGGGGCTGCAGAATGTTATGGTGGCTTGACCCGGTCCATGATCCCATTGTCGGGCGATCAGTTAAAAAAACAATTGAAAAAGGGATAAAAGAAAAATATAAAAATAAAAGAGTTTTTGCGGCCTGTTTAACCGCTGCTGCAGTCGGGACCTCTGGGGATGATGGGGATAGCAGCTGTGATGGCTCCGCTTCATACACCTAGTACACACTCAGCTCTGTACGCCTCGTACGCTCTCGGCTCTACTCCGTACACCTCGTACACAGATGGCTCTGCTCCGTACACCTCGTACACACGCAACTATGCTCCATACGCCTCGTACACAGGCGGCTCTGCTCCGTACTCCTCATACACGTGTGGCTTTGCTCCGTACACCTTGTACACATGCGGCTCCGCTCTGTACACCTCATACACACTCGGGTCTGCTCCATACACATTGTTCACACTCGGCTCTGCTACATGCACACTGTAAAACCCTCAGCCCCACAAATAAACTTCACCTCATCCAGCACCATGCATGGTGGAGTCCTGGCTGCATACTGAGGAGCTGATCATGTGACCCCATGACTCCTCCCCTCCATTGACATTATTACAGGTCATGTCAGCACAGGGCACTGTGGAGCATAAAGCCTGCTCATACTGCCGGCTCACACTGCCGGGGGGAGGGGGGCTGGGGGTTGGAAACCGTGGGCGCTGAAGCAGGAGCAGGAGTCTACTGCGCCTGGGGCAAATGACCTGCTAGCACCCCCGCCCGATACGCCAAGCCTGGTCACAGCGTCGGAGGCCAGGACTATAGAAGAGGGAGCGGCATGGATGCTGCGGCTCTGGGTCGTGCAACATGGTTGCAGTAGGGGTTTACTCAAGCTGTACCTGGTGGACATGGAGGGCATAGAAAACTCGTTCTCCCTCCTGCCTTATGAACATCACCAGGTCTCTTGGGTGCAGGTCCCTGCCCTGATAGCCTACGGGCAAGTGGGTCTCAATGTCCGCACAGGAAATGAAAATTTCTCGTTTTGCTCCGGGTTCTTGTATAAAGCCCCAACTTCCCCCGGAGCCAGCATGGGGCCTGGCGGGTGGATCGGGCCCTGCGGGCTTCGGCCTTAACCTAGATGTGAAGTGCCACAAACTCCCTCTGCTTGGCCCGCCGCTCTTTGTCCTCCACTTCCCACCGTGCAATATTCCCTCTCCTATGTTCTTCCCAGGTTACTAGCTCCACTTGGTCTCGACACGCCACTACCTCCCCTGGAAATCCCATCAGAGCTCCGCCGGGGTTCTGCCAATAACAGACTGCTCCCCGTGGGCCTCCTGGGATGATGATTCTGGGGTGAAGGGGACAGGTAGGCCTGGCAAGGGATCCGTTGTGTCTTCCCATGCCTGACTGGTGTGCGCCGGGCCGGGGCTCAGAGGGTGAAGAGGGTCTACAGGAACTAGGAGGTTCTCCTCCAGCAGTGGGGTGGTCATCATACCTTTCCCAGGACCAGGCTCCATCTCATCTTCATCTATCTCCCGGGTCGGGGAAGTGGGACATCACTCCACCCACCGTGCGGTCACCTTTTCCACGAGCGCATGCCATCATCTTTCCATGGTATCGAGGGGGATTTTCTCCAGCTGGCAACTCAGCTCACAAACCTCCTCTGACAAGAACGTGGGAGTCGTTTCTGGCATCTGGCTTGCCTCCGGGGAACTGAAGGAGTTCCCTTCTTCACCTCGTGCTCCTCGCTGTACCAGTCTGACTCTGCCATCTCAGGTGACTCCAGGATCCCTAACCTCCCACCACTTTCATTGCTGCTCTCATCAAAGTCTCCTTCTTCTCCCTCCCTTCGTGGGTGTCTCCTTTACTTACCATAGGCAGCCACACCCTTGGGTGGGATAATGCAGTTCATGGGTCTGCCCTCCCAACTCTTAAAGGATTTTTTTTTGCACTCCGGCCTGGCCTGGCCCATGATGAGGGACTGTGGCACGCCCCTCTGATGGCACATGTTTGAGCCTCTTAGGGCCGCCATTACTCAGATTGAAAAAAAATAGTCTTTTGTTACAGTCTGCAAGGTGCACAAGACCCAGCGATACTGGGTCGGCAGATCCTGATTGTGATGCCAGAAGGCTGACTCACCCCGGTCAGGGACTGTGGGGTACTCAGAACTGGGCCCTTTTGATGTCGTCAGGGCTGCAGGATGTCACGGTGGCTTGACCCGGTCTGGGATAAGTTAAAAAAGGGGAAAAATGTAAGAAGGGATAAAAGACAAATACAATAAAAGAGTTTTTGTTGAAAGACCACCCGTGAAATGCGGCCAGTATAGACGCTGCTACAGTCGGGACCCCTGGGGATATTGGGGGTAGCAGCTGTGATATTTTGGCTCTCCACGGGAAGAGCGGGTCCCCAGGGCAACCAAAGAGTCTGTGGAGGTGATTTTGGGAATAGGAAGCCAGCGGGGTTGAACTAGCTGCTGGCAGGGGTCTGGGACACTCTCAGGCAGGCTCCTGCTGCCGGCTCGGCGATTTACCACTCAGTGCTGAGCTTCAACCCAGTTTACGTGGCTTTCTCGGCAGGTGCTCAAGCAACATGACTGCGGTAGTCTTATAGCAGCCAGGATGGTTCTTCCAGGTCATTCTCTTTTTTATTCCTTTCCATGGGCCTCTCTTCCTTTCACTTCTGCACGCAAAGCTACGATCCAGCATCCACGGGCCTTTGTTGGTCCTCTGGCCCTAGTACGGCAGCCTTTTCTTTGCTGCGCCAGGGTTTGGTCACGGGACATAAAGACCCCGCCACTGACCGATTTTGTGGTTGAAGCGTGGAGCGTCCTGCCACTTCAGGGTCGGTAGCCTGGTTTCTGCCCAGTCCTTCAGCTTTCCCTCTAATTCGGGTGCACAGGTGGATTGCTCACTACATGTGCCCCTAGGACTCCTTCTGTCTCTCTACAGTCTGTAGCCCGGGACCTGGAATAGCCTTTGGATGGTACAGGCCGCCAGGTCCGTGTCCTTTCAGTCTCATGTAATGATGGTGTTCTCTCCTCCCGAATGAACTGAACTCCTTGGCTAAACTGACTGCTCAACTGACTCAATTCCTGTGGTGTTTCCTGGTTTTGTTCCCTTTCCTGACCGTTTCCTGTCTAACTTACCCACCCTCCACCTGTCTCCTCCCACCGTCCCATAGCTGAGCTTGAAGTCCCATGCTCCGGGATCGGAGTATGTTGGCTGTGTGTTTGGGTGACTGGACTTACTGATCCCGGTTTCTGCAACTTCTAGTTGTGACCAGTCTGCAGTGGTCCACGCAACCACAAGCTCAGGTATTACTGATAGCATGTAGAATGGGATTTCTAAGTCAGGTGCTTTATGAAGTCCACCCATAGAGGAATTAATGAGCAGCTAGGCAACATGATTGTGCAAATAATAACATCTTGTAAGCGATTGTATCCTGGCATTGGAAGAGGTGGGACCCTAGGCAAAGCAAAGAGGTATCACCGTGGAACCCGACACCATCTTGGCAGTGCAACACAGCTACAGTGTGCTACTGTTTGCCTGTAGTTCGCAGATTGGATATGTGATGTTGGATTCACTGCAAGACATGCAGGCTCTGAAGGATGTAGTCTTTCTCACCACCCCAGGGTAAGAGGGTGCTTCAGCACCAGTACCAAAGCAACCCGCACAGGATACATATGGGACCTTGAGCTACATCACGCTAACCACATTGGGGCTCAGGATCCAGCTCTGGGCTCCAATGCCATAGGAGGTCCTGAGGAGCTCACAGTCATGAGGTCAGCTGTTCCCCATGCCAGCCAATAGCAGCAGATGTCACACTCAGGAGGATGTTGCAGAATCCCTGGCATTATCACACCTGCAGCCAGAGCTGCATCCACTAGATCGTCAAATCCAGGAGCATGGTAAGAGGAATGAGGACAAGGAAGAAGATGAGCTATTAGAGGCAGGAAGTTCTGTTTCCCAGCCTTGTTTAGCACCCCCGTCAGAGTCCTTCATCTGTGAGAATGCCATGTGGGGACTTCCACATTCTCTCAGCAACTATCCTAGATGTCATGAACCATCCTGGCCTATCTCCTTTCTTTAGGAAATTAGGCTCACAAAATAATTGCCCAACAGTGGTTGCATGTGCCTAAAGGGCCTGTCACACGCGTCAATGTCGTCAGTGAGATGATCGCTGACGACATTGACGGCTGATCGCTGGTGAGCTGTCACACAGGCAGACTCACCAGCGATCAATTGATCAGAAACATCGTGGAAACGATTTAAATATCGTTTCCACGATGTCTTGCTCCCGCTGCCAGGCTGCTGGAAGCGGGAGCAGGCTGGTCTCCAAGGTAAACTGCGGGTATCTAGGCAGCGCGCGCTGCCTAGATACCCGACGTGTACCTTAGTTACCAGCCGGTGAGCGGAGGAGGCTGGTAACTAAGGTACACGTCGGGTATCTAGGCAGCGCGCGCTGCCTAGATACCCGCAGTTTACCTTAGTTACCAGCTCCCAGCGCTTGTGAGAGGCGCTGGGAGCTGGAATATCGCTACTCCCGGTGTCACACGCAGCGATGCTGCGTGTCCACCGGGCGACAATCGCCAGGTTTTAGGACAGGTTCTAAAACCTGGCGATCATCAACCAGTGATTTATCGCTGGTTGATTCAGTATGTCACACACGTCAATATCGCTGCAACATCACGTGCAGCCGATATCGTGCAGGCGATATTGACGCGTGTGACACCCCCTTACGTCCTAAGGCCAATGACTTTCAAGACTAAAGTACCCGAGGCATGGTGGTAGCATTCATCCAGGAAAAGGGGTTTAGCTTTAGTTCCAAAGAAGGTGCTGGTCTTCAGGGCTACGTCAACTGGTCCACCCTGCTGCATGACCATCTTCTCAAAAAACTCTGCACACTCTATGTTCGGGAGGAGGTAACCTTTATGAAGGTGAAGGGCATAATTTTGAAATTTGAGAGGAGGAGTTTGACCTGCAGAGAATGTGGGGTTAGGTGGAGGCCAGCTCTCCCTTGGTTAGTTAACCAGATGAACATAATCCAACAGAGGCCATTGATCCTGAAGGGCCTGTCAGTGTTGCCCAAGTTCCTCCTGTCTCTCCTAGAGTGGGTGGTCATCCCCTGATTCCTCCATCCTCTTCTCCAGTGGTGGCCATAATGTGAAGTGCCATGATGAATAGCAACTTCCATTCCGGGCAACAATGAGAAAGCTGCTAGACAGTTTTTCCTCCAGTTAGAGAGAGGACCTCCCAAAAAAGGCATATTTTTGGGTTGTTGACCAATCCTTTAGTTTGAATTTTGTCTGGAGAAGCATTTTCTTCAGTTGTTTTTGAGTTCTTAGAAGAGCAAGACCTGTTTTGTTGTTCATTTTATTTTTCCCCTTCCCAAGTTTAGCCCCAGTTGTGCTTCCGCCTTGCTGGATTCGCGGGACTGCAGCCTTTGGGTTACACCTCAAAGCCCTTATTGTACTCTTAGGCTAGAGTCACATCTGTGGGTTTTTTTTTTTTAAATCCTGATCCGGTTTTGAGCATTCAAAAAGCTCAAAACCGGAGCAGGAAATGCTCCTCATAGGAGCCCATTATGGTAACCGGATTACTTTACAAGCAATCCGGTTACCGACTCCGGATCTGCAGCCTGCGTGAAAAATCATGCAGGCTGCAGTTTTCGCAGCGCTTCTCTGACCCGCAATGAGGTAATCACATTGCTCAGGATGTGTAATCCTGAGCAATGTGGTTACCGTATAGTATGTTCATCCCTGCTGCCGCAGGGATGAACAAACTGTTATCACTGTTAAAAAAGATGAAATAATAATAATTGTGGGCAACATGTCTCTAGGGGGTGCCCACCCACCCTAGAGACATGCTGTCCACTCAGGACAGCATGTCGTGTTAATAACCCCTGTACAGTAAGCTGGCTATTGTCGGCTCTGTACAATTTTCTCAATCAAGCCGCGGCTCCCCTGTCAGCTACGCACGTACTATACGTAAAGTACGTATAGTATGTGCCGCTGTCCGAGGTCCTGTAGGCATTTACAGTAGATCTATGGTGGTGCGCTCCCCATAGATCTACTGTAAATGCCTACAGGACCCTGGACAGCGGCACATACTATACGTACATTACATATAGTATGTGTGCAGCTGACTGGGGAGCCGCGGCTTCATTGAGAAAATTATACAGAGCCAACAATAGCCGGCTTACTGTACAGGGGTTATTAACACATGACATGCCGTCCTGAGGGGGCAACATGTCTCAATGGGGGTGGGCACCCCTTAGAGACATATTGCCCACAATTATTGTTAATATTTAATCTTTTTTAACAGTGATAACAGTTTGCTCATCCCTCATCCGGATCTGGATGCGGTGAACGCAATTACTATTCCAAATGTGACCCTAGCCTTATTGTATTCTTTTTGATAATTTTATTTTTCCCATTCCCAAGTTTACCGCCACCTCAAAGCCCTTATTGTACTCTGCCGTTATTAGATTTTCCACCTTATAGTGAAGACTGCTGATCCCTGTGGGACTTTCCTTATATATACTGTGTACAGTCATGGCCAAAAGTTTTGAGAATGACACCAAAATTGTATTTTCACATGATCTGCTGCCCTCTGGTTTTTATTTGTGTTTGTCTGATGTTTATATCACATACAGAAATATAATTGCAATCATATTATGAGTACCAAAAGGTTATATTGACAGTTAGAATGAGTTAATGCAGCAAGTCAATTTTTGCAGTGTTGACCCTTCTTCTTCAGGATCTCTGCAATTCTCCCTGGCATGCTCTCAATCAACTTCTGGACCAAATCCTGACTGATAGCAGTCCATTCTTGCATAATCAATGCTTAAATTTTGCCAAAATTTGTTGGTTTTTGTTTGTCCACCCGTCTCTTGATGATTGTCCACAAGTTCTCAATGGGGTTAAGATCTGGGGACTTTCCAGGCCATGGACCCAAAATCTCTATATTTTGTTCCCTGAGCCATTTAGTTATCACCTTTGCTTTATGGCAAGGTGCTCCATCATGCTGGAAAAGGCATTGTTGGGTGCCAAACTGCTCTTGGACGGTTGGGAGAAGTTGCTCTTGGAGGACATTCTGGTACCATTCTTTATTCATGGCTGTGTTTTTAGGCAAGACTGTGAGTGAGCCGATTTCCTTGGCTGAGAAGCAACCCCACACATGAATGGTTTCAGGATGCTTTACAGTTGGCATGAGACAAGACTGGTGGTAGCGCTCACCTCTTCTTCTCCGAATAAGCTGTTTTCCAGATGTCCCAAACAATCAAAAAGGGGATTCATCAGAGAAAATGACTTTACCCCAGTCCTCAGCAGTCCACTCCCTGTACCTTTTGCAGAATATCAGTCGGTCCCTGATG
The DNA here is from genome assembly GCA_033576535.1 of Allobates femoralis. NCBI lineage: Eukaryota > Metazoa > Chordata > Amphibia > Anura > Aromobatidae > Allobates > Allobates femoralis. Next base: position 230,824,036 of record JARQOC010000003.1, read on the forward strand.
TTTTTTCTGCAGAGAAGTGGCTTCTTTGTTGCCCTCCATGAAACCAGGCCTTGCTCAAAGAGTCTCCGCCTCACAGTGCGTGCAGAAGCACTCACACCAGCCTGCTGCTATTCCTGAGCAAGCTCGGCACTGCTGGTAGTCCGATCCCGCAGCTGAAACAGTTTTAAGATACGGTCCTGGCGCTTGCTGGTCTTTCTTGGGCGCTCTGGAGCCTTTTTGACAACAATGGAAGCTCTCTCCTTGAAGTTCTTGATGATGCGATAGATTGTTGACTGAGATGCAATCTTTCTAACTGCGATACTCTTCCCTGTTAGGCCATTTTTATGCAGTGCAATGATGGCTGCACATATTTCTTTAGAGATAACCATGGTTAACTGAAGAGAAACAATGATACCAAGCACCAGCCTCCTTTTAAAGTGTCCAGTGGTGTCATTCTTACTTAATCATGACTGATTGATAGCCAGCCCTGTCCTCATCAACACCCACACCTGTGTTAATGGAACAATCACTAAAACGATGTTAGCTGCTCCTTTTAAGGCAGGACTGCAATGATGTTGAAATGTGTTTTGGGGGTTAAAGTTCATTTTCTAGGCAAATGTTGACTTTGCAAGTAATTGATGTTAAGCTGATCACTCTTTATGACATTCTGGAGTATATGCAAATTGCCATTAGAAAAACTGAAGCAGTAGACTTTGTTAAAATTAATATTTGTATCATTCTCAAATCTTTTGGCCATGACTGTATATTACTGTACATATTTTTTGGATTTATTATAATCTTTAATAAGTGACTATACTTAAATTATTACTGGGTCTGATAAATGTTAGAAATAACATCATGTACCACCATGGCCTTTTTTCAAAAGTTTTTTTTATTACTTCACTCCTCGTGTGATGGACTGTTGCTGCAAAAAGGTGCTTTGATACTGCTTAAGGCCTCATGCACACGGTGAGTATTTGATGAGTTTTTTACCTCAGTATCTGTAGACAAAACCGGGAGTGGACCAATCAGAGGAAAAGTCTAATAGAAACACCTGCATCACTTATGTATTTAATTAGCCACTCCTGGTTTGGCTACAAATCCTGAGGTAAAAAACTCATCAAATTCTCAACGTGTGCACGTGGCTTACAGAGACTGGCAAACAAGCCGCAGGTCTTTGGCCTGACGGTCTGAGGTAAGGACATGCAAGGCACTACACATACTCCTCTAAAACAAGGCTGGCCAAGTGCAGTCCTTAAGGGCCGCAAACAGTGCATGTTTTCAAGAATTACTTAGAATTGCACAAAGTGCTGGAATCATCACATCTGGAGGTGATGAAATTAGCCCCTGTGTAATGCTAAGGAAATCCTGAATACTTAGACTGTTTTCAGAAGTTGAGGACTGTAGTTGGCCACCCTTGCCCTTGATGTCTCTGTGGAGGTAACAAGGGGAAAGAGGAATCCTTGAGTCCTTTCACTACAGCTGCAGTCCTTTCTGGAACTTCTTCGGTCCTTTGCCCATGGTGCAATTCTTGATAATTTTTTTGATGCAGATTTTGAGAATCTGCATTAAATTCTATCCTTAGGCCAGCAAATGACAGGTCTGAAGTGTTGTGCCCACGTAGCTTTTTTTTCCTTGCACGTGTGCTTTAGATTTCTTTTTTTCTGCACCAAAATCTGCACCAAATCTGAAAAGAAAAAAAAAAAAACTGGCACAGCACTTCTGAACACTTAGACCAGAGGTCCCCAACTCCAGGCCTCAAGGGCCGCCAACAGTGCAGGTTTTCAGGATTTCCTTAGTATTGCACAGGTGCTAATGGGATCATCTGCACAGCTAATGATTCAAAGCCCTGTGCAATAGAAAGGAAATCCTGAAAACTCGCATTGTTGGCAGCCCTTGAGGTCTGGATTTGGGGACCTCTGACTTAGACTTTACTGACTTCATAATAAACATGCAGATTTTGATGCAGATTCTCAAAATTTGCTTAAAAGGAAGCATCAAACAATGTACCGTGGGCACGGGGCTTTACAATAATATGGCGGGGTCATGTTCACAGAAAGCATCCCTCCAGTAGGCAACTTTGCCGTAGTGGTACATACCCCAAAACATGGCACAATACACTTGTTTTACTATGTAGAGATAAAGGAAGCATCTCATTATTCATTTTAAAAACTACCCATTATATTATTATAAAGATACACAGGTAAATTGTTAATGTAATATTTGCATGTAGTTGATCAGTAGGCCCCCAGAGTCATTGTAACTGGTGGACCTCTACCGCAACAGTCTGACACTGATATTAGCCTTAATATTACTAATCTGTGGCCTTACTGCAATCTAGGGAACATTACCCAGCTGACATCAACTACAAATATCATTACCGTATTTGCCAATGCACCAGAGCAGTGAGGGTATTGGGGCGAAGCACCAGAAGTGGTGCACCTAATGGAGGCTCCACTCCTGGGGCAGCTGCAACCTGCTAATTTTTTCAAAATTTTAAAATCCTTTAAAGGGATCCTGTCACCTCCAGAACGCCTCCTAAGCTACCAAAACATGTCCCTGCAGCATCCTATCAGTAATCTCACATTCCTTTTGTCTCCTAAAAGCATCCTATGAAAGTGCATAAAAACGTTTTAATACTTACTCATTAGTGATTATAATTAGCAGGGACTATATTCTTTAGCCTTTAGGGTGTGTTGTTTTGCAGCCTCCAGGATCCAGCCTCTCTGTCTGTGTTGCTCTGCTTGTGCAGGCTTTGCCCTCCCCCTCTCTGTCACTCACAGACTGCAAATCATTAGTCCTGCCTTCAGCTCCACATCACCGCAGAAGCTGCACAGAGAGGGCTGGATCTTTCAGGCTGCAAAAGAACATGCCCTAAGGTCTAAAGAATATAGCCCCTGCTAATTATACTGCCTAATGAGTGAGTATTAAAACGTTTTTATGCACTTTCACAGGATGCTTTTAGGAGACAAAAGGAGTGTGAGATTAGTGATAATATGCTACAGGGACATGTTTTGGTAGCTTAGGAGGTGTTCTGTTGGTGACAGGATCCCTTTAAGATTTTAAAGATTACTCAACTTTCAGCTGTTCAAGTGGATGGATGGATGGATAGATTTCAAGTAGAGAGAGATTTATAGATAGCTGGAAAAAATGTAGATATTTAGAAATAGATAGAAATCTAAGCACAAAGCAAAAAAAAATAAAACTGCACAGCACACAAAACACAATGTGAACTGGTGCTAGCAGTGACGCTGAGTCTCTGCAGCACACAGCTACTATCAATATCGTACATATGCTAACAAGCAAAAAATGAGGAAAAAATGTAAAAACTTGAGGGGGGCGTGGCTTGCTGATGCTGGGATAAGTCGCACGCCGGCGCTGCTCCGCTCCTGAAATCCCCTAACCGCTATCAACAGCCTCTCGCTGCCGTTACCCACACATATGGGCAAGCCCAGGAACTCACAGGGAGGCTCCGGATCCACTGCAACCGGCTCCAGCGGGGTCCTAGACCGCTTTCTGCGCTCCTCTGGCACCGCGACACAGGCACCCGGGTCATCCAAGATGGCGGCGCCCCTTCAGCAACATGGAGCGGGAGCGCGGGAAAGAGGAGAGAGGGGAAACAGATACAGTGCCTTGCAGGGAGGGAGCGAGGACGATCGGGACCAGGAGAGTCTGGAGGATCTGGCCACTCTACCACCAGCTGAGCTAAGTAAAGTTCTTAAAATGCTGCCAACCAAGAGGGATCTGGAGAGACTGGCAAGCAGGCTGGAGGGATCTTACAGGAGGGAGCTCCAGAGCCTGAAGACAGAGTTTACAGCCAGAGTGGAGGATGTGGAGTCTACACAGAATGGCATCCTAGATGAGCTCCAGGCACATAGGGAGCTGCTGCAGCTACACTCCAATATGCTGGAGGACATGGTATACAATCATGAAGATATTGAGAATAGGAACCGCAGAAATAATATCCGGATAAGAGGTATGCCTGGGAGTGTGGCTGCAGTGGACCTGAGACAAACGGTTCAAGATCTCTTTAATACCATTCTGGGAGATCCACTGGACTCAATGATTGTAATGGACAGAGTACACAGAGCCCTGGCCCCCAGACCGTCAGGAGATTCCAGGGCCCGCGATGTTATTTGCAGAGTCCATTATTACACTGTAAAGGAGGCAATTATGCAAGGGGCCAGGCAGAAGGGCAGCATTTTGTTCTTGGACACCGAAATATCTCTTTTCCCTGACCTGGCAAGACGCACCCTGATGCAGAGGAGAGGATTACGCCCCCTACTGACAACTCTTCAGAACAACAACATCCCCTACAGATGTGGCTTCCCCTTTCAACTATCAGCACATAAAGACGGGAAGTCTGCCACCTTCAGGAGGATTGGGGATTTGCCTGCCTTCCTGGCTGCATTTGATCTCCCACAGATGTCTCTCCCGGACTGGCCTGTGATCAATCAACTGCCTCCCCCTCCATCCAGATGGCAAGAGAGGAGGAGAGATCGCAGACCCCTGGACCCTACCACCTGAGGTCATATGGTTCGTTGTCCCCTGTGAACTCTCCTTACCCTTCGAGGGCATGATCCCGGGACTCCCGAGAAACTTTCTCCCCCCACCACACTTACCCCTTCCTTTCCGCGTTCCCTCCCTCTATCATTATCAATGTCACCATTAGAGCTAATGTTTACTCATGTTGAATACTTGACACCCAGGCTGCCCCAAGCACCATACTGGTAGCAGAGACTTTATATTTAGACATCTGATTACTGTGGGGGATACAAACGGGAGCGGACCAGCCCATGCCTTGGCTTCCACCTTCCCCCTAAGAGTGCAGGATAGTTAAATCAATCCTTGATTGCACCACAGTGTACCTTTGTTTTGTATTGTGTGATTTTATATACAATTGTTATGATGTTCTTTTTCTTCCTACATCTTCTATTTCTTTCATCTACACTTTCTTTTCTTTCTTTTCTTAACACCAGACAGAGTTCTACATCCAGCTGTGTGCTCTTGAACTGTAAATATAGGTATGGATGACCTGAATATATGTTCGTTCAATGTTAAGGGTCTTAATACCCCCAACAAACGGAGACAAATATCTTATTTTGCTCATAAGAAACATGTACATGTATTGATGCTCCAAGAAACTCATTTTAGGTCAGACACCATACCTAAGTGTGAAAGCCCATTTTACCCGCTGTGGGTACATTGCCCTAACCCCGACGCCAAATCTAAGGGGGTTTCCATGGGATTTCATAAGTCTTTTTCTCCTACTATCCTGAAGCAGTTGGTGGATCCCCGGGGGCGTTTTTTGTTTATTCAAATATCCATGGCCTCCCGCGTGATAACTCTCGCCAATGTATATTTTCCCAACAGGAGAACCGAGACCTATGGCTCCTTCATCAGAAAGAAGCTGGAGGATTTCGCAGAGAACAATCCAATAGTGATGGGAGGGGACTTTAACTTCCCGGCCGATCCGATCTTGGACGTCTCCACGGGTAAGTCCAGCAGACCTGGGCCGTCTCTCCGCCACCTTAGGAGACTATGGGAGGGATTATCCCTTGTAGACGCCTGGCGTATCTTACACCCAGACGTTCGAAATTACACATTTTATTCACCGGTACACCTCTCTTACTCCAGAATAGATAGAATATACATATCACACTCCCTGCTAGACTCTCACCCGTCTGCGGACATAGGAAACATACTTTACTCTGACCATGCACCAGTATTTCTGTCTATCCGCCTATGGTCAAGATCTCATAGAGACTTTACCTGGCGCCTAAATGATAATCTACTGAAAGACTCTGAATGTAGGGCTGATGTGGAAAAAGCCATAGACAATTTTTACTTGGACCATGAATCAGATTCCACCCCGTTACCAATAAAATGGGAGGCTCTAAAGGGGGTATTGCGTGGCCTATTCATCTCACATGGCGCTCGCCTTAAAAAACTCAGGGCTGCGAACATAGCCTCTTTACTGTCAGAAATCTATCAACTGGAGAAAATACACAAGGTGGACTCCTTGCCGGCAACGTACTCTCGTTTATCTACCACTAGACACAAACTCCTGACAATTCTGGACGAGAACGATCGAGGCCTTCAGGCAAAAATCCACTCTCGTTTTTATTATCTGGGGAATAAGAGGGGCAAGTTGCTGGCAAGAGCCCTACATAAAAGAGGTCCTCAGACCACGATTTTACATATGCAGGAGACGGGCGGTCACAGAGTGTATAAAACTAGTGAGATAGTGGCGGGGTTCTGCCAATATTACGCATCCCTCTATAATATCAAGAGTCACTATGGGGATATGCCCGTCTCCCACTTACAGGAAAAGGTTAGAGCGTATCTGAGAGGTTGTGGCCTCCCTACCCTATCACAAGAGGCAGCAAATGGAATAGTTGGAGATTTTTCTAAAGAGGAAATCACAGAATGTTGGCAATCACTTAAACTGGGAAAGTCCCCGGGCCCTGACGGCTTTTCTGCTAAATTTTTTAAAACATTCCAGTCCTTATTATCCCCTAGATTTCTGGATGTCTGTAATGAGATGGCGGGAGGGGGGGGGCTTTTGCTCCGCAGACCCTGATGGCGCATATAGTAGTCTTGCCAAAACCGGGCAAGGACCCGTCTCTATACGGAAGCTATCGTCCTATATCTCTGATAAATATAGATGTAAAAATTTATGCCAAATTAATAGCCAACTGACTTAAAAAACTTCTCCCTGATATAATAAATTCTGATCAAGTAGGATTTGTGCCTGGTCGAGAGGCCAGGGACAACACGATTAGGACGATGGCCTTGATAGACGGAGTCAAACGCAGAGGGTTACCCATGTGCATCCTGTCACTAGATGCTGAAAAGGCGTTCGACAGGGTGCACTGGGTGTTCATGACAGAAACACTGCGCCATCTGGGTCTGGGGAGTTCCTCAATCCATAGCATAGAGGCTTTATACACATGTCCAACTGCTCGTGTAAGGGTCAATGGCTCCCTATCGGAGCAGTTTCCAATGCGGAACGGTACCCGTCAGGGATGCCCCCTGTCTCCCTTCATTTATATACTCTGCATGGAGTCCCTAGCCGCATCGATTCGTAACAACCCGGCAATCCAGGGTGTGGGGGGCCATGGGGGACAACATAAGTTGGCTCTTTTTGCCGATGACCTCTTGCTTTATATTACCAACCCCTGATCAGCATCCCCAACATACTCTCAGAGTTACAGGCGTATGGACACCTAAGCAACCTCAAAATAAATATGTCCAAATCGGAGTTACTTAACATTTCCCTACCACGGCTGGTGGTCCAGTTGTTGAAGGACAGCTTTCCTTTTAAGTGGAGGTTAGACTCCATGCGATATTTGGGTGTCCAACTGACGGGAGACACAGCAGACCTATATAAAATAAATTACCAACCCCTCCTCCTCCGACTAGAGAAAGAACTGAATGCTTGGAATAAGCTTACCATCTCATGGCTGGGCAGAATTCATGTGCTAGGTATGGATCTGTTACCCCGTTTGCTGTATTACTTCCAGACCATACCTATCATGCTTCCTGCTTCATTTTTTTCTCGTCTAAAAACCTTATTTATAAAATTTATATGGTCTCACAGGCCCCCAAGAGTAGCTATCCGCACTTTGTATAGATCGGTGCCTAGAGGTGGTTTGGGGCTACCGGATGTCCAGTTGTACCACTCGGCTAATATGGGAAGATGTATCCTAGACTTATTTGTCGAGAACGACAGGAAAAAATGGGTGGAGGTCGAGACTATGTTCTCACCCATCCCCCCCCGGTCGGTGATCTGGTCATCTGGTTCCCTGGGACGGACAGAGGTGCCTTTTATCTCTTCACATCTAAGACTTTTTCTACGTCACAAGGGAACTAAACTGGGTCTCACATCGTACCCTGGGCCTCTGACCCCTATTTATGGAAATACTAACTTTCATGTAGAGATGGGGAGGCCTAGCTTCCTGGGCATAGATAGGAAAGACTACCCTACCCTACATAACTATATCACCCGGGAGGGCCTGAAATCTATATCTGATTTGTTTCCGGGGGGAAGCCCACCCCCAGACTCATGGCTGATGCACGCTAGACTTAAGAATTATATCAAATCCATACCTAGAGAGATTCTGTTCCGACCACTGTCCGCTTTTGAGCGGAGATGCATGAAAGGGGAGACCCTAGACCACGCGATATCCTCTCTATATAAGGAATTTGCAGAAGCGGAATTGGGAGAGACGGATGCTTTTCCTGGGTTTACCGGACGGTGGGAGTCTGACCTTGAGAGAAAGTTTTCCCCTCTGGAGTGGGAGAGGATTTTCACATGTACCAATAAGGCCTCCATATCGGCCTCAGCTCAGGAACGTAACTACAAGGTGGTGGGAAGATGGTACAGGTGCCCTGCGGACATTCATGTTTTCCACCCCGAGACCCCGGAGCTTTGCTGGAGGGGCTGTGGTGAGAGAGGCTCTTACCTCCATATATGGTGGGGATGTCCGATGATCGGAGCGTTCTGGAGGATGATATTTGATTTATATGAGCGGATCACATCCATACACCTGCCTCCTACTCCTGAAATGGCACTATTGACCTTTGTCCCTATGTCGGTCCCCAAATTTCAAAAATCGATCCTGCGTCACTTTCTGACAGCAGCGAGAAATCTCATATCCAAACATTGGAGGGCGAGGGAGTGCCCAACAAAGCAGGAGGTGGTGGATGAGATCAACCATATATGCCGTATGGAGGAGCTTGTCCACGCTAACCTACCGGACCCAGGGGGCATGGATCGCCATCAAAACACATGGGCTTCATGGTTGCTGTTTAGAGAGTCATCAGACCTAGTGTCCTGGTTAACATAGAAATGCATTCTGCTTATGCTGGAGATACTGAGCTCCTCCGAGGCTCAAGTGGCTGGCTTACTTGGGCCCGGATATGATCAGGTATTCTGCTGCTCAGATGTCCTAATGTTATAATGTTGCTCTACTGGTGTTCCACCCCTTTTTTCTTTCTTTTTCTCTTTCTCTCTTTATTCTTTTCCCCTTCTCTTTAATCTTAAATCCTATTCTTGTCTATTTTAATTGTTTTTGTTGCCTTTAAGAATACAGTTTGACAATTTATTTGGTAGACCACCATGGTGGTCCCCAGAAAGTTTTACTATACAATTCAACCAGTTCCAACAAATAAGCACTTGTGAGAGACCTAGATATTTAACAATTTTGAATGTCTAATTGTTATACTAATTTCTAGTCAGAGTAACCCCCTTTATTTCTTCTCTGTCGATTTGATTCCATGTAACTCTACCCAGTTGTGTTAATAGGTCACGAAGATTGTTACTCTTCTTATTTGGTCGATACTGGCTTGTACGTTTGTCTTGAATATGTTTGAAAACCCAATAAAAATTGATTTACAAAAAAAAATGTAAAAACTTACGTTTTTTCAAAAAACTCATTATTCTTAATTTTCATTTTTTGGGGGTCTTAGTACATACATTAGCCAATGTCTGCTTGCTCGCCAACCACATCACGGTGCCCCCAGGTCTGATGAGTCTTGCGCTGACATCCCTGTCCTTCTTTTCCTCCCCGTCCCACTGTTAGGTAGGTGGACACCATCTCAACCTCAATCTCAACTTAGCACCCTCATCACCCACAGGTAGTTTGAGGTTGAGATGGTGTCCACCCACCTAACAGTGGTACGGGGAGTAAAAGGAGGACAGGGATGTCAGCGTTGAAATCTAAGCAGCTATTCAGGGTGGACCATTTATATGAATACACCTAAATAAAATGGGAATGGTTGGTGATATCAACTTCCTGTTTATGACACATTAGTATATGGGAGGGGGAAAACTATTCCAGATGGGTGGTGACAATGGTGGCCATTTTGAAGTCAGCCATTTTGGATCCAACTTTTTTCAATTGGAAGAGGGTCTTGTGACACATGAAGCCTATTGAGAATTTCATAAGAAAAACAATGGTGTGCTTGGTTTTAACGTAACTTTATTCTTTCCTGAGCTTTTTACAAATTTATGACCACTTATAAAATGTGTTCAAAGTGCTACCCATTGTGTTGGATTGTCAATTAAACCCTCTTCTATCACTTGACACACTGATAACACCACAGAAAAAATGCTAGCACAGGCTTCCAGTATCCGTTGTTTCAGATGCTGCACATCTAGTATCTTCACAGCATAAACAGTTGCCTTCAGAGGACCCCAAAGATAAAAGTCTAAAGGTACCGTCACACACGCCAATATTGCTAGGCAATTTCACTGGCAATTTGCTGGTTGCAGAGAAATCATGGACACATTGTTCTATATTGTTGCTGTGTACAAATGGAACAATGTGTCCATGATTTCACTACAACCAGCAAATTGCCAGTGAAATTGCCTAGCAATATTGCCCCATGTGACGGTACCTTAATAGGGTCAGATAGGGAGACCTTGATGGCCATTCAACTGGATCATGATGACCAATCCACTTTCCAGGAAACTGTTCATGTAGGAATGCTCAGACCTGACACCCATAATGTGGAGGTGCCCCATCTTGTTGGAAAAACTCAGGGAACGTGCCATCTTCAGTGCATAAAGAGGGCAACACATCATCATGAAGCAATTTCAGATATCCAGTGGCATTGAGGTTTCCATTGATGAAGAATCAATGGATCTTTGTACCCCATATACCACACCATACCATCAATTTTTGTGTTCCAACAGTCTTGGAGAGATCTATCCTCTGTGGGTTAGTGTCAGACCAATAGCGGTGATTTGATTTGTTAACTTCACCATTCACAAAAAAAGTTTATCTCATCACTGAACATAATATTCTGTGTAAACTGAGGGTTCTGTTCCAATTTTTGTTTTGTTCATCCTGCAAATTCAGTGCGTCGATCTGGGTCATCATCGTTGAGATGTTGCAGCAGCTGGATTTTGTAAGGTTACCATTTTGTGTAGCTAACATCTGCCGAAGGGATGTTTGACTGATGCCACTCTCCAGTGACATGCGACGAGTGCTACACTGTGGGCTCTTGATGAATGAAGCTATGACATCTACTGATGTTTCTTCATTATTGACAGTTTTCTGCCACATTTTGTCAAATCCAACACTGAATTTGTTTCATGAAATTTGGCAAGCAGTTTGCTAACTGTAGCATGGGAGACGGTTGGTCTCGTCGGGTGTCTTGCATTGAAATCTGCTGCAATGACTCAGGAACTGCGTTCACCAGACATCAACACAATTTCTATCTGCGCCTCACGAGTTAACCTCTGCGACATGTCAATGGATGTAAACAAAGAGAAACTTGAAAATAACTAATCAAAGAATAAAGTTATGTTAAAACGAAGCACACCATTCTTTTTCTTATGAAATTCTCAATAGGCTTGATGTGTCACATGACCCTCTTCCTTTGAAAAAAAATAAAGTTGGATCCAAAATGGCTGACTTCAAAATGGCCACCATGGTCACCACCCATCTAGAAAAATTTTCCCCCTCCGATATACTAATGTGCCACAAACAGGAAGTTATTATCACCAACTTTTCCCATTTTATTTAGGTGTAACCATATAAATGGCCCACCCTGTATAATGACCCACACTTTATATATTGTAAGCTTGCACCCTTTAGTGCATTTCATGCTGCAGTGAAGGGTGTTTTAGCCTAGTATTAAGCTCTAAAAAAAACTAATGAATAAAAAAATTTGCCAAAAAAGCCATGGGGTACCACAGCTGGTTGCTTTATCTTGGCAGTTATCAAAATTGTGGGGGGTGGTTATTTTTACAGTAATCTGACGTCACTTTGGTTTCCATACTGGCAACCATTCAGAGGGTCTGTTTTTAACACATCTGGGGAGAGGGAAGCAGTGAATATGTCTGATGTTCATGAGCCGGTACGGAAGCATGATTGCAGTGATGCTGAAGCTTGCTAAGTAATAGTGTAGGAAGATAATGTCTGTGTCAAAACAGGGGTGCTCCACTGTCAACGGTTTGAGCTGTGTTTGGCAACGTTTGGGCCCCTTTGAAGGTGATTTCTAGGTCCTTGTTTTGGCCTCCCATTGATTTGAATGGGGTTCAGAAGTTTGCTGATCTATTCAGCAAACATATGCCTGATCACCGAACCAACTTTAAAAAGTTTGCTCATGTCTAGCCCTTTAGTGATAATCCTTTGCTGATAAAATAATAATTTTATCCAAACTACAGCAAGCAGCCTCTATATTATGTTGCAGTCAGTTTATATGTTAAAAAACTATTTAGCGTACAGAGTAAAAAATAAAGGTTGGGAGCTTTGCGTATGTTAATGTCAGTCTATATCAGACCTTATATGTGGTTGTTAGTTTAGGACTACTTATATGAAATATCCATTATTAATTTTCTGGCTTTTAAAATTCTGTTTCAATTGTAGTTTTCTTTGGAATACACAGATTTCATGTCAATGATCAATAGCAATAATATCTAATAATATGTCCATGAGGAGTTGTATCAAGGAGCAGTATTGTATTTCTCTGGGGACTTACAAATTCCTTCATGTCTTGCTGATTTAGGAAGCAATCATGCTACCTCTAGAGAAAAAAAAATATATATAACGGCAATAAACTGATGAGGAGATTGCCAGCAGAGAAGCATATCTCCTTCAACAATGATCATTGCAACGTTCTGAGTTCAGGAAATATGTTTATAAAAGTAGCACCACTAAATTGCAACATGAAAGTTGTAAATTTTATCAAACTCAAGTATTGGTAAGGTTTGCATACTGGAAAATGCCTTTATAGATTATGTGATTTGGACAGTTGAAGTGGTCACTCTTGCATATAATATTTATGACCCATACTGCTAGGTTATCAGCATAAATTGGTTAGATCTGAGACTAAGTTTCTCCACTGATCAGCTGTCGTTAGCTACAGTGGCATTCAGAAGAAAATATTACATTAATTTAAATGCAGAGTGGCGCTGGGTGGTAGTCGTGGGCAAGGTGTGCATGACTACAAAAACATGCCCGACTTAAATCAATATTTCCGGATCCCCCACTCTTGTGTTTTAGACAATCTCTGAAACTAAAAAACATCATTGTCAGAAGCGCCCTGTCCTCTCCAACAGCAACAGGAACCTTTCCCTGCAACCAGAACAGGTGCAAAACCTGTCCATCTATAATGACAACAGACAAGATAAGGTTTCCTGGGACAGATCAGGACTACAAGATCCCAGGTAACTTCAGTTGCACCATAAGCAATGTGGTGTATTTAATTATATGTACCAAATGTCCAACAGGTGGCATGTACTTAGGGGAGACGGGGCAAAAATTTAGGACAAGAATGAATTCTCATCGCCACTTAATAAAAGAAATGCATATGGACCTACCTGTAGCAAAGCAATTTTCCAGCCCTGACCACAGTGAAACCGATATGGGGCTGCTCATCTTAAAAACTTCAAATCTCAGAGAGCGAGAAGAATTTGGGAATACAAATTGAAAACGACCTTTGACACATTCAAAACAGGATTAAATCACATGGATTCATGGCTTTTTATATAACATCAATGGACATTTGGGGACATCACAGATTCATGTGTTTTATATAAATTGAAAAGACATGAGGGGATATCACATCTTACAACAGACTCCATTTTGAGGACAATGAACTTTTTTATAGATTGAAAAGACATTAGGGGATATCACAACTTACAGCAGACTCCATTTTGAGGACAATGAACTTTTGACACTTCTTATGTGAACACCCTTGCTTTCCTCAACTCATTTAAGTATTTTTAGTTCTACACAGACTGCTAACCATAACAATAACACAATTTCTTCCGCTTATCTTCGAATTTTAGTTTCAATTCCCCAGCCTCTCTCTTCCTCTCTAGCCTGACTCTGCCTTACGTCACCTGTCACAATTACTACAGCATCTAAGACTGTATTTTTTTTATTTCATTTGCTTATGTACATATGTATGTGTCTTGACAGTCTGTGCCATTATCTGCCTGACGAAGTGTGCCGAAAGCTTGCTATGTTAACATCTTTTCAGTTAGCCATTAAAAGGTATCAACCACTGAGGACTCTCAGATTCTAATATTTTTCTATCTACTGGTTATCACAGTACAAACATTTTTTACCTAATCCTTGATAGTCACTTTTCCATTTCACGGATCCCCATTGTCTCTCCTCGTATAGGAGTAGGTATGTGGTTTTGTTAACTAAGATAAGATAAGATAAGATAAACTTTATTGATCCCGGAGGAAATTACAGTATTGCAGCAGCAGAACAAAGATCAAGAACATTTCACACTTTACAAAATAAGTCTATATGGACAGCAGATGTGGGTAGACTGGTACATGTACCTCACCTATTCCCCCATACACATAGAACTTCACATAGTCTTGGGACGCTTTACACTTATACATTTGTTAAACATCCCCACAGCTGTCAGAACAAACGATTTTCTGTATCTTTCCTTTTTACACATTAGTTGAATTAGACGCTTGCTGAATGTGCTCTTCTGCTTCGCAAACAGTTCAGAGAGCGGGTGTGTATTGTTGCTCATTATAGCCTTGCATTTCTTATTAATTCTATCCTCTAATACCTCCTCGAAAGTCCTAAGTTGTAGACCCACCGCCGCACTAGCCTTCTTGATAAGTTTATTCAGCTTATTAGTAGTGATGGGCGAATCCTAAATTACTCGGAATCGCTTGACTCTAGCGAGTCCGAGCCCGGGACTCGCTACTCGTTGCGAGTCTAGCGAGTCCAATGTTAATGAATGGGGAAGCGAGTAATAGCGAGTAGTGTGAGATTTACAAATCGCAGATGTCTCTAGGAAGCTTCAGCCTGAAGCAATCCGAGTTTTGTCATTTATTTGCATTGGACTAGTTTACTTTGTAAGTAATCGCTGGGAAACTCGCACAGATAAGAGAAGAGTCCTGTCTGCTCTGTGCAGCTCCAGGGTCCTAGAGCCCGCCTGCTGCCTGATGTAGCAGTGCTGAGATTGTTCTCAGTCTGCTCATTCCCTGTGTACAGACATGAATGTCTGTGCACAGAGATGATGTAGCAGTGCTGAGATTGTTCTCAGTCTGCTCATTCCCTGTGCATAGACATCTATATCTATACATAGGGGATGTAGCAGAGAGGATATCGCGTTTTGGACTGCGTCGGACGGAAGAGGATTTTTTTAATTAAAGATGGAGTCCCTAATGGCTTTTTTTTTTATTTCAAATAAAAAATTTTCTCTGTGTTGTGTTTTTTTAACCCTTTATTGGAGATTCTTAGTGGCTGGGTCAAACGTGGCCTGACATTAAGAATCTCGGGCTTAATACCAGCTTGTATAACAAAGCTGGTATTAACCCCTTTATTACCAAGCGTGCCACCGCCACCAGGGCCGCTGGAAGAGCGGGTTCAGCGCCAGAGGATGGCGCTTCAATGAACGCGCCATCTTCTGGGGCGGCTGCGGGCTGCAATTTGCAGCGGGGGGTGCCCAGAAAGCTTGGGCATCCCTGCGCTGCGGATTCCAGCCCCCAGCTGCTTAGCTGTACCTGGCTAGACATAGAAATTGCGCGGAGCCCCACGCATTTTTTTGACTCCGACTCCGAGACGACTCCGACTCCGAGACGACTCCGACTCCGACTCGACTCCGAGACGACTCCGACTCTGAGACGACTCCGACTCCGAGACGACTCCGACTCCGAGACGACTCCGACTCCGAGACGACTCCGACTCCGAGACGACTCCGACTCCGACTCCGAGATAACTCCGACTCCAAGACGACTCCGAGACGACTACGACTCCGACTCCGAGACGACTCCGACTCCGAGACGACTCCAACTCCGAGACGACTCCGACTCCGAGACGACTCCGACTCCGACTCCGAGACGACTCCGACTCCGAGACGACTCCGACTCTGAGACGACTCCGACTCCGAGACGACTCCGACTCCGAGACGACTCCGACTCCGAGACGACTCCGACTCCGAGACGATTCCGAGATGACTCCGACTCCGAGACGACTCCGACTCCGAGACGACTCCGACTCCGAGACGACTCCGACTCCGAGACGACTCCGACTCAGACGACTCCGAGACGACTCCGACTCCGAGACGACTCCGACTCCGAGACGACTCCGACTCCGAGACGACTCCGACTCCGAGACGACTCCGACTCCGACTCGACTCCGAGACGACTCCGACTCCGAGACGACTCCGACTCCGAGACGACTCCGAGACGACGACGACTCCGACTCCGACTCGACTCCGAGACGACTCCGACTCCGACTCCGACTCGACTCCGAGACGACTCCGACTCCGAGACGACTCCGACTCCGACTCCGAGACGACTCCGACTCCGAGACGACTCCGACTCCGAGACGACTCCGACTCAGATGACTCCGAGACGACTCCGACTCCGAGACGACTCCGACTCCGACTCGACTCCGAGACGACTCCGACTCCGAGACGACTCCGACTCCGAGACGACTCCGACTCTGACTCGACTCCAAGACGACTCCGACTCCGAGACGACTCCGACTCCGAGACGACTCCGGCTCCGAGACGACTCCGAGACGACGACGACTCCGACTCCGAATCGACTCCGAGACGACTCCGACTCGACTCCGAGACGACTCCGACTCCGAGACGACTCCGACTCCGAGACGACTCCGACTCCGACTCGACTCCGAGACGACTCCGACTCCGAGACGACTCCGACTCCGAGACAACTCCGAGACGACGACGACTCCGACTCGACTGCGAGACGACTCCGACTCCGACTCCGACTCGACTCCGAGACGACTCCGACTCCGAGACGACTCCGAGACGACTCCGACTCCGAGACGACTCCGACTCAGACGACTCCGAGACGACTCCGACTCCGAGACGACTCCGACTCCGACTCGACTCCGAGACGACTCCGACTCCGAGACGACTCCGACTCGACTCCGAGACGACTCCGACTCCGAGACGACTCCGACTCCGACTCGACTCCGAGACGACTCCGACTCCGAGACGACTCCGACTCCGAGACGTTTCCGAGACGACTCCGACTCCGACTCGACTCCGAGACGACTCCAACTCCGAGACGACTCCGACTCCGAGACGACTCCGACTCAGACGACTCCGAGACGACTCCGACTCCGAGACGATTCCGACTCCGAGACGACTCCGACTCCGACTCGACTCCGAGACGACTCCGACTCCGAGACGACTCCGACTCCGAGACGACTCCGAGACGACGACGACTCCGACTCGACTCCGAGACGACTCCGACTCGACTCCGAGACGACTCCGACTCGACTCCGACTCCGAGACGACTCCGACTCCGACTACGAGATGACTCCGACTCCGAGACGACTCCGACTCCGACTCGACTCCGAGACGACTCCGACTCCGAGACGACTCCGACTCCGAGACAACTCCGACTCCGAGGCGACTCCGACTCTGAGGCGACTCCGACTCTGAGGCGACTCCGACTCTGAGACTCCGACTCTGAGACTCCGACTCTGAGGAGACTCCGACTCCGAGACTCTGACTCTGAGCCTCTGACTCTGAAATTCATTAAATAATTTAAAAAAAAAATGCGTGGGGCTCCGCGCAATTTCTATGTCTAGCCAGGTACAGCTAAGCAGCTGGGGGCTGGAATCCGCAGCGCAGGGATGCCCAAGCTTTCTGGGCACCCCCCGCTGCAAATTGCAGCCCGCAGCCGCCCCAGAAGATGGCGCGTTCATTGAAGCGCCATCCTCTGGCGCTGAACCCCGCTCTTCCAGTGGCCCTGGTGGCGGTGGCACGCTGGGTAATAAAGGGGTTAATACCAGCTTTGTTATACAAGCTGGTATTAAGCCCGAGATTCTTAATGTCAGGCCACGTTTAACCCAGCCACTAAGAATCTCCAATAAAGGGTTAAAAAAACACAACACAGAGAAAATTTTTTATTTGAAATAAAAAAAAATGCCATTAGGGACTCCATCTTTAAATAAAAAAATCCTCTTCCGTCCGACGCAGTCCAAAACGCGATGTCCTCTCTGCTACATCCCCTGTGCATAAATATAGATGTCTATGCACAGGGAATGAGCAGACTGAGAACAATCTCAGCACTGCTACATCAGGCAGCAGGCGGGCTCTAGGACCCTGGAGCTGCACAGAGAAGACAGCTGGACTCGGCTTGCAATGTAACAGCAGTTACTTTGCGAGTTTCCCTGCTATCACTGGCACAGTAGCCAGTGATTACTCGCACGAGTCTAATGCAAACAATGGCAATCCTAGTTTTGTCAGCGTTTCTGACAAAACTAGGATTGATATTGATTTGCATTGGACTCGTGCGAGTAATCACTGGGAAACTCGCAGAGTACCGAGTCCAGCGAGTCCCTTACTACTCGCCGAGTAACGAGTCCTAGCGAGTAGATTCGCCCATCCCTACTTATTAGCCTCAGCTGTGCGCACACTACTACCCCAGCATATTATTGCAGCAAAGATTGCACTCGCCACAATAGATTGGTAGAACATTTCAAGCATTTTGCTACACACATTAAACGACCTTAATTTCCTTAGGAAGTAAAGTCTACTCATCCCTTTCTTGCAAACCTTCTCCATATGGCACCTCCAATCAAGCTTGCTGTCCAGGTGAACCCCCAAATATTTGAAATTTCCCACCATCTCCACATCCTGACCATCAATAGTGTGAGGCAGCAACCGGGGAACCCGCTTGCAAAACGACAACAACACGTGTTTATAAGGTTAACCAATGTCTACCCGTTTATTTTCACATATTAATCACATAACCCGGGTAGCATGTTTCACACATATCACATTGATTAACAACACTTTACATAAACACCATACATTTACATTTAACATCACAACACTTATATTGCACATAACGATTTATAGTAACCCGGGACCTGTAACCACGACTCTCTGTCCCCATTGGAGCTCTACTAACAGCTCCCGTGGTGGCTACGGCCTCCGGCCTACTTACACATCTTACAGTACCTTTATAATAAATACATTTGATATACTTTGATGATGACCCTTCCGGGTTCATAACAGGGATTGGCAAACCCTAGTAACCCGTGGCTGCGGCCTCCGGCCTAACCCCGCGTTACCCAGTACGGGAGCCCTTTTAACCCCTGCTTCTGACCTTCGTTACATACGCCTCAACGGGCCCTGTGGGTCCCAATGGCGGTACCTGCCGCCTGGCTTTAGTCCCCCAGCATGATGATATACATTCACCCCTAGTCAGGAATCCTGCCTGACCGGGTCCTTACACACCGTATGTGATCCATCATTCCAGCGTCCATGGATCACACACCTGCTCACAGCCCACATCCATGGACTGTGGCCCCTCCATGGCCCATTACAGGGACTGGCAAACCATAGTGCACGGGAACCTCTACATCCGTTACCTACTAGGAGCCCTATTACCCCTGTCTCTGGCACCACAGGCACACCCACACCATTAGAGGTCGTGGTTGAGGGATCAGGTACCCTCTGCAAGCAGCAGGGCAAGCCTCCCTCTCGTCCCAAGGACGGAACGCCTCCAACATCATCCATACCAGCTGGGTCACTGTCTCTCCACACATCGTTATACATGGCTCTTACATCTAGGCCATCATCTCACATTCAGGGCCATTGCCTAAGCCCTCATACATCAACGGGTCCTTACCGACTGCCTAGTCGGACCCAATAGCGGTTATGCCCGCCTGGCATTAATCACACACAGCTCTCTCCGTTACACGGGAACCGCTGTCTTACCGGGCACGGATCCGGGTCTCGCTACCTGGATACGGGTCCACCAAGCGTCCCCCACGGGCTCCTTTCCCGGACGTGTTTCACCCCACGCCCGGACCAGTATCCACCGGGTTCAGCCACGGCTTCCCCACCAGGTGCTATCACAACCACGGATCTTGGCACCGGCATGGAGCTAGCATGCTCCCTTCATTCACACAGCCTCTGGACTGCTCTGCACTGGGCTGGTCTCAGCTTCCATCTCAATCACAGGCTGGTAATCTCTGGCTGGTAATCTCTGGCTGGTAATCTCTGGCTGGTAATCTCTGGCTGGTAATCTCTCTCAATCACTCAGGTGGCCGGCCCTTATCGTGCCAGCCACTCCCACATGGACACACCCCCTCAGCTGCTAATCATCAGCTTCCACACAGCTCAGGTTAACCCCCTGTGTTCCGGGTTGTCAGCACTCACTCATTACATCCTATTCCTCATGGACTCCTCGATCTCCTCTCACTCTCACTGCCGCTCATTAGGCTCATGACACCTCATTGTGTTCAGGTTGGTTCACACAGTATTATCATCACAGGAAAACCGGCCAGTGTGCACAGGATCATCCTCTGATCCTACATGTGATGTACCCCGGCCATGAGGATCATGCCGGCGGTGCCTCACAATAGTGATAGGTAAGCAATCCTTCATGCACCTTCCATAACTCAACACCAACTCCCTGGTTTTCTTTACGTTGAGTTCTAAATGGTTAGCCTGGCACCAGTCAACAAAGTCCGAGACCACCCTTCTGTATTCCTCCTCCCCCCGGGCCTCTCTCAATACCTCCGACTATCACTGAGTCATCAGAGTACTTCTGAAGGTGACAAAGGTCTGATTTATACTGAAAATCAGCTGTGTATAACATAAAAAGGAATGGCGACAGCACCGTTCCCTGAGGGGCTCCAACACTGCTCCGAACACTATCCGATACGGCCGCCCCCAACCTTACGAACTGTGGCCTGTCCGACAGGTAATCAATGATCCAATTCACTAGTCCCTCATCAACTGCCATTTCAACCAGCTTTTTACGTAATAATAGTGACTGTAAGGTGTTGAATGCACTGGAGAAATCGAAGAACATGGCACGTACAGTGGTTCCATCATTGTCCAAAAAGGAATGTACTGTTTGTAGCTGATACGCTACAGCATCGTCCACCCCTAGACTCTGCCGATACGCAAACTGAAGGGGGTCCATAAAAGCAGACACCCTCGGACACAAGTAGCCAAGTACAATTCTCTCCAAGGACTTCATCGCATGCGATGTTAAGGCCACCGGTCTATAGTCGTTCTGGGAGCTCGGGAAGGTAGTCTTGGGAACCGGCACCAGGCAAGAAGTCTTCCATAGAACTGGTACTCTCTGTGATTGTAAGCTCCAGTTAAACAGGTGCTGGAAGACAGTGCACAACTGATTTGCACACACTCTGAGGACACGTGGACAGATACCATCAGGCCCTGCTGCTTTACCAATGACCAGCTTACTAAACTGTTCCCTCACATCATTTTCTGAGATCAAGAAAGTCTCCAACTTCCTCCTCCCAGTTGATATTGCTTGTCGCTCCCCGGCCTTCTCCCCTGTTGACATTGCACATTTATCGTTGAATCTGTTGAAAAACTCATTCATCTCATTAGCCATGATCAGCCCCCCACCCCCCTGATCTGACCTTGCCTTAAACCTAGACAATAGCTTCATTCCAGCCCACACTTCTCTGGAGTTGTTGTGTGACAATTTATTTTCCAATTTAATTCTGAATGCTTCACGGGCAATCTTAATTTTCCCCTTTAAGCCTCTCTGTACAATTTTCATCTCCTTCTTGTCTTTCCTTTTAAAAGCTTTTTTTTTTCCTGTTTAGTAGATGTTTCAATTCTTTTGTAATCCAAGGCTTGTTGTTTGCATAACACCGAATCTCATGAATAGGTACAATATTGTCAGTACAAAAGTTGATGTAATCAGTAACTCTCCAGGTAACCTCATTAACATCATCATTATGCTCCCTGGCACATAACACCTCCCAGTCTGTGCAATCAAAGCAGTCTTGTAACCTCTTCTCTGCTGCCGGAGACCACTTCCTTATCTGTTTAATTGTCACTGGTTGTTTGCAGACAACTGGTTGATAGGCTGGAGACAATAGTATGAGGTTGTGGTCAGATTTCCCCAGGGTAGGCAATGCAGATGATGAGTAAGCATCCTTAACACTGGCATAGAGGAGATCCAATATATAATTGTCCCGTGTAGAACATTTGACATATTGATAGAACTTTGGTAATGAGATCTTGGCTCGATTAAAATCCCCAGAAATGACAGTTAGAGAGTTAGGGTGTTTCGTCTGAAGCCGGGCAATCACCCCAGACAGTACTTCCCCAGCTGCCTCTGGATTTGCAGATGGTGGTATATACGACACCACTGCAATAACAAGAGAGAATTCTCTAGGCAGATAGTAAGGCCTGAGGCCCACTGCTAATAGTTCAATGTTTGGGCAACAATGTCTCTCCTTTACTGTTACATGCCCCTGATTACACCATCTGTTGTTAATGTACAGTATCAGTCCTCCACCCTTCTTCTTACCGCACTTCACTCTGTCCCTGTCAGCTCGAACCATATGAAACCCTGGTACCGATACACATGAATCTGGGACGTCCTCATGCAACCAGGTTTCTGTAAAGCACATGAGACTGCATTCCCTGAACTCCTTCTGGGTCTTACTCAGAGCCAGCAGTTCATCCGACTTGTTACCAAGCGATCGTACATTTCCCATGATGATGGATGGGACCGCAGGTTTAAACCTTCTCCTCCAGGACTTGATCTTCTTGCCTGCTCTGCAACCTCTGAAAGGTCTCCTCATTTCCCGTGGAACATGTGGTATTGCAACTGCTGGAGAAGACTTTGTACTGCGCAGTGCCAGAAGACGACTCCTTGAATACACTACTCGTTTAGCGACAGACCTAGGGACAACCCTCCGATCAGTGATTCCATCCATCCCACGAGGCCTCTCCGTGGCATATTGTATACGGTGCTCTCCGCCGAGCACATATGGCTGTATCACTGACACAGGCTGTGGGCAACAGCATACATCCATCGGTAGTATTAGCTGAGATAAACCATATAGCGTACCCCAAAGTGGCCATGCCAGCAGGGGACTTGTGAGTGGTAGTGGAGGATCCAGATGAAAACCATATGCTGTGTGCCCAGCGGCAGTAGAAAGTGTGGGGTGTGCTGCATTTTCCATCCCACAGCAGACCAGCGTGCAGGAACGTCGCAATCCACGAGATGAAAAACATTGCATAGATCCAAGGTTGAAATTAGAGGTCCAAAAAGACATCAGGAAAGGTACAAATACTGTAGCAAAACTGTAACAAACAAAATAATAGCTGCTGCAATGGGCTGCCACTAGCAAGGCGCCCTATTGTCTCCACAGTCTGGCAGAGAGCAGACAGCACGTCTGCACACCTCTGAGTCCAGCTGTAAAACTATTGCCAGAGTAGAGCCTTATGCTCCCAGATACTTCTGTATCCACATCACTTCTACTCATAGAGGATGTAGGTAGGGGGTTTGCCAATAGTGTCAAAGAAAAGCTTTGTGTTCTCAGATGCTTAGGGAGATACTATGCTCAGGATATCCAACTCCGTTCACAAACCATTACATCCTGATATATTCCCTATTAGGCTTGGTGCCTTGTTGCTAAAGACCTGTCCTGCAGACCATGCTGCCTGGGGCCATTTTGTTAGGCCCCGTGCACACGCTGAGTATTTGATTAGTGGATAATTAAATACAGAAGTGGTGCAGGTGTTTCTTTTAGATTTTTCCTCTGATTGCTCCACTCCTGGTTTTATCTACAAATCCTGAGGTAAAAAAAATCATCAAATACTCAACGTGTGCATGTAGCCTTAGAACGTCAGTCTCTAGCCTCATCTTGTTTTCTGTGTTTTATTTAACATTTAGGGATCACACTATCTCAATTTGGTCTCCTCTCTTCTTTTGCTAACATAGATCACCTATTGCATGCAGCCTTGACAATCTAAAGACTATACATCCATTTCTGTCACACACTGGGTCATCACTAACTTTCTCTCCTTGTGAAATAATTCTTCTCATTTTGGGCTAGTCCGCAACATTTAACTACTTCCTGCCCTGCAGTCTGGAGAAGCTACATGGAACATGGGAGTAGAAGGTACATGGAATGTGGGGGAGGAGCTGCAAGGATGGGGGAAGAAGCTACATGGATGAGTGATGGGGGAGAGGCTGCATGGAACATGAGAGGGGAGAGGTTACGTGGAGCATGGGAGGGAGATGGGGGAGGATGAGCTGCATGAGACATATGGGGGGAGGATAAGCAACATGGGATTCAGGAGAATGGCGGTGAGGATGAGCTGCATGGAACATTTGGATTGAGGATGAGCTGCATGGGACATGTGGGAGCAGGATGAGCAGTATGGGACATTTAATCTGCATACACATTTATAAAGGGAACATACTGTTCTGGTGATATATTGATGATGGTTCTAATTATGTATTTCTGTACCACTGGTGGGTCTCATGATGTATTTCTGTAGTGATAGCGGTAATATGGATGTATTTCTGTACCTCTGGTAGGTCTGGTGATGTATTTCTGTTCTGATGAGGGTTATATGGATGTATTTCTGTACCTCTAGTGGGTCTGGTGATGTATTTCTGTTCTGATGGGGGTTATATGGATGTGTTTCTGTACCTCTAATGGGTCTGGTGATGTAGTTTTGTGTTAATTATTCTGAACCTGTACACATCTAACAATCCATAACTTGTAAGCTTTCTTGATACATGACTATGTTAATAAAGTGTTGTGCATTCTAACAAGTTAAGGGTTCTATGTATTTAATTGTTAGAAGCATTAAAGGAGTTGTCCCAAGTTTGTGATAAGTCTGCAGTCACTCTATGTGTCTCTATGTGACTGCAGACTTCTGAATTCTCACAGAGCACACACTGCCCGCTGTCAAGATTGTCTGGTGCCGACGGCAAGAGTGAAAGGTCACGTAACCATAAGTATGCAATTTACATACATGCAATCACGTGCTGACTAGACATGCGAGGCTTCGATCAATTAAATGAATTGAGTGAGGCCGGACACGTCTAGTCCGAATGGGGCCAGAAGTATATAAATCACATACTTGTGTTCACATGACTGTCCAATCTTACCATTGACATGGGAGAATACTGAAAGTGTGCAGTGCACGAGCCATGAGAATTCGGAGGCCTGCAGTCACCTAGACTTTCATCTCAAACCTTGACAAGCCCTTTAATTATAACATTAAACACCTTAGCTTAGACTAGGGTCACATCTGCGGTTGGTCTTGCAGATCCTGATCCGGTTTTGAGCATGAAAAACGCATCCCATAGGTGCCCATTATAAAACCGGATTGCCTACATGGCAATCCGGTTACCGCATCCAGTTCTGCAGCCTGCGCTAAAAATAATGCAGGCTGCAGATTTCGTAGGGGTAGAAAAACCAGATCTGTTTTTTATAATGGCCGCCTATGGCAACCAGATCCGGTACCGCAAGGTTCATTAATGTACCTTGGGGTTACCGAATCCGGATCCGGAGATGGTTTTTCTGTAAAAATGATTGCTCATTGCAGATCCGGATCCATTACTGAATCTGGATCTGCAATGATCCGCACAAGTGTGACCCTAGCCCTACTCCTATCAACATGTAATATACTCACTGCCAGAAACAGCTCTTGCTGATTCCAGCAGTCACTGTACCTATAAGTGTAAAAATCGCATATGGATGATTGGTGACATGATGTCTCCTGAGACCAATGGGGGGGGGGGGGGTCGCCAAACTGAACTCTTGCCCCGGGTGCCAGAAAACCTAGATACACCTCTGAGGACACAATTCACATTATACTACATAATAACGTGGCAACCTGTTTACCTTCTACATAAGCAACAGCATAACTCTGCAGATTGTTTTGTTACTGCTATTGAGACTAGCTGATCAGCTTCTGTTCTTTTATTAGGAACTGTCCTGCAGCACCTGGCAGCAGCCACTTCACATTGTACAGAGCTGATCTATTCAGCACTGTTTACATTTGGCCAAGACTGTGCTAGTAACGGCTAAATGGTAGGGGCTCCAGGCCATCTGAACCCCATCAACTTAATATTGGTAACCTATCCTAAAAATAGTTCATCAGTATAATATGCTGAAAAAACCCTATATTTTGTAATTTGATTTATAAAGCTGAGTGTATGTGTGTATTTACAGTATGTTGTGAGGCAATGCTCACTGAACGTACTAGAGTCCACTCGCTTGGCAGCAAGATTGACTCACACAGCAATGGTTTCTGTATAAATAGTCCATTTGGTTTATGCTCACACATAAACCACTTCATGCCAAGTATGCATCACAGAACCGACATACAGTCCTTTATCTTCCGTAAGTACGACTGCACGCTTTACAGAAATGTAAATGACCTATTAGTCCGTTTCAACCTAAGATATTTATGCACAATTCATTCACTGACCACCATCAGTACAAATAATAAATCCCCATTTCTCTGGGGTCATCTGCTCAGCAGCTTGGCAGTCTTCACAGGCTGGCTCCTGCCAGTCTCACTGTCACACGCTGTCTAGTGCTGATTATCTGCGGTCTATTCTTGATGCTGCTGTAACTTAAACTGTGTAAAATTTCCTCTAGTACTACATGAGTTAATGCCAGTTCTATTGCCATATCCTGGTGTATGTGAGGTTAATGTGTGAGTCTCCTCCCACTAGCCTTTTAGTAGCCTCTCCTTCCACCAGGTGGAGTTGCTGATAGAGTTTCACCCTATACCTGGAAGCAGTGCTGTGCAGACCTGATTGTTTGTGCTGCTGAAGTCTTTTCCCTTGAGGTTTCTGTACCCTGGTTCAGTGGAGGGAGGTGAGGGGGAATAGTTCTGGGCTGTTGGAGGAGTTAGCTCTTAGGGTAGAGACCCGAACCATGCTATTCTTCTAAAAACCTCCTACACAAAGCCCCCAGATTATAGCAGGAGCCTGCACACAGCCCCCAGTGTAAACCAGGAGGCTGTACACAGCCCTCAGTATACAAAAAGAGGTCACACAGCCCCAGTATACAACAGAAGCCCACACACAGCCCTCAATATACAGTATAAAAATTCAAGAATGCGCACATAGGGTGATATCTTCTTTGAAGAAGGACAAAAGGTTATACAAAGAGGCTGCTCACCTGATACAGTTGTGAATACCCACAACTGGTAATGATCGCTCAGATACAAGTAGCTGCTGCAGGACCGTACTCTCCACAGATCCCTGTGGTATAATCAGCTCCCAGGACACAGTACCTCGAGGTCCGTGCTGCCACTTCAGAAAGGAACAAAAGAAGCCAGTACAAGGGAATGTCTGGATCAACGATTCTTCTTTATTATCCTACGCGTTTCAGAGTTATCTCCCAACTCCTTCATCAGGGAATTCCCTGATGAAGGAGTTGGGAGATAACTCTGAAACGCGTAGGATAATAAAGAAGAATCGTTGATCCAGACATTCCCTTGTACTGGCTTCTTTTGTTCCTTTCTGAAGTGGCAGCACGGACCTCGAGGTACTGTGTCCTGGGAGCTCAATATACAGTAGGAAGCCATATGAAGCTCTCAGTATACAGAAGGAGGCCACATACAAACTCAGTTTACAGTAAGAACTCGCACACTGACCCCAGTGTATAGCAGGAGGCTGAGCACGGACTGGAGTATGCAGCAGAAGGTCGCCCATAGCCCCCAGTAAACAGCAAGAGGCCACACAGAGCCCCAGTATACAACAGGAGGCCGTACATAACCCCCAGTATACAACAGGAGGTCACACAGCCCCCAGTATCACAGAAGGAGACAGCACACAGCCCTCAGTACACAGAAGGTGGCCATACACAGCTCTTAGTATACAGCAGGAGCCCACATACAGCCCCCTGTATTTCGGCTGGAGTCCACAAACAACCCCCAATATACAGCAGTAAGATGCACACAACCCCCAGTATTACAGCAGGAGGCCCCACACAGCCCCCAATATACAGAAGGAGGCTTCATGTAGCCTCTGTATTACACTAGGAGCTCACACATAGCCCCTGTATTACAAAAGGAGCCCACAAATAGCCCCTATATTACATTTCAGGGCTGTGGCCACACATAGCCCTTGTATTACACCAGGAGCCCAAACATAGCCCCTGTATTACACTAGCAGCCTGTGTATCTCAGCAGAGAGGAGCAAAGCTACGTTATCTCATTCTGTTTTCTTATAGCTAATAACAGTTAGTCATTATACCAGGCAATGTCAGCTAGTCATATGTAATTACAGTTTGTATAACAAAGATCTTAAGATCCATTTTACATCTCTATGCAGTATATTCTGCAGAAATTAATTTAGCACATAAAAAAACAGCCTTCCTGAAACACCAGAAGATATTCCACTGCTGCAACCAATTTGTCATGGACAACCTGGGAGGTCACGCAGATATCCCACTACCACCAATATGTCATGGAGACAGCCAGGAGATCACACTACTGCCCCACTGCTATCACTGTTTTCACAAACATCACTCTGCAGCCTTCAATCATCAAGACAAATACACAATTGACTGACGAGTGCTTGATGAGACCACAGTATCCACTACTAGGCCAATTATTGGGGAACTCACAGTGACTTTATGGTATGGTCTTTATCTTTTGATTCCAGCTCATGGAAATTTTATATATACTTTGGTATGATCACTGTCAACGCCACAAAATTGTCACGGGGAAGTAAGAAATGACAGAGGGACCTAGTCTCCTAGAGTGACCGTCAGGCTAGGTGGTGACTTGATGGTCATGCATCATAAATGGTCAGTCATGACATACATAAGTGCCTTCGGCTTGATAGCCAAACAGACTTCTCTATTGAGAAAAAATGGTGTCCTGGTCAAAAACCATCTTTCAAATGATAAAGAATTATATGCAATTTGAAAGCCTCTTCAACAGAACAGAGAGAAACGAAAAAATGTTATTAAACATGAAGTTCATTTAATGGCAATAGTCTTCTTACAACACTTGCAGGTTTTAAGACATAACTTTCTGCTGGACTAATCAGAGAAAATCAGAGAAAAAGAGCATAAGAGGAGGCTTTCAAAATTCCTCTGTAGCAAAGTTGGAAAAAGATTATTTTATTGACTTCAAGAAAGAACCACAAAGTAAAATAATTTTTCAAACTGAAACCCCGAAATGGCCCCAAAGGAGTGGCTATCTTGACTCAGCCGTATTAGTTCAGTTTGGTTTATACCTTTCCTCCTAATCATCTTATTCCTAAACTAACATAGCAATAATTACAATATCTCCAAAGTAGCTGTTTTGCTTTTCAAAAACAGATTAAAGGCATTTTCCCAGAAATGAAAATTATCCTTGACCAAATGTCTCATCGTTGAGACACCCATGGAACCAAAAAATAATGATCCAAAACCAAGAGAAGTAAGTGAATTGAACTGTAGTGTGCATGCTTGCCTTTTGCTTCATTCATTGCCTATTGGACTGCTGGAGAAAGCTAAGTAAAGCTCTATTTCCAACAGTCTCCAGGATTTATTAATCTAATTAATAAGACTATTTAAAAAAAATTATATTGTAAAATATGGTGACAAATCTGCATATCTTATTTCCGACTTTCTGTAATCAAAATGATTCAATTCACACTGCAGATTAGATTTGTTAGTAAAATGTACAATCTTTTTGTTTTTCTTAAAGGGAACCTGTTACCTATAAAATCATGCACAGGGTACGCCCTGTGCGACTTCTGATGGGACATGAAGCCTCACTTTAGTAAGGTTATAAAGCACTTTTTTAAACTTTGCAATGAATGTTTTAGGACAGAGTGGGATAGGTAGGATACGATTAGGAAGGTGCAGGGACAGGTATTGATAGGCTGGGGGGTGATTTTTAGGTGACAGGTTCCCTTTAATAAAGTAATCAACAAGAGCAATTTAAATACGTCAATGCAACTATTATAACTAGTGTTTTTTTTTTCCAAATTAATCACAAAAGGCCTTTTAAATATTACTGCAGTCTTAGAATGATTCAAAACCTAAATAGAATTCCTAAGAGCACATATTTGCAAATAAGATATTGTCCCAACTACTCTACAGACTAGAGAAGTGAAATCCAAGCACTCATTCAAGTTGTATTTATGCTTCAAAGTGATTTATTTGAAAAATAGGTGCAAAGGGTGACCGGCAGGACAGAATAACGTTTCGGCCTACCAATTAGGCCTTGATCACATAGTCACTACGGATAAAATCAGAAATATACAATAAAAATTGTGTATAGTGATAAAACATGCAAAAGGTTATATATACAGACTTACAATAACATCATGTCTCGTATGGTCTTGTAATGAACATAAGGATGGTAGATTGGTATTCTAATAGACTACTGATAGTCAGAGAGATCAATCACAAGCGAATGTAGATAGTGAGAGAAGTGGATGAGGGCACACGGGATATGAAGGCTAACACAATTACCTGCTGTGGTGTATAAGGAAATCACTGAGTAAGGGATTCTTAATAGATAAGCTTGTGGTTTCTGCAATATAAGGTCAAAGGAAAAAACCTTAAAAAGGATAACAGGTGAATGGTAATTGGTAGTGGCTGCCCATGCAATGTGATAAGTTTGTAGGTAGTTGTGTACCTGCGTACTGGTATATGGATAAGGTCCTGTATTACATCAAGGGATGTGATGAATGAATTCAAAATCCAGAGTGAAATGCTGGAGCGTCGACTTGTGGATGTGATATACAGGTTATCCAAAATACCCCAGATCTCTGGATTCCAATCAATAGTCTATTACGCATCTTTGACGTAAATAGCCTGTACACGTCTATTACCCATGATAAGGGGGTTGAAGCAGTCAACACTACATTACATCATGCTGGTGTAGAAACAAACGTGAGGAACCTATGCATAGAACTCTTGGAGTTGGCTCTAAGAGAGAACTATTTTCTCTTTGGGGACCAATTCTATATCCAGACCTGCGGCACCGCAATGGGCTCGAATGTAGCCGCGGCCTATGCTAATCTGTATATGAATCACTTCGAGGAGAACTACATCTATCCACATGGCCTATTCAAAAACTATGTCACCACTTGGTTCCGTTATATAGACGATGTATTCTGTATCTGGACGGGTACCAGAGAAAACTTGACAATGTTTCTGGAATACATAAACTCAGTGCGTACTGAACTACCATTCACTTTGAACTCACACAACAATGAGATTCCTAGACACCAAGGTTATCAAAAACACTGATGGTAAATTAATTACAGATCTATATTCAAAGCCGACTGATTGTAACGGTCTCCTCTTGTACAGCAGTTGCCACCCTCGATCCACTAAAGATAGTTTACCACGCTCACAATTCAAGAGGGTAACCCGTATAGTCACAGACCAAATAACTAAAGAAGCCAGGCTGAAAGAAATGTCTACTAAGTTTGCACAAAGGGATTATCCTCACACGCTATTGACCTCTGAATATAACAGTGCCATTACAGATCTAGACAACAGGACAGACTGCCCCTCCAACCAGGACAGGATTCCCTTCGTACATACATACCATCCGATAATGCCAAAGATACACAAACTAGTGAGAATAAATTGGCCCCTATTGACTAAAGCCTACCCCAATATTATAACATTTCAACATCCTCCGTTGGTGTGTTGTAGAAGACCACCAAATATTAGAAGTCAGGTTGTCAGAGCTGACATTGGGTCAAAAAAACAACTTCTCACTAGGACACTAACCGGACAGTATAGAACAGGGACATTTCCCTGCCTGGGATGTGTGTGTTGCTCAAACATAATCAAGGGCAGTGAGGTGGTCCATCCACGCACTGGCAAGTCATACAAGGTCCGGGGGTTCTATACCTGTGAATCGAGTTTTGTGATCTATCTCGTCAAATGCCCCTGCGGGCTGTTATACGTAGGGGAAAAAACACAGACAATTAGGGACAGAATCACAAGTCACAAATCCACCATTCGTTGCGGCAAGACTTGGTTGTCACTTCCCCATCATTTCAGGGAAGCTAACCATAATGTGGCGCAACTACAATTCCAGGTCATAGAGCATGTTCCTAGACCTCGCCGTGGTGGGAACCATATTAAACTATTAAAACGTCGGGAAAGTTATTGGATCTACACCCTGGACACATTAACTCCTAAAGGTTTGAATCGGGAGATTGAATGGCTAACCTGATACTTCTCTTCCATAGATACCTACTTAACAAAATCCACTCCATCTAGTCTTCATCCACCAGAAGGGTTAGATAATAACCTTCCCCCCCCCTTTTTCCTTTGTAAGTTTCATTTTCCCCCTTCTTTTCATTTTCTCAGATTTTAGACTATATTTTGTTTTGTACCCCATATACCTATTTGTGACTGTATTATGCTGTACAATATATCAGAAGTATCAATTTACACCATACTATGATAATGATATATCAATGCCTATTTTTATGTACTCATTCAGCCATATCATGTGTGATTATGTCTTACATGTGTCTGCCCACATATCATGTAAAGCATCTTGATTTCATTAGTGTATTCCACTCCTATACCATCTTTACTACCATTTCAGATACACATAATGATCCTATTAGGTGTTCCCAATAGTGTATATAGTCTCTAACTTCTGTTTACTTTTCCTATACACATGATATACGCCTAATAAAACCCCACTTAAGTTCCTAACCTTCACATTGTCTCATATTTGATGCACACTGACCATGCACACACTTGTCACATTTGTATGTGACAAAACCACATTTACACCCTCTGCCTCTTAGCTCTAGGAACGCGACAGTGCACTTGCGCACTGGTCGCGCCTTCTTATTGGCAGTCAGGTTGCCGCAGCAACCTCTAAACAAGACAAGAACATACTGAGTGCTGGCGTGCGGTAATGCGCATGCGCTCTGTTACGTCACTTCCGGTCACATGACCAGCCGACCGTACATAATGCGGCGGCAGCTGGGAATAGTGCGCATTCACAGCCTGAGCACTGGACGTGCTGGCACCCACTGACACCAATGTGAGCAGGACATCTCCATGGGACATTGAGATAAGTATATCATGCCATACATCTCCCTAACTTGCATATATTTACCCTGTTTAGCAAAGAGGTGTTCCTTACCCTACTAGCTACAGCTAATAGGAAACGTTATTACTAGAAGGGCTTTATTGAAAGGGATTGAACTCTTATTCACTTAAGGTAATTCTGCAACCTGTAACCTCTATACTTGCAAGCCCATTTAGACTACTAATCTTTGACAATGCAATGTATCTCATAGGCACTAACTGAGGGGTATTTTGGATAACCTGTACATCACATCCACAAGTCGATTCTCCAGCATTTCACTCTGGATTTTGAATTCATTCATCACATCTCTTGATGTAATACAGGACCTTATCCGTATACCAGTATGCAGGTACACAACTACCTACAAACTTATCACATTGCATGGGCAGCCACTACCAATTACCATTCACCTGTTATCCTTTTTAAGGTTTTTTCCCTTGACCTTATATTGCAGAAACCACAAGCTTATCTATGAAGAATCCCTTACGCAGTGATTTCCTTATACACCACAGCAGGTAATTGTGTTAGCCTTCATATCCCGTGTACCCTCCATCCACTTCTCTCACTATCTACATTCGCTTGTGATTGATCTCTCTGACTATCAGTAGTCTATTAGAATACCAATCTACCATCCTTATGTTCATTACAAGACCATACGAGACATGAGGTCATTGTAAATCTGTATATATAACCTTTTGCATGTTTTATCACTACACACAATTTTTATTGTATATTTCTGATTTTATCCGTAGTGACTATGTGATCAAGGCCTAATTGGTAGGCCAAAACGTTATTCTGTCCTGCCGGTCACCCTTTGCACCTATTTTTCAAATAAATCACTTTGAAGCATAAATACAACTTGATTGAGTGCTTGGATTTTACTTCTCTGATACTACGGGTTTTGGATCCTTTCCGATAGCACCATTAACCTAAACCTATAAGTGGAGTGCTGGTCTTTGACGAACTTTGATTACTCTACAGACTAAGCAATCATGAAAAAACACACAAATTAAATAATTCAATACTTTAACTGGCTAGGACTTTTGATTGCATGTTAAAAGTATGGCCAAGTCAAAAGAGTGGTCTATAAATTCAGAGAGTTTTCCAGCACACAGAGCAAGAACTTTGCTCCCCCCTCCACTCTCTGCTCAAGCGGCTCGAGTAGTCATCATGTAGTTTGCACACTTAAACTCACTTGATGACTAGCTGTTCTTAATAATTCTCACAATGATCAAGTACAATGTACAGCTTTGGCTTCAATAAGAGAGAGAGGTAGAGAAGATAGTTGTAATGTAAGTATAAAAATCTCATATTATTGGCCATGTGATAACTGCTGGTATCTGCAAGCAGAACTGAATTCTGGCAGTGAATATATTGCTGGCGGGGGGGGGCAGGATGGAGCTGGTGGGGGGGGGCAGGATGGAACTTGGGGGGGGTGAGGGGCAGGATGGAGTCGGCTGGGGGCAGGATGGAGCCGGCGGGGGGGTAGGATGGAGCCGGGGGGGGGCAGGATGGAGCCGGCGGGGGGGTAAGATGGAGCCGGAGGGGGGGCTGGATGGAGCCGGAGGGGGGGCTGGATGGAGCCGGAGGGGGCAGGATGGAGCCGGCGGGGGGGGGGCAGGATGGAGCCGGCGGGGGGTACAGGATGGAGCCGGCGGGGGGGCAGGATGGAGCTGGTGTGGGGGGGGCAGGATGGAGCGAGCGAGGGGGCAGGACGGAGCCAGCGGGGGAAGCAGGATGGAGCTGGTGTGGGGGGGGGGATGGAGCCGAGGGGGGGGTGGGGCAGGATGGAGCTGGCGGGGGGGCAGGATGGAGCTGGCGGGGGGGGGGCAGGATGGAGCTGGCGGGGGGGGCAGGATGGAACTTTGGGGGGGTGGGGGGCAGGATGGAGTCGGCTGGGGGCAGGATGGAGCCGGCGGGGGGGTAGGATGGAGCCGGGGGGGCAGGATGGAGTCGGCTGGGGGCAGGATGGAGCCGGCGGGGGGGGTAAGATGGAGCCGGAGGGGGGGCTGGATGGAGCCGGAGGGGGGGCAGGATGGAGCCGGAGGGGGGGCAGGATGGAGCCGGAGGGGGGGCAGGATGGAGCCAGGGGGGGAGCAGGATGGAGCTGGCGGGGGGGGGCAGGATGGAGCTGGCGGGGGGGCAGAATGGAGCTGGTGTGTGGGGGGGGGGCAGGATGGAGCGGGCGGGGGGGTAGGATGGAGCGGGCAGGGGGGCAGGATGGAAGCGGCGTGGGGGGGCAGGATGGAGCCGAGGGGGGGGGCACAGGATGGAGCGGGTGGGGGGGGTGGAATGGAGCTGGCGGGGGGTGAGGATGGAGCGGGCGAGGGGGCAGGATGGAGCTGGTGTGGGAAGGGGGCAGGATGGAGCAGGTGGGGGGGCAGGATGGAGCCGGTGGGGGGCAGGATGGAGACGGTGTGGGGGCAGGATGGAGCTGGTGTGGGGGGGGCAGGATCGAGCCAGCGGGGGGGTAGGATGGATAGGATGGAGCGGGCGGGGGGGCAGGATGGAACTGGTGGGGGGGGGCAGGATGGAGTTGGCGGGGGGGCATGATGAAGTCGGTGGGGGGGCAGGATGGAGCTGGTGGGGGGGGGCAGGATGGAGCTGGTGGGGGGGCAGGATGGAGCTGGTGGGGGGGGCAGGATGGAGCCGGCGGGGGTGGGGGGCAGGATGGAGCTGGTGTGGTGGGGGGCATGATGGAGGCTGTGGGGGGGTAGGATGGAGCGGGCGGGGGGTGCAGGATGGAGCTGGTGTGGGGCGGGGGGCAGGATGGAGTCAGCGGGGGGAGGGGGGGGTAGGATGGAGCGTGCGGGGGGGGGGCAGGATGGAGTCGGCGGGGGCAGGGGGTAGGTTGGAGGCGGGGGGGCAGGATGGAACTGTTGTGGGGGGGCAGGATGGAGGTGGTGGAGGGGGGGCTGGATGCAGCGGGTGGGGGGGCGGGCAGGATGGAGGGGGGGCAGGATGGAGCAGAGGGGGATGTGTGCTATGGAGCAGGAAGGGGGCAGGTTGGAGCCGGTGGGGGGTAGGGGCAGGATGGATGGGAGGATACTCACCCGTGTGGAGGCTCGCAGGACCTGTGGTTGACTGGGAAACCGATCAGCTGATCGGTTTCCCAGGCAACCACAGGTCCTCAAGCCATGGAGCTATAGGACGTAGATGGAGCGCGCCGGCGGACGGGTGAGTATCCTCTATGAAGGATTTATTATTTTTAGTAGAAGCAAGCAGGGTGGGGGCAGCAGGAGCCGCGGGGGGGCAGGACGACCCGCGGGGGTCCCGCAGGAGCCGCAGGGGGCAGGAGTAGCTGCGGGGGGCCGCAGGAGCCGCGGGGGGGCAGGACGACCCGCGGGGGGGCCGCAGGAGCCGCGGGGGGGCAAGACGACCCGCGGGGGGCCCGCAGGAGCCGCGGGGGGGCAGGAGGACCCGCGGGGGGCCCGCAGGAGCTGGGGAGCCGCATGTGTGGCAAGCGGGAGAGAACCGGCTGATGCCGGTCATCTGCGGGCGGCGTCGGGAGAACCGCATGTCCTCCGCTCTGAGCTGCAACATTGGGGAGGATGAGAACCGAGCGGCGGGAGGAGGAGGAGCGGGAGGAAGGGGCTGGAGCGGCGGAGAGAGGAGCGGGAGGACTGGGCCGGAGGAGAGAGGAGGCGCCGGGACACAGGGGTCGTGGGAGTTTAACGGCTCGCGGTGAACGCTACGCGCTCACCGCTCGTGGGTCTGGTGGGCGCTAAAGCGCCCACTTCCGGTTCCGGTCTGATTACACAGGTCGGAGGCCATCACGGAAGTTGGCCGGATTGGCCGGAAGTGGCCTTCGGGTTTTATATTATAGATACATATGTGACATCATTGGTTGTATCTGTTGAGGGTAGTTCTACATGATGAAGTGACATAAACTTAACATCAGTTTCTTATTTGTCTTGAAACTAAAACAAAGTATGAGCGGTCAGGTTGGCCTAGTGGTAAGACACATTGACCTGTAATGTTAGATCCTGTGATGAGTGGTTTTGAGCCCTGGTTATACTTTTTTTATTTAATATATTTAGGTTGAGAGTGATATATGATTTTGTATGTTTTATGAATAATCTAAAATTTTTTTTAATAATGTACTTTTTCTCATTTAATATTTCTTGTGAACGCTAAATATCATGTGTTATGGTGTGGTGGTGAATAAAGATCTTTTTTAAATCGGAATGCTGTGGTCAGCACAGAGGACATCCCGGTATCTATAAATCGTTTGCAAAGTTTAATGGTTATATTTTTCTGCTGTCAGATTGGATAGGGCTGAAGAGCGCTATTGCCTGTACATAATCACTGCTGACATATCAGCAGAGGTGGCACTTAATGCTCTGGAGGCAGATGCCAAGAAGGCAAGGCCCGGAAAACACAGAGGAGTCATTAAAACTGAAGCCCTTGTTGTAGTTGGGCATACAGCAAAACAAGGATGGAATCCCAAGTCCAATAAGTGCCCAACAGACTTGATTGCAGACAGCCCAGTGTTAGAAATAAGCCTGGAAGGAAAGGCAGTAACATGTTTGGTAGGTGCTGGATCAGAAGTGACCACTATTCCAGTGGAGTATTTCAAAGAACACTTTGTGCAACTGTTTATACCAAGTTTAAACATTGAATTAACCCCTTGGCAACTAATAATGAGGAGATCATGGTGACAGGAGTTGCCTCGATGAAAGTGAAGGTGTGTGACCAGGAACTGGGTGCTAAGGAGGTAGTGATGGTGAAAACCAAGACCAGACCAGACCTTCCAGTGGTCTTGGGAATGAATGTTCTGAGAGAACAAGATTCCCTGTTGTTTGAGCGGCAAGAGCCTGGTTATTGGAGGAGGGCTACACCAGAAAAACTCAATGAGTGTTATGCAGATGGTGTGTACCTGTGGCATGAAGAAAAATGCTGCCAAGGGAAGGACTGTGGGGGTAGTGTATGTACCTCCTGATGCAAGAATTAACATAACAGCAGACCATGAAAAGATAGTGATGATGCCTGTAGGGTCAAATAGTAAATTGAATGACATAGAAGTTGTCCTGGATCATGTATATTGGGCAGGGAAAATGAGCGGTCCTCTTGTTACTCGCACGGTAGCTATAGTGAAAGATGGGAATGTGCCTGTGAGATGTCTAAATATTCAGGAAACATCATGTAACCATGTTATTTAGGACAAATCTTGTCGAGGTGTTTATTTGTAATAAAGAAATTGTTCCCCGAAATCTGTTTACTCTGGACATGAGCAGGCATATGACTTGGATGGTGACATGCCAGGTTACCGCAAAGGAGGAACCTATTACCGATTGGAATGGTAGGAATATCCTGGACCTGATGGAGATGGAATGTTCCTCGATCACTCCCATGCAGATTAAACAGCTGGAGGCTACCTTGTGGGAATTCCAATCAGCATTCTCTCAGGTAGATGAGGAGTTTGGTTGTACTAACCAAATTGAGCATGAGATCAATACTCTGGATACCCTGCCAATTCGGGAGAGGGACCATCAAATCCCACCAACAATGTACCAGGAAGTGAAAAACATGTTATCTCAATTGCTGGATAAAGGGGTTGTTCACCCAATTCAAAGCCCATTTGGTACTGGTCTGAAAACAAAGACGGTACCATCTGATTCTGTGGGGATTATAGAAAGTTGAAGGCACACACAGTAATAGATTCTTATCCTATGATCCCCATTGAGTAGTCTCTGTCAGCATTAGAAAAGAACAAACTTATTTACCCTTGACATGGACAAGTAGCTACCAAATATATGGCAAAGACAGCATTCATCTTGTCTATGGACCTATATGAGTTCAAGTGAATGCTGTTAGCCCCCTGGCACCGCTTCCCAGCTCACCTCTCCCGGGTCGGCATCTCCTGCTCCCCTGCCAATCGGGCGTCCGGCATCCAGGCGTGCTGTGTCTCGGAGCCGTCGCCATGTTGCCTTCCTGTCAGCTGACCGCCGGGTTCGCACATGAGCACATTACTGTGGTCATTGTCATGAGCCTACTCAGCGGTGTGCTAGGTGCACTCCTTCCCTGTGACTCTATAGGCCGGCAAGGTTCAATCTGACACTCCCCTTGACCAATAGCTGCTCTTCCCATGGTATATCAGGCCACCTCCTCTGATGGTAAGTGCTTATTAAGTCAGTTACTGACTGTTGGTCAGGCCTTCCTTGTGCTCTGTGTCCTGGAACCCTTGCTGTGCTCTTCCCCAGAAGCACCATTCCTGTCCTCCAGCCTTGTACTGTTTCCTGGAACCCTTGCAGTGCTCTGCTCCGGTAGCGCCATTCCCGTACTCCTAGCTTTGTATCCTGTTATCCCGGAATCCTTAGCTGTGCTTTAGTATAGGCTAACCTTTCGAGCTGCCCCCTGGTACTAGCTGCTGTGGTACTTAAACCCCCTGGGCTTGCTCCTGAAAATCCCTGTATAGGGGTTGGGTAAACTAGGATCAGCTCACCCAGGGGAGTTCGGTACCACGGCCCAGTGGGTCCACTCTAGGGCGCCTTCCCCCGGAAGCATGACAAATGCCCATTAGCTTATTTAATGTCCTTTCAACTTTCCAACAGCTGATGGAGTATTGTCTGAGTGAATATAATTTTGAGTCAGTACCGATTTACCTTGACCATGTAAGTCTTTTTGGAGACACTTTCGAAGATCATCTGAAATTGTGGCAAGTTCTATAGAAGTGGCAAGATGCAGGGCTAAAAATTAGGCCCAAAAAGTTTTGTACGTACTGCAGAGAGATTGAATGAATATCTGGGTCATATTGTGTAGGTGGAGAGAATAAGACCAGTTGAGAGCAAAATTGAAGCCATTCAAAAGTGTCCTATCCCCAGGACTGTTAGAGAGGTGCGAGGCTTCATGGGTTTGGCTGGTTATTACTGCCAGTTGGTGAAGAGTTTTTGTCAAGTTGGCTAAACCATTGAATGAGTTACTGAGGAGCACTAGTAGGGGACCTAAAACCAGGCCTATTTGATAGGCTGAGAGACAACAAGATGTATTTGATCAGATGCGGAATATCCTTACTCAGGTACCCCTGTTGCGATATGCATGCTTCGATCGTCCTTTCAGATTTTATACTGATGGCAGCCTACATAGATTGGGGGTAGTATTATCCCAAGAGCAAGATGGGCACGAGCAAGTGATAGCATATGCGAGCTGGACTCTAATGGGGACGTCACACGCATCAATGTCGCCAGCGATCTCATTGCTAGGCAACATTGAAGGCTGTTCGCTGGTGAGCTGTCACACAGGCAGACTCACCAGCGATCAGTACCAGTGAGACTGCTGTTAACCATGTAAACAAGCGGGTAACTAAGCACTGTGCGGCGGTTAGTTACCCGCTGTTTACCATGGATGCCAGCTCCCAGCGCTTGCTGAGAGGCACTGGGAGCTGGCTTCTCGCTTGTCTCCCGGTGTCACATGCAGCGATGCTGCGTGTCCACCGGGCGACCATCGCCAGGTTTTAGAGCAGGTTCTAAAACCTGTCAACCATCAACCAGCGATTTATCGCTGATTGATGTGCCCTGTCACACATGTCAATATCTCTGCAACGTCATGTGAAGCAGCGATATTGCATGCGATATTGATGTGTGTGACGTCCCCATAAGAGATGCAGAAAGAAATTATGAAAATTAGATCTCTTACTAATTGGAGATTAGAGATGAGTGAACCTTCCATGAACATGTTTGCCAATTTCAAACTCAGCACAAACATGACTGATTCGGTTCTGGTTCAGCACACAGCAATTTCCCAAAAAGTCGGCGAACAAAGAGTTGGTCAGTGAGTGATTGGATTAAAGAAAGCATTACTGCATTTAAGTGATGCTTTTCCCCTACCTTCTCACAGTGCAGGATAACGGGCAGGACGTGTTTGATGAAGGGATGGAGTCTGGAGGGGTCAGAGTAGCGTCAGATTCCATTTTTTCCTGGCCTTTTATGTCTGGATGTTCCTGGTCTGCAGCCAATCAGGGCACATATAACATCCACAAGTTGAAGACACAAGGACTTGTGTCATTGGCTGGCTTGTTCCATTTGCTGCCAAAGACACATGTCCCTAAGGATAAAAGCCATTTGCTGTCGTCTCCATTTTAGTGCTAGGGACAGTGCTGCTGCCACTCTGTGCTGCTACGTGCTGCTGCGTCCATGTTACACAATTAGATGGCTATCTACTTCATCACTTTTTACTTATAATAGGAGGGAAAGCATGTTCATGCGGACATAGCCATTTTATACTGAAAACAAGTGTAACCTAAATCTGTGTGTGTGACCAAAACTGAGTTTTTAGCATATAGGAAGGGATTGCAAAATCCTTTAGTGTCACCTAAGAAG
Organism: Allobates femoralis; assembly: GCA_033576535.1. Lineage (NCBI taxonomy): Eukaryota > Metazoa > Chordata > Amphibia > Anura > Aromobatidae > Allobates > Allobates femoralis. The sequence goes on from JARQOC010000003.1 coordinate 230,865,156, forward strand.
GCTCTGCTTGGCCCTAAAGGCCACTCCACACACTAGGATATCGTTAACGATATCCTTGAAACGTCACGGATTTGTGAACGTTCCAAGGATATCGTTAGTGCGTCCTTGCGTGTAAACGAACGATGTAGGATGAAAAAATCGTTGGACCGGTCATCACAAAAATGAGATCCAGACCTCAAATCTATTGATCATCATCCAATTAAGGAACTGTGAAGAAGCCACATTGTTCAGTGTAACACCTATTTGAACGATCTTGTTCAAAATTCTCCTATTCCTGCCGCTTTAAAAGATCGTTCAGTCCTTGCTCTCCTATTTAACTGGTGCGTTGCCAAATGCGATATCGTTAACAATATCCTCATGTGTGACAACGCACTAACGATGTCGGAACGGTTACTGTCACGTGATCGTTCTAAGGATATAGTTAATGATATCCTAGCGTGTGAAGTGGCCTTTAACCTGTGATTCTCAAATAGTTCAGTTTCTCCTAAAAAGGCTCTAATTGGCCTGTAACCTGTGATTCTCAAATCCTCCAGTTCCCTAAAAAGGCTCTGTTACCTCTGATTCTAAAATCCTTCAGTTTCCTCTAAAAGGACTCTGTTTGGCTTCTAACTTGTGATTGTCAAATCCTTCAGTTTCTCCTAAAAAGGCTCTGTTTGTCTGCAACATATTATTCTGAAATCCTTCAGTTCCCATAAAAAGGCATTGTTTGACCTGTAATCTGTGATTCACAAAAACTTAAGTTTCCTCTAAGGGTACCTTTACACGCTGCCACTGTGTCTAGCAACAGGTATCCACCGCACATGCACACGCACGTTTTTAACGGTGCATACCGATCGCTGATGCTGCATATAGATGCCGCCATTGTGTTGTCAACTGAAGGTATCGTGTTGCCCCGGAAGTGCCGACAGGTCCTGCGGATAACTTCCTGTGGAATACCTTCCCCGCTACACACGCCGCCATCCACAAAGGAATATGGGCGGACCTGAGCAGCAGGTACAACACATAGGCGTGCAACACTCCGTCCCGCCGCGCCCAAACTACAACCATTGGCCAACACAATAATACTCAGTTTCTTCCTGAAAATGATTGCAATCACAAATTCTTTGGTATTATTATCTTCATTTAATTTGTCTTCAATGAAAAAAACACAATAAGTATTGTCCTAAAGCCAAATTGGATATAAATCCACACCAAACATAAAAAAGGGGGTGGACAAAAGTATTGGCACTGTTAAAAAAATCATGTGATGCTTCTCTAATTTGCTTAATTAACAGCACCTGTAACTTACCTGTGGCACCTAACAGGTGTTGGCAATAACTAAATCACACTTGCAGCCAGTTGACATGGATAAAGTTGACTCAACCTCTGGCCTGTGTCCTTGTGTGTACCACATTGAGCATGGAGAAAAGAAAGAAGACCAAAGAACTGTCTGAGGACTTGAGAAACCAAATTGTGAGGAAGCATGAGCAATCTCAAGGCTACAAGTCCATCTACAAAGACCTGAATGTTCCTGTGTCTACCGTGCGCAGTGTCATCAAGAAGTTTAAAACCCATGGCACTGTGGCTAACCTCCCTAGATATGGACGGAAAAGAAAAATTGACAAGAGATTTCAATGCAAGATTGTGCGGATGGTGGATAAAGAACCTCGACTAACATCCAAACAAGTTCAAGCTGCCCTGCAGTCCGAGGGTACAACAGTGTCAACCCGTACTATCCGTCGGCGTCTGAATGAAAAGGGACTGTATGGTAAGAGACCCAGGAAGACCCCACTTCTTAAAAGACATAAAATAGCAAGGCTGGAGTTTGCCAAAACCTACCTGAGAAAACATTAAATGTTTTGGAAGAATGTTCTCTCTTTTTGGGCAAAGGCATCAACATAGAGTTTACAGGAGAAAAAAAGAGGCATTCAAAGAAAAGAACACGGTCACTGCAGTCAAAGGCCATGTTCACACACATGCGTTTTTTTGACCATCTCTGCGTTTTTGGGCTGTTAAAAAAAAACGCAGGTGCGTTAACGCATGGTACATTTAAGTGTAGCTGCGTTTTTCAGCTCCATTTGCGTTTTTTACCCCTAGTCCAAAAAACGCTGCATGCAGCGTTTTTGGGTGCTGTAAAAAAACGCATGTGCGTTTTTTCAAAAACGCATGCGTTTTTTTAACATGGGGCCCTATGGGAAACGCATGCAAAAACGCATGGTACATTAGTACCTTTTAGTGCCATTCAAAAACGCATGCGTTTCCCATAGGGGCCCATGTTAAAAAAACGCATGCGTTTTTGAAAAAACGCACATGCGTTTTTTTAACATGGGGGCCCTATGGGAAACACATGCGTTTTTAAAAGGCACATTTATGCACCCTGCGTTAACGCTTGCGTTTTTGCCTGCGTTTTTGGTGAAAAAATTACTAAGTCCAAAAACGTGGCAAATCCTTTCAGACACACAAGGGACATTTTTTAGCACTCTTAAAAAAACGCAAGTGCTTTTAAGAGTGCTAAAAGAAACGCAAATTGTGTGTGAACAATGCCATACATGGCGGAGGTTCCCTGATGTTTTGGGGTTGCTTTGCTGCCTCTGGCACTGGACTGCTTGACCATGTGCATGGCATTATGAAGTCTGAAGACTACCAACAAATTTTGCAGCATAATGTAGGGCCCAGTGTGAGAAAGCTAGGTCTCCCTCAGAGGTCATGGGTCTTCCAGCAGGACAATGGCATTGTTCACACACAATTTGCGTTTTTTTTTAGCACTCCTAAAAGCACTTGCGTTTTTTTAAGAGTGCCAAAAAATGTGCCTTGTGTGTGTGAAAGCTTTCAAAACGTTTTTGCAATTAGTCATTTTTTCACCAAGCACCCAAATAACAAAAAACGCATGGCATAAAAATTTGTGTTTTTGCTGAAGGAATTTTTTTTTCCGTTTTTCTGCCGACCAAGGGGGAATGCTATCATGAAATTTTTTTTTCATTTTCCTGTTTATATAGGGGAGGGGGGGTGCTGATGAAAAAAAAAAATTTTCCTCAAACTGCTTGGACGTTTCCAAAAAACGCTAGCGTTAACGTGTCTATATGTGCCAAGCGTTAACGCTTGCGTTTCCTATTAGGTTCGTTAAAAAAAACGCATGCGTTTTTGGGAAAACTCACATGCATTTTTTTACAGCACCCAAAAACGCTGCATGCTAGGGGGAAAAACGCAGGTTTGGCTCAAAAACGCATGTACACTCAAATGTACCCTGCGTTAACGCACCTGCGTTTTTTTTAACAACACAAAAATCGCAGAGATGGGCAAAAAAACGCATGTGTGTGAACATGGCCAATGACCCAAAACACACTTCAAAAAGCACAAGAAAACGGTTTCAGAGAATGCACTGGAGACTTCTAAGGTGGCCAGAAATTAGTCCAGACCTGAATCCCATAGAACACCTGTGGAGAGATCTAAAAATGGCAGTTTGGAGAAGGCACCCTTCAAATATCAGGGACATGGAGCAGTTTGCCAAAAGAATGGTCTAAAATTCCAGCAGGGCATTGTAAGAAACTCATTGTTGGTTACTGGAAGCTGTTGATCACAGTTATTTTGGCTAAAGGTTGTGCAACCAAGTATTAGGCTGAGGGTGCCAATACTTTTGTCTGGCCCATTTTTGGAGATTTGTGTGAAATGATCAATGTTTTGCTTTTTGCTTCATTCTCTTTTGTGTTTTTTTCATTGAAGACAAATTAAATGGAGATAATAATACCAAAGAATTTGTGATTGCAATCATTTTCAGGAAGAAACTGAGTATTATCTGACAGAATTGCAGGGGTGTAAATACTTTGGCCAACACTGTAAATGAATAGAGCCACAATGCAGATAGCATATGTGCCAACATAGGTCAATGACATTGAGCAGCTGATAAGCCAACTGTACACTGTGTGTGTGTCTGCACATGTGCTGCACTACTTACTTAAACCTACATGCCACACAATATCATGTGCTGCATCAATGTATTGTGTCCAGGTGAAACTCTGCCCACACCACACCACTATAGTTTTGTCCACACATTTGTCACATACACTGTGGCACCCAAACCTTGATCACGCTGCCCTCAATCCCCAAGTAATCAGGCTCACACATAGTAATTAGGATCCAAAAAAATATATGTATTATGTACATGCACATAAATGTACAAAGAAAAAGACAGAAAGGGAAGACAATGGACATTCAAACATCATGTAACATTGTAAACAGAAATCAAAAACAGAAACACAAATACATAATAAACTTTGAAAAAATGATAAAGTGTCCACCACCCACATAACACAAATGAAACCTAAACTAACTAACTAACTAACTAACTAAAACATGCACACCAGAAAAAACTCAAAAAAACAACCATGGTGCAACCACCCTGCGGTATACACCATGGCCACCATTTGGTCTCCTCCCAGCACCAGCCCCACTACATGTGCTGGTTCTGCCAACCCACTGCCCCAGGGCCATTAAAGTAAGAGCAGTATGCGTCTCTACTGTTCCTGGCCTCCAGCTGAGTGCGACCACGGGTCAGTGGCTGGAGTGGCGCCACACCATGGTCGTCATCACGCCAAGCCCCTGGACGGACCTCCCCTGTTGTTGGGTCCACAGAATCTACAAAACTTGCCGGCGTGTATGATGCTCTATCCCTACGACGCAGGAAGTTATGCAACACACAGCAGGCCAGCACTACCGCGTCAATAGATTCCAGTTACATATGCATAGATGTATGAAAAACCCGGAATGTATTCACCATGATCCCGAACGCATTTTCAACCACACGGCGGGCCCGGGATAGCCGGTAATTGAAAATGTGTCGCTCAGAAGTAAGGGTCCTCTGGGGATATGGCCGCAGTAGGTGTGCCTGAAGTGGGAATGCTTCATCCCCACAAACGCAAAGTTGAGATGGTGGCTTGTCTCTTCATTTGAGGGCAAGTTCAGCGCACCTGTCCTTAGTTCTTGTGCGAACACCCCCCCATCTGAGATTCGTTGTTGCTGTATATAATTTGGGGGTACTGGAGCTAACCTATTGGTGTCAACTAACCCACTAGGGGTAGTTGTGGTAGCTGCTGGGGATCAATGAGTGAAACCCGTGCTCGCTTGTTTCACTAGGTGTTGTTTTAGTATTAGAGAAGGTGTAATGATCTAGCGCATACCAAGCTTGTATGGTTTGAAAAATGTATTTGTATCAGAATTATATTGTCAGATATAAAATTTGAAATAAGTTTCAAAAATAAAAATAAAAAATTTTAAAATAAAGTTAAAACTGTCCAGGCTCTTTCATTAAACTAATTAAAGTGCCTATACTAATATCCAAACCAGGATTGTTCTTTCCTCTGCTTGTTGCTGTGAATCAAAATCGACTTCAGGCTGGGATGATAAGTTGTACCTTGTGTTATTATTGCTTGAAGACTAATTTCTACACAGGGGTATCTATAGTGCTTGGTGTTGAGTTACTCTTCTAGGGTTTGGAGTCCTCGCTTTTTGCCTCTAGGTGTCGCTATTTCTTCCTCCTTTTGTGTGGTGCTGATTAAGATATTCCGGAAATGAGTATTCGCTTTGAGTCTCCAAATATGACCCTGCTGCCTGGTTCTTTTTGGTAATGCAAAGTGATGGACACACTTGCTTCTTGTATGTAATTCCACTTTTTGTGATTTTCGCTTGCAGTGACTGTCTTTGGTCTCCTTCTGTTTCCTCCTGGGCTCCTGCAGTGTCTGGGAGTGGTTCGCATGTGCCCTGGCCACAGGCACAGCATCCCTCTTCCGGGTGAGGTTGTTACTCGGCGTGTGCTCTTCCAGGAAGTGCGTCACCTGCTGGAGCTGTCAGGACCCCGCCCACTCCATTCGCAATCAGACACTGCTCAGCACCGCCCAGTGACTCACGTGACCTGCAACTCGACAGAGACCCCTGACAGCCTGTAACCTGCCTTTAACAATAAGGGAAGATGCATACTGGTGAGTGCCGCTCATTTTTCTACTGCTTGAACTCTTCAATGAAGTGTTTTAGCTTGCACCACCAGTCCGAAGTGTAGGCACCTGGTCCAAATTAGGACCTATGTATGTCAACAGATTGCAGCGGTACCGCGGTGCCCCACACTTTCCTTCTAATGTCTTTTTATACATTTGTGTGTAGTTTGGTACATGTACATGTGCAGGTGTGTGTTTTGCCAAAAAACATACTCACCATGAAGCCTGGCAATCCTGGAACGGATGTCGACAATGCGGCCTGGGCACTTCTGTTTCAGATCCGCAATCTTCTTTTGGATCTGTTTTGTGCTCCACTCCACCCCCAGTTTGTGGAGCAGGGCCCGCTGGATCTGCATCAGGATGCTGCGATTGCGCAGCTGTGGGTGCCGGTGGTGATGGTGGCCCCAATAGTCGTGGCGGTCACAATAGTCTATGAGGACCAAAAGCTCCGCCATACCCCACATTGCAGCGCGCTGTGTGGCGGCCATGACTATATTGGTATGTGCAGGGGAGGGCCTGGCACCTTGCAGGCAGAGTGAAAGTTAAAGATGTGTCATGACGTCAGAAAGCCCGCTTGTGGTCCGTAACAAATTTCAAAACAACAAAGTCGCCGTACAAGCAGTGCGAATCGCAAAAAAAAAACACTTCAGCGTCACCCAAAATTTACGCATTGCAGGGTGTTATGTATGGCAGCCATGTGCGCTGGGTACAGCAATTTATTCCCTCGTGTGTGGTATGAGAATGTGCACAGTATATCGGACGAAACAGCACAATACATTTGGCAGCGCAATTGGGTGGCCGCGTAATTGCATTGATGTATTGGATCGTTCAGACGGGTCTTATGCGTCTAGTGCTAAAGTGACGGCTCTTCCAAGATAGCAGCCTGTGAAGGGACAGCCAATCGTCACACAGTAGCCCCACCAATGATCGCTGATGGGGCGCGGTATCCATGAGGATGTGTCACGCCCCTGGGAATTCAGTTGCTCACGCAAATGCCATGCCTGTGCCCCGTTTAGACGCCACTACCATGGCAATTGTGCCTTTGTGTTGCCTTGGGTTTTGAGCATGGCTCAGCAACAAGTATTCGAATCAACCGCAGGACACCGGGAGCAATTACCCTATTTACACGCCGCCATTTCGTAGCAATTTCATGGCAACAGGCACAAATATCCCCAATGCCCGGCAGTTGCTACCTTCCAGTGGTGGCGTGTAAAGGGACCCTAAAAATGTTTTGTTTGGCCTGTAACCTGTGATTCTCAAATCCTTCATTTTCCTCTAAAAAGGAACTTTTTGGCCTGTAACCTGTGATTCTCAATTCTTTCAGTTTCCCCTAAAAAGGCTCTGTTTTGCCCCAAACAAGTGCTTTCCAAATCTGTGTGCACAAAAGATGAGTGGGAAATCCCAAGGTCGTGGTGAAAAGGGGAAGGGGAAAAAAGTTGTTGGAAAAGGGAGTAGGCTTGGTGTTGGAGGTGTACATGGGGTTGTTGCTTCTGCTAATGTTACTGAAAACTGTAGTAACCAAACTTTGGCTCGTCATATCCCAAGTGAAGTGACAACTTATTTTACTGGACAGCATACTATAGTCTCTTTGATTTCCAGCAATAGAGGAATATGAGTTGTGGATGAGTCCCAGCGTTTGCTAAAGTTCATGAAAACTGCTTCATCAAGTGGCCTGTCCTCCTGTTCCTCCACCTTAACATTATAAAAAGTACAGTCCACAGAGGTTGTGCCCCAATTACCCATGTGTCACCCCATGTCACAAGTCTACAACCGCACAACTAATTGTGTGAAAATGTGGTGCCCCTGCTTCTTGGTCGCCACAGTGATGCTGCACCTAATCCACAGGTGTGGTGTCATTGCTCTCAGATAAGACAGGGATATAAACCTGAGACACACACCTTACACCCAACACCATTTCCAACTCCAGGCCAGGAGGTGCAGGGTATAAGAGACCCCTCTAGAGGGCAGTCCCCATCTTCTGCATCTTCTGGCTGGAGGAAAGAGTAGTTTAGGGGTGGGGACATGGTTAGCTTGCAGTCAATCTGCAGGAGACAGAGAAAGAGTGAGGAGCAGCATCTGAACATAATGGAGTTCTAGGAGAGGCTAGAATTGGGGTGGAGTGGGAACAGTGGGTAGGTCACCATGGAATCCTGGCCAGAGTGACCCTGAATCTACAACCACCCTAAAGGTCGTTGGTAGAGGAACAGGCTTCAAGAGGGGACTGGCCCCAATCTGGTGTGAAACTGCACATTCAAGCCAGGAAACCAGAGGTTACTGGTCTGCATGAGTAGTAGCCAACCCCGTGTACACTCCCAGGCACAGTGACTAGAGAAAGTCAAGAGGACATGTCGACCGTCACTCGACAGGGCCTGCATTCGCCTGCCTTGGACAAGTAGCACAAAGCCGCAGTACAGGAGAAGGGGAGAAGATCAGAGCAGAAAGGGCAGCAAAGCAAGGCTTACAAAGGGGTGTCTCAGTAGAGTGTTCCTGAATTATCTGCTGGCCAGGCTGCAATCTGGAAGAGCACAGTGCCCTGACTGGGTCTGTACTGAAATAAGCTGCAAGTAGAGAGCTTGGTAAGAACTGCATCCCTGTGTCTGTCCGCTTCTTCTGTGCCTTCCTGTACCACAACTACCACCACCATCATCCACACAGACTTTATTACCAAATGCTGGGTGCCAGCCCTGCCTGTGGAGAGTTTTTCACCTAAGCTGCCACAAAACCTATCCCCTGGGAACCAACCAGCAGCGGTGGTCATCCCTTACCATATACTACAGGTGGCACCACATAAAGACTTTATTATTCCCTGTAAATAACCCCTTTGCTTGCTCAGTCAGGGCTACAACCACCAGGATTGCCACCGTGACATCACCTTGACTACACCCAGTTGTTCGAGTTCCCCAGGCCCTCGCAACCATTGTATTTGTCATCACAAACAGGATTTACGAGCCCTGTTAACCGGGTCCTGTGTACAGAAAAGACTGTGTTTGAAAAGACTGAGAAATGGCGGCCGCCATAGCGTAACACCAAGTGCTGTTCAGGAAGAGTGTCTTGTCCTCCCATCGTGGGCAGAGGCATCCAGTGGCGCCAAAACTTGCATCCGCTCCCTCCATTGACTGTAATCCACTATGACCTGCCCATCAGCTGAACCGTTCCACCTCCTGGTGTGCACAACAGAACTGAGAGCAAGGACCGCTCACAAAAGGGTGCGGGTGAACAACAGAGTAATACGTGCAGAGAGGGAGGAAGGAAGCTGCACATGGTGGAGAAAGCTGCAAAATCATCTGAGTGAGCAATTGCGGCCGATGGGAGGAAGCCACAGACATCTGAGGTTACCGAGGTGGTCCTACCCAGCTACCTCTGGATTTCACCAGATCTACTGCCACAAATGGACCCGGGCCTCCTGAGCACTGAGTTAGAGGAGCTTAGCCGGCAGCTCTTCCAATCACAAGCGGAAGAGTTCAGCAAGTGGCAGAAGGCTTTGCAAGAGAAGGTTACTCGGCCACCAGCGGTACAGAGCCCAGAACCTCAGGCCCAGAAAGAGATTGGCACTGAGTTCCACAACGTAACACCAGGTATCATTGCAGTCCCAGTAACCCCAGTCAGCTTGGTGGGAACCCTGGATGCCCCTCCAGAAACCAACCATAATAGGGCTTCCAATGTCCAAGGGTTAGACTGGGAGAGTGGAAAAGTCTCGGGGTATAGGCTACCTGCCCCGCTGAAGCCCATGCTCTTGCCCGAAACTGGGGAGGCTCAGGCGGAAATTGTCTATTTCCGATGGCTCCAATGGGGGAATGCCAAGATGGAGTTCCTCGAAGGGTAGCCAAGCTACTCCATCGCTGACAGGCAACCTGTTGGAGATTAGTCCGGAGAAGGAGTGCTGCCGCAGGAGGCACGCAGCTGAGCCATTAGAACGAAGAAGGTCCAGGTTTGGTGTCATCAAATGCAAGGAAAATAGCGCTCCTATGATCAGCTCTGCCGTCGGGATGAAAGAGAAAGACCACAAGGCTTCTTGAATATCTTCTGCTTTATTCCCTACGAGTTTCAGTGCTGTCCCAGCACGTTCCTCAGGTTGGGCGTCAGGCTTTGAAACATAGTGACCTGAAGGCTAAGAGTACAGCTGTAAATCCCAGGCTACGGAACAGCCGGAGAGGAGAGGTTCCATGCTCAATTTTGAATTGCATAAGTGGTGGGGCATTATTAAGGAGCCCCAAATGATTAATGACATGTTTGTGAACCAATGAAACGTGTAGAGCTACCTGCCCAGGGGCTCACCCGGCCGAGACCTCTACCCTGGAGACTAGGTAAAATACACCCAGCATGTGGGTCGCCAGGGGTGGTATGCCCTCAATGTTCGGAAGGCGGTTAACACAGTGGACGTGCCAAACCCTACCGAGACTGCCCCTGAAACACCACCTCCTGTATCTTCACCTCCTGCGTCATCACCACCAACAACACCACCTTCTGCAGTGCCACCTCCTTCGGCTCGGCCCAAAAAGTATTAAGTTCCCTTGGCTGGGGAAAAAGAAACCACGGTGATCATATTGAGTGGGGTGGATGTGCTCACGGAGGCTGCACCTGTGGGATTTGTAGGACCACATAAAATCCGGAGTCCTGGGGAGTCTACAGGCAACCCCGGGCACCTGAGCAACCGAGGAGAGGGTGCCAGGCACCGCTTGATGGTTTGGCGGTCGGCCAGCAGAAGGTGATCCGACGGTAGCAAGGGTGAGAGGAAGAGCGGAGGTCCAGCTGATTCCAAGTCACTGGACTTCATACAAATTACTGGGAAGCAGGAAGGAATAGACGGGAGAGAAGGCACACACAAAGGGTTCCATCATACCACCTGGGATCTGCTTGCAGCCACATGTTAGCTACCTGTTATTACATGTGAATGCTGAACTGAGAACTGTAATCAATGCTGCTAAAGTTTCCAGTAAAGTACCCGGAGTGAAGTGACTTTGACTCTGCTGCATCTTCTTTTGCAAGAACTTATTCCTTCACAGGATTGCTGCCCCGGAGGTCCAGTCCTGCCTGCGGAGGACTATACCATCTACCTATGGTGGACTGTGGCGGCGCTGGTGCAAATCACCAGAAACTGCACGTGGTGTCATGACAACAAACTGTATATAATCCCCTGTACATAAATCCTTCTTTTTCAAAGATAGGCCCAGGACACGGGATCAGGCGCGGCCGCCATTCCCAGTGACACCGTTAACCCCTTTGCCGCCTGATTCCCAAGTACCCAAAGCCAATGGCGTTAACTGCTGGTAACTCTACACACACCTCATGTCAGAAACTAAGTTTCTGACAGAAGCATCAGGTTTGGCACCAGACGCAGGTCTGACCCTAGCCTTAGCAGACATGGCAGCCCCAAACCATTTCAGCGAAATCTGAGTTTCCACAGTGGTGGATACCTTTTAATGGCTACTTGAGAATGAAATCTCATTGCCACACAATAAAAGAAAGGCGTATGGATTTACCTGTAGCAAAACATTTTTGCAGCTCTGACCACAGGGTAACAGACATGAATCTGCTCAATTTGAAAAGTAACTTCAAATCTCAGGAAGAGAGAAGAATTTGGAAATACAAATTGATAACGACCTTTGACACATTCAAAACAGGATTGAATGTCTCACATGGATTCATGCTTTTTATACCAATTGACAGGGCATTTGGGAATATCACATCTTTCAACAGACCCCAGTTAGAGTACAATGAACTTACTTTTGACACATCTTACATGAACTTTCTCGCATGGATTTATAGCTTTCTCACAGGAATTTTCAGGTCTCCACAGACAACTAATCATTGTATTATTGTTCTATCTGTTCCTCTTATCTCAAGATTTTGATTTTACTTCACCAGCTACTCTCCCCCTCCCAAGACTGACTTTGCTTTATGTCACCTGTCATATTTAATGCATTATCCTACCCTGGTTATGTATATATGTGTGTGATAAGCCCAGGGCAAAGGGTACTCGGATACTGGGTCTGGGTTTGATGGAAGAAACTGGAGAAGTCACAGGTGGTCGAGTTCCCGATTCCGTGCCCTGGCTGTCATTTGTTAGATGAGGGGTAATATTTACAGGGGATAAAGAGAATACGTGATGCCACCTGTGGATCCCGGTAATATGGATACCGGCGCTGTAAGCCGGCCACTGAGGTGATGATGGGTGCAGCACAGTGTGGTCCAGCTCCCCACAGGAGGAGCTTTTACCTCAGGACAGCAGTGATGGAGGATGATGAGGGGGATGAGGGGAGTAGTGGTTGTTCTTACCCCTCCAGTGAGATGTTGATGGTGCTGAAGCCCTCCGGGCACCGGCGATAAGAATGACAGAGACCAGTTCAACTCCAACTCCACTTTCCTGGGTAAACCGGTGATTGTTGCTGGTTCAGGGTTTCCCTATGGAGTCTCTAGACGTTCCTTCTTTATTCTTTCGGGGTCTATTCTGTCCTTCTCTCTCTTTACCACCCTTGCAGAGCTCTCCCGCCAGTTCCCCGGTCTGTAGCTAGTAGGTAAAGTTTTGTTCCTTACCGGTATGGACAGGAGTTAACCCGTTCTTCTCCTGCCACCGGAATTCAGCACGTTACCTCTAGTGTCCTAAACCTGTTTCGGTACTGAGGGGTGAGGTGCCTTCTTGTGGCGCTAACGGCAACCCGGTGATTATGGGCCCACAGCTCGTCGGTTTGCAGCCAGAAATAAACTGCTGACCGCCTCGGCTTCTGTGTTGCCGGTGTTCCCCAGACTAAACCAGCCGGCTCCAACCGGTTCTGGTCTGTCTCTTTCTGTCCTGGGCCCCCTCTTAAAGATGGGGATCCCTCCTGTCGCAGAGCTGTCAGGCGCATCCTCCTTGACTGCCTTCCCAGCACTAACTAACTGTCACTCAACTCTTTCTGCTCTAACCTAGGCTCCTCCCCTTTTGGGCCTACTGAATAATCAGTCCCTTTACTGTAAAGTGGCCTAGTGTTGTGCGTAAACTGAGATTCCACAAGTTAACCCTGAACCCACAACTTACAGAAATACCACATATATTTACTAAATGCAATACCTCTCTGTGGTGCCTAGCCAGATCGGCACCACATATGTGTCTTCAGAATTTGTGTCATTATCAGCCTGATGAAGGGGCCATAGCATCCCGAAAGCTTGCTTTACTTACCATCTTTTCAGTTAGCCATTAAAAGGTATTAACCACTGAGGAATCTCAGATTCTAATATTTTTCTATCTACTGGTTAACACGGTATAAACATTTTTTACCTCAGCTAAATCTGAAATCCAGTCATTTTCAATCATATAAGAGGTATCAATGTACTCTAGAGCCATTGCACATCATACCAGCGCAGGTACAGCAGGCGTGTATGGGCCCACCCCCAGCTACCTAGTTGTACCGGCTAGTTATTAAAAATACAGGGGAGCACTTATTTTAATTATGTCTTGAAATAATTAAAAAAAATGGCTTGAGGCTTTGCCAAATTATTGGTTGCCAGACAGGTAAAACTAGCAGCTGGAGGCTGAATCCTCAATTTGGGGAGGCCCATGCGTTCTAGGCAACCCTCACTGTGAAATGCAGCCCACAGTTACTTCATAAAATGGTACATTCATAGAAGTGCCATGTCATTTTGCTATACCCGATTCTTCCAGTTGCCTTGTGGCGGTGGTAGTCTGGGTAATAAGGGCTAAATTCCTGCTGAATATTGCCAGCTGGCACTAAGCTTCACGTTTATAATGTTAGGCTAACGTTGGACCCGGCAATTATGAACCTCTAAGTAAAAAGTAAATAATGCCCTACACCATGAAAAATCATTTAGTAGTAAAAACAACAAACACACGCCTCATTCCCATGTTTATTACTCCCACACAAACCCTTCACTATCCTCTGCGATGTCCATTCATGGAGGGACCTGAAATGGAGTGAGTTCCAGCTCCTGTTTAACTCTGACATCGGATACAGTTTCCCATATCACCCTGTTCACAGCAGGACCTCTTGCTGTGAGAAGGGTGAAATCTGAATGATCAGCTGAGGTCAGAATTTAGCTGTGTCACTGTAGCTGATCTCGGATGAATCAGACTGAGACATCACCCTGTTCTCAGCGGGAGCCAAAACTCATTAAGTTTTGGTTCCCTCCATGAACGGATGTTGCAGAAGATGGTGGAGGTTTTGTATAGGAGTAATAACGATGGAAATAAGGCATGTGTTTGTGTTCTTTTTACTAATAAATGAGTTTTCATGGTGTGGTGTATTAGTTATTATTTACTTAGATACTCATAATGGCCGGGTCTAACATTTGTCCGACATTATGAACATGAAGTAAAGCTCTAAATGAATTAGGTACCAGAGTGTGATCACCATTCATGCGGCCACGGTGCCATATATTAGCCAGATCGTACCTATACGCTCTTGGCTGGGAAAGAATTCTCTTCCAGGGCATGTAGGTATGTCCTTGGTTGTGAAGGAGTTAACCCCTTTACCACCCGGCGATTTTTCGTTTTCATTTTTTGATCCCCTGCTTCCAAGAACCATAAAGTTTTTATTTTTCCCTCAATATAGGCATATGAAGGCTTGTTTTTTGCAGGATAAATTGTACTTTAAGATGCAATCAATTATTTTACCATATAGTTTACAGGAAAATGGGGAAGAAATTTAAAGTGCCGTGAAATTGCAAAAAAGTGCAATTACATGCTTGTTTTTTGGGGTTTTAATTCGCTATGATCACTATATGGTAAAACTGAAATGACGTTATGATGCCTGAGGTCGGTATGAGTTCTTAGATATGAAATAGGTATACTTTTACTGTCATCTAAGTGGTGAAAAAAAATTCAGAAGTTAAAAAAAAAAAAAAAAAAAAAGAACTGCACTTTTTTACGCCATCTTCTGCGGCGCAATTATAATTATTCTGTTCTAGTTATACCAATTTTGGGTGAATACACTGTTTTGATCGCCCATTATTGCCATTTCATAGCAATGTTGTGTGGCAAGGCGCCACAGGGAGGTACTACACCCCAAACACCAGGTGTAGTGCCTCTGTAGCCGTGGATATGGAGGACCCTACAAAGTCTGCACCCTGCATCCAAACAGTAGGCCACTTTAATACAGGGGATCGCATATTTAGTAGGTGGAGCCTAGAGAGTGGGAGACAAGGAGTGACAATATTGTCAGGCAGACAGTGTGAGACAGCGAGGAAGGTAGACACAGGGGACCCTGCGACTGTCACGGGAGGGCACCTCTTGGGAGGGGGGTGACCCAGACTCTGAAGGGGGCCACTCCAGGGCTGGTCGGAGCCAGCTGGAGACCTAGGTCACCACCGGAATACCGGAGCCGAGGCAGCTAGTAAAAGGTCCAACCCTAACTGCAGACCGGCAAGTTGAGGGCCCAACACAAGGGAGCCACAGCACCCCTAAAGAAGCCCAACATTGGTCCCGCAGCTGGGTCCATGACACTGAAAAGTAAGAGACTTTAGGTAACAGACCGCGAGGACTAGAGACTTGGCTCAAGAGGGGCAAACACAGACAGAGATAGAGGGACAGGACCAGGAACGCCATATTAAAAGCACCACTGCCAGACTCTGGAGAGTCTTCCAAGATCTGCGGCTACCAACCCCATTCAACCAGGCTGTACCGTGTACCCTTTTCTACTTGGTGCAAGTAAAGAACTGTTTGAGCTGATGTGGTGTTTGGTCTCCTTCTATCCGCTGCCTGGAGGGCTTCTACAATATCATCGAGGTGAGGACTACTACTTCCCTCATCCACCCCGCTGCTCTGAGGTAAAGCTCCACCTGTGGGGAGCTGTACCACCAAAGCTGCATTTACATCACCTCAGCGGGCAGCCGCAGCGCTGGTAACCCTATTACCAGGTACCACAGGTGGCGTCACATTACAATTCCCATCATCATCACCCCCACCATTGAGGATCCAGGGCACAGAACCGGGAACCGACCAGCCGTGATCCCCACTGAAGTAACCCCAGTTCCGGTATCCGAGTACCCCCTACAATGTCGATCGACTCATTTTCTGGCATCACGAACAGGATCCCGTGCCCATTAAAACCGGGTATTGTGTGCTTAAAATAAACTTTATTGACTGTTTTGTGAACTGTAAATTTGGGCCGCCATAACTGTCCCACAGCGCGGGAAGAGAGTTGCGGCGGTGCGGCTGAAAGGTGCGAAGATAAGGCCGCCTCCCCGCTCTGCTGAAGTTCAACGAAGTGCAGTGGCTGGCCCCGGAAAGACCCGAAGGCTGATTGACTGAACTTATTCAAATAAGCAGGTCTGCATATGTAAAAGACTGTGTGCTGGCCCAGGGGTGTGCCTCGGCCCCTTAATGAAGTAGGGCTATGCAAGAGGAACCAAATTGTTTCCCCGCCCCCCTTGCTATCAAACAATCAAGGGGGCGGGTTGAGAACTGAATCGGAGGATCCAGCGAGCGTAGAGCCAGGAGAGGAGGAGGCTGCCGAGCCGGAGGATCTCATCCGGTTTCCTGAGGAACCTGACCTGACCGTGGAGGAGGAGGATGACCATCCTGAGGCTCCCGCCAGCATTGGGCAGGAAGAAAATCCGGAAGAAAGCGCCATCAGTAACGCCGAGGAGACGGAGCCCCTCGAGCTATGGAGGGCTGGATCACCAATGGTAAGGGTCGAGACAGGAGTGATGAGAGCGATCCAACCCTTGGCTGACACCGAGCGTTCCTGGCAACCTTTGGGATGGCCCTGGTTTATGCAGCCTGCTCAAGACGATGAGGCTGAACGGCAGAGGCGGCGAGAGGCATGGTGGGCAAACGAGATGAAGACCTGCTAGGCCCGTGCCTTCGCCCGCACTCAGCCGCCGCGACCCCTCAATCAACGCAAAAAGGGGGTCGTTACCGTTTTCAATCTGGGCACTGGGTACAGTTTTGCCCAGGAGGACGGCCTCTACTTTGAGGTTTTCTTGGGAAGGAGAGATGTGGAGTTCCACCTCCTGCAAGGCCACCCGGACCGGGATTTTTATCGGGGTGATACCATAACATATGAATGCCATGCAGGACCCCGAGGGTGGTACGCGATCTGGGTCAACAGAAGTGACGACTGACAAGATTAACCCGGTATAGTGTACCACTGTAAATAGTTATATATTGCAACTTTCTCTTGCAGCACTTGGACAAAAATCACATGAACATAAATGTGAACTGTTGCTTTAAAAAGCCTGATTGAACTTGAAATCAAGACTTAATACCCAACCCCGTTGGGCTAATGTAAATTTAAAGTAAAATGTTTAATTGCAACGCTTGAAGCCTAGCGCCTCCAGCAAGGGAAGACCAAAAGTAATCATATTGTTTGTGTTTGTTTAAAAAGTTACCTGGGTATATATTAATAAAAAGTTTAGCTCAAATTCATTTTGGTTGTAACACTCGCGAACAAGTGTATTTAACCAGGTGGGGTGTGGCGCCTCTATGGCAAGGCGCTACAGGGAGGTACTGCACCCCAAACAGCAGGTGTAGTGCCTCCATAGCCATGGATATGGAGGACCCTACAGAGTTTGCACACTGCATCCAAACAGTAGGCCACTTTAATACAGGGAACCGTATATTTAGTAGGTCCCAGGGGGTGACAATAGTGTCAGGCAGACGGTGTGAGACAGCGAGGAAGGCAGACGCAGGGGACCCTGTGGCTGTCATGGGAGGGCACCTCTTGGGGAGGGGTGACCCACACTCTGAAGGAGGCCACTACAGGAGCGGTCAGAGCCAGCAGGAGACCCTGGTCACCACCAGCATACCCAAGCCGAAGCAGCTAGTAAAAGGTCTAACCCTAACTGCAGAAAGGCATGCTGAGGGCCCGACACAAGGGAGCCATAGCACCCCTAAAGAAGCCCAACATCGGTCCCGCAGCTGGGTCCACGACACCGACAAGTAAGAGACTTTAGGTAACAGACCCCGAGGACTGGAAACTTGGCTCAAGAGGAGCAAACACAGACAGAGGGACAGGACCAGGAACGCCATATTAAAAGCACCGCCATATTAAAAGAACCGGGAACCGACCAGCCGTGATCCCTACTGAAGTAACCATCTGTCCCGGTATCTGAGTACCCCCTACCCTGTCGACTGACTCATTTTCTGGCATCACGAACAGGATCCCATGCCCGGTAAAACTGGGTACTGTGTGCTTAAAATAGACTTAATTGACTGTTTTGTGAACTGCAAATTTTGGCCGCCATTACTGCGCCACAGTGCGGGAAGAGCGGCTCAGCTGAAAGGTGCAAAGATAAGGCCCACCTCCCCACTCTCCCGAAGTTCAACGAAGTGCAGTGGCTGGACCCGGAAAGACCCGACGGCTGATTGACTGAACGTATTCAAATAAGCGGGTCTGCATATGTAAAAGACTATGTGCTGGCCCAGGGGCATGCCTCGGCCCCTTAATGAAGTAGGGCCATGCAAGAGAAGCCAAATTGCCTCCCCGCACCCCTTGCCATCAAATAACCAAGGGGGCAGGTTGAGAACCGAACCGGAGGATCCAGCGAGCATAGAGCCCATAGAGGAGGAGGCTCTGCCGAGCCGGAGATAAGCTGAGATGTCAGGTCAATGATGTGAGCTCAGCGCTGGACCTCACATCAAAGGTGGGCTCCCGACCCATGATGTTGTTTTACGTCAAGGGTCGGGAAGGGGTTAAAGAAAACCTGTCAGCAGGATTTAGCACTATAAAGTCTTAGCTATAATGCCACTGTGATGCTAATTAAACTGATACCAGCTGTGAAATAATCCAATTTGTGGTCGTAAAATAACCTTCCTCTAAACTTTTTATCTAATGACCTCTTCAGTGCATTGGTGTGCATCAGAGTGGGTCTTGAGTTCAGGGACTTCTCTGCTTCTCTCTCCCTCCACCTGCCTCCTCTGTTTCTTTTACAGATTACTGATTCTTAAAGGAACTCAGTCAGGTCATTTTTCAGTATGATACTAATAGTACCCTTGAATATTACTCAGGCAGCCCTTTTAAAACATGTAAAAATCCTTACTGAACCCTCTGTAGTTTTCTTGCCATAAGCATCTTTACACCTAGCAAATAGCTGGCTACACTAGTCTATTCCATTACTTTCACTGCCGAGTAGTCCAGCATATGCAAATGTTATTTCAATTTCTTAATATCTTATCCATGCCTATCCAAGCTGGTATTTTTTCACTTCCCCTGTGCTCTTTGTTTCACTACTAGCTTTCATTTTCATTTTCATTTTCCTGTCCTGCTTCTCAGGGGGAGGGGCAGAGACAGAGAGAGGGAGGAAGCGATGGCAGGCAAATACCTAAATGAGCTATCAGATAAGTCTCCTCCATCTGAGCTGACATCCTGGTGGGAGGGGAAGGTGTTTGTTGCTCTGAGCACAAGCCCTGCTGTCTTTGAGAGATTTTATGTGCTTATTTGAACATTTGTTTTCCTGTATACAAGGGAAAGAAGCAACAGACAGGAGGATACAGAGCCCCCCATGTGAGGGATTTCCACTGAACTTTGGTTGTATGCTTATCGAGAAGAGAAGTGCAGTGCAGTGGTGTCACTACATGAATATTCATTCCCTGGGGAGTTGGCAGCAGAGAAGTAAGTGATCACTCACTATTATTAACAGATGGAATGAATCCCTTTTGTTTGCAATTTACAGAGGATAAAGGGTGTGAGTACAGATAATAGAAATATATGAAAAGAAAGACCTTCATCAGAGGAATTAGAAAATAATATCAGTTACATATGTATTGTTGACCTAACAGATTCCCTTTAAGCATCCTCCTCCTTATTAACATTTTGCACTGTCGGCATCGTCATTTGGGTGGGCGATGAGTGTGCTGAGTGATTCTATGGCCGATCTCTGACTCACCAACATAATGGACCAGAGGTGGCACATGCGTAGAACGTGATTTTAGCTCTATGACCTCATTAAGATGAAATCTCAATCTGCAAAAGTGCTGCATCTGGCCAAATTTTATTGAAGATCATCTGTGAAATAACAAGGTAAACGGATCGCCAATTCAAATAATGGTGGCAAAGGCACAGAATTTCAAAAACGAAGCAAGTCAATGAATAATCAATAACATGTAAAAGAGTAAAAGAAACTAGGGAAGCAGGAAGAGGGGTGAAAAGGTAGAAGACCCTATTTCCAAGTCCTACCTTGATGCAAATCAATGCACATAAATCATCATTAGATTAAAACTTCAAAGTACGGTAAGTAACTTTAGAGTGCTAAATCCTGCTGACAGATTCATTTTAAAATAAGTTATTCTCTGAAACACTGCAGCTTTTCAGGGTCAAACATATCTGACTGAGATCATACAGTCAGTGCCACATACATGGTACCTGTGGATTGGGCAGCACATTTCAGCTGTCAGATTCACTTTAAGTGAACTAAATCTGTTTCCAATTTTAAAAAAGCATATTACAATGACACTGACGCTGTACATTTATCAGCCAAAAGGGAACTAAAGTATTTTGGCTTCTGACTACAAGGTATGATGAAATAATACATCTGATTGATAAGTAGGCTCAGAAAGCCTATTACATAGTAACATAGTAACATAGTTTTAAGGTTGAAGGAAGACTTTAATCCATCTAGTTCAACCCATAGCCTAACATGTTGATCCAGAGGAAGGCAAAAAAAACCCATGTGACAACACTAAGCTCCACATTGGGGGAAAAAATTCCTTCCTGACTCCAGATATGGCAATCAGACTAATTCCCTGGATCAACG
Source organism: Allobates femoralis (assembly GCA_033576535.1). Taxonomy (NCBI): domain Eukaryota; kingdom Metazoa; phylum Chordata; class Amphibia; order Anura; family Aromobatidae; genus Allobates; species Allobates femoralis. The sequence goes on from JARQOC010000003.1 coordinate 230,885,807, forward strand.
CCCTATCAAAGTATCTAGTATATATAACTGGTAATATTATAGTTTTCAAGAAAGGCATCCAGGCCCTTCTTAAATGTTAGTAGTGACTCACTCATTACAACATCATGTGGCAGAGTTCCATAGTCTCACTGCTCTTACAGTAAAGAATCCACGTCTGTGACTATGATTAAACCTTCTTTCCTCCAGACATAGAGGATGCCTATTGTCTAAAGTCTCATTCAGAGGACCAATTATACCTACAATGCTCCATCAGTTTACTTAACCCAACTAGAGCATCTTAAATCCCTAAAGGTGGTCTGGGCATAAAATAGGGAAATTGGTTACATAAATCTAGATGCCATAGAATATGTTCTTCTGAATAAGATTTTAAGAAAGAGTCAATTGAATAGGTTAATGATTGGACATTAAATGTCTTTCGACCCCTCAAATAATTACCGTATATACTCGCGTATAAGCCGAGTTTTTCAGCCCAAAATTTGGGCTGAAAAGTCCCCCCTCGGCTTATACGCGAGTATATAAAAAATACCGCAGCAGTCCCGGAGGTATACAGGCCCCCCCATCAAGTTCCAGGGCCCCCCCCCCCTTGCGCGCCAGCCTGTAAAGGAAAATCATACTTGCCAGTGTCCTGTCGCGCCATCCGCAGCTGCCGACACGCGATCCCCGGATTCATTCCGCGTCTTCCGCATTTCCTGTAGTCGCGGGCAATGACGTCATTGCCCGCAACCACAGGAAGTCGGAAGCCGGAAGATGCGGATTGAAGCCCGGGATCGCGTGTCGGCAGCTGCGGACGGCGCGACAGGACACTGGTAAGTATGATTTTACTTTACAAGCTGGCGCGCAAGGGGGGGGGGGGGCCCTGGAACTTGATGGGGGGCCTGTATACCTCCGGGGCTGCGGCTGTATACAGCCCTGGGGCTGCGGCTGTATACAGCCCTGGGGCTGCTGCTGCTGCTGCTGTATACTACCTAAGGGCTGCTGTATATACCTATGGGGCTGCATATGGGGCTGCATATACCTCTGGGGCTGCATATACCTCTGGGGCTGTATATACCTCTGGGCCTGCATATACCTCTGGGCCTGCATATACCTCTGGGGCTGCATATACCTCTGGGGCTGCATATACCTCTGGGGCTGCATATGGGGCTGCATATGGGGCTGCATATACCTCTGGGGCTGCATATGGGGCTGCATATACCTCTGGGGCTGCATATGGGGCTGCATATACCTCTGGGGCTGCATATACCTCTGGGGCTGCATATACCTCTGGGGCTGCATATGGGGCTGCATATACCTCTGGGGCTGCATATGGGGCTGCATATACCTCTGGGGCTGCATATACCTCTGGGGCTGCATATACCTCTGGGGCTGCATATGGGGCTGCATATACCTCTGGGGCTGCATATACCTATGGGGCTGCATATACCTCTGGGGCTGCTGTATACTACCACTGGGGCTGCTGCTGTATACTACCACTGGGGAGGCTGCTGTATACCTCACTGCTGGGGGTTGTATACCTGTGCTGGAGTCCACCCTCGGCTTATACGCGAGTCAATAAGTTTTCCCAGTTTTTGGGGGCAAAAGTAGGGGGGTCGGCTTATACACGGGTCGGCTTATACACGAGTATATACGGTAAATGCTTTTTTTTTGTTTTTGTTTTTTTAGTAATATACTTTATACTTTTATTTGTAGTTTGCTTTGCAGCAAATGCATATTTTATACTCTCATAATCTAGCCTATCGATGATGAGTTTAATATGTGTAATAATTATTCATTCCATAAAGCTTTTTCCTACCCTAAATATCCTTGTGAATCCTATTTACATTCATTTCTCTCTCCCCAACTCTATAAACACATGCACGGCATCACCTAACTAGTGACAGCGCCTGATATGTGTGTCTTTGCAGGCTTCTGTCTTCATGGTCACAAGGGAATGGATGTGTAATGCTGAGCAGATACCAGCCAAGTAATATAATGTGGAGCCGTTAAGGACATTATTCATACTTGATGAACACATACCTTTTCCAGTGAAACACATACATTGCAGGAGGAAATGCATAGATCATTTGCTCAAGCACATTTATTATAGTATATCTGTACCCCAACTAATGAAACACATAGATCATACTGTAAAATGCTCATTGAACATTGCAAAAGATTTAACCATTCACTGATTATTCACAACTAGTGCAAGAAGCAAAGTCACCATTTTAGTCATATAGATGGATGCATGTATATATAGATGATAGATAGATAGATAGATAGATAGATAGATAGATAGATAGATAGATAGATAGATAGATAGATAGATAAATGTATATATAGATGATATAGATATTACCCTAATATACCTTTAAATCCTAATATTCTTTATAAAGAATTTATTAACAGGTCTTTTGCTATGTAAGCAGAAAGCTTCACCTTGTAGGGACAGAGAATCTGATTCTGGCTTTGTGTTACTTGACTGCTTGGTGCAGTTGTACTAAAATCGTTGTTTTTCTGTTGTCAGTGTAGCAGGGTTCAAATTGCTGAGCTACATATAACCCCGCCCATACCTCTGTCTGAGCTTGTGATAATCTCCTGTTGATAAAACATTAATTGTATTGAAACTAAAGCATATACACTAATAAGTTGCACTATCTGGAATCAGGGTAGCAATGCCTACTTTATGCTGCTTTCAGATTAAATTAGCAAAAACCTCCTAAAGCCAAGTGCACACATTGAGTATTTGGTAAGATTTTACCTCAGTATTTCTAAGCCAAAACCAGAAGTGGAACAGTCAGAGGAAAAGAATTATAGAAACATGTCATCGCTTCTGTATATTTACCCATTCCTGGTTTTGGCTTATAAATACTGGGAGAAAAAAACCTCATCAAATACTCAATGTGTGTATGTGCCCTACCGGAGACTCTTTAATGCACGAACCAGAAGTATAAAATAAAGCAAGATTATGCCCTACACATGGCTGGCTACATTAACTGAATCAGTGGACCAAATACAGGAAAACAAATGAATTGACAAATATTATAAGATACCTGACATGAATGCAGTTATGGCCAAAAATGTTGGCACTGTTGAAATTGTTCCAGAAAATGAAGTATTTCACACACAAAATTATTGCAGTTACACATTTTGCCATACACATATGTATTTCATTTGTATGTATTAGCACAGCACAAAAAACTGAGAAAAAAGGCAAATTGGACATAATTTCACACAAAACTCTAAAAACTGGCCACCAAAATTGTTGGTATCCTCAACATAATATTTGATTACACACCCTTGGGAATAAATAACTGCCATCCCTTCTTATAACCATCAATTATCTTCTTACATCTCTCATCTGGAGTTTTGGACCACTCTTCTTTTACAAACTGCTCCAGGTCTTTCATATTTGAAGGGGGCCTTCTCCCAACAGCAATTTTAAGATCTCTCCACCGGTTTTCAATGGGATTTAGATCTGGACTCTTCTCATTTCAGAACTATCCAGCGCTTTGTTTCCATTCATTTCTGGGTGCATATTGTAGCACAGAGGTCCCCAACTCCAGGCCTCAAGGCCCACCAACAGTGCAGGTTTTCAGGATCTCCTTAGTATTGCACAGGTGCTAATGTGATCATCTGCACAGGTAATGATTCCAAGCCCTGTACAATACTAAGGAGATCCTGAAAACCTGCACTGTTGGTGGGCCTTGAGGCCTGGAGTTGGGGACCTCTGTTGTAGCATGTTTGTGGTCATTGTCCTGCTGGAAGACATATAACCTAGGACACAAGCCCAACTTTCTGAGGCGAGGCACTATATTGCGAACCCAAATCCTTTGATACTCTTAGGGTATGTGCCCACAGGAAGGTTTAACGTCGGTTTAGCAGCGAAAACCGCCGGCGGTTTACCATAGGTTTTATTTAAATTTATGTAAATCCTAAGCAGCGTTAGGACTTACATGTAACCCTATGTAATTTAGAAACCGCTGTGCACACATAGTGGGTTTATGTGAGCGGATCTGCCCGCGGTTGAGCGGTTTCCCAGCGGTTTAGCAGCATACAGCATGGCAATTCTTCTCAGCGGTTTTCGATCGGTTCCATGAACAAAATCCTCCATAGAAAACCGCCGGAAAAACCGCTGGAAAAAACCGACTGAAAACCGCTGTGCACACGCTGAAAAAAAACGCCGGAAAACCGCCGGAAAACAGCTGGAGACTTCAGAGCTCAGAACTGATAATTTCCAGCGGTTTACTGACGGTTTGAACGCCACTAAACCTTCCTGTGGGCACATACCCTTAAGATTTCATGATGCCTTACACAAAGTCAAGGCATCCAATGCCAGAGCCAGTAAAACATCCTTAAAACATATTTGAACTTAAACCATACTACCTACTCTAGGTATGTGGGTAGAGTGGTTTTTATCCTTTGATGGCCTCATTCTGTAGAATTTAAACAGTAGAATTATGTGCTTGACCAAATAGCTCTATCTTGGTTTCATCTTTCCACAGGAAACTTTACCAAAAAGTTTTTTGGTTTACTCACGTACATGTTGGCAAACTGCATTCTAGCTTTTTTAAGTTTCTGTGTCATCAGTGTCGTCTTCTTGCTTGGGTCTCCTGCTATAGTATTTTGTTTGATACAAATGTTGACAGAAAGTTTTTGCTGACACCAATACACTCTGAGCGTGCAGGACAGCTTGAGTTTCCTTGGAACTTGATTGAGGCTGTTTATATACCATCTGAATGTTATGTGCAAGAGGAGATCCACCATGTTGAGACTCACTTCTATTCAAGTTATGAAAAATAGAAAAAATGTATAGGCGGCACTCACCGTTAGCAGGGTTTCAGTATTCTTTAATGCTTGCTTTACAATACATTAAAACTTCCAGTGCGGCGGAGAGAGGGAGTGAGGAGCCGGCGGAACTATGGCACCGTTTAGTGGTGAGTAACCACTTCGACGGGTTCCGTCTAACCCGTCAAAGTGGTTACTCACCACGAAATGGTGCCGTCGTTCTGCCGGCTCCTCACTCCCTCTCCCTGCTGCACTGGAACTTTTAATGTATTGAAAAGCAAGCATTAAAGAATACTGAAACCCTGCTATCGGTGAGTGCCGCCTATACATTTTTTCTATTTTTCATATGTTGAATACTGTCTATGTGGCGTGCAACACCTAAGCATCGGGGGATTGCCCTAAATGGGAAGCAGCTGAGCTCGAATGCAAGTGGTAGTGCCCGGACCACACATCTCTGCAATCTGTACTTCTATTCAAGTCCTTAAGAATTTCTTCACTCACTCCGAAAAGGGAGGGGGGCTTTGGCAGAGACCTTTTCAGATAACTGTCGCAGGATACCTGGCGTCTGGTGATGTTAAGTAACAGGAGCAAATCCTAAACTAGCAGAACAATGAAAAAAAAAAATACAAGGAAAAACCAGGAACAATAACCAAGGATGAAGTACCATAAATAACCATTAGCAAATGCTGAGAAGCAACCAGAAGCTTACCAGGAAACACTCACCACCCCACTGCGCAACGGAACTGAATAAACAACATTGAACTGGGTTGGGAGCAAGGTTAAAATAGCCAGCTCATTGCTATGGTTTAAACTCGAGTGATGCACCCTTCCCAGTCATATTCAGGGTATCACTCTCTTCTCATCTGTACAGCAAGGTACAAGGTATTGGCTAGCAGCAGGCAAGGAAGTGTGCTATGTTGCCTGTAAACTTGGAGACATAGCATCCCATGTCTCCTGGGCAATGAAAAAGTGAGACGCATGGTTCCTTGCATCCCCACATCACTTCGACCCCAAGGCACCACTGTGTATAGTCACACTACCTGAGTGCGCAATAACCCCATCACTACAGTGGACATACGGGTGAGAAAGTATTGCACTCGAAGTAGGATGATTCAGACCTTGGCAGGTATTTCTAACACTTGACTATCCTCTGTTTGAAACCTTTTATCATTTTTTCTCTGTTATTCACGGTGAGAGAGATTAGCTATAGTGCGATGGGTTGTTAACTTCTATATTATTTTGCGCACACTGGATAAAGGAACACCAAGGTCTCTGGAGGGTGACTAAACCTTGATCTAACCTTGATATTTTTTATATTTTTCTCAAGTCCTCAGACAGTTCTCTTTACTTTCTCTTCTCCATGTTTAGTGTGGCACAAACAGACACACAATGCAAAGATTGAGTCAGGTGTGATTTTCATATTGCCCACACCTGTTACTTGAAACGGTGAGTTTGAACAAGCATTACATGCTTGAAACAAAGTTGTTTAGCTACAATTTTTGAAAGGTGCTAAAAGTTTGGTCTGGCCCATTTTGGGTCTTCTTTATGAAATTATGTGCAAGTTGCCTTTTTTCTTTTTTTTTTTTTGCATTTTTCTCAATACGCACAAAGAAAATAAACATGTGTATGAAAAATATGTGTCATTTTAATAACTTATTGGTAGAAATACTTAATTTGCTACAACAATTTCAAGGGTGCTACACTTTCGGGCCATTACTGAATATAATGTCCTTAAGTGGTTGTGTATGTGCCTTTAAAATGTAGTAGTGTAATAAAAAAGACAGCTGCACTCTGAATGCTAAGTTATGCAATAATGAATATAAAAGAAAATGGACTAGCATTATACCTAAGAAATATATATATATATACACTTCCTCTAATAAGTTCATAGCTTTCCCATGTTTGCAGAGTACAGTACATTGCTCTTGGTTTAGCAACTTATTTGTATTCTTAATAATGTCTTCAATTTGCTATGTTTCTTTGCTTGGGGTTGCCTGTTGGGCTTCATATACAGTTGGGAAAAAAGTATTAAGTCAGCCACCAATTGTGCAAGTTCTCCCACTTAAAAAGATGAGAGAGGCATGTAATTCACATCTTAAGCGGCCGTCACACGCACAGATATCGCGCAAGATATCGCTAGAAAGCGCCAGATGAAACATCGCTTGAACGATGTCTGTGCGTGTGACGGCAGGATACGACGAACGATACATGATCAAATCGCAAAATCGAGATCTGAGGCCCGGACGTCAGATCTGACGATGTCGGCTAAGTGGATACGCACAATCGTCACGTGTAATTGAACGATATCGTACGAAAGGTGTTATTTGAGTGATGGCGAAATCCAACACGTAGGTGTGCCGGGTATTCACCTGTGTCACGCCTCCTCAGTTGTGATTCGTGAACCCTCATGCGTTACGATTGGCTGGGGCAACCTCTGCTATTATTGGTTGAAGCTCCTGCGTTACGATTGGTTCTCACTTGCCATGGAGCCATTTTGGTTGAGCTGTCACTTCAGCACCAATACACATAGGCGCCGTTTAGCTGATCATGCATTTTTGTATAGAATTTACGGCCACACACAAAAGGCGGCCAACTCGAAACACTCATGTATTCTTATGGGCCCAATCCAGTCTGGTCATACTCCCAACGATTTGCCGTTACGCAGTACCTAAAGGGTTTTTTACGCGACGCACACGGGTTGTTGGTCCGTAGGTGGCGTAGAAGTGTTCCTTGCCGTGTCACCGCACTTACAGCGCGCTGGAATTTGTTTGGGCCACGCAAGCGGCTGTACTGACGTCATGATTTTTGTTTCGGTTTCATTCCGCCTGCTAGGTGCTAGCTCCGCCTGTGCACATTGCAGCACAGCCATGGCCGCAACAGGGCGCGCTGCCACGTGGGGGATGGCGGAGCTCATGATCCTAATCGATCATTGTGATCGATTGGATTATTGGGGCCACCATCCCCACCGGCACCCCAGGCTGCGTAACCTCTGCACTGTGCGCAAAATCCAGCATGCCCTGCTCCGCCAGCTGTGTGTCGACAGGACTCCCAAGCAGATCCAGCACAAGATTGCGGATCTGAAGTTCAAGTGCCCAGGCCGCATTGTGGACATCCGTGCCAGGATTGCCAGGCTGCGTGGTGAGTCACTGTTGGACCCCACAACACATCAGCACATGTACATGTACCACACTAGACAGCAATGTCTCCAAACATATTAAGATACTGTTGTCCCCGGCCTGCACCCGCCCATGTGGTAACATCTAATCTGCGTTCACACCGCCTTCACAGGTGCATATGGCTCTGCAACGTTCTGCGGAGACATCTGCAAGCCTGTGCATGCAGACGGGCCAAAAATCAACATCCATGATGCTCATGGTGTCAGCAAATGCTTGCACACACATCTGTGCTCCCATTGGCCCCCATGACTGATCTGTGTGCATACGTACCCATGGCCACAGATCACACACTCCCCGCCACACCAGGAATGCAACCTGTAATGGTGACCAATGGGAGTGCATGGAGGTCTGCATGCATCTGCAGACACCGTGTCTATCATGACAAAGGCTAGGTCTGTCCCCTGTATGCAGAGGCTTGCACATGCCTCGGGCAAACGGTGCTTAGGCATGTGCAAGTGTGAGTGAACCCAAATGGCAAGGGAGCCCCTACACTTTGGCGTTGTGGACCAACCTCACAATCCCAAAACATAATTTCCCCTCATTTAAAAACGATAGGCAACAATTCTTTTGCAAAGTTCAACCTAAAACCTTCATCATTGTGCATCACAATACAGGTACTGAGGATTCTTCTTCGGAAGAGGGCCAGCATGTCCCACCTGCTGGAGGCCCACCGAACATACCAGCATTTCCGGCGCCAGGGACATCATCCCCCCCGAGTCATGGTGGCCATAATGATGACGACCTGCCAGCTGCTGCGGACCATAAGGAGAGTGAAGAGGGGTCCGGCCAGTGTGCTACCGAGGAGTCTTCAACCAACTCCTCCCAGCCATGGATGGAGGAGGAGGATGACATGCCCTCACCCCCCATGCCCACAGGAGGGCCAGGATGCTGCACAACAGGCTGATGGGGATGATTGGGCACCCTCCAGCCCAGGGCCCTTATTGCCACCAGGCCATGTCATGTGGTCACAGAGCCCAAGCCCCCCAGTTCCCCCACCTGCCACACTGTCCAGCTCCGTGGCTAGCCCAGGGTTCGCCATGTCCCCGGACATGGCTGATGAGGAGGATATGTGGGCGGCCGAGGCCAACAACGTGCCATCACCAACAGGGCCTGTCGAGGAGGAGATGGCGGCGGTTGATCAGGACCCACACTTGGAGGACTATGGAGGTAAATGTCTAATTGTGGGTCATAGACCATGCATACTGTATTGACTGTGGTGTTTATGGGGCACATCACACACACAGAAAAAGTGGCAGATATAGTTCTGGAATGTGTGGTTGAAGTTCAATTATGGATACATTGCTTCATTTAGTTGCTCTGTCCAAATGGAAGAATGTGTCCATCATTTCACTTGAAAAATACATTAATTATAATGAACAGTTGTGAAATCTGTATGTGTGATGTGGCTCTATTTGCCCTCATTTTTGTTGCAGAATGTGCATTAATGTTTCCACATAATGTTTGTGCAGATGGCGAACGTGCAGGAGCTGCGGGCTGGAGCCTAAGTGCGTCCCCATCAACCCATGCTAGTTCGGAGGATGGCGATCATCAGGGTAACGACCATCTTGTTATCAAACAGTAGTACATATCAACAAGGACTGTTTTTGTTAACTGTGGTCATCTTCCCAATACAGGTGTCCCCACTTTGGATGATGTTATCCAGGCACACTTAGATTTTGCAATACAGCTCCAGTCGGCTATCAACCAACATATAGAACACGTCCTACGCTTGCGGGAGATGCTGACTGCCCTACAGCAAGGACATGGTGGCCTCCCTTAACCTGGTGACAAAAAGACACTGGCCGGGTAATTGAGGACCTCAAAGACTGTTGTCCATGTTGGACCCAATTTTGCTTTTTTTTGCCATTTTGGCATTGTTTGTTTGTTATGTTTAAGCCCACGTTGGGCTCTTTTCTTATAGTGTCCAACATTTGGACCTTATGGAGTATGTTGGGACTAACACGTTGGGCTCTTTTCTTATAGTGTCCAACATTTGGACCATATGTAATGTGTTGGCCCTACCATGTTGGGCTCTTTTCTTATAGTGTCCAACATTTGGACCATATGTAATGTGTTGGCCCTACCATGTTGGGCTCTTTTCTTATATTGTCCAACATTTGGACCATATGTAATGTGTTGGCCCTACCATGTTGGGCTCTTTTCTTATAGTGTCCAACATTTTGACACTCCCAAGCCAGTTGTGGTTCTTCCTACACTGAAACACAAATGCATCCTTGTTGTGCTTGGTATTGCTCCTTTCATAAAACCTATTAAATGTCAAAACCCAATCTGTTAAAAGTCAGTGTCTTGCTGAACGGAACCAATTAATTCCATGTTATGGGAGGTTTCTGATGGTCTTTAGGGGCATCATGGCCAAAAAATTGCCTCAACCGGTTGAGGTAGAGGAAGGGATCCATAACACATGTTGTAACACAAGGTGCACATTGTCAGCATGCCGTCTGTCGACCAACCACCAAACCTTTATTAAGAAAGTGATATGAAAAGTTTACCAATGCTGTTACACCATCAACCATAAATGTGGAATTAGACTTTCAGATCTGCAAGCTGTTGAAGCCTGCCACCATTAATATTGTCCCATGTTGTAGACCACAGACAATGATGGTAAGGACACCTCTGCGGCCTTGGGGGTACACCAATAAGTAGTGAAGACTAATGCTGCATACCTTAAGGTTTAAGTATAATTGGCCTCTACATATGTACGTGTTGCTGGATCCAGTATGTGGCCTACTCTAGCTGGTCAGCGGGAAGCATTTTATTGGTCAACTTGCAAACACCATGGCAAAATCAGGGACAACATATTTAACGTGTGTGAACATAAAAGATATTTATTTGTAATCAAAAGACGGAATGTCCGTTCCACACACTGTGAGAAAGAAAATAATGACACTATTTGGTCAACATAAAGACAAGTGCAATTGTCGCACTAAGGGCACAAACAACAAATACATCCATTTTAAAAAAAAAAAGGGAAAGAAGCCATGAAACCTGAAATCTACAAATTCTGAAAATGGGGCAGAAAATAATGTTCCCCTTCTGGGTAGAAGGGGTTGTCCGGCCGCTGCTGTTGTTGCAAAGGCCCTCTGCGAGGCATTGCATGGGCTTGGCCAGGTGGTGGTGCTTGCTGAACATGGGGCGGAGGGCCCATGTACTGCCAGGCGGGTGGGTTTGCTGGTGGCTGGGGAAGGGGAGCAGGGAAGGTGGACTCGGCGGTGAGGTTACCCAAACGGGCCTGGTCCATCACCAGCAGGATCACGCGCTCACAATGCTCCCTTTGCTCCATGCTAAACGTGGGGAGTCGCTCAGCCACCACCGAAGCAAAGGGGCATTGTGGCTCACGGACCTGCTGGGTCAGGACTTGCTCGGCCAGTGCGACCAGGTCAGGGCCTGAGCTTGTTGGTGGTGCATGGCGTGGCCGGGCCCGGGCCCGTGAAAACTGCATAGGGGGGCAGATGGGCGCTGAGGCACCCTCTTCATGCGCCTGAGATGGAGGCTGGTCCGGCGACTCTGACACCGACCCGGAAGAGGGACCTTCCAGCGGATCCTACAAGTTGAAAGGAAGAACACATGAGCACACATGCCATTACACTTTAGGTGGTCATTTTGCATGAAAGGATCAAGTTCCATGTATGTGATTAACCCACATTGTGCCTGATGTCCTAGCAAAGTCCATGACAGGGCCTTACAGCTTCGGGCAATAACACAACACTCACTACTTGTGTGCTAATCGATTGCTTGCTAAAATTGGAAGTGTTTTGCAACGCCTTAATCAAGATGGGAGGACCATCGGGTCTATTGTTGCCTTCTCTACATTTAAAACTTGGCTAAGATTTTGGGCAAGAATGTTTATGATGTGAGCATTTTGAAAGATTGGTCTAGGTCAGTGATGGCGAACCTTTCTGAGGTCGAGTGCCCAAACTGCAACCTAAAACAAAATTATTTATGGCGAAGTGCCAACACGATAATATAACCTAAATTACAGCAGGAGTGGTAATCACAAGTGCTGCACAGGGGGGAGAGCCAGCAGATGCTAACTCTCTTCCCTGTACAGGGCTTGTAGTCCTGAAACATTGATGATCAATTCAATTATTTTAACAATTAATTGATTTTAAACTTACCTTTGCAGTCTTCTCTTCTCTTTGGCAGTGGTCAGACAGCTCATGTGTACTGGACATTGAAGCTGAGCCGCTGCCACCGCCCTTTCTAGAAACAGCAGGTGGATTGATCTGTATGGAAAAAATGCAGAATATTAGACAGATAGGAGATAGATTTTATCATGGAATACAAGCAGATTTCATACTGAAATCATGGTCCTCATCTTGTAGTAATATCTCCATCATGACCCTCTCCTTGCAGTAATGTGTCCCATCCTGACCCTCTCCTTGTAGCTATGTGCTCCATCCTGACCCTCTCCTTGTAGCTATGTGCTCCATCCTGACCCTGTCCTTGTAGCTATGTGCTCCATCCTGACCCTCTCTTTGCAGTAATGTGTCCCATCCTGACCCTCTCCTTGTAGCTATGTGCTCCATCCTGACCCTCTCCTTGCAGTAATGTTTCCCATCCTGACCTTCCCATTGTAGTTATGTGCTCCATCTTGTCCTTCCCCTTCTAGCTATGTGCTCCATCCTGACCCTCTCCTTCTAGTTACGGGCTCCATCCAGATCCTCTCCTTGTAGTAATGTGCTCCATCCTGACCCTCTCCTTGTAGTAATGTGCTCCATTCTGATCGTCTCCTTCTAGTAATGTGTCCTATCCTTACCCTCTCATTCTAGTAATGTGTCCCATCCTGACCCTCTCCTTGTAGTTATGTTCTCCATCCTGATCCGCTCCTTCTAGCTTTTTGCTCCATTCTGATCCTCTCCTAGCTATATGATCCATCCTGACCCTCTCCTTGTAGTAATGTGCTCCATTCTGATCGTCTCCTTCTAGTAATGTGTCCTATCCTGACCCTCTCATTCTAGTAATGTGTCCCATCCTGACCCTCTCCTTGTAGTTATGTTCTCCATCCTGATCCGCTCCTTCTAGCTTTTGCTCCATTCTGATCCTCTCCTAGCTATATGATCCATCCTGACCCTCTCCTTGTAGTAATGTGCTCCATTCTGATCGTCTCCTTCTAGTAATATGTCCTATCCTGACCCTCTCATTTTAGTAATGTGTCCCATCCTGACCCTCTCCTTGTAGTTATGTGCTCCATCCTGACCACCTCCTTCTAGCTATGTTCTCCATCCTGATCCTCTCCTTCTAGCATTTTGCTCCATTCTGATCCTCTCCTAGCTATATGTTCCATCCTGACCCTCTCCTTGCAGTTGTGCTCCATCCTGACCCCCTTCTTGTAGTAATGTCTTCATCCTTATCCCCTTGTAGAATGCCCCATCCTTGTCCCCTTGTGGTAATGTCCCTATCCTGCCCCATCATGTAGTAATGCCCCATCCTGTTGTAATGCCCTATCCTTGTCCTCTTGCAGCAATATTCCCCATCCTGCAGTAATGCCCTATGCTTCTCCCCTTGTAGTAATATGCCCCATCCGTGTCCCCTTGAAGTAATATGCCCCATCTTGCAGTAATGTGTCTCATCCTTGTCCCCATGTAGTAATATGCCCATCCAGCAGTAAGGTGCTCCATCCTTGTCCCTTGGTATTATTGCACCACCATTGTCCCCATCACATAGTAATATGCCCCAACTTGCCCCCTGGTAGTATTGCCCTATTCTTGCCTCTATTACATAGTAATCTGCCCCATCCTTGTCCCCATCACACAATAATATGCCCCATCCTGCCATCACATAACAATATGCCCCATCCTGCCCCTGTTAGTATTGCCCCATCCTGCCCCATCACATAACAATATGCCCCATCCTGCCCATGACATAATAATATGCCCCATCCTGCCCCCTATTAGTATTGCCCCATTCATCCATCCATCATCCTCTTAGTATTGCCCCATCCATCCTCCTCTTCGTATTGCCCCATCCATCCATCCATCCATCCATCCATCCTCCTCTTAGTATTGCCCCATCCATCCATCCATCCTCCTCTTAGTATTGCCCCATCATCCATCCTCCTCCTCCAGGTATTGCCCCATCCTCCTCCTCCTCATAGTATTGCCCCATCATCCTCCTTCTCCTAGTATTGCCCCATCATCCTCCTTCTCCTAGTATTGCCCCATCATCCTCCTTCTCCTAGTATTGCCCCATCATCCTCCTCCTCATAGTATTGCCCCATCATCCTCCTCCTCCTAGTATTGCCCCATCCTCCTCCTCCTCATAGTATTGCCCCATCCTCCTCCTCCTCATAGTATTGCCCCATCCTCCTCCTCCTCATAGTATTGCCCCATCCTCCTCCTCCTCATAGTATTGCCCCATCATCCTCCTTCTCCTAGTATTGCCCCATCATCCTCCTTCTCCTAGTATTGCCCCATCATCCTCCTCCTTGTATGGCCCCATCCTCCTCCTCCTCATAGTATTTCCCCATCATCATCCTCCTCCTCATAGTATTTCCCCATCATCATCCTCCTCCTCATAGTATGGCCCCATCATCCTCCTCCTCCTCATAGTATTGCCCCATCATCATCCTCCTCCTCATAGTATTGCCCCATCATCATCCTCCTCCTCATAGTATTGCTCCATCATCCTCCTCCTCATAGTATGGCCCCATCATCATCCTCCTCCTCATAGTATTGCCCCATCATCCTCCTCCTCATAGTATGGCCCAATCATCATCCTCCTCCTCATAGTATGGCCCCATCATCATCCTCCTCCTCATAGTATGCCCCAATCATCATCCTCCTCCTCATAGTATTGCCCCATCATCCTCCTCCTCCTCATAGTATTGCCCCATCATCATCCTCCTCCTCATAGTATTGCCCCATCATCATCCTCCTCCTCATAGTATTGCTCCATCATCCTCCTCCTCATAGTATGGCCCCATCATCATCCTCCTCCTCATAGTATTGCCCCATCATCCTCCTCCTCATAGTATGGCCCAATCATCATCCTCCTCCTCATAGTATGGCCCCATCATCATCCTCCTCCTCATAGTATGGCCCAATCATCATCCTCCTCCTCATAGTATTGCCCCATCATCATCCTCCTCCTCATAGTATTGCCCCATCATCATCCTCCTCCTCATAGTATTGCTCCATCATCCTCCTCCTCATAGTATGGCCCCATCATCATCCTCCTCCTCATAGTATTGCCCCATCATCCTCCTCCTCATAGTATGGCCCAATCATCATCCTCCTCCTCATAGTATGGCCCCATCATCATCCTCCTCCTCATAGTATGGCCCCATCATCATCCTCCTCCTCATAGTATGGCCCCATCATCATCCTCCTCCTTGTTTGGCCCCATCCTGGCTGCTGGTGAAAAAAAAACAAACTTTCATACTCACATTTCTTCACCGCTGCTGCAGCTTGCATCCTGTCTCCTCTCCAGCACTGAGGGCCGCTGTCACATGACGCTGGCCGGGAGGGCGGGCTTAGAAGTGTCTGAGAGAGGAGAAATGTCTCCTCTGCTCAGATACAGCTTAGATCTGCCGGCGGCGCGGCGCACGCCGGCAGATCAAACCGGCAGTGTGGTGGCGAGGCTGCGTGCCAGCGGAGGCGGCTCTGCGTGCCACCCCTGGCACGCGTGCCATAGGTTCGCCACCACTGGTCTAGGTGATCGACTTACATTTGCCCCCTCCACGGCATCCACAACATTGGGCTGTTGGGGCTCGACAAACTCGTCGCTGTCGAGTGGTGGCCGTGACTCCTGCTGCTCCATGGTGAAGAGGAGCTGGTCATAGTACCACAACGTTGGTGTGTATAGATCCCCCGCTGCCATGCCTGACAGGCGGGACTGAGTCACTTTTTTATGCTCCTTTCCTAAAACGGTCTTGAGGTGCTGGATTTTTTTTTTTATGTATTCCAGGTCGAGGTCCTGGTCTGGCAGATATTGCCGGGCGACCACCAGGAGCCTCTCATAAGCCGCATTGCGGAGGGCCCTGTTGGTGTAGCCTACAGCCCGAGTTTGCCACAGGCAGGGGTTCTCCCTGTACGCCTCAATCAGGGCACTGATATAGTCCCTATTTGGCCGGGGCATTTGCAAAACAAATAAGAAATGCTATCAGGAACAATCACTGTGGCACATGGTCCAATCCATGTGTAAAATAACAGCCACAGGATGAAAAGTCACCTGGCATGATCAATTTGAAAAGCCCCCGCTCAAGAACACAACACCACACTTGCTTATACCAAGAATGTTGGTCAAGTCACTGGGATGTGTGCTGTTGTGACAGTAACAGTCCAAACTTTGTGCCTGGAGTACCATATAACAACCTGAAGTTTAGATGGGTCAGTCTCATCATATGATGTGAACATACCTTGACTTAATCCAACACAGTGTGTAGACTGTTGACACTTTGAAAAGCACCAAATATGCTGCCCGGCTGGCTGCTGGCTATCCCACTTGTGTCAAGGGACACACAAAACAGCAGGTCCAACACACATGTTCACAGTGCACTATTTATCCAAATTGATCAGACAGCTGTTGGACATGACAGGTGCGATATGCATAGACATCGCAATTACCACGCCCGGTATAGGACGTAACTGCTGCGCTGGGTGTGTTCGTGCGGTTTCTGCCACGCCTGCCGTGGAATATAGCCCCGGCGTTGTGTGTGGCTCAATGGTTCACCACGCCTGTTTGGAGGGCGTTACATCGTGTGGGTGTGTGGTTTATCGTTGAGGAGACACGCCTGGTAGGGGGACGTCTCGCCTTGTCATTGGCTCGGGCGTGTATATATAGCGTTTCCTGGAGATGCACAATGTCTGCGCATGTGAAACATTGTGAAGGGGGGTAACCAGGGGCGGACCCAGACTGTAGTGGGCCCTGGTGCAAGAAATTTTTCGGGGCCCCCCCCCACAGCCTAATATATACAGTCCACCACAGCCTCCAGGTAATATATACAGTCCATTACAGCCTAATATATACAGTTTAGCACAGCCGCCAGGTAATATATACAGCCCAGCACAGCCTCCAGGTAATATATACAGCCCAGCACAGCCGCCAGGTAATATATACAGCCCAGCACAGCCGCCAGGTAATATATACAGCCCAGCACAGCCTCCAGGTAACATATACAGCCAAGCACAGGCTCCAGGTAATATATATAGACTAGCACAGCCTCCAGGTAATATATACAGCCCAGCATAGCCTCGTATAACATATATAGCCCAAGACAGCCTCAAGGAGGATATATACATACTAGATGTGTGCCCAATGTGATCACATTGGAGGGCGAGGATTGGTGCGGCGGCGGGATGCGGGGGGCGGCTAAGTGGACACACACACCTACAAGCACAGAAGGGAGACGGAGGGGAAAGAGGGCAGACAGGGACGGAGGAGAAAGAGGACAGAGAGGGACGGAGGAGAAAGAGGACAGAGAGGGACGGAGGAGAAAGAGGACAGAGAGGGACGGAGGAGAAAGAGGACAGAGAGGGACGGAGGAGAAAGAGGACAGAGAGGGACGGAGGAGAAAGAGGACAGAGAGGGACGGAGGAGAAAGAGGACAGAGAGGGACGGAGGAGAAAGAGGACAGAGAGGGACGGAGGAGAAAGAGGACAGAGAGGAACAGAGGAGAAAGAGGACAGAGAGGAACAGAGGAGAAAGAGGACAGAGAGGGTAAGTTACATGAATGTGCATCCAAAGCTCCTGTCTCACTGACACTCAGGAGCTGGCCAGCTGCTTCTTTGCACAACGGGGCCCCCAAGCACTGCAGACACCCCCGACTTCAGTAGTTATCCCCTGGGTCTCCTATCCTAGTGTATAGGTTCCCCATTCTGGTATATACAGTATATCTCCCAGTATGGTAAATATGTCCTCCAACCTGGTATATATGGGCCCATACTGGTATATGTCCCCATCTGTACACTGGATATATAATGCACTGTATTGATCACACCTGGTACTGCCTACAGGACATCACATATATATGGAGCCATATAAAATAATATGTGATGTCCTGTAGGTTTAGATGTGATCAGTCAGTGCAGGGCTCTGTATACTGAGGTCTGTGGTGGCTGCTGGGGTCAGAGTGCAGAGCTCTGTATACTGAGGTCTGTGGTATCTGCTGGGGTCAGAGTGATTTATTGCAGGAGTCTGCTCTTTCCTGTAGGTCGGGTGATGCTGGAGCCGATAATCCAGCACTGACAGCCCGACCTGATCTGCCACAGACTCCTGCAATCACTCACTCTGATCCCCAGCAGAGCAGACCCTGACCGGACTGAGGAGTGTCCTGCTGCCCCACACCATGATTAATGACCTCCTGCTTACCGGCATCTTCTGAGGTCTAGTCCATCCACAAGCTGCTGCTCTCCGGGAGGCTGAAGGAGCAGGTGAAGTGTCCCTCTGCAGACCCCGTCCACACAGTGTGCAGGGGGGCCTGTCTGCACTGCAGCTGCTGATGTGATCTGCGAGCAGCCGGGCGGGAGAATAGTTACATTCAAATCCAGAGTGCGTTCTCCAGGCAGCCCGAGCAGCTCCAACAGCTGAGGTTGGTGCGCCCCCTGCACTCCCAGGCCCAGTCGCAGTCCCGACCGCTGCGACTGTGATTGTTACACCCAGAGCACTGAGCAGTGGAGGCAGGGGCCCGTGCAAGGAGGCGGGAACCGCGGCATCGGACCCGCGGCTGGAGCCTTGGGGGCCCCCTAACCAGCCGGGGCCCTGGTGCACCTGCACCAGTTGCACCACGGTAGGTCCGCCCCTGGGGGTAACTATAGCGTTGTCAAAAGAGATATGACGGGGTTTGTGTTCTTGCCCCCCCCCCCTCTGCTGTTTCCATGATTTTTTTTGTTTTTTTTGGTTTACATTTTTCGTTAAATAGCAAAATACAAGGACTGAAGCATTGCCTTGTTGCATTGGAGTCATCGGGACATAGTTCTTATTTTCGGTGACTTGACATTGGAGTGACACCCATCTCAGCGACCACTGCATGTGAGTTATTATTGTGTGTCTGTACTGTTGCTTTTTCCACACATATGGTCCTCCATGTGTCTGATGTTTATGGTATTTGCGTTGTTCATGATGTAGGAAGTGTGATGTTGGTGGGGATCTCAATGTGTGTAGGGCTTTTTGTGTATTGTATTTTGTTGTGCAAGGCATTTAGCCGTGTAAAATCATGTGGCATTCCTCCACACCTTCATTCATACTGTAGGTGTTGTTGGCTTTTCGTACATGTTTACAACATGTGTAGTGCACCTGTACATATTTTGCCAATGTCATGCTCCTTAACTGGTTTCAGTTTGGATGTTCACATTGTGGTAAAACCAACTTTGTGTGTAGGCACCATAGTAAACATAGTTTTGCCTCTAAACAGCATGAATCCAAATCAACGTGCCGTGGTGGGGGCTGCTTTGCTGGTGCAGGCAGCACGTGTGGAGGATGAGAGGGTGGAGAGACGCCGGAGGAGACCACGACGCATCTGGGCCAGGGAGTGGCTGCAGCAGCGGGATCAGCATTCCCACATTCGCCTTCTGCACCAACTTCGGGACGACTTCCCACGGGACTTCCAAAATTTCCTCCGGATGACAGATGAGACCTTTCAGATCTTGTTGGCAGCAGTGTGCCCGCTCATCAGACGTCAGGATACAGTTATGCGTCCAGCAGTGCCTGCGGAGGAGAGGTTGGCCGCCACACTGCGGTTTCTCGCAACAGGTCGCACCATGCAGGACTTGGTCTACTCGTCTGCCATATCACGTCCCTCCTTAGCCAACTCATCCCGGAGACATGTGAGGCGATACTGCGGGCTCTAGCTCCGACTTACATGCGTTTGCCGCAAAACCCAGAAGAATGGCTGGCCACTGCCGCAGAATTCAGCCAGAAGTGGCAATTCCCAAACTGTGGTGGGGCCACTGATGGGAAACATGTTAGGATCACCCAATCCCACAACAGTGGCTCCTTTTTTTATAATTATAAATGCTATTTTAGTATTGTTTTGATGGCAGTGGTGAACGCGAATTATGAATTTGTGTCGGTGTCAGTGGGCACAAATGGGAGGGTGTCTGATGGCGGGGTTTTTGACCAATCGTCGTTTGGTCAAAAACTGAAAACTGGACGTCTCAATTTACCACCCACCAATCGCACCTGTGGAAACATGAACTTTGTGTTCCTGGCAGATGAGGCCTTTCCGCTACATCCTAATTTGATGAAGCCATACCCCCAGAGGCACCTAAATGCCGAACAACGCATTTTCAATTATAGGCTTTCCCGGGCACGACGAGTGGTGGAGAATGCCTTTGGCATCATGGCTAGCCGTTTCCGCATTTTCCACACGGCCATTAATATGAAACTCGAATCGATTGACCTTGTAGTTATGGCCTGTTGTGTGCTCCACAATTTTCTGAGACGCCGGGATCGCCAGGCCTACACTCCAAAAAACTTTGAGGACCGCATTGACTCCAGCAATGGTGAGGTGGTGTTGGGGGGCTGGCGTGCTGATGCCCCACAGATGGCAGGACTACAGCCATTAGGGGGTGGAAGCAGCCGGCAGGAGGCACAGGAGATGAGGGACCGGTACTGCCAGTACTTTAATGGTCCAGGGGCTGTGAGCTGGCAACACAACCTCCCCTAAGTATTAGTGTGCCATGGGGAATTATCCCTTGCACAGTTTCACTGTGTCCTGCAGCTCCGGCTTGGAGGCAGGACATGTGTTCCTTTTTATTTTGGCGGAGAAGGTGTTTTGTTTGTTTTTTAAGATACCCAGATTTAGGGATATTTCAGTTAAGGTTTTGAAGAGGGCCAGGCCTTGGCCATTTCAGGGGAGCTATGTGTTGCAGACATACCTCTTGTCTGTGACATGAGCCAGGGATTTGGCTTCTTGGTGCTTGTTGGCACTATTTTTGTTATTTGTGTTGAAGGGCCCGGCTTATGGGTCCTGTGAGAGACGGGTGGGTCCAGGACCCACATACCTCCCCAAAGGCCCTTGTGGGCAGTGGTCACATTTTTGTTTAGGAGCACCTAGGGACAGAGTTAGGACTGTCTCGACCAGGGCCTACCGTGACGTTGGTGAGGCAGCTTAATGTGCGTTTTGTGGCTAAAACGTATAAACCAAAAGGTCCTGTTTTTTTACCCAGAACTTGTTATTTGCTACATTGATTTTGGTGTAAAACGGATTACATGCACACACGCATATGTTGGACCACATATATGGTGGTCACAACACAAGTGTTGCAAAGCACAGTACAGAGTACACAAACATTAGGGCAACAGGAACAATGAATGTTCAGAGGCGCTTTTCCTCCTTTGCGTTATCATACATTTTCCCCACAATCCCGCTTGACAACACATGCGCTTTCTCACACAGTAAATCAAACATCAACAGCACACAGCAAACACACATGCGTTTCACAGGCGTTTTGCAAAAAAAACCACTCAGGCCGCACACACAGCTCGCTACAGGGTGATTAATTAACGGATCTTTAAAACTACCAGAATTGAGCAACGCATAAGTGATCGTATTCTGAAGGCCGCAACAAGGGGGATAGCGTATTCTACCTTTTCACCAATCAAAAATATTTTTGGGGTACAGCACATCGTGTTTACACATGTACATTGCGACCAACATCACAGGACATTCTGGAGATGAGGCCGCCATGTTTCAAAGGACATCTGACCAATGAGGACGCAGTACTGAGCACCAATGGTGTAGTGAGGGGCGCAGCTTGGAGACCATGTACCACGCCTATGTGCTCCAATTAAACATTGGAGAACGCCCACATTTGCCACAACATCATTTAGGAGGTTTCTGTGTGACTGTTTGCTGAACGATGTCCACAGATGATAAGTGCATCGCTCATACGATCGCTGGATCGCTGCATCGGAGAATCGTCTGAGCGATGTCTGTGGGTGTAGCGTTGTGATGAACGATATCACACGTCGTCCGGACGATGTGCAAATCTGACATCGTTTACGACATCGTTAGCTAGATCTTAACGTGTGACGGCCGCTTTAGGTAGACCTCAACTATGAGACACAAAATGAGAAAACAAATCCTGAAAATAACATTGTTTGATTTGGAAAGAAATTTTTTTTCACATTTTGGTGGAAAATAAGTATTTTGTTACCTACAAATAAGCAAGATTTCTGGCTCTCACGGACCTGTAACTTGTTCTTTAAGAGGCTCCTCTGTCCTCCACTCATTACCTGTAGTACTGGCACCTGTTTGAACTTGTTATCAGTATAAAAGACACCTGTCAGCAACCTCAAACAGTCACACTCCAAACTCCACTATGCTGAAGACAAAAGAGCTGTCAAAAGACACCAGAAACGAAATTGTAGTCCTGCACCAGGCTGGGAAGACTGAATCTGCAATAGGCAAGCAGCTTGGTGTGAAGAAATCAATTGTGGAATCAATAATTAGAAAATATAGGATATACAAGACAATATAATCTCCCTCAATCTGGGGATCCACACAAGATTTCTCCCCGTGGGGTCAAAATGATCAAGAATAGTGAGCAAAAATCCCAGAATCACACAGGGGGACCTAGTGAATGACCTACAGAGAGCTGGGACCAATGTTACACAGGCTACCATCATTAACACACTACGCCGCCAGGGACTCAGATACTCCAGTGCCACGCGTAACGGCGACACGCGTAGGGTGTCTGGGTCTTCTTTGCCCGCAGCCAGCACAGGTATATATCAGAGGTAATCTCTCTGGCCTCCAATTTTTGTACCACTCTTTTATTAGGTGTATTTTTCTCCATAGGTTCCATGGACTCCTTTGGAATCTTCTATGGGCTCCCTTTGCGCATTGTCTCTTTATTCAATGCTTATCCTAGAGCAACAGATTGATGTTGATGATTATCTGCTTAATTGTCGTTCTCAGTAGAGACTGTATGATTTCATCAGTGTATTTTGGGCACTTCTGTTCTCAGAGATATACTATCATGAAATATTGGTTCTTTAATTAATTTTTGGAACCATATTGGATAAGTTTGAGCTCTTTCCCTGGATATTTGACATCTCCCAAGGGGGACTTATACCATTTATTAACGTGCAAAGGTGAATGGGTTTGTTTCACAAACACTCCAATATAAAGCGGTTTCTTTATTGAGGTGTCACTTGTATAAGGCTGTGCTGCAGGTTTTTTTGTATAAGTGTCAGTGTTTGTATACACTTTTTAATTGGTTTTATTCCTGTATGTTCCTTTTTCTATTTTTCAATAAATATAGATTTTCAATAAATCTATGTTTGAGCATGGCTGATCCCAGATCTACACACACCTTTTCTCTTTTCTAGCTCTTTTCTAGATCAGTTTTGCACATCGAGAGACTGAAATTCTTGCCCATTCTTCCTTGCAAATCAGCTGCAGCTCAGTGAGGTTGGATGGAGAGCGTTTCTGAACAGAAGTTTTCAGCTCTTTCCACAGATTCCCGATTGGATTCAGGTCTGGACTCTGTCTTGGCCATTCTAACTCCTGGATACGGTTATTTTTGAACCATTCGATCGTACATTTTGCTTTCTGGTTGGGATCATTGTCTTGTTGGAAGATAAATCTCCGTCCCAGTCTCAGGTCTTTTGCAGACTCCAACAGGTTTTCTTCCAGAATGGTCCTGTATTTGGCTCCGTCCATCTTCCCATCAATTTTAACCATCTTCCCTGTCCCTGCTGGAGAAAAGCAGGCCCAGACCATAATGCTGCCACCACTATGTTTGACAGCGGGGATGGTGTTTTGAGTGTGATGAGCTGTGTTGCTTTTACGCCAAACATATTGTTTTGCATTGAGGCCAAAAAGTTAAATTATGGTTTCATCTGACCAGAGCACCTTATTCCACATGTTTGGTGTGTCTCCCAGGTGGCTTGTGGCAACCTTCAAATGAGACTTTTTATGGACATCTTTGAGAAATGACTTACTTTTTGCCGCTCTTCCATAAAGACCAGATTTGTGCAGTGTATGACTGATTGATTTCCTAAGGACAGACTCTCACACCTCAGCTGTAGATCTCTGCAGTTCATCCAGAGTGATCATGGGCCTTTTGGCTGCATCTCTGATAAGTCTTCTCCTTGTTCAAGATGAATGTAGAGGGACGGCCGGGTCTTGGTAGATTTGCAGTGGTCTGATACTCCTTTTCATTTCAATATGATCGCTTGCACAGTGCTCCTTGAGATGGTTAAAACTTTGGAAATCTTTTTGTATCCAAATCCATCTTTAAACTTCACCACAACGGTATCTCGGACCTACCTGGTGTGTTCCTTAGTCATCATGATGCTCTCTGCACTTGAAACAGAACCCTGAGACTATCACAGAGCAGGTGCATTTATACAGAGTCTTGATTACACACAGGTGGATTTTATTTATCATTACCAGTCATTTAGGACAACATTGGATCATTCAGAGATCCTCACTGAACCTCTGGAGTGAGTTTGCTGCATTGAAAGTAAAGGGGACGAATAATATTGCACCCCCCACTTTTCAGTTTTTTATTTGTTAAAAAAGTTTAAACTATCCAATAAATTTTGTTCCACTTCAAGTTTGTGTCCCACTTGTTGCTGATTCTTCACAAAGAAAGTGGAATTTATATCTTTATGTTTGAAGCTTGAAATGTGGCAAAAGGTTGAAAAGTTCAAGCGGGCCAAATACTTTCACAAGGCACTGTATATTGATTAAAGCATTAGATGAAAGGTGGTAATTCGTGCGCTGCCGTCTGTCTGTTGGTTCCAAGAAATCCAAGGAATCACAAGATGTTAAAAGCAATACCTTTAATGTCTAATTCTTATGCGTTTCGTGGTACTTCAGACCACTTCATCAGAGATTCACAAAGGTTTACAGACATATACAAAAAAAACAGGCTATAAATAGAACCTGGCGGTAGATGGCACTCCCATCATCCCATCCTGATGTCAATTATAATCAATTAGCATATTCTTTCAATCCAATGCACTTTTTTCAAGAGGAGAAAAAAAAAACAAACAAAAAAATGGTTACAGTCCCTATGGCAATTTTCCACATGTCCTTATTAGTTCAGCCATCTCAGAATCTGGATGACAATTAGATTCCAAAGGGAGGAATACATAATCGAGAATCAGGCTCCCATTATAAGAGTGAAGACATCCTAACCTTCAGGATTACATCAATCACCTGAATAGGTCGCTTATTTCATTCAATCCTTGCGGCACCAAGGTTTTAATTTATAAATCCAGTAAACCTCTCTCTGTGACAGCGTTCGATCTCTGTCAGGGATAGATTCATGTATGAAATCTATAGGTGTAACTTTGAAGGACACCTTTTTTTTGGGCAGCACAGTGGCTCAAGTGGTTAGCACTGGAGCCTTTGCAGCACTGGGGTCCTGAGGTCCTGGGTTACCACCAAGGACACTAAGGACAACATCTGCAGGGAGTTCTCCCCGTGTTTGTGTGGGTTTCATCTGGGCACTCTGATTTCCTCCCACATTGTAAAGACACACTGATAGCATATTTAGATTATGAGCTCCAAGAGAGACAGCAATCCTCATGTATGTAAAGTGCTAGGGAATTAATAGAGCTACATAAATGAATAAATATTATTTTGCATGATGTATTGTGCAGTGTTTAGACACTCCATTTGTCATTAATCCTTCTTTTACATTAAATCTGTGGGAGGATATCCATTGTTGTAATTTTTGTGTAGTCGTACCAACATATTGTTTACCGCAGTTTGCAACTTAGCAGATATATAACAAAGGATGACTGACAATTCAAATGGTAATTGATGGTGAAGGTATCATCCCCTATAATTATACCAAAAGATTTTTTGCCATCACAGATCATGTGGCAACATAAACATTTCTTTGCACCACACTTATAAGAACCAAGTTTATAATTTTTTTCTTTTTTTTTGGCTTATGCTTCAATAGTTGTTGTGACTCTCACAACAACATAAGGTAAGTGCAACAGCACACAATACAACACCCCGGTTACACCCGGATAAGACCCTATGTGCACTTTTCTACTTTTCTTCTAGTTTTCAAGGCACTGTATATGGAATGTGTCTGATTTTGTTGGTCTCTTTACCAATTCATTGCAGGGACACGTGTTTGATGTGTGGTCCTGCCATAGTTGTGCAATTCTGGCAAGAATGCTTGGTGCACATGTGAACTGCTCTACTTGCTGCCCTTATGTAGCTGTCCAGCCGCAGTTTCCTCAGAGTGGCAGCAAAGGTCATTGTCACCATACATCTGGTAAGCAACTTGTAGCCATCTCCTGTTGCTCATTGAATTTCAGCCTGCGCCACTCGTGGCACCTGTAAGTTAACACATATTGTGATGCTGTGGCACAGTGGCTCATGTGGCACAGATGTTTTTTTAGGTGTTGACATTTCCACGTGCACCAAGGCCTGTATGTAAGGACTGTGTCCTGTGGCCTAGTTTGTGCACATGTTATTTAAAGTGATCCTGACCCCACAAACCGACCCCCCCGCATCTTTCTACCTGTCCCTGCACCCCCTCTTATCATTTCTAGCCATCCCTTTTGCAGAAAAAATCGATTTTGTACAGTAGAGAAAAGTTTATATTTACCTCATTCTGTGTGAGTTCTCTGTTTCTGAAGAAGCCGCAATAGGCAGGCCTGTCTGCTGCTCCCTTGTAATTATGCACGCCCCTCTCTGCCTTGCTAAGAGCCTGGTCACATCATGAAAGGGGGTGGGGTCACAGGCATGACACGATTTAGCCCCGCCCCTTTCATGATCATCATTATGTGGGGTCAGGTTCTCTTTAAGTTTGACCACACGCCTTAATAATACCACTGAATCATGCCTTCACACACCCAACATGGTGATTTAACTTAAGAAGTGACTCCCAAACAACACATGAATGTCCCATGCGCAACTGTTTCCTTTGTATGTTCCAGGTGTGTAGGCATCCAGCCTTCCCATAAAACCGATGCCATACCGCAGTGTGTCCCAAAACATATTTATACACATTTAGATGTATGTAGGCCCAATCTAATATTTTGTCTTTTATCATATGCAGAACACGGCAATGTCTATTGCATCATCGGATTCAGGAGACAAGTAAGTGTACTGTTTGTAGACTTCATTTTAGAATTGTGTTTAATGTTTTTCACAAGGTGCTATTACATGTTTTCCACATGCACCGTCACATATGTTCTGCAGATGGGCTGAGTGTTTTCCCTGATCTCAACGTAACATATCATTCCCCCCTTTGTTCACTTTTGTGAAATGGCGTGCATCACTGTTTGCAACACATTTAGTACATACATGTGTTTTGCCCAACACATGTGAATATGTTGGCCATGTGTTTCTCACATGTTTACTTATAATGTTATCAATATTTATTATGTTTCATGTGCCTCACATCTTATATGGACCTTGCGTGCAATATTGATCAAATGTAAACATATGTGTTTGCCATATAAATTTGTCACCGTCCAACACCAAGGCAAACATGCTTGACACATACCTTTTGTGGTTTGTGGCCCTAAATTTATATGGACCACTGATATAACAGCTCTGCTTGTTGTAGCTGCAATTACATTGCCTTATTTTGGATAATGCGTTGAATATGCCACCAATTTTTTTTTTGCTCTACTAAAGATAGCACTTTAAAATGAATACAAATTTCCTGTGTGTTGGTCTGTGTGTGTTGATACTTTTTTCCAAGTTTTAACGTGTAGAAAAACACACCTTTTTTTTATGTATTTTTTCTAAAAACAGCACAAGAAGTTGCATAAAAAATCCCACAAAGTCTAGACACAGGCCAGTGTCATCTCACACCCACTGTAAGGTATTGTCATGGACCAAATATTTAGTGGCCAAATTGTAACCATTGAAGTTTTGACGTGTGTGTTTATGCTGATACATCACATATGTTGATGTTGCTTACTTGTGCAGGTGAAGGAGGCTTCTAAAGTGCGGGAGTGCTTCACGTACCGCATGAAGCAAACTATATTTAAATGCTCTAGTCCCAATGTGCAAAACCTTGATTGGAAAGTTTACCTTGACCTCCCGGTGTGTTGTTATTGTAGGTCCATGTTAAAAAAAGTAAATTAAACATTGTAGTGGTGGACGACAAACCCAAAGTGGATAATGAGACACTAATAAGTCTGGTAGAGACTCACACATCCATATGGGACCAAGGAGACCCCGGCCACCAGGATGTTGTGAAAAACAGGAAAATCTGGTCAACTTTTATCCTGCAGATGTTTCCCAACTTCAAAGGGCTTCCTTTGGAGTGTCAGCAGGAGATAGGTAAATTTTCAGGCAAACTTTGAACACATGAAACCTTATGTAGCATTATTTTTCAATGATAGCCGAACACTATCTGTGTGTTCTGTCTTAATAAATTTGCTGTCATGACTCATGCAGAGAGAAATGTGCATGTGCGGTGTAGGTCCACCAGTGATAGGTATGTTAGGGACTATAAGGATCAAAAAAAGTATAAAAGTGGTTCAGCCCCACACCCACTCCGACAGTATAAACACTTCATTCAACCAACTGATGTTTCTGCAAAAGACAGTTGAGGCTCGGACGCAAGTGGCCACAGATTATTAGGGTAGTTACCCTTTGTAACAGAAAAGAGGCAACTACATGCCTACTCATGGTTTTTGGTTTTACTAACCTTCCTAGCGTTATTCCCGAGCCTGACTCGGGGTTAACATTCACTACCAGAAGCGTTAACCCCGAGTCAGGCTCGGGCTTACCCGCGTTCGCGGCAGATGCGGTGAGAAAACCGCATCTGCCGCACTTGCCGCACTTGCCGCACTTGCGCCGCACTTGCGGCGCGGTTGCGGCGCGGTTGCGGCGCGGTTGCGGCGCGGTTGCGGTAATCTGCATAGGAACCAACCACCTCGGATGACCCTCATACACTGTTAACCCCTTTACGACTAATGACGAGTATACTCGTCATGAAAAGATGTCAGTTCCCGCATCATGACGAGTATACTCGTCATGGCTTTGAACTGTCACTGCTTCTAAACGAACAGTGACAGTTCAATTCTAAAAGCTGTCAGTGACAGCTGAGGGTCAGGGGCAGAGGTGTGGGGACCCTTGTTAGTGGCCCCCACACTCAGAGCGATGTGATCGGTCAGTCAATCTGACCGACCGATCACATCAAGATCGCGCAGGAAAGTGCTGAATGTCAGCACTTCCCTGCATGATCTCTGCAGGAGCCGGGCTGTCAGCTGTGCCCGGCTCCTGCACACATGCCCTGCCTGTGCCCGCTCTCCTCCATCCCGGTCTCCTATGTCGTCTCCCCGCTATGTCTGCAACCCCCCCCCTCATTCCCCCTGTTCCCTACTGTGTCCACCCTCCTTCCCTCCCTCATCCCTCCTGTCACCTACTGTGTCCGCCCCCCCCTGTCTCCCGCTGTCTCCGGCCCCCCGCCAAAGTACCGGTGACCGGCGGGGGGCCCTCCAGCAGCTGAAGGGGGGAGGGGGGTGCTGTCGCTATACAGCACCGCCGCCCTCCAGCAGCATTACACCGCCGCTTACCTACAGCGGCTCCCGGCGCCGGGCACGCAGGGCAGGAGGACGGTGTGTACTGTTGGCACCGCCCCCTTCTCCACTGCCGCTCCCCCAGCCCAGATGGTGTGGCCCTGGGTAAGACCCCCTGCATGATCCCCTGATCCCTGATCCCCCATCCCCTTGGGGAGGGATCCCTGATCCCCTATCCCCCTGGGGAGGGATCCCTGATCCCCCTGGAGGGGGATCCCTGATCCCCCATCCCCCTGGAGGGGGATCCCTGATCCCCCATCCTCCTGGAGGGGGATCCCTGATCCCCCACCCCCCTGCAGGGGAATCCCTGATCCCCCATCCCCCTGGAGGGGGACCCCT
The DNA here is from genome assembly GCA_033576535.1 of Allobates femoralis. Classification (NCBI taxonomy): domain Eukaryota; kingdom Metazoa; phylum Chordata; class Amphibia; order Anura; family Aromobatidae; genus Allobates; species Allobates femoralis. The sequence continues at coordinate 230,915,572 of JARQOC010000003.1, forward strand.
GATCCCCCATCCCCTTGCAGGGGGATCCCTGATCCCCCATCCCCCTGCAGGGGGACCCTTGATCCCCCATTCCCCTGCAGGGGGATCCCTTATCCCCCATCCCCCTTCAGGGGGACCCCTGATCCCCCATCCCCCTGCAGGGGGATCCCTGATCCCCCATCCCCCTGCAGGGGGATCCCTGATCCCCCCTCCCCCTGGAGGGGGACCCCTGATCCCCCATTCCCCTTCAGGGAGACCCCTGATACCCCATCCCCCTGCAGTGGGATCCCTGATCCAGTAGATCACTATGCCCAAGTTGTCAGATCGCTTTCTACATCTTGATCCCTGCATGGGGATTGAGCTGCAGAAAGCGATCTGACAGCTCGGGCGCAGTGATCCAGTGGACCCCTGATCCCCCATCCCCCTGCAGGGGGATCTCTGATCCAGTAGATCACTGTGCCCAAGTTGTCAGATCGCTTTCTACATCTTGATCCCTGCATGGGGATTGAGCTGCAGAAAGCGATCTGACAGCTCGGGCGCAGTGATCCACTGGATCACTGCGCCCGAGCTGTCAGATCGCATTCTGCAGCTCAGTCCCCATGCAGCGGGATTCCCCTGCATGGGGATCAAGATGTAGAAAGCGATCTGACAACTTGGGTACAGTGATCTACTGGATCAGGGATCCCCCTGCAGGCCCAAGCTGTCAGATCACTTTCTGCAGCTTGCTCTCCATGCAGGGGATTCCCCTTGCATGGGGATCGAGCTGCAGAAAGCAATCTTGCAGCTCCGGCACGGCACCCGGGCTGCCAGATTGCTGCTCTGCAGTCCGATCCTCCTGCATGAGGATCGAGCTGCAGAAAGCAATCTCGTAGCCTCGGCGCTGCATCCGGGCTGCCAGATCACTGCTCTGCAGTCCGATCCTCCTGCATGGGGATCGAGCTGCAGAAAGCGATCTGACAGCTCGGGCGCAGTGATCCACTGCACAGTGATCCGGGCTTTCAGACCACTGTGCCCAAGCTGTCAGATCACTTTCTGCAGCTTGCTCTCCATGCAGGGGATTCCCCTTGCATGGGGATCGAGCTGCAGAAAGCGATCTCGCAGCCTCGGCGTTGCACCTGGGCTGCCAGATCGCTGCTCTGCAGTCCAATCCGTCTGCATGCAGATTGCGCTGCAGAAAGCGATCTCACAGCCCCGGTGCAGTGATCCACATAGTGGATTACTGCACCCGGGCTGTCAGATCGCTACTTTGCAGTCTGATCCTCCTGCATGGCGATCGTGGGACCTTCGTTGTGGACTACGTCGGAGGCAATTGAGCGTCGTGGGACCTTCGTTGTGGACTACGTTGGATCTTTTTATAATAAAGATGGAGTCTGAATTTTGTTTTTTTTTTTTTCAAAATAAAAATATTTTTCTCTGTGTGTATTTATTGACTACTTACCAGAGATTCCTAATGGCGGGTCTAACATTGGCCCAATATTATGAATCTCGGGCTTAGTGCCAGCTGGCAATAAAAAGCTGGCATTAACCCCTTTATTACCCAGTTTGCCACCGGCACCAGGGCAACTGGAAGAGCATGGGTACAGCGCCAGAAAATGGAGCTTCAATGAATGCGCCATTTTCTGGGGCGGCTGCGGGCTGCAATTCGCAGCATGGGGGGCCCAGAAAGCTTGGGCCTTTCCATGCTGAGGATTCCAGCCCCCAGCTGCCTAGTTGTACCTGGCTGGGCCAAAAATATGGCAGAGCCCTACGTCATTTTTTTTTTCTAGAATTAGCTCTAGAAATAAAAAAAAAATGGGCTTCGCTGTATTTTTGGTTGCAGCCAGGTACAATGAGGCAGCTGGGGGTTGGTGGCAATCCGTAGCTGCCAAGTTGTACCTGGCTGGACCAAATATAGGGCGGAGCCCCACGTCGTTTTTTTTTTCTTCTAGAATTAGTTCTAGAAATAAAAAAAATGGGCTTCGCTGTATTTTTGGTTGCAGCCAGGTACAACGAGGCAGCTGGGGGTTGCTGGCAGTCTGTAGCTGCCAAGTTGTACCTGGCTGGACCAAAAATATGGCGAAGCTCCACATCATTTTTTTTTTCTAGAATTAGTTCTAGAAATAAAAAAAAGCCTTCGCTGTATTTGTAGCCAGCCATGTACAACTTGGTAGCTGGCTGACTGGAATCCTCAGCGTGGAGAGACTCAAATGTTGTGGGTCCCCCACGCTGCAAATTTCAACCCACAGCCACCGAAGAAAATAGCGCATTCATTAGAGGCGGCATTTTCTGGTGCTGTACCCCAACTCTACCAGTTGCCTTTGTGCTGGTGGCACACGGGTTCTCCATATGCCACATGGTGTCCGCTAACAATTTCAATAGAAAATTAGCTCCAATTGTTAGCGGAAACCATGTCGGGTATGGAGAGCCCCTCCCTGTGTGCTTGAACATTGGAGCTCCCCCACAAGTGACCCCATTTTGGAAACTAGACCCCCGAAGGAACGTATCTAGATGCATAGTGATCACTTTGAACTCCCAGATGCTTCACAAATTCATCCATAAAAATGAAAAAGCACGTTTTTTTTCCACAAAAAGTTTATTTTTTCATTTTTACGGATCAATTTGTGAAGCACCTGGGGGTTCAAAGTGCTCACTATGCATCTAGATATAATCCTTTGGGGGTCTAGTTTCCAAAATGGGGTCACTTGTGGGGGAGCTCAAATGTTTAGGCACATAGGGGCTCTTCATATCCTACAAGGTGTCCGCTAACAATTCCAATTGTTAGTGGACACCATGTTGCGTATGGAGAGCCCCTGTGTGTCTCCACATTGGAGCTCCCCCACAAGTGACCCCATTTTGGAAACTAGACCCCCAAAGGATTATATCTAGATGCATAGTGAGCACTTTGAACCCCCAGATGCTTCACAAATTGATACGCAATAATGAAAAAAGAAATTATTTGTGGAAAAAAAGTGCTTTTTCATTTTTACGGATGAATTTCTGAAGCATCTGGGGGTTCAAAGTGCTCACTATGCATAAAGATATGTTCCTCTGGGGGTGTAGTTTCCAAAATGGGGTCACATGTGGGGGAGCTCCAATGTGGAGACACACGGGGACCCTCCAAACGCGACATGGTGTCCGCTAACAATTTGAGCTCATTTTCCATTCAAATTGTTAGCGGACACCATGTCGCGTATGGAGGGTCCCCGTGTGTCTCCACATTGGAGCTCCCCCACAAATGACCCCATTTTGGAAACTAGACCCCCTAAGGAAGGTATCTAGATGCATAGTGAGCACTTTGAACCCCCAGATGCTTCACAAATTCATTCATAAAAATTAAAAAAACACTTTGTTTTCACAAAAAAATTCTTTTTGCCTACATTTTTTCAGTTTCACATGGGCAAAGGGATAAAATACATCCAAAAATTTGTTGGGCAATTTCTCCTGAGTACACCGATACCTCATATGTGATCATAAACCACTGTTTGGGCGCACGGCAGGGCTCAGAAGTGAAGGAGCGCCATTTCACTTTTTGAACGGAAAATTGGCTCTAAAATTCAAATTGCGCTCCTTCCCTTCTGAATCCTGCCGTACGCCCAAACAGTGGTTTATGACCACATATGAGGTGTACTCAGGAGAAATTGCCCAACAAATGTTAGGATGCATTTTATCCTGTTGCCCATGTGAAAATGAAAAAATTGAGGCTAAAAGAACATTTTTGTTAAAAAAATTAAAATGTCCATTTTTTCCTTCAACTTTATTTTAGTTCCTGTGAAGCACCTGAAGGGTTAATAATCATCTTCAATATAGTTTTGAGTAGCTTAAGGGGTGCAGGTTTTGGAATGGTGTCACTTTTGGGTGTTTTATGTCATGTACACCCCTCAAAGAGACTTCAAATGTGATGTGGTCACTAAAAAAAATGGTTTTGTAAATTTTGCTGGAAAAATGAGAAATTGCTGATGAACTTTGAACCCTTATAACGTCCTACCAAATTTTTTTTTTTCTTCCAAAATTGTGCTGATGTGAAGTAGACATGTGGGACATGTTATTTATTAACTATTTTGTGGCACATAACTCTCTGGTTTAGCAGAATAAAAATTAAAAATTTGAAAATTGCTAAATTTTCAAAATTTTTGCCAAATTTTTTATTTTTTCACAAATAAACGCAAAAATTATCAACCTAAATTTAATACTAACATGAAGCCCAATATGTCACGAAAAAACAATCTCAGAATCGCTAGGATCCGTTGAAGTGTTCCAGAGATTTTACCTCATAAAGGGAGAGTGGTCAGAATTACAAAAAATGGTCCGGTCATTAAGCTGCAAAGTGACTCGGTCCTTAAGGGGTTAATATGTGCCCCTGCAGCCTAGTAAACCATTAGCAGCACTGTTGTTGTGTGAAAAGTGGCTGCAGTAGAAGTGAGATAATGATTTTATACACTTACATGCCTGCGTACTTGAGGCCGTCTCCCTGTGTGTGCTGGCACTTGTGGGCTGTGCTCATCATGTCTGCTCTCCCCTCCCTTATGCACGCCCCCTCTCAGCCTGCTATAGTGATGTGAGGCTGATTGCGTCATAAAGGGGCGGGGCTACCGGGATGCCGCGATTTAGCCCCGCCCCTTTACGACGCAATCAGCCTCACATCACTATAGCAGGCTGAGAGGGGGCGTGCATAAGGGAGGGGAGAGCAGACATGATGAGCACAGCCCACAAGTGCCAGCACACACAGGGAGACGCCCAGAAGTACGCAGGCATGTAAGTGTATAAAATCATTATCTCACTTCTACTGCAGCCACTTTTCACACAAAAACAGTGCTGCTAATGGTTTACTAGGCTGCAGGGGCACATATTAACAGTGTATGAGGGTCATCCGAGGTGGTTCCCTTTACTATGCAGATTACCGCAACCGCGCCGCAACCGCGCCGCAAGTGCGGCGCAAGTGCGGCAGCTATGTGGCAAGTGCGGCAGATGCGGTTTTTTACCGCATCTGCCGCGAACGCGGGTAGCCCGCTTTTAGCAAAAAATTCAAGACCTAAACAGACCGCCAGGGAGGCTACCAGGACATTCTGCAGTATGCCGGCCGTTGATCTGGATGTTGTGGAGAGTGCTGGTGAAGGGCCCAGCACAAGGGACCAATGCAACGAAATCTTACCATCAGAACTCAGCCAACCTGAGCCACAGTTAACACGGTCAGAAGCAACCATCACCACAGCTGCTAATGATCCTGTGTCTTTCAGAGCCTGTGTGACTCATCCAAGGCGCTGAACACTGGTAAAGGAAGTCATGGATATGTTGCTTCTCAATGGACTACATCAGCTGCAGGATGAACACAGTGCGGTTGCAGAACAATGCTATTCAGCAACAGATTGACAATCTCAGGCAGAAAAACTCCATTCCCGGGAGCAGTGAGTGGCATCTCCTGATGTCCTCTTATGTGCCAGTCCTATCCACCATGGATCCAGATCATTGGTTCAATTTCGTTGCAGTTGAACAGACTCATTGCCAAGTTCTGCCGGAATAGTACTGCATACACCACCATTGTGTCCAATGACGCATCTCATGATGTAGCATAACTTATGGATCAGGCCTTGTGCCGAAATAAATGTTTTGTTGCATGCAGAAACACACACATGATATTAAAGAATGTCAGTTTGTTTGGCAACATGTGTTGGTGGAATTTTGAAATGACTTGTTTTCGGATATAATAACATGTTCTGCAATCATATGGCCATATAATTTCCAAAACAACATAAATATGTGGACCAGAAAAGCCAGGTTTTAAGGTGTGGATTGTAAACATTTGCCAGGTTGACCATACAAACCATGGGGATCACACATCAGTGAGAATGCCTACATATAGCTGGTGTTTTGGTTGGCTAACATTACATTACCAAGCTTAAACAAAGGCAATAAATGAGCCAGATTGTCAGATAAATATGTATGAAAACATTGAAATCACCCTATATTCGGCCTGGCCAACACAGAACACCGGGACTACATGTTTATTTAGGCCATGTGGAAGTTTTGGCCCACTCATGTGTTGATGACATGCCTACTGCAATATTGTTACATTTAGAGATAAAAACAAAGACATGCAGCAAGTGCACATCTCACTGTTCAGTATGTGATTACAATATGAAAATAACTGTTAATGGACAGTACATTTACCACTAATGTGTTGGTGGAAGGAACACAATTTCAACTCAAGCCCGGTTTGGTTATAACACTCACGGACGAGTGTAATTCACCAAGGGGGGGTGTGGCGCTCCTATGGCAAGGTGCCACAGGGAGGTACTTCACCCCAAACAAAAGGTGTAGTCCCTCTGTAGTCATGGATATGGGGTTCTTGCAGAGTCTGTCATAAGCACCCATACAATAGGCCACCTTAGAATAGGGGACTGGATATTAAGTAGGTCCCAGGGGGGTGGAGGCTAGAGTAAAGCAGGAGACTTAGAGTGACATTTAGTCAGTCAGAAGAAGGACAGTGCTGAGGAAACAGCAAAGGCGGACCTCAGGAGACGGCATCCGTGTCAGGAGGGCACCTCTTTGGAGAGGGGTGATCCAGACACAGGAGGGGACAATCCAGGATCGGTTGTAGCCGGTTGGGGAGTCTGGGGTCATCACTGGCATACCAGAGCCACGACAGTGAGTTGGTCTATCCCTGACTGCAAACCGACAAGCTGTGAGACCGACATAAGGAAGCCATAGCGCCAAGGACTGAATCCCTACCTCTGTCCCAAATTGGGTCCAGGACACTTTAGGGAAAGGACCAAATTCCGGTGGCGGGAGGATTAGCTTGCTGTCGCTTTCATCTGTACCGGTAAGGAACCGACTGTACCTAACAGTAACAGACCAGGGGACTGGCGAAAGGGCTCTTCAGTGTGGTCAAAGAGAGTTAAAGAGGAACCCAGACCCAGAAAGCTATCAAAAAGGTACCACAGAGAGACTCTGCAAAGTTACCTTAAAATCTGTGGCTACTTACCCTCATAAACCAGACTGTACTGTGTACTTCAACATCTGCCCGGTACCAGTAAAGAAACGTTTGAGTTGAAGTGGTGTCTGTGCTCCTTTCCTCCGTCGCCCCGAGTGCTCCCACAGCATCAAAGAGGTAAGGACAATGACTCCCCTCTTCCACTCCCGCTGCCCTGAGGTAAAGCTCCACCTGTGGGGAGCTGTACGAGCTAAACCTCCATCGCCTCAGCGGCCAGCTGCAGCGCTGGTATCTACATTACCAGGGACCACAGGTGGCGCCACGTTACCATTCCCCCATCCATCATCCATCATCATCTTCCCCCTCACCATCCCTGCCATTGAGAGTCCAGGCCACAGAACCGGGAACCGACCAGCCGTGATCCCCCATCGAAGTAACCATTAGTCCCGGTATCCGAGTACCCAGTACCCTGTCGACCAACTCGAGTAGTACATTCACTTTCACAGTGTTTTTTATATATACTGCGAAAGTGAAATAAAAATAACATACTCACCTATCCGACGGCTGTCCCCGGGACCAAAAAAGAACACATCCGATAGGTTGCCAGGACCTTAACTCTGTTGGCCATTCAGATGACCGGTAGCGATCAGGTGGTGGGTGACATCACATACCTCCTGATCGCTACTGGCCATCTAATTGTTCATCAGACTTAAGGTCCTGGCAGCCCATCGGATGTGTTCTTTTTGGGTCCCAGGACAGCCGCCATGAGTATGTTATTTTTAACACCTTTTATTAACTTATATTTCACTTTCGCAGTGTACATAGATGCACTACGAAAGTACTCGCATTTCCCATTGACTTACAATGGGCTCGCTACTCGTAACGAGTACCCGAGTACTAGGACCTACTCGTTACGAGTATAGGGAGTCCGAATATTTCACTACTTGATCATCCTTAATCACAATCTCTCTTTCTTCTTTTTTGCTTTCTTTTTTATGTCACTGCCTGATGTCATGGTAATTACGTCACACTACATGGTAATCCATGGTATTACACATAAAATTATCTTTGCCCACACGCAGTGGTGTAACGATCGTGGTCGTAGGGGTCGCGGTTGCGATGGGGCCCGGACCTATAAGGGGCCCGGGCCGCCCACAGCCCCCTTCGACCGCTGATCCCAGCGCCATTCCCCCTTCCTTCACATGGATGTGCGTCTCCAAGCACGCACATCCATGTGACTGCGTGGCCAGTGTGTCGGAGGGGAGGCGGCGGTGCCGGCGCCAGTCTGCGTACATGCAGGCTGGTGTCGGCGGTGTGTGTGGCCACTCCGGCACTCTGGCTTTCACTCTGTGAGGTAGCGGCGACGGCTGCTTTTTGTCTACGGCTGGGAGCCCGAGCATGGCCGTGACCGCGCCTCCTTCGGTGGTGCTGAGCGCTGCTGGGCACGTACATCCAGGCTCCCGGGGGCGGCAGTGAGTGCCGGATGGAGGTGCATGGACAGGCAGGAACTGATCTGTCTGCCGTGGGTATTTGAGCTGTTCCTGAAGCACCTGGTGCGTGGGCGGGCTGCACCAAGCTGAGGCAGCTGTACATCACCCCGGTGGTGTTCATGGTGGAGCAGGTGCGGGTGCTGAGGGCCATCCAGCAGGGCTTCAACCGCTTGCAAGCTGCTCACCAGGAGGGACTTAGAGACCCTGTAACAGGTCAGAGACAATGTTCTGTGCCCCTGCCTCATATACTGTGTGCCCTCCCCATATACTGTACCCCCCTATACTGTGTGCCCCCCATGCCGTGCCCTCCCCATATACTTTGTGACCCCTCCCCATACTGTGTATGCCCACCCCATATACTGTTCCCCCCTTACTGTGTTGCCACTCCTCAGAGGTGTAACAACCACGGTTGCAGGAGTCGCAGGTCCGACCAGGCCTCAAGGTACAGGGACCCTGCGACCCCTGGCTACACCCGCTTCACATGGATGTGCGTCCCTGGGGACGCACATCTATGTCCCCAGGCGGCTGACCACGGCTGCTGGATGTGTAAAGTCCGGCAGCACGTTCTCTCTCTGCCCCCTGCCGTTGTCCTGGCCAATCACAGGCCCGGCGGCCAATCACAGGCAAGTCGGCGAATGACATCAGCTACTGGCCTGTGATTGGCTGCTCAGGCGGCTAGTGGCCTGTGACTGGCCAGAACAGCGGCACCGTACACTAATGGCATCCGAGGCAGGGAGATGACTGCGGTGCTGTGCTCCTCCGTGCTCCTGCAGGCTAAGAGAGGTGCCGGTGGGGTGGACCTGTGAGTAATGTTCCTGTGTCTGTGTGTATGTGTCCCTGTGTGTATGTGTCCCTGTGTGTGTTTCTGTGTGTGTGTGTGTCCGTGTACGTGTCCCTGTGTGCATGTCCGTGTCTTGTGTGTGTGTGTATGTGTCCCCGTGTGTGTGTGTGTATGTGTGTGGGGAGGATGTATGCTATATTTAGGGCTATGAGGCTGCATTATTACATTATGCTATATGAAGGGCTGTGACGCTGTCTTATATTATATGGAGAGCTGTGACGCTGCATTATAATATATAAAGGGCTTTGACACTGCATTATATTATCTGAAGGGCTGTGACACTGCATTATTTTATCTAGAGGGCTGTGACACTGCATTATATGATCTGGAGGGCTGTGAGGCTGCATTGTATCATATAAAGGGCTGTGACACTGCATTATATAATGTGAAGGGCTGTGACAATGCATTACATTATCTGAAGGGCTGTGACACTACATTATATTATCTGGATAGCTGTGAGGCTTCATTATATTATATAAATGGCTATGATGCTGCATTATATTATGTGAAGGGCTGTGACGCTGCATTATATTATGTGAAGGGCTGTGACGCTGCATTATAATATATAAAGGGCTGTGACGCTGCATTATATTATTTGGAGGGCTGTGAAGCTGCATTATATTATATAAAGGGCTGTGACGCTGCATTATATTATGTGAAGGGCTGTGACGCTGCATTATATTATATAAAGGGCTGTGACACTGCATTATATTATGTGAAGGGCTGTGACACTGCATTATATTATCTGGAGGGCTGTGAGGCTGCATTATATAATATAAAGGGCTGTGACGCTGCATTATATTATGTGAAGGGCTGTGACGCTGCATTATATTATATAAAGGGCTGTGACGCTGCATTATATTATGTAAAGGGCTGTGACACTGCATTATATTATGTGAAGGGCTGTGACACTGCATTATATTATCTGGAGGGCTGTGAGGCTGCATTATATTATATAAAGGGCTGTGACGCTGCATTATACTATATGGAGGGCTGGGACGCTACATTATAGTCTATGGAGGGCTATGAGGCTGCATTATACTATATATGGCGGGCTGTGAGGCTGCAATTTACTATAATGGAAGGCTAGGATAAGTGCATATTCCAGGAGGAGGACCATATATAGCAGGATGAGGGACATCAATACATAATGAAGGGGAGAGAAGTTCAATTTGTGAGTCTTTATAGGATTTAGAATGTTAAATTGGGCCCATACATCTGACCAATATGGGTGCGCAGGGGAAGGGAGGGGCCCAGGTCCATATTTCGCACTGGGGCCCTTCGGACTCTAGTTATGACACTGCCCACACATGTTCAAAAGATGCAGTTGCAACTTGTATTAATAACAGCAGAAGTTAACACGATGGCACACTGCAATTTTTAAAGAAATATTTCTATGACACCAGTAGCGTTCTGTGCAAAATTTTTCAGACCTGTCGTTAAGCGAATGCTTCATGTAATGCTGCATACTTGCTTAGATTTTTTTAAACAAATCTACATGTACAGCTGTTCAAACTTATAAAAAAAGTGCTGTCACTGCAAAGCGATGCATGATTTAGCAAGTGTTCTAAAACTTTATATCCTGCAGTAGTTACTGTGTTATTTAATGCATAGAAAAAAGTTATCAGCAAAAAGCTATACTGCAAACGTGATGGTGACATCTCCAGAATGAGAATGACATGAATACCTGCAAAAGAAGGCCTTATAGCCAAACTTAGCCTAGGGTCACACCAGCGTTTACCACTGCGTTCAGGGGGATTCCGTTTAAAACATAGAATTTTTCAGCGTTCACACCGGACAGCCCCGGATCACAAAAAACATGGTGTGGAGCCCGCCTTAGTGGTGCAGGAAGCGCATTCAGAAAATAATGAACGTCAATTAGAGCTCAGTTATTTTGCTGCGCTTTCGCCATTCTACTTTAAAAAATGCATCACAAATGGATTGGTATTTACACAATCCATTTGTGATGCTTTTTCACTGTGCTTTCCATACCACAAACACAGCAATTAATTACCTTCTCCAGGCATTTCACGGTGATGTCTTCCTCTCGGGCACCGTATAGGACCTGCAGGTACGGTACTAACAGGACCTGACCATGTCACTCAGCCTGAGATTCACATGGTCCAGTCCTTTTGAGTTACTGCATGTCCTGCTGGTGCTCGGACTTAACCCATAGCTGTGGCTCACCATGGGATCGCTTGGGAGTATAATAAAGTATGTGTGTCTCTGTGTGTGTTTGTCTGTCTGTGTCCCCTCTATGAAATAGTACTGTGTTTTTGCTTTGAAAAAGCAAAAGCGCAGCACTTAGAAAATGGAGCAAAAAAAACAACACAAATGGATGATGGATTTGCGATGCTTTTTTGACAAAAAAGAAGATCCATTATTGCTGCAGAAACTGCACCAAAAACGGATCAATAATAACGGAGCACAAACGCTCTCTGTGAATGAGCCATTAAGAAGCAGGTAGAACTTACGAACATCTTCCCTACAACAATAAAGGTATATTCAAAATAAGGATTTTCCAGCAGTCAAAACTGTAAAGACCTCGTTACACGGGGCAACATCTTCGGCCATATCGCCGGCAATTGAGGGGCGTGGCCAAGTTGTGTCGACATCGCCAGAGAGTTGCCATGTATAACAGGGTGATTTCAATGGCGATTGTTGCTTCAGCAACATACCTAGGTTTCAGGACAATATCCTGAAACTTGGCGATGCTGCTCAGGCGATCTGCCTGCATCACCCGGTCTGACTTGGCAACAGCGATGTTGCTGGCTATTTCCCCCATAGCCTCCCATGTTAAGGATCGCTGCCTGGGTTGAGTTTAACCTTGGCAGCGATAGTTGCTAGCAACATCGCTGATGAGTTGCCGGCGATGTCTCCTCGTCTGACAGCTCATCAGTGATGTTGGAGAGCGGCCAAAAACATGCGCGCTCCCGGGAGTTGCCGGCGATGTTGCCAGCGATGTGGAACTGTGTGACGGTACCTTTAGTTTTCTACTGGTAACTGCTACAGGAAACTCCTCTATGTTGAAGAGATTTTGGAGGAGTTTTGCACTTCTTGCAGTCAATTTAAAGGGTTTTCCAGAACTTTTTTGTCACTTTTTGGTTATGTGCAAATAACATCTTAAAATCAGCCAAAACCCAACAGTTTTTTTAAACAGAAGACGCTTCAGGAAACTCTGGAGATTTTTTGGGTGAGGCTGGTAATCACCAGTTTGTCATTAGTGTGTTCCGCCTGGCTGAGACTTTTGTGGTATCTAGGATTAGAAAGTCTCATTAAGGGTAGAGGCACACTGAGGGCGTGAAAAACAGAGCGTTTTGTACGCTAGCCATTTCTGCGACTGCATCGCGTATTTGTCCGCGATCGCGGTGCGAGTTGTGTGCGAGTGCAGTGTGAGTGCGTTTTTTCAGTCACAAACAGCGATCCGTGTGTAAAGTGTTTTTGAGGCATGGAGGCATGCAAGTGCACTTCAGAATTGGAATCAGCTTGTACTTCCTGTTCTGCTGATCACGTACTAGCGTATTTCGCGCATGTAACTCGCCTCATCTCCTGTTTTAATGCTAGAAAAATACGCACCCATTGACTTTCATTGCCCGCACGCACGCTGAAATTGCACACAAACGCAGCATGCTGCGAGTGGAATCTCATTTCCGGCGACATGCGAGAGGCAGCCGCGGAAAACGGATCACTGTGCCCTGGCCAACTTCTTAAGGGCAGTGCGAGTGACATGCGTTTTTTCCCGGCGTGAGACTCACGCGAGTCTCACGCCAGTGTGCCTCCTGCATAATTAGCAGAATCACAGGTCCTCTTTGGATTCACTCAGTGATTAACATGAGTAGAGATTATATTTTCATTTGGTGTTGAAGGGGTTAAGAGTTCCTTTTAGATACTGCTGAGATTAAATATAGCTCTTATCTCAGTTACCACTCCCTTTCATTATTTAAACTCACTCCTTTCTCTCTCATGTGATAGTCCTTCTATACTGACCTCCCAAGAGAAATTGTCTTAGTGGAAGCTGGGGAATTTGTTGTTTTACTCCCATTTGTTTGTCTCTCTCCCAGTGTTATCTTAATGTAGTAGTAAAACTAGTGTCTTGCTGTCCTATTCACTAGCCAGATCTAGCCTAGGGTTTATCCAGGGCTTAGGCACGTGATCGCACAGGGAGGAAAGGACCAATGTTAGGGACTGCAGGGATTAGTCTCAAGTGTGTGATTAGGGGTCACTCCCTATCATCAGTGGCCCCTGTTACCTATTCCTTGTTTTTCCCTTTTTTTTTGTGCTGCAACCTGGGCATCTCTTCGCTCTGTCATGAAACAAGTTTTTTTTTTAAGTTTTTTTCATGATTTTTGTGACTTTTTTTCCAGTCATTTTTTCATTCCATTTAAGGGTAAGTTCACACATACAGTTTTAACCTCGGTTTAGCAGCGAAAACCGCCGGCGGTTTAGCATTTATTTAAATTTATGTAAATCCTTAGCAGCTTTAGGACTTACAAGTAACCCTATGCAATTTAGAAACCGCTGTGCACACATAGTCAGTTTATGTGAGCGGATCCGCCAGCGGTTGAGCGGTTTCTGAGCGGTTTAGCAGCATACAACATGTCAATTCTTCCCAGCGGTTTTGGATCGGTTCCATGAACAAAATCCTTCATAGAAAACCGCTGGAAAAACCGCTGGGAAAAAACGACTATAAACCGCTGTGCACACGCTGTAAAAAAACGCCGGAAAACCGCCGGAACACAGCTGGAGACTTCAGAGCTCAGAACTGATAATTTCCAGCGGTTTTCTGACGGTTTGAACGCCACTAAACCTTCCTGTGTGAACTTACCCTAATAGAGGAAACCACTTATATTTCCAAGCAAAAATAATGAAAAACTATCCAAATAAAACACCCGGTAATTTTCTCAGGATGTTTTGAGTTCCCATTTACTTGTTTTGCAAACACAAAGCACCTTCTGAGCAGAACCTCCCCGAGGAATTAACTAAATTTTAAAGTCCTATGAAAGATAGAAGTGCAGCACATGGTAGTTTAAAATCTAATATCAGTGGTTAGCACCGTTGCTGTGCAACTCTGGAGTCCTGGATTTAATCCCACAAAGGACAATATCTATAAGGAGTTTGTATAATCTACCCATATCTGTGTGGGTTTCCTCCAGGTACCCACATTTCCTTCCATCCCATAAAGAAGTACTAATAGAGAATTTGACTTCACTACCCCTGAGGAAGTCACTCTTTTGCATGGGGTCCTCTTCCCTCTCCCCTTTTTTATGATCCTACTTAGTTAATTCTCCTTTATTGTTTGCCATAACTGTGTAATCACGGGATTACAGTCATTAGGGCCCCTTCTTTTGCCTGTGCATACACTTAGTCTTTAGACTTAATTTTTTTTTTTTGTTATTTATTCATTCTGTTGATTGTGCCAGTTTATATTTGTCTACACTATTTGGGCTAAGTTGCTTTGTATACTTTTTAAGCTTTATTCCATGTATGATGTATGAGCACTTCTTATGACAGCCTATTGGTGGGAGTTACTTTGTGTGTTCTAGAGGTCAAGGTATGGGTGTTGTCCTTTATCTTATACATCCTGTGTGCATTTTTGATACAGCCTCTGTACTTTTTAAATGATTTTAATATGTGCCACCATGCCTTTTCTTTGAGTTGAATAATAAAATATATTTAATGGTATTTCAGTGATTCCATTCTTACAACATCTTGTTGCATCCTGTTATATATGTCCCCCATCCTGGTATATATGATCCCCATCCAGAAATATATGTTCCCTATCATGGATCCAACAATTCACCTGGTGCACCCGGTAACTGATTTAGACTTGTAAGTGGGGCAGCGCATGATGTCACTACCATTGGGATTTAGCTACATGCTGACATCAACTGTGTGCTAATCCAAAATGAATATTCACTGCCCAGGATTATAGGTGCGGAGAGAGGTGAATATTCATTTTCTTCAATAGCAAAATGCCGCTTTACACACACCAACTTCTGAACAGATCTCTGGTTGTAGTGAAATCATGGACACATTGTTCCATTTTGTGGCTGTGTACAAATGTAACAATGTGTCCATGATTTCACTGCAACCAGAGATCTGTTCAGAAGTTGGTCACAGAAGTTGGTGTGTGTAAAGCGGCCCAAACACATGTGCAGAAAACTGGCAACTGGGGCGATCATGTGTGTTCACTATTAAGGTAAATCAATATTCACTGCTCCACGTACCTAAAATCCCAGCTGTGTACAGAAGTGAATACTCATTTATGGATTAGTTGACAATTGATGACAGCATGCTGGCTAATCCTGGCATCTTCAGTGTTGAGGGGTGAGTGATATTATGGGTGTTGGGAGCAGTAAATATTAATTTTTATTTTAAATATCAAACCTATGTGATTGCTGACGGATTTCTGCAGTAGCTGCTGAAGACAAGTGCCACAACTGCATTGCTGACAGACCTGCCAAAGCCAGCGGAACTCTGTTTATGCCTTCTGTTAATTCAAATGAATATTCACTGCTCCCCACACCCATAATTATGTCAATCTCTTGGGTCTAGCTTCAGTGATGAGAGGTAGATGGGATTATGAGCATAGTGAGCAGTGAACAATCATTTTGTTAAATAGAGGCAGGGCTGGCTCCAGGTTTCCCGAGCAATACAATCTCAGTGGGCCCCCTTTAACACATACCACAATTAAAAATTTAATATAGAAGCTGTGGGCTGTGTATATATAATATAAAGGCTCCTGGGTGGGCTATATATATAATATAGAGGCTGTGCAGGGCTGCATATATAATAGAAGCTTCTGGGCTGTACATATAATGTGGAGACTGCGGAGCTGTATAAATAGTATAGTGGCTGATGCTGGGCTGTATATTTAATATAGAGGCTGCAAGCTGTATATATTTGGTCGCTGTGCTGTATATACATAATAAAGAGGATCTGAGCAGTGTATATTATTTGAAAGCTGCTGCTGGGCTGTATACAGTTGTGGCAAAAAGTATTGACACCCCTGCAATTCTGTAAGATAATACACAGTTTCTTCTTGAAATTGATTGCAATCACAAATTCTTTGGTATTATTATCTTCATTTTGTCTTCAATGAAAAAGCACAAAAAGAATTGTCCTAAAGCCAAATTGGATATAATTCCACACCAACATAAAAAGGGGGTGGACAAAAGTATTGGCACCCTTAGAAAAATCATGTGATGCTTCTCTAATTTGTGTAATTAGCAGCACCTGTAACTTACCTGTGGCACCTAACAGGTGTTGGCAATAACAAAATGACACTTGCAGCCAGTTGACATGGATTAAAGTTGACTCAACCTCTGTCCTGTATCCTTGTGTGTACCACATTGAGCATGGAGAAAAGAAAGAAGACCAAAGAACTGTCTGAGGACTTGAGAAACCAAATTTTGAGCAAGCATGAGCAATCTCAAGGCTACAAGTCCATCTCCAAAGACCTGAATGTTCCTGTGTCTTCAAGAAGTTTAAAGCCCATGGCACTGTGGATAACCTCCCTAGATGTGGACGGAAAAAAAAAAATTGACGAGAGATTTCAACGCAAGATTGTGCGGATGGTGGATAAAGAACCTCGACTAACATCCAAACAAGTTCAAGCTGCCCTGCAGTCTGAGGGTTCAACAGTGTCAACCCGTACTATCCGTCGGCTTCTGAATGAAAAGAGACTATATGGTAGGATACCCAGGATGACCCAACTTCTTACCCCGAGACATAAAAAAGCCAGGCTGAATTTTGCCAAAACTTACCTAAGAAAGCGTAAAGGTACCGTCACACGTGGCAATATTGCTAGCAATTTCACTGGCAATTTGCTGGTTGCAATGAAATCATGGACACATTGTTCTATTTTGTTGCCGTGTACAAATGGAACAATGTGTCCATGATTTCACAGCAACCAGCAAATTGCCAGTGAAATTGCTAGCAATATTGCCACGTGTGACGGTACCTTAAAACGTTTTGGAAGAATGTTCTCTGGTCAGATGAGACAAAAGTAGAGCTTTCTGGGCAAAGACATCAACATAGAGTTTACAGGAGAAAAAAAGAGGCATTCAAAGAAAAGAACACGCTGCCTACAGTCAACCATGACAGAGGTTCCCTGATGTTTTGGGGTTGCTTTGCTGCCTCTGGCACTGGACTGCTTGACCGTGGGCATGGCATTATGAGGTCTGAAGACTACGAACAAATTTTGCAGCATAATGTAGGGCCCAGTGTGAGAAAGCTGGGTCTCTCTCAGAGGTCATGGGTCTTCCAGCAGGACAATGACCCAAAACACACTTCAAAAAGCACTAGAAAATGGTTTGAAAGCAAGCACTGGAAACTTCTAAGGTGGCCAGCAATGAGTCCAGACCTCAATCCCCTAGAACACCTGTGGAGAGATCTAAAAATGGCAGTTTGGAGAAGGCACCCTTCAAATATCAGGGACCTGGAACAGTTTGCCAAAGAAGAATGGTCTAAAATTCCATCAGAGCATTGTAAGAAACTCATTGATGGTTACTGGAAGCGGTTGATCACAGTTATTTTAGCTAAAGGTTGTGCAACCAAGTATTAGGCTGAGGGTGCCAATACTTTTGTCTGGCCCATTTTTGGAGTTTTGTGTGAAATGATCAATGTTTTGCTTTTTGCTTCATTCTCTTTTGTGTTTTTTCATTGAAGACAAATTAAATGAAGATAATAATACCAAAGAATTTGTGATTGCAATCATTTTCAGGAAGAAACGGAGTATTATCTGACAGAATTGCAGGGGTATCAATACTTTTGGCCACAACTGTATATTATTTGGAGGCTTTACTGTATATATTATTTGGAGGCTGTGTTGGGCTGTATATATTATTTGGATGCTGTGGCAGTCCAGCAGCAGCCTCCAATATATACAGCCCAATGCCCAGCACAGCATCCAAATAATAAATATAGCCAAGTACAGCCTCCATATTATATATACAACACAGCCTCCAAATACTATATACAGCACAACCTCCAAATACTATATACAGCACAGCAGCATTCTCCATATTATATATACATCACAGCACAGTCTCCAAAAAATATATGCAGCATAGCCTCCATTTTATTTGTGCATTACAGCCTTCACATAACATATACAGCACAGCTCACCCTCCATATTATATATAAAGCCCAGGACAGCCTCCAAATAATATATACAGCCCAGCTCAGCCTCTAAATAATAAATACATCCCAGCACAGCCTCAAAATATATACACAGCTCAACCTCCAGATAATATATATAGCCCAGCAGAGCCTCCAAATTCTATATACAGCACAACCTCCAAAAAATATACACACCACAGCCTACATATTATAAATATAGACCAGCAGCAGCCTTCATATAGCCCAGCAGCAGCCTCCATGGCACAGCCTCTATAGACCAGCCGCAGCCTCTATAGCCCAGCAGCAACATCCATAGCCCAGATGCAACACCCATAGCCCAGAATAAACCTCCATATAGCCCTACAGCAGCCTCAATAGCTGTGCAGCAGCCTCCAAGGCCTAGCCTTCATAGTCCAGCAGCAGCCTCCACACCCTAGCCTCCATAGCCCATCTGCAGCCTCCATAGCACAGCCTCCATAGCCCAACGCAGCCTCCATATAGCCTAGCAGCAACCTCAATAGCCTATCCTCCATAGCCCAGCATCAGCCTCCATATCCAAGCAGCAGCCTCCATAACACAGCCTCCATAGCCCAGACGTAGCCTCCATATAGCCCAGCAGCAGCCTCAAAGCACAGCCTCCATATACCTCAGCAGCAGCCTCCATAGCACAGCCTCCATAACCCAGCAGCAGCCTCCATAGCACAGCCTCCATAACCCAGCAGCAGTCTCCATAGCATAGCCTCCAAACCCAGCAGCAGCCTCCATAGCACAGCCTCCATAGCCCAGCAGCAGCCTCTATGTCCCAGCAGAAGCCTCCATAGCACAGCCACCATATACCTCAGCAGCAGCCTCCATAGCACAGCCTCCATATACCTCAGCAGCCTCCATAGCACAGCCTCCATAACCCAGCAGTAGCCTCTTTTTCATAGCAGCAGCCTCAATAGCACAACCTCCATATATTCCAGCAGCAGCCTCCAAATCACAGCCTCCATACTCCTCAGCAGTAGCCTCCATAGCACAGCCTCCATAACCCAGCTGCAGCCTCTATTTCCCAGCAGTAGCCTCCATATAACCCAGGAGCAGCCTCCATAGAACAGTCTCCAAACCCAGCAGCAGCCTCCATAGCACAGCCTCCATAACCCAGCAGCATATATGTCCCAGCAGCAGCCTCCATAGCACAGCCTCCATATACCCCAGCAGCAGCCTCCATAACACAGCCTCCATATCCCAGCAGCAGCTTCCACAGCCCAGCACAAACTCCAAGCAGCCAAGTGACAGCCTCTATAATCCCCCATCATGCTGCACATAGTTAAAAAAAAAAAAAGATTATGTTCACCTTTCCTCCGCTCCCTCGAAACCCATGTCTTCCTCATTTGCTGTTCCTCAGTCATTGCAGCAGGGTCCAGTCCACGCTCCTCCTCTCTGCCAGCATGGCTGCAGCAGTGATGAGGTCGCAAGGTGATAACTCACTCTCTGCAGTCGGCTGAGGAGGGAGCGCAGATGACCAATTTGAATTGCATTTAAATTAGCTATGTGCACTAGCAGAGCTGCGGGAGCACTCAGCTGCCTGAGTGTCCTGGCTGCTGGCCCTCTCCTTATCAGGGCTACCTTCCCTAATGGGCCCTTGACTATCAGGGCTGATTGTCCCTGATGGTCAGTGGTCCCCCCAGTTGCTCATGGACCCAGCACTTGCTCGGGTATGCGAGGTGCTGATGCCGACCCTGACGCAGAACATCTCACTTATACCTCTATACTATCCCCATTTCTTGCAGAGCCTCTCACCTATACCTCTATACTACCCCCTGTCCTGCAGAGCATCTCACCTATACCTGTTTTCTATCCCTAGGTCCTTCAGAGCATTTCACCTGTAATTCTATACAATTCTCCTGCCCGGCAGAGCATCTCACCTATACATCTATACTATCCCCCTGTACTGCATGAAATCTCATCTATACCTCTATACTATCCCCTTGTCCTGCAGAGCATCTCACCTAAAACTTTATTCTATTCTCCTGTCTCGCAGAGCATGCCACCTATATATCTATATTATCCCCCTATCCTACAGAGCATCTCACCTATACCTGTATACTATCCCCCTATCCTGCAGAGCATCTGAACTATAACTCTCTACACTATTCTCCTGTCATGCAGAGCATCTCATTGATACCTCTATACTATCCCCTGTTCTGCAGAGCATATCACCTATACATCTATACTATCCCCCTGTACTGCAAGTCATCTCATCTATAGCTTTATACTATTCTCCTACCCCACAGAGCATCTAACCTATACCTCTCTACTATCCCCCTCAACTGCATGACATCTCACCTATACCTCTATATTATGCCCTGTCCTGCAGAGCATCTCACCTATAACCCTATACTATTCTCCTGTCTGGCAGAGCATCCCACCTATATATCTAGATTATCCCCCTATCCTACCGAGTATCTTACCTATACCTGTATACTATCCCATGTCCTGCAGAGCAACTGAACTATAGCTCTATACTATTCTCCTGCCATGCAGAGCGTTTATGTCTGTGGGCACTTTTCACATATCAGGTGAACATCCTCACCTTGCATTTCAAATATCAGATCTGAAACTCTGTGATGCTGCAATTGACAATTCTTTGTGTGGGCAGTTTTCCATGTGGACGGTTTTCCATGTGGACAGTTTTCCATGTGGGCAGTTTTCCATGTGGACATTTTCCATGTGGACTGATTTCCATGTGGACAGTTTTCCATGTGGACAGTTTTCATGTGGACAGTTTTATCGCATGTGGCAGTTTTCCATGTGGACAGATTTCCATGTGGACAGTTTTCCATGTGGGACAGTTTTCCATGTGAGCAGTTTTCCATGTGGACAGTTTCCATGTGGACAGTTTTTATTCCATGTGGACAGTTTTCAATGTGGGCAGTTTCTGTGCAATTCCATGTGGGCAGTTTTCCATGTGGACAGTTTCCATGTGGACAGTTTTCCATGTGGAAGTTTTCATGTGGGCAGTTTCCATGTGGACTTTTCCATGTGGCAGTTTTCCATGTGGACAGTTTCCATGTGGCAGTTTTCCATGTGGGCAGTTTTCCATGTGGACATTTTCCATGTGGCATTTTCCATGTGGACGTTTCCATTGACAGTTTTCATGTGGACAGTTTTTCATGTGGCAGTTTTCCATGTGGGCAGTTTTCCATGTGGACAATTTCCATGTGGTCAGTTTTTCATGTGGGCAGTTTTCCATGTCAGCAGTTTTCCATGTTGACAGATTTCCATGTGGACAGTTTTTCCATGTGGAGTTTTCCATGTGGCAGTTTTCATGTGGACAGTTTTCAATGTGGCAGTTTTCCATGTGGGCAGTTTTCCATTGGGACAGTTTCCATGTGGACAGTTTTCATGTGGGCAGTTTTCCATGTGGGCAGTTTTCATGTGGACAGTTTTCCATGTGGGCAGTTTTCCATTGGGACAATTTTCCATGTGGACAGTTTTTCCATGTGGCAGTTTTCCATGTGGGCAGTTTTCCATGTGGGCATGTTTTCCATGTGGCAGTTTTCCATGTGACGTACATGTGTTTCCATGTGAGCAGTTTTCCATGTGGACAGTTTTCCATGTGGGCAGTTTTCCATGTGGACAGTTTTCCATGTGGGCAGTTTTCCATGTGGGCAGTTTTCCATGTGGGCAGTTTTCCATGTGGCAGTTTTCCATGTGGACAGTTTTCCATGTGGAGCAGTTTTCCATGTGGAGCAGTTTTCCATGTGGCAGTTTTCCATGTGGCAGTTCTTTTTCCATGTGGACAGATTTCTATGTGGACAGTTTTCCATGTGGACAGTTTTCCATGTGGGCAGTTTTCATGAATGGGCAGTTTTCCATGTGGACAGTTTTCCAATGTGGACAGTTTTCTCATGTGGGACAGTTTTCATGTGGTTTTCCAAGTGGACAGTTTCCATGTGGACAGTTTTCCATGTGGGCAGTTTTATCAATCGTGGGCAGTTTTCCATGTGGCTTTCCAGTGGCAGTTTTCCATGTGGACAGTTTTCCATGTGGACAGTTTTCCATGTGGACAGTTTTCCATGTGGGCAGTTTTCCATGTGGACAGTTTCCATGTGACAGTTTCCATGTGGGCAGTTTCCTTCACATGTGGGCAGTTTTCCATGTGGACAGATTTTCATGTGGACAGTTTTTCATGTGGACAGTTTTCCATGTGGGCAGTTTTCCATGTGGACAGTTTTCCATGTGGTCATTTCCATGTGGACAGTTTTCCATGTGGACAGTTTTCCATGTGGAGCAGTTTTCCATGTGGACAGTTTTCATGTGGCAGTTTTCAGTGCAGTTTTCCATGTGGACAGTTTTCACATGTGGACAGTTTTCCATGTGGCAGTTTTCCATGTGACAGTTTTTCCATGTGGGCAGTTTTCCATGTGGACAGTTTCCATGTGACAGTTTCCATGTGGGCAGTTTTCCATGTGGGCAGTTTTCCATTGGGCAGTTTTCCATGTGGACAGTTTTCCATGTGGCAGTTTTCATGTGGCAGTTTTCCATGTGGACAGTTTTCCATGTGGGCAGTTTTCCATGTGGACAATTTTCCATGTGGACAGTTTTCCATGTGGCAGTTTTCCATGTGGGCAGTTTTTCCATGTGGGCAGTTTTCCATGTGGACAGTTTTCCATGTGGACAGTTTTCCATGTGGAAGTTTCCATGTGGCAGTTTTCCATGTGGACAGTTTTCCATGTGGCAGTTTTCCATGTGGACAGATTTCTATGTGGACGGTTTTCCATGTGGACAGTTTTTCAATGTGGCAGTTTTCCATGTGGGCAGTTTTCCATGTGGGCAGTTTTCCAATGTGGACAGTTTTCCATTTGGACAGATTTCCATGTGGACAGTTTCAATGCGGCAGTTTTCCATGTGGACAGTTTTCAATGTGGGCAGTTTTCCATGTGGCATTTTCTGGCAGTTTCATGTGGCATTTTCATGGCAGTTTTCATGTGGCAGTTTTCCATGTGGACAGTTTTCCATGTGGCAGTTTTCATGGACAGTTTTCATGTGGCAGTTTTCCATGTGGGCAGTTTTCCATGTGGACAGTTTTCCATGTGGCAGTTTTCCATGTGGACAGTTTTCCATGTGGCACAGTTTTTCCATGTGGCAGTTTTCCATGTGGCAGTTTCCATGTGGACCAGTTTTCATGTGGCAGTTTTCATGTGACAGTTTTCCATGTAGACAGTTTTCATGTGGGCAGTTTTCCATGTGGCATTTTCTCATCATGTGGGCAGTTTTCCATGTGGGCAGTTTTCCATGTAGCAGTTTTCCATGTGGACAGTTTTTCATGTGGGCAGTTTTCCATGTGGCAGTTTTCTATGTGGCAGTTTTCCATGTGGACAGTTTTCCATGTGGGCAGTTTTCCATGTGGGCAGTTTTCCATGTGGGCAGTTTTCCATGTGGACAGTTTTCATGTGGCATTTTCCAGTGGACAGATTTCCATGTGGACAGTTTTCCATGTGGAGCAGTTTTCCATGTGGACAGTTTTCCAATGTGGGCAGTTTTCCATGTGGGCAGTTTTCCATGTGACAGTTTTCCATGTGGGCAGTTTTCCATGTGACAGTTTTCTGTGGGCAGTTTTCCATGTGGGCAGTTTTCCATGTGGAGCAGTTTTCCATGTGGGCAGTTTTTCCATGTGGGCATTTTCCATGTAGACAGTTTCCATGTGGCAGTTTTCCATGTGGGCAGTTTTCCATTGTGGCAGTTTTCCATGTGGGCAGTTTTCCATGTGGACAGATTTTCCATGTGGACAGTTTTTCCATGTGGGCAGTTTCCATGTGGGCAGTTTTCCATGTGGACTGATTTCCATGTGGACAGTTTTCCATGTGGCAGTTTTCCATGTGGGCAGTTTTTCCATGTGGGCAGTTTTCCATGTGGGCAGTTTTCCATGTGGACAGTTTTCCATGTGGGCAGTTTTTCCATGTGGCAGTTTTCCATGTGAGCAGATTTCCATGTGGACAGTTTTCCATGTGGGCAGTTTTCCATGTGGGCAGTTTTCCATGTGGGCAGTTTTCCATTCCAGTGGAGCAGTTTTCCATGTGGACAGTTTTCCATGTGGGCAGTTTTCCATGTGGACAGTTTTCCATGTGAAACAGATTTCCATGTGGACAGTTTTCCATGTGGGCAGTTTTCCATGTGGCACTTTTTCCATGTGGACAATTTTCCATGTGGGACAGTTTTTCATGTGGGCAGTTTTCCATGTGAGTTCAGTTTTCCATGTGGACAGTTTTCCATGTGGCAATTTCCATGTGGACAGTTTTCCATGTGGGCAGTTTTCCATGTGGACAGTTTTCCATGTAAACAGATTTCCATGTGGGCAGTTTTCCATGTGGACAGTTTTCCATGTAAACAGATTTCCATGTGGACTGTTTTCCATGTGGGCAGTTTTCCATGTGGACATTTTTCCATGTGGACAATTTCCATGTGGACAGTTTTCCATGTGGACATTTTTCCATGTGGACAGTTTCCATGTGGGCAGTTTTCCATGTGGGCAGTTTTCCATGTGGACAGTTTTCCATGTGGGCAGTTTTCCATGTGGACAGTTTTCCATGTGGGCAGTTTTCCATGTGGGCAGTTTTCCATGTAAACAGATTTTCATGTGGACAATTTCCATGTGGACATTTTTCCATGTGGACAATTTCCATGTGGGCAGTTTTCCAAGTGGACAGTTTTCCATGTGGGCAGTTTTCCATGTGGGCAGTTTTCCATGTAAACAGATTTCCATGTGGACAATTTCCATGTGGACATTTTTCCATGTGGACAGTTTTCCATGTGGACAGATTTCCATGTGGACAGTTTTCCATGTGGACAGTTTTCCATGTGGACAGTTTTCCATGTGGGCAGTTTTCCATGTGGGCAGTTTTCCATGTGGGCAATTTTCCATGTGGACAATTTTCCATGTGGACAGTTTCCATGTGGGCAGTTTTCCATGTGGGCAGTTTTCCATGTGGGCAGTTTTCCATGTGGACAGTTTTCCATGTGGACAGTTTTCCATGTGGACAGTTTTCCATGTGAGCAGTTTTCCATGTGGACAGTTTTCCATGTGGGCAGTTTTCCATGTGGGTAGTTTTCCATGTGGGCAGTTTTCCATGTGGACAATTTCCATGTGGACAGTTTTTCATGTGGACAGTTTTCCATGTGGGCAGTTTTTCATGTGGGCAGTTTTCCATGTGGGCAGTTTTTCATGTGGGCAGTTTTCCATGTGGGCAGTTTTCCATGTGGACAGTTTTCCATGTGGACAGTTTTCCATGTGGGCATTTTTTTTGTTACCTTAACATATACTGTAGAAGGTACAGAAGGGTTCTCTGCTGTATTTTGAGTCAATCTGATGCTTTATCATCACTTCTTTAATTTGTTCCTTTTTTTTTTTGTAGTAACCTGAAGTGGTTAACAGACATTCCGAAGCCTTAGCATGTGAACAATAAGTAGTTTTTATATAAAAATGCATACCGTATGTTTGTTCTTTTGAAAATTTTTAGGCGAATCTACTTGAAAAAGAGGTCATGTGCACATGCCATTTGGACAGTCCATAATTTGAACATTTTCTTTTTTCAAGAATTACATCAAAGAAGTGACATCCACTTTCTTTTCACCAACCATGCAGTTTTGAAAACCTAAATCGTTTAAAAAAAAACACTCAAAATGTACAAGTCATTTTTTTCCATAAAAATTGATTTTCATTAATTCCTTATAGGGTTTTATATGCACTTTTCCTGGCATTTTTAGAAGAGGGGCCACTCAAAAAATGCCAGAAAGGGATATGCAAATTGTCACTTCAGTGAGGAAGTGAAAAACTCTAATGGTACCTTTACACGTCGCTACCGAGAGGTAGAAACCGACAGGTGTCGGAGACAATTGTACCTTTTACCTTCAATACACCGCTAGGTTGCGGCGTATAATTCAGGTAGCACCTTCCTGTCCCTCTGGATACCTGTCTTTCAGCCGTGCTGAAAAACAAGCAGGTATAATCCCTATGGTAGCGGCGTGTAATCGGGGCACAGGTACGGTATTTGAGTTACCTGGGGCATGCTAGAGCGTCATGTATACCACGCCCTATCAGCTATCATTGGTGGGGAGTACTGTGTACCCATTGGCTGTCCCTGTACAGGGCGGCATATTTAACGAGATGACTAGTCACTACACATTTGCTATAGCGTCATGTATTAGCCAGCCTCCCTGCGATGGCTGGCCAATCATGATGTTATTGCATTGTCCAATCATACTTGATCCCTTGTTGTAGTCTCTGGGGTCACGGTGGAGGTGCACTGTATGGCAAATCATTGTCATACAGTGCACCATAACTGACATCCGAGACTACAACAAGGGATCAAGTGTCCTCTTGTTGTAGGCTCTAGGGTGAAGGTGATGGTGTGGCAATGATCACTATGACCCCAGAGACTACACCATGAGGATACTTAATCCCTTGTTGTAGTCTCTGTTGTCATAGTGATGGTCAGTGCTTTTTTTGAAAAAGAATATTTACCAGTACTGAGGTGAGGGGGGGGCGGTGTCGTGCTGTCAGGCACCAGCGGCTTGAGGAGCGGGGGAGGGTTCTGTCAGGCGCTGGCGGCTTGAGGAGCAGGATGGGGGGAGCTGTCATGCACCGGTGGTCATGATTAATAAGCAGGATGGGGGTCAGGTGCTGTCAGGCACCGGCAGCGGTCGTGATTGAGGAGTGAGGGGGCTGTCGGGCGGCCGGGAGGTCCTGTGCACCAAGGAGTGGGCGGCATGCAGTGGACGGCAGTTCCAATATAGCTCCGCCCCCTCTGCATATTTTCGTACCGACACGTACCCCCACAAAAAAACAAACCATTGCCATACAGTGCACCATCACTGTGAAAAATTCAAGTCTCAGAGATCACATGATCTCCGAGACTTGGGTCAGGTGACCCGACGTTGCGATGGCAACATCGGGTCACCATGGTGATCAGCTCATTGCTGATCACCACCGGGGAGAGGTAAGTGAATGTGCACTCCCTCTCCCCGGACACTAAGTGCTGTGATTGTAAGATCACAGCACTTAGTGGGTGATACACCGTCGGAAGCATGACGGCAGTGCAGGGCACCACCAGCTGCTTCCGCCCACTGCAGCCCGATGTCCCTGCATGGATATTGGGCTGCAGAAAAGGATCTAACAGTGGGGCATAGCGGATCGCTGTCCCTGCTGTCAAAACCTTCTCTGCACAATGCCCTGCACCGCCACCATTATGCTTCTGATGATGGGGAGTGATCATCACATGGAGCGGGGAATTCCTGCCCCATCCAGCGATCCAGCGATCCATAGCTGGAGACAGAATTGCGGTGATTGATTGTTCAAACAGCCAATCACCACAATCCTGGGGGCAGAGTGGGGAATCCACCCCCCCTGACCTCAAGCCCCGGTGCTCTGTGATAGGAAACACAAAGCAGCGGGGCCCGATGGCCGCAGTAACCGCCATGACGTTGTAGGACGTCATAGGTCGGGAAGGCCCCGACGTCTATGACGTCCCACAACATCATAGATCAGGAAGGGAACCTGCCATTTAAAGAATTGCCATTAACCTGCAGATATAGGTTTAATCTGCAGGCTGGTATAGTGTTCTGACATCATGCGGCCACCACACTGAGAGCCTTGATACCAGGAGGAACTGATTCTTCCCAGCAGCCATGGGCTTTCAGTGATAGGGGAGGCACCTGGCACTGACTAACACCAGCACTGTACTGAAGCAATACTAAGCTGGTGGTTGTGTGTTACAGCCGCTCCACTCACAATACACAAAGCGGTGACTGAAAGCTATGACTGACAGCCCGAGGTTGATGGGAAGAGTAAAGTTCTTTTCCTTCTGGCAGCAGGACTTCCAGTGCATTGAGCACATGGTGCCAGAATGCTATAAATCTGCAGATGAACCCCATATATGTAGGTTAAGAGAACTTTTTAAAGACAGAATCCTTTTAAAATAACCTGGAACATAGAGGGTGTACAGTTAAAGTATTATGTCTGAGTAAAATTTAAATCCCTGTCCACATTTAGTAGCCTAGGGGAAGTGGAAATGAATTATATACTGTTAATGAAGCAGATGATACATTATTAAAAAGTGTACATTTTTTTCCTGAAAATCCCAGACTGGTTTTAAACATTTTATTTGATGTTCACTAGGTGGTCAATATCTACAGAAAAAAATACCCTAGACTCAAATGCAGAAGTATCATGCTGGATTCTAAATAACAAAAATGGAGTTGAAATACAGAGAAATCTAAAGAGTGAATAGTACTTTGGGGATCTATTTGCATCACATCATTCCAGCCCTATATTCTTCTTTATGTCTGTACTTTCCTCGCACTGAAAACTCTAAAGAGAAATTTATTGTATGCATATTTTATCAAAGAAACCAAATGAACATGAATATCATTGGAAAGTAGAAGTGGACTCAATTTGTTAAAGGGAACCTGTCATCAGGTTCTTCCCTATGTACAAGTGCATCTCAATTTATTAGAATGTCATCAAAAAGATCATTTATTTCAGTAATTCAATACAAAAAGTGAAACACATATAATACACAGAGTCATTACAAACAGAGTGATCTATTTCAATTATTTATATCTTTTAATTTAGGAATATGCCTAGCGCTAACTATAAGAAACTGGCAATATAATGTAGGGACACTGGTATTGAGTTGAGCCATATGCGGGATGTTTATTCAATAAAGTCAACTAAAAACCAATGTATAAAAATTATTTTAAAAGATTATTAAATAAAAACAAAAACAAATATATCTTAAAAATGTGTGTATCTTAGAACGAGTAGTATAAGACTACGGATTACAATTACAGAGAATAATATTGTTTAATATGCTCTATATGATTGTGTTCCCATAATGGGCGGGGTTTAGAGGTGTGTATGAATCTCAAGGTTGAGGAAGGTCTCACTTCATTTTTGGTCAGGAGATCAATCATGTGGAAAATATAGATATGAGTATATATACCCAAACAATTTATCTATGTCTGCAAATTTGCTGGTTGCCTTACCTTTAAGAAGTGGTGCTGGTGCTAGGTGGTGTATTTGTTATACATGCGTCCCAGCAGAGCTTAGGGGTCCTTGTGGTTGGATATTTGATTTCCTGAGTCTGCAAATTATTTAAAATAGTAACCGTAATGTACTTATGTTGTGGCTTAGTTCTTGCTAATTCAATAAATTTGGTTAAAATAGAGCTAATTGGTGCCCATGCTGATTAACTTCTGGGGGTCCTAGTTGTTGTTGTTGTTCTTAGTTGGTGTGTTGGTCTGTTGCATTACTTATTAATCCTTAGTGTTTGGTTGCATCTGGTAGTTAGGGGTGATGTAAAAAAAAAGGTATAAACCTTGAACCATTCACAGAACATTGTACACTAGGGTACTTAAATATGTATTTCTATTACCTGGTTTGTGCTTTTGGAAGGTCCTCTGCAGGCATGTGGGTGTGGTGGGCTGATATTACTCTTCTACCAGTCTCATATATCATTACCCAGGTCTTCAATAGATGGGGAGATTAATCTCTACCTATGATCTGATTGAAGGTTTGGATCACAGTTGCATGACACTGAGCTCACACTTGCAGCAGAGCAAGTGTAATTACAAGGGGCGCCTGAAAAGTTCGAGGCCCGACCCAGAAGTAGTGACCGTGGGTCAAAATATTTCAGTCAGTTCTCGACATAGTCTCCCTTGAGGGTCACACAGGTATGCCATCGCTCTTGGAGTTTCATCATTCCACTGTGGTAGAACGTTCCGTCTTGCTCCTCTACGGCGTCCATGACGGCTTCATCAGAAGAAAAACGACTTCCACCAAGGTGCTTTTTCATCTGTGGGAATAGGTGATAGTCCGAGGGAGCCAAATCAGGGGAATAGGGTGGGTGCTGAAGCAGTTGGAAACCACAGGAGTGAATTGCAGCCATTGCAACAGCCGATGTGTGAACTGGCGCATTTCCATATTTCAACCTTGCGACCCAACTTTAAAATGCTATAACGGAAACAAAAAAAAATCTAAATAAATCCAGATTGCTCATGAGACCTTTCAACTAAATAACATATTGCATTGCAAAACAAGACCATGCAAAAAAGATTTCATGGGTGGGCCTCGAACGTTTCAGACGTCCCTCGTAGCTTATTGCATCTGATGCACTTGCATCGGATGGGATATGCCAGTGTGACTCAGGCCTTAAAGTAAGAAAAAGACATAACAGAAGGGGTGAAGTTGTCACCAAGTCTTTGAAATAAGCAAAGAGGTGAGCAGCAGATTTGACCTAGAGTCACCGTTGCCAGAGGCCTATCCCCCAAGTTAGATAAGAAGGCTTGAGTTGTTGACTCTAGAAAGAACTCTAAGTCCTAATATTAAAATTTAACTCCAGAAGGAACCCAAAGACCAAATATTGTACATTGACTCCAGGAGGAACCCAAAAAATGAATAAAAAATATCGACTTCAGAAGGAACCTAAAGACTGAATACCAAAAAAGCGACGTAAGGATAAACCTGAAGAACAAACACTGAAGACTGAACAATTGGTTCAGGGTAAAAAATCCAGCTAATCTAGTAAAGGTTTTTACAGGTGTGCAGCTCCAAAATGTGCTGTTTGCAAATTTGCAGTGAAGACTGAAAAAAGACGCAGTTAATGGCATAAAGCCATTTATTAATTGCAATGCCAATTATGTAGTGTATTGTATTCACTGAAAATTCCTCCTGACAGAACTGGGGGAACTGAGCCATGTTTGTAGATTGCCTTACTCGCACCTGCCTTTTCAGCTTTACCCATTAATTTTCAATAGGACTCAAAAATATTACCTTTTTTTATCCTTAAGCCACTTTGTAAGCAGTTTGGCTGTATGCTTCGGGTCATTGTCCATTTGAAAGATCCATTTCCGCACAAGCTTTAAGTTCCTGGCTGATGTCTTGAGATATTTCTTCAGTATTGCCACATAATCTTGTTTTCTCATGACGCCATCTATTTTGTGAAGTGTACCAGTCCCGCCCACTGCAAAACAACCCCATAACATGATGCTACCTCTCCCGTATTTCACAGTTGGGATGGTGTTCTTAGGCTTCCAAGTTTTTCTGTTCTTCCTCCAAACATAACAATGGTCAAACAGTTCAATTTTAGTTTCGGCAGACCACAGGATATGTCTCCAAAATATAGGTCTTTGTTCCTGTGGGCATTTGCAAACATTATGGCTTTTTTATGTTTCTCTTGGAGTAATGACTTCTTCCTGGCAAAGTGGCCTTTCAACCGATGTTGATACAGTACTCGTTTCACTGTGGATAATAACACGATCTTACCAGCTTCCACTATCATCTTCATAAGGTCTTTTGCTTTTGTTCTTGGATTGATATGCACATGTCGGACCAATGCATGTTCATCTCTGGGAGACAGATCCCGTCTCCTTCCTGAGCAGTATGATAGCTGGACAGTCCCATATTGTTTGTACTTGCATATAATTGTTTGTACAGATGAAACTTGCACCAAAGGATAAACCAGACTTGTGCAAGTCCACAATTCTGTTCCTGATATCTTGGATGATTTCTTTAGATTTTTCTATGATGAAACACAAAGAAGCAGTGTGTTTCAGGTGTGCATTAAATTGCATCCTCTGGTGTGTCACTAAGTAACTTAGATATTTTTAGTAAACCTATCAGAAGCTTCCAAACACATGACAATCATATGGGGCTGTCCCAAATGGTTTAAAGGCATAGTAATCTTAGTGTATGTAAACTTTTGACTTTGCAGAAAGTAATAATAATGCCTTAAAACATTCTCTTTCGCTCTTTCTTTCTCCCTCTCACTCATTATCTGGCATTTGGCAAATATAAATGGTAATCCTAATTGACCTGAAACGTGACAGGTTTATTCTAATTTCATGTCAGGCAATGTCTTTTTGCATATGTGTCTTTTTATATAGTGTATGGAAACTTTTGGTTTCAGCTGTATGTAGAGCACCTGAACATTAAAATTTTTTTGTGATGTATGTGTATGGAGACACGGCGGTAAGTGCATGCTCTTGTCCTCCGGTCTGGCCGCCTTTAGAAAGACTGCATGGACCAGGTGTCGTCCCAGTTGAACGCCTACAGTCCTTGACCGTAGATGGAACACTACTCACACAATACAAGGTTTGGGAACTGCACAATGATAAAGCTTTATTAGATCCCCAACAATGAAAGGCATATAACACATTACCCGAGTCCTGAGTGTCCCTGTCAAGTAGCCTCCGAAAGAGCATCATAGACTGATCGTTCTAATGCTTGCATTCCATCTATTAGGTATGTTCAAAATGAACTCATCTGGCAGCATATATTACAGAATGTGCAAGAGTGTACTTGAGTTCTGGCCACATTGGGCCCACCTCCAAAGATCATCAAGGTACAAAGTGACTCTTTTCACCTAAGGACTGGCAAGTTTACAAAGAGGAGGAATGTAGAGAGTAGGAACAGCAGAACATACACTCATCTAAGATTCCAAAATATCTGTAGAAGAACATCACCATCTACTGGTCAAACAAATCACCCAGAATGCAATAACAACAAAGCTGTTTCCTTAAGTGAAGAAATTCAGAAAGACACCATGTCAGATGGTAGTTGTAGTGCAGCTACTAAGTATAAAACCCCATAACATTAGAAGAGGGGAAATGGTAACAAGTCTTGGAAGGAAATAGATGGGTACGTTGCAGATTGGGCCTATACATGCCATTGCCAGAGAAATACCCAAATCTGATAAGATCCCCTCAGTTACTAACTCCAGAAGGAACCCCAAGACTGAGTACTGAACATCGACTCCAGAAGGAACCCGAAGACCGGACACTGAATACTGAATACTGACAATCGATGAATGCCACCAGCTGATGATCTGTGTGAGCTAGGCTGTTGCTTTATGTCTAAATGTACAGAGCTAAGTGGAGAAATGTTGTCCATTAGCACTGGACTTGCGGATTATCAGGTTGCATTATTGCCTCATTGAAGCCAGTGTTTTGATAAATTGCATCACTTAGGCCCCTTTCCCATCTGTATTTATGTCCGGATCCGGCAGATTCAGACAGAAAACCGCATCTGCCGCCTAAAGGCCACACTTGCGGTGCACTTGCAGCAAACATCATCCATTCTCTACAGGGCTTGCGGCAAGTGCGGCATTGCCGCGATCCAGCACTTGCGGCAGTTGCGGATATGAAAAAAACGCGGTCAGCACATTTTTTTTCACTGCCATAAGTGCTAGATACCGCACTTGCCACAAGCCCTATAGGAAATGCATGGGGCTTGCCGCAAGTGCACCGCAACCTCGGCCATTAGGCGGCAGATGCGGCAAATGTGCTTTTCTGTCCGGATCTGGACAGAAACGCAGATGTGAAAGGAGAAGAGTGGAAATGTGACTGAAGTTGGGGTGACATCTACACTCCCCTGACAGGAAGACCGTGACTAAATTTACATAAGTAGTGTCTATTATATAGTGTTATAACAAACCAAGTATACTATATTGCATTTAAGACTTGTGTAAATCATGTTGTGTGTTAATCCGGTTTTCTTTGTTATCACCTGTACTGCTTCCTTGTTGAACTTCATCACCCTTTTATTTTTCAGAAATAATCTTTGTTGTGAGTCACCAATGTGTTGCCTGTCTGTGTCACTGCATTTTTGTAACCTGTTCTTCAGTAGTTCTAGTCAAGAAATATGTTGTCATAATAGCCCATTTACTAAAAAACCTATTTGATGGAGGAGCAAAATATTCTGGAAGAAACAAAGAGATTAAATATTTTATTTAGGTGGTCAATAACTGCCAAGTAGAGGAACTTAATAAGATGTCAGGGTACCTTTACACGCCGCCACTGTGCCTAGCAACAGGTATCCACCGCTTGTGCACGCGCACGTTTTTAATGGTGGATATCGATCGCTGATGCCGCATATACACGCCGCCATTGCGTTGTCAACTGAAGGTATCTTTGTTCCCTGGAAGTTCCGACAGATCCTGCGGCTTACTTCCTGTTGAATACCTTCGCTGCTTCACACACCGCTACCACAAAGGAATATGGGCGTACATCTTTCGCGCCGCAAGTACATAGGCGGGACAGAGTTGTGTTTTCCGTGACGCTAATACGCTGATGGTACAACGCAATAGCATCATGATTGGCCAGCCTGCGCAGGAAGGCTGGCTAATACATGACGCCATTCCAATTGTGGACTGTGAATGGATAGCTCTTTAAATATGGCGCCCTGAGAAGGGACAGCCCCCACCAATGATCGCTGATGGGGCGTGGTATCCACGACACTGTGGCACGCCCCTGGGAATTCACTAGGCGACGCAACATCCATGCCTGTGCCCCGTTTAGATGCCACTACCATGGCAATTGTGCCTTTGTGTTGCCTTCGGTTTTTGAGCACGGCCCAGCAACAGGTATCTGAGTCAACTGCAGGACACCGGAAGGAATTACCCTATTTACACGCCGCCATTTCGTAGTAATTTCATGGCAACAAGCACAATTATCCCCAATGCCCGGCAGTTGCTACCTTCCAGTGGTGGCGTGAAAAGGGACCCTTAGAGAATTGGATCACTGGAGCAGGTTGTAGGGTGAGAAGAGAGCAGAGAGCTAGCCGCAGTCCTGAAATTACAGCAGCGCGCAGTCGCCGGTGTACTGTTCCCGAATCCTCCCAGGAGAATCCGATTTGGGGAGATTTTTCTTCCTGGATGCCAAAATGCTGCATGTTCCGCTTTTGTGTCCGAGAAGAAAAATCAGATTCCTCCTGGATTCTCCCGGACACATGAAAAGCATCCGGCACCATAGGAAGCTATGGGGCCAAAATTCGGTCCGGTACTGTCCCCGGTTTACATTGGACAGCCCTGGATCAGATTGTGCTGTGGTGTGAAGCCAGTCTTATGGCCGCTTTACACGTCCCGATATCGTCGTCCAACTTCGATAAAAAGTCACGTGTTTCGTGCGATGGCGCCAATATCGTTCGTGCGTTATGTGGTGTGAATGTGCAATTCGATGCAAGAACGATATCAAAACGATATCAGGGGAGAAATTAGCAGGCTTTCCAACTGCCCGATATTGGAAGGACGATCTGGCAGGATCGTGCTGTGTGACAGCCCAACAACGATTTGGAGCACAACTTCCCCTATTCAATCCCATGTTAAATGGTCGTTCCCTGGTTCGCTCGGATAAGGGGGCGTAGACATCGCAGTTGTGTTGTCTGCCGATATCTCCCTGTGTGACAGCTCCTATGCGATCTTGGATTATTGCCAAAAAAGTGCGCGCTCCCGTGCCGTTGTATACAATATCGAAACAATGTTGGGACGTGTAAAGCGGCCATTAGACCTCTAAAGGTACCGTCACACGCGGCAATATTGCTTGCAATTCCACTGGCAATTTGCTGGTTGCAGTGAAATCATGGATACATTTTTCTATTTTGTTGCCATGTACAAATGGAACAATGTGTCCATGATTTCACAGCAACCAGCAAATTGCCAGTGAAATTGCAAGCAATATTGCCGCGTGTGACGGTACCTTTAAAGTTTTATGTCCACCATAAGACACAATTATTTTTCAAATTTATTTGAAGCTTATTATTTGTGCCAACTTTCATGTGTTCTATTTCACAGACTGCCACGAAAAATCTTAAAATCTGAAATCAGTAAACCTTTAACGTTATGTTGTTCTCAGAAAAAAAATATAGTTTGGAATATCATTGTTTGTAAGTAAACTGCAGATTTATTTAAACAATAGATATGATTCCTTACTGAGATTTTGATATATTGTGTTGGGGAAAAAAAGGGAAATTATCAGCAGGGTAGAACTAAAAACGCTCACAACAAATTGTATTGAAATTAGTACAAAAAGACATAAGGGTGAAAATGTATAAGAGAAGGAAAATTATCACATGCAGCTAAATAAGAAAAAGAATAAAGGAAGGTAAATGTATAAATTACCAGTAAAGTAAATAAGAATATTATACATGGAGAACACAGCTTGGTACAAAATTGATTTAAAATGAATTATACACCCCTCACCAGGCTCAGATTGTGACTGCTTAATGTCCTCATTTGGAATTAAAACAAGAGTGCTGTCAATGGCATCAAACAGAACTCCAAGATTGTTGAATGAACCACACAAAGCAGCCTGTTGCCCTATTGTCAAGATTAAGATACATGTAAAAGGTTATCAATCAGTCAGTGAAGAAACAATGAAAGATCAGTTGTTAAAACAAATGTCTTTGGCCACACCACAGGGTTGGGTATGTTCACATTGTTTTTGACTCACCGTAGCCGGGGGGTACACGTAGCGGGCGTTGTTTCTCCTCCAGTCACGGAACCGCGCCTGCGGTGGTGTAGGCCCGGTGGTCCAGATCAATAGGGGAATGGCGGAACAGTGGGGTGATTTGTCTTCGTGACGCCACCTGCGGGTGTTCTGGTAACTTTACCAGCGCTGTTCGGGTCTCCGGGGGATGGTACACAGCGAGATGGAACGCTCCCCACAGGATGAGCGGGAATCCCCGGAGCCGGGAGCTGCGCAAGATGTTGTGAGGCAGCTGCGGGACGCTGCGCGCTGAATCCTGGAGTAATGCACAACCACACAAAGTCTCTTTTAGGTACCTTTACTGGATGGTAGTCAGGTACACTCGGACCGGGATAGTGAAGTTGGCACTTATGGAGTTTCACAGCAAGCAGTGTTAGGCTTCCTTTCTCTACTTCTGGTGCTAAGGTCGGGTGGACGTGGAATCCAGCCGGACCGGGCAGGGTGTTCAATGGAACTTGCTTCACCTGGTTAGCAGCACTGAGGGCACTGTAAAAGGGTCTGAGCAGGATCAGTACTCTTTCCTGGGCTCTCGTGGGTGGGTGCATCAGGTGGAACAGGTGGCTAAACCTCCTGTTGGATGTAGCTGGTTCTCTGTGAGGGCTTCGTAGCTTCCACAGCTTCGGTTCCAGTAACCGGTGATTAAGGAAAGAGTCAGTGTAACTCTGTAATCCTTGAGAGGTGCTTCTCCTTTCCTGTTATCCCAGTTGCAGGGATTACCACTTGCTAACAGGCTGTTTGGGGCCTAGTGTGTGTCTCATAAGGCTGGAGATCACACACACCCTCTTCACAGTTCTGAAGTGACTGCACACTCTGAAGTTTCTCCCTCCAAGACTCTATTTATAGGGGGAACTGGTTAGAAGTCACCAGTGTAGCTCCCCCTAGAGGCTCGGGGTTGAAACCAGGTGTTCTAAGTGTTGTTTGTGTTGTGGTTTTGCTGTGCTGTTACTTACTCCATTTGTACCTAAGGATTTCTGTGGTGCCCAACAGGTGCCAGGGTGCCACATTCCCCCTTAGTTAACCTCAGTTCTCCCGGCTGAGCAAAAGGTTCTTTTTACAACTTAACACTAAGCATATTATAACATTCAATTTACAAAGTCTTAAAGAAAACACAAAAATCACTGAAAAGGAAGTGAAAAATGTGGAAAAGGTGAAAAGCAGTCCGTACGGCACTAGTCCATCTGCCGCAGGCTGGAAAAAGGTAAAGTTAGTGGTCACACAAGTCCTGTGACAATTGTTCAAAGTTTATGGAAAGGGAAAAAAGGTAAAGTCCAGGGATACAGGTAAACTTTATACATTCCCTACGGGTGTCTCTGCTTGGGAGGCCGGTACTAACCTTCTATACCTTACCAGGCGCTTTCTGTTCCCAACTTAGTATACTTGGGACATAGCCCAGTTCCTCCACCCTTCTGTACACTACTTTTTACAGGTTTTGAAAAACAGTATTATATACAACACTTACAGGTTACATTTTCCACTACATTTTAAACCCATTCTCCAAGTTTATGTGGGGGTTGACCTAATGTACTACGTGTGGATCTGCGTAGTGTGGGTGTTTCCAAAGCTGTTTGTGTAGTGTACGAAGTGGTTGGTAATTCTCTATGTCTGCTTTGTGTAAGACCATAGTAAGTGCGGAGTCTATCAACTGGACTGACCTCTGTAGGTAGTTGATTGGGAATGGCTTCTCTTACTGTGGGACTAGCAGGTTGACCGATTACAGGAATCTCAGGTTCCATGATAACAGGCTGCAATTCTTGCACTTGGACTTCTTCTTGTTGGACTTGTGGAATTGGATTTGGCTTTGGCTGACCTTCTGTAGGCTGGTAGAAGTGCATAACTGGTATGAGGAATGCATCACCTATTTGTGGCCAATCAGCTGGTAAGTATCCAATTTCTGTAAGGACTAGATTTTCTTTTGTTTCTTCATCTGTAGTTACAGTAGGGTAACTGGTTGCTTGTGGGATTAACTGTGGCGGACATTTCTTCAAATGATCCCTTGAGACAGTTGCAATAGTGTTCCCATTGTCTTTGCTAATAACACAAGTTTTTGAGTTATCAAAGTGTGACGGCATAACGGTGTAGGGTATGGATTCCCAACTGTTATCCAATTTGTTAGTTTTTCTTTTTCTTTTCAGCACTACATCACCTATAGCTAGTGGTTCAGCTAAAGCGTGTTGTTAAAGTCTTTTCTTGTTTGGTCCTACTGATTTCAAGGTTCCTTTCCACGCTTTCTTGTACTTTTCTGTACTTTTCTTGGCGTTGGCTGACCCAGTCTTCATCAGAAGAGTCTTCTGTGGGTTCAATGGTTCCCATCTGCAAATCAATAGGCAGTTTACCTGGTCTTGCTCTCATCAAGTAAGCAGGTGTGTAATTTGTCGAACTGACAGGTATGTGGTTGTAGATGTCCACGAGATCTGGAAGTTTCTCTGGCCATTGATTTCTCTCTTCAACTGGTAAGGTCTTGAGCATGTCAATGACTATGTGGTTCATCTTCTCACATAAACCGTTCGTCTGAGGATGATAAGGTGTTGTGCGGATTTTCTTACACCCATACAGCCCTAAGAATTCTTGGAACAGAGCTGATTCGAAGGCTGGCCCTTGGTCAGTTAAGACCTGGTCTGGATACCCATGGGGGCGACAAAAGTAACTCTGGAACGCTTTTGCTGCTACCTCAGCAGTTAAATCCTTAACTGGAACGACTACCAGGAATCTTGAGTAGTGATCAACGATGGTGAGAGCGTAGGTGTACCCGGTTCGACTTGGGGTAAGCTTCACGTGGTCGAGAGCAACTATTTCAAGAGGTTTGGTGGTAACGATTGGTTGCAACGGAGCTTTCTGAGTTAGATGGTCTTTTCTTCGAAGGTGACATGGTCCACAGTTTTTACACCATTTGTCAATGGAACCTCTCATACCGACCCAGTAGAACCGATCCTTCAGGAGTCTTTCCAGCTTCTTCCATCCAAAGTGTCCGGCATCGTCATGGTATGCTTCAAGGATCATTTGGACTTCAGTCTTGGGAACTACAATCTGCCAGATGAGTTCATGGGTTCTCGGATTGAGGTATCTTCTGCATAGTTTACCTTGGTAGACGAACAACCTTCCTTTCTCCTTCCACAGGCGTTTAGCAGTTGGTGAGGCATCAGAGTCCATATTGGCGTGTTCTTGAGTGATGAGATCCCTTACCAGGCTGACATCTGGGTCGTTGGCTTGAGCCTCCTTCCAGTCATGGTGAGGTAACGGGTTCACGGTCCTCTCTACACGTGTCTGGTTTCTCTGATGACATGTTGCTGTACCGGAACGGTGGAAAGCAGGTAGTTCAATCTCTTCTAGGTCATCTATGTCTTCTCCCTCTTCAGGAAGGTGGGGCATTCGGGACAGGGCATCAGCATTGCCGTTCTTGTGACCTGCCCGGTACTTTACAGTGAAGTCGTAGTTAGCGAGTCTTGCTACCCAACGCTGTTCTAGGGCTCCCAGCTTTGCAGTCTCTAAGTGTGTTAGAGGATTGTTGTCTGTGAAAGCTGTGAACGGGGCGGATGCCAGGTAATGCTTGAAACGCTCTGTGATCGCCCAGACCAGGGCCAGGAACTCCAGCTTGAAGGAGCTGTAGTTTTCCGGGTTCCTTTCGGTGGGACGAAGCTTTCTGCTTGCGTAGGCTATCACCTTCTCCTTGCCCTGCTGACGTTGAGATAGGACTGCTCCTAAACCTTCATTACTTGCGTCAGTGTACAACAGAAACGGTAGATTGTAGTCAGGGTAGGCCAGGATTTCTTCTCCAGTTAAAGCATCTTTTAACGTTTGGAAGGATTTGTCCTGCTCTGGGCCCCAGTGGAACGGGGGTCCCCTGATCTTGCCGTTTTTGGATTGACCTACTAGGAGATCTTGCATAGGTGCGGCTATCTTGGTATAGCCTTTGATGAATCGTCGGTAGTACCCGACCAGTCCTAGAAATTGACGTACCTCTTTGTGATTGATGGGTGCTGGCCAGTCCTTGATGACGGTGACCTTATCCGGATCCGGTGCTACGCCTTCGGCGCTGACCACATGTCCTAGGTATTGGACCTTGGGTTTCAGCAGGTGGCACTTGGACGGTTTCAGTTTCATCCCGTACTTGGACAGTGACTCGAACACTTCACTCAGGTGTTGGAGGTGATCTTCATAGGTCTGAGAGTAGACAATGACATCATCAAGGTATAACAAGACAGTCTCAAAGTTCTTATGGCCCAAACAACACTCCATAAGTCTCTGAAATGTTCCTGGGGCATTGCACAAACCGAATGGCATACTGTTGAACTCGCATAAGCCCATGGGAGTAGTGAAGGCTGTCTTCTCACGATCCTCCTCTGCAACGGCAACCTGCCAGTACCCACTAGTAAGATCTAATGTGGAGAAGTAGTTGGCAGATTTGAGTGCAGCTAGTGACTCTTCTATGCGGGGTAACGGGTATGCATCTTTGTGTGTGACTTTGTTGATTTGCCTATAATCTACACACATCCTCATACTACCATCTTTCTTTTTAACCAGGACTAGTGGTGCGGCCCAGGGACTACAGCTATCCCTAATGACTCCTGCATTCTTCATGTCCTGAAGCATCTCTTTTGCTTTCTGGTAGTGAGTGGGGGTATAGGCCTGTACCTTTCTTTGATGGGTGCATGGTTGTTTGTGGGGATATGATGTTGTACCCCTTTAATCCTCCCAAAGTCAAGTGGGTGTTTGCTGAACACTTGCTCATACTCCCGAACTACCCGGTATACTCCATTTTTCTGGTGAGAGGGTGTATTGTCAGTTCCTACACTGAGCTCTTGACACCATTTCTCTAACTGACTTTGGAGTGAGGGGGTTCATCAGTGACTATTTGGTTTGAGGATTTTACATCAATCACAGCATCATCTTTTACTTGGTACAATTTAGCAACAGTTGCATATCTTGGTAGTCTGACTTCGTCATCACCATAATTCAATATGCGTACGGGGACTCTCCCCTTTCTTACATCAACTAACCCTCTGGCTGTCAAGAGCGTAGGACTACTGTCGGACATTACAGGTTCTACTACAGCTTGGTAGTCCTGCCCTCTGAGGCCTATGGCTGCTCGACACCAGATCATCATTTCACTTCTGGGTGGTACCACAATTGGAATGGGATCTGTGACCCTTACTCTGCCAATCTCACCATTTGACAATGTTACCTGTTGTTGATACACCAGAGCTCTGATCTGCTTTTGGATAGCCCTCTTTTCTCTGGGTTTACCGGCTTCAGCACTCTGTTGGAGCAAAAACAACACTTCATCGAGGCATTTGATCATGACATTGGTACCCAATATGACATATGGATCCTTGTGGTTAGGCTTATCCTGAACCACTAAGATACCCTGGTTTTTCAACTGCACCCTCCCCACCTTTACTGTAGCTTCCCACTGTCCCTCTATGGTAACCGGAATACCATTAGTGGCTTCAAGGTTCATCTCGGGATTTGGGGGTTCTAGCTTAACATCTGGCCAGAACTGCTTGTAAAGGGTACTGGGGATGGATGTCACCTGGGATCCAGTGTCTATCAAGGCGGAGATAGCGATGCCATCGATGACGATTGGTAAGTATGGACAGTCTCCCACATACTTGTGTTCCCAGCTGGACGTAGGGCCTGCACAGTCTACTCCTGGGGTTGGCCCTTCTCGCCCAGGGGTCGCTCGTTTAAAGGACGGGATTGCAGGTTGCGTCCTCCTAAGTCGTTCTGCTGACTGTTGCGGCGTCTGTCAGGACTGCGGCGGTCTGCAGGTTTTCCTCGCGACGGCTGTGTCTTTCTCCTCATCCACGGGACGTCGTCTGGACTGTCGGCGAGTAGAATCTTGTCCGATGGCCTTGCATCTGTCTTGGGTCTTCTCCCAGCTTG
Source organism: Allobates femoralis (assembly GCA_033576535.1). Lineage (NCBI taxonomy): Eukaryota > Metazoa > Chordata > Amphibia > Anura > Aromobatidae > Allobates > Allobates femoralis. The sequence goes on from JARQOC010000003.1 coordinate 230,958,095, forward strand.
TAGCTTGGCCACGTCCTTCATCAGCTGCTCGACATTAGCACACAGTTGATCAAACCGGTCAGGTGTCTACAGTCTGTGCACTGGACTGAATCGCAGGGATTGGAGATGTTGCTGCCGGCACGGAAGGGGTGTCAGCGTACTGCTGCTGCTGCAGTGAAGCGGGATCAGGTACTTCAGCGAGTCGCTGTCCCCAAACTGTTAAGTCTCTCAAGGTATCAAACTCTGCGCCTGGGTTTTGTATGGACCACCAGCTTGCTTGCTTCCTATCCTCAGATAGTTTAAGGCCCACAATAAATTGTCCAATTAACGCTTTGTTCTCATCTCGAGCACTGTCAGGATCGACTTGTTTTAACAGTCTGTATGCTTCTTGCAAGCGCAGTGAATAATCAAGGACAGTTTCTTGTGCCCCTTGGTTACAACGATAGAATGACAGTCTTAATCCAGCTTCGGTATGGCACTCAAAGACCCGGGTTAATCTAGCGAATATCTGCTCCACAGATTCCTGAACTTCTACAGGCCAGCTGCGGCTCTGCAGTTCGGCTGCACCGGTTAATTGTCCCATAATAACTGAAGCTCTTTGCTTACCGGTCATCGGGTACATGTCCAGGGCTTGGCATATCTTCCTCTGGAAGTTTTCCAAGGTGCTGGGTACACCGCTGTACTTGGGTAACCAGGTCGCACTAGGAACGTAGGGTAGAGACATCGGCATAATCGGAGCGGGTTGTGGTAGCATACCGCCGACTTGTTGCTGTCCATCAAGAGGTATATTTTGAGGTGCCGCTTGGTCTAGCGGGGGCACCGCGTGATCGGGAGCCGGGTTACTCATGGTCGCTCCCCCTTAGTTAAGCGTAGCCTTTCCCTCGGTTGCAAACGGAAGTGTCGGCCTCGCGGTGAGGAGTGAGGCACCACGGGAGTTTCCGGTTCCTGCTGCGTACAGGGGAAGTCGTCAGAGCGTGGGGGCGGGGTCAATCTTCGCGCCCACTGTACAGTCACGCCCCTTCTTTTCCCGCCTTTTCGCGCAGCAATGGCGGACCAAATGTACAGTTCGATATTTACAGTCAATAAATAGCACACAATACCCGAGATAACGGGCCTGCTCGTATCCTGTTCGTGACGCCAAATTCTGACTCACCGTAGCCGGGGGGTACACGTAGCAGGCGTTGTTTCTCCTCCAGTCACGGAACCGCGCCTGCGGTGGTGTAGGCCCGGTGGTCCAGATCAATAGGGGAATGGCGGAACAGTGGGGTGATTTGTCTTCGTGACGCCACCTGCGGGTGTTCTGGTAACTTTACCAGCGCTGTTCGGGTCTCCGGGGGATGGTACACAGCGAGATGGAACGCTCCCCACAGGATGAGCGGGAATCCCCGGAGCCGGGAGCTGCGCAAGATGTTGTGAGGCAGCTGCGGGACGCTGCGCGCTGAATCCTGGAGTAATGCACAACCACACAAAGTCTCTTTTAGGTACCTTTACTGGATGGTAGTCAGGTACACTCGGACCGGGATAGTGAAGTTGGCACTTATGGAGTTTCACAGCAAGCAGTGTTAGGCTTCCTTTCTCTACTTCTGGTGCTAAGGTCGGGTGGACGTGGAATCCAGCCGGACCGGGCAGGGTGTTCAATGGAACTTGCTTCACCTGGTTAGCAGCACTGAGGGCACTGTAAAAGGGTCTGAGCAGGATCAGTACTCTTCCCTGGGCTCTCGTGGGTGGGTGCATCAGGTGGAACAGGTGGCTAAACCTCCTGTTGGATGTAGCTGGTTCTCTGTGAGGGCTTCGTAGCTTCCACAGCTTCAGTTCCAGTAACCGGTGATTAAGGAAAGAGTCAGTGTAACTCTGTAATCCTTGAGAGGTGCTTCTCCTTTCCTGTTATCCCAGTTGCAGGGATTACCACTTGCTAACAGGCTGTTTGGGGCCTAGTGTGTGTCTCATAAGGCTGGAGATCACACACACACTCTTCACAGTTCTGAAGTGACTGCACACTCTGAAGTTTCTCCCTCCAAGACTCTATTTATAGGGGGAACTGGTTAGAAGTCACCAGTGTAGCTCCCCCTAGAGGCTCGGGGTTGAAACCAGGTGTTCTAAGTGTTGTTTGTGTTGTGGTTTTGCTGTGCTGTTACTTACTCCATTTGTACCTAAGGATTTCTGTGGTGCCCAACAGGTGCCAGGGTGCCACATTTTTTTACTGGTCCTTTTGTGCGGGTACACATCTAAACATAACAGGAAAAAGGTTCATAAAATGCTAAAAAATACTTTCTATTAATTTTGATGGAAAGATGGAAAAATTGACTTACTGTATATATGTTCAGGCTTTCCAGCATGTTTTAAATGGACCAGTTTTTCAAAAATGCCTCGTTGGAAAAAAAGAAAGTGTATTTCATGTCTTTGAGGCATCTCTCGATGGGAAAAACACTTTTATCCAGGCAGTGTTCAAGGAAAAGGTTGCAAAAAATTGCTAAGGAAAGAACAATCTGCAAAAAATGCTTAAATTTTTTCAAAATCCCTTCAGGAGAAGCAAAATCTCCCCCATCCCCATTAAAGAAAAATAAAAGGAAAACTTAATGAATCAATTCTTACTAGGAAACTCATAGTTTATGATCACCTCTAAATATGTCAGTTTGAGCAATTGCTCCACTATAAGGACACACTGCCGTGAAACTCGGACAACTGCAGTGCGTGTTTTTCTCGCATTGCAGTCGGCCCAATGTTACTCAATGTCCGAGAACACATTTACGAGTGTCGGGCATTTTTTTCTCGTCTGAGAGAAAGCAGTCGCAACATGCTGCGATAGTATGCGATTCACGCACGAGACTCGCCAATGCAAGTCTATGCGTCCAACAAAATCACGGACCGCAGTCGGACCGCACACGGACCATCCGAGTCGGACACGTTTTTTCACTGATACATTATCATTCTGTAGCTCAGACAACTGTAAAAACTATTCCTGTAAATGATTATACAGTAACTAGCTGGTGAGAAAAAAACGAATTGCACTTGGATGTGATCTTAGAAAAATGTCGGCCAGTCGCATCAGAGTTGGATGCAAAATGGACCAACAATCAAACGACACTCGTACGGATCTCAGATACGTCAATCGGACCCCTTCCAGCCTAAATATACAAATTGTCCAACAAGACTTGTTGGTACTCTATAGCCTACAAACCTTTAACTTAATTCTATATGCTCATGGTGGTAAACTGCTACAATGATTGAAAAAAAAACTCATATTCCTTCTGTCATTGTACTGCTGCCCACAGTCTGTTCAACTTCAAATGGTCACTTTTCATGGACACATGCCCTTTCAAGATTGGAGTTTCTCCCTATATGAAAGGTAGACATGTAACCTCGCTGTACTATATTAAATTAAATGAATATTTTATACATGGAGTTTTGTTTGAATATCAATTAGAAAAATCAAAAGTTCAAATATTCTAAGCAATTTTGAATGAGGTATAGTTATCATGCTAAACTAACTGGGGCCAGAGAAGAATGTACTGAATTATGCGGATATGCATGGTAAGCATATGGTGTGATGAAATGGACTCCATTAAAGGTACCTTTACACGCCGCTACAGAAGATTAGAAACAACTGGGTGTCTCACGTGCACGAGCACGTAACAACAGTTACAAACGGTACCCGATACCGCCTTTACACGCCGCTACAAGGTGCTCTACAGAAGGTTTAATCTATCTCTGGATGCACCGCTGGGTGCCACAAGTTACCTTCTGTAGAGCACCTTCCCTCATTTACACGCCGCTACAGAAGGTAATATGGGAGGACCTGGGGCAGCAGGGACAACACATAGGCGTGCCAGAATTGTGGATTACGAGACGCTCGTACGATGATTGGACAATGCAATAGTATCATGATTGGCCAGCCAGAGCAGGAAGGCTGGCTAATACATGACGCTATAGCAAATGTGTAGTGCGACTGGTCAGCTCCTTAAATATGCCGCCCTATGCAGCGATAACCAATCGCAACGCAGGAGCTTCCTCCAATGATCGCTGAAGGGGGGCGGTTTCCCGGAGGCTGTGTCACGCCCCGGGGAGTTAACTAGGTGGCGAAAAAACCTTATCCTACCTTATTTAGACGCCGTTACCATCGGGTTGAAATCAACCTGTTTTAGAGCACTGCTCTGAAACAGGTGCCAAAAGTGACGGCTGGCAACAAGCTAGTTTACACGCCGCTACCTCGGGTTGATTTGACGGTGCAAGATACATTTGTGTCCATAACCCGGTTGTTTTCTACCTTCTGTAGCGGCGTGTAAAGGTACCTTTAGATATAACATGGACTCCATTAGTGTATAACATAGAATGGCTTCTTATTAGGGATGGGCAAATCTACTCGCTAGGGCTCGTTACTCTGCGAGTAATAGTGGAATCGCAGGACTCGGTACTCTGCGAGTTTCCAAGCTATTATTCGCACAGTAGCGAGTCCACCATCCCTCCGTCCCCCCCGCAGCCTCCCCACCCGATCCTAAGTTAGGACCGGGCAGGGGGAACAGGTGCAGGGACTCAGGACTCAGGCGGGGAAGCCGGCGGTGAAATTTGCTCACTGCCGCTTCCCCCACTGAGTCCTGACCAGGGGTGGGCTTGGGTGGGGAGGGGGGGGGTGCCGGACCACTTACCCCTGCCTCCCGCATTTCATGAAATAATAAAAAAAAATGCGTGGGGCTCCGCGTAATTTCTATGTCCAGCCAGGTACAGCTAAGCAGCTGGGGGCTTGAACCCGCACAGGGAGGCCCAAGCTTTCTGGGCACCCCCCGCTGCAAATTGCAGCCCACAGCTGCTCCAGAAGATGGCGCGTTCATTGAAGCGCCATCTTCTGCCGCTGACCCCCGCTCTTCCAGTGTCCCTGGTAGAGGGTGGCTCACTGGGTAATAAAGGGGTTAGGGCCAGCTTTGTATTATCAGCTGGCCCTAAGCCCGAAATTTATGGCGGTCATGCCAATATTAGACATGACCGCCATGAATTTCCAGTAATCAATATAAAAAAAAAACACAACACAGAGAAAAATAATTTTATTAGAAATAAAACAGAAGACAATTAGGGACTCCATCTTTATTTCAAAAATCCTCTTCCGTCCGACGTAGTCCAAAACGTAATCTCAGCTCTGCTACATCCCTGTGCATAGACACACAGGGATGTAGCAGAGCTGAGAACTGACTAAACAGTCAGGGTTCAGCTCAGGTCATTATGACCTGAGCTGAACCCTGCTGTCAGCCTGACTCGCTCTGCCTACGGAGATTCCCAAGCGGTGACGGAAGTTAATTTATTCACTGCTTCTGTCACCGCTCGGGAATCTCCAGAAACAGAAGCAGAGAGACTCGGGGAGCGAGTCTGCGGTGGCAGCGGCGGAGGCAGGGGTAAGTAGCAACTACAGAGTTGCAAATTAGTTACCCTCAAATATGAGTGGTAAAAGGTCCGCTGATGGTGGAAAGGGGAATAGGCGTGTTGAAAGGGTAAATATCTGTGTCCATGGGGTAGGTGCTAAAGTAACAGAAACATCTGCTGAACAAATACCGTTTTAAAGCCAAACTAAAATGTCCATTTTTTTTCGAGGATGTCATGTCACTGTTGGACTCAGTGGTTGGTGTTCCTGCCCTGGACGCTGGGAGGCACTATGTTCCTTCAGCTGGTAGTGCTGGTGATAGGAGGGCCATGTCCTCATTTGGACTTGCCCCTTTTGACACCTGCCTCTGTTGCTGGGCATCTCTGTGTTTCTCCTGTGGGTGATGCTGGTTACAGAAGAGAGGTTCCCGCAGAGACGTCTGGTAGATGCAGGATTCGTTCTTCTATCAGAAGTGGGGTGGTTGGTAACAGTCATGCATCACCATCTAGCCTGGTTCTAGGGGCAGTCCGGATGAGGTCATCAGCCTATGGGAGGGAACCGCACCCTTCAAATGCCTTGGAGCCTGTCCTGCAGCCTGCCAGATATAGTCTTAGTTTCCCCAGTGATCTAGTGTGTATTTTGCTATTTTGACTCTGACCTTTGCCTGGATTTTTGACCCTTCTACAGCCTGCCAATTTTTTACCCTTGCTGCCCTCCCGGTTTTGACTCTGACCTTTGCCTGCATTTTTGACCCTTCTACTGTCTGCCAATTTTGTCCCCCTGCTGCCCTCCCGGTTTTGACTCTGACCTTCGCCTGGATTACTGACCCTTCTACCATCTGCCAATTTTGTAACTTGCTGCCCTCCAAGTTTTGACTCTGACTCCTGACTATGCTTTTGGGTCCTGATTAAATACTCTCTTCATGGTGGCATTCCTGCTCCGGTACACTGGTTAACATAGGCAGCTACCTGTAATTCCAGATCTCTGTATACTGTAGGGGTAAAGGGTCTCGGGGTTTCTTGGGGTGCTGCCTTACTAGCAGCTCAACCTCGCAGTTGATGGTCATCACAGTGTAATTTAATCCCTTTCTTACACAGCAAGGGATCACTAAAACTTGTAGATGAGGCCCAAAAAGAGCAGGTGCTTCAATGGATATCAAGCGCTCCATCAAGTGGGCTCTCCTCCACCTCAACTTTAACATCACAAACACTCCAGTCCTCAGAGGTGTCACCCCAATCGCACTTGCTTTCTCACAGCTCACAAGTCTCCAGCCGCCTTACTGATTATGAGTTAACACAGATGGGTGAGTCTGCAGAGCAGTTCACTCATACTATAGCCTGGGAATCAGAGGTCTGCTCCAAAGCTTCATTGAGTCAAGACGAGGAAATGATCTGCACCGATGCCCAAAATTGTTTTCAATCGGATCCAGGCCCAGATGAAGAAGGGTCCGAGCATAATTTACAAGATCTGTGAAAATGAGAAAATGTGTAATAGGGTCTTACCTGCTGACATGTGAATATCAGGGGGGTGATGAAATGTTCATAGCAGGGGGGTGCTGGGAGGAGAATAGCAAGTGGTGCTGGGATGTGCTTAGCGGAGCGGGAGGTGCTGGGATGTGCTTAGCGGAGAGGGAGGTTTTGACATGTGCATAGCAGGGGGTGCTGGGATGTGCATATCAAGGGGGTGCTGGAATGTGCATAGCGGGGAGGGTGGGTGCTGGGATGTGCATAGCAGGGGGGTGCTGGGATGTGCATATCAAGGGGGGTTATGGGATGTACATAGTAGGGGAGGTGCTGACATGTGCATAGCAGGGGGATGCTGGGATGTGCATATCAAGGGGGGTTATGGATGTGCATAGTAGGGGAGGTGCTGATATGTACAGAGCAGGGAGGGGGGTGCTGAGATGTGCATAGCAGGGGGAATGCTGGGGTGCGCACAGCAGTGGGGGTGCTGGGATGTGCATAGTAGGCAGGGGTGCTGGGATGTGCATAGCAGGGAGGATGCTGGGATGTTCGTAGCAAGGGCGGTGCTGGGATGTGCATAGCGGTGAGCTAGGTTGTGCATGGGAGACGGGGGGCTGCTGGATGTGCATAGCGGAGGGGTGATGGGATGTGCTTGGGGAACAGGAGGGGCTGGGATGTGCATAGCAGGAGGTGCTGCGATGTGCATAGCAGGGGTGGTACTAGGATGTGCATAGAAGAGGGGTTGCTGGGAGGTGCATAGCATGGGAGATGGGGTTGGTCTTTTTAGAGTTTATTTAGGTCTTTCTCATGTGGATAATGGAGCAAATCCACCTGAAAAAGATGTTTTGTGGACATAATCTTAGTCAGTATTATCAATAGGGGGCAGCACACCTAAAAGTGCCTAGGGCAGCATGAACCCTAAATACAGCCCTGCTTGCTGCAGCACACTTTAACTGGTATTAAGAGTCGGGTAGTGGGCCAAGAGGAAGGGAAATAAGTAGAAGAGGAGGCATATGCGGAAGGGATAACAAGATCTCAAGTGTCATGCCCAGACGGTTGGCAGCACCAAGGCAGATGGCATGGGAGGGTGAGGGAGAGGGAACAACGAGGGCGCATGGTAGCAGCCAAACAGTTGATGAAGGTGCAGTAGCCGAGGAAGAAATGGAGGACGAAGAGGCAATGGGCATGGAAGACTCAGCATTTGAGGGAGATCTTGATCATATTTCTGTTGTGCAAGGTTGGGGGGAGAGGGCAGAGGAAGGAAGTGTGAATGTTACCTTGCCGCCACCAACACAACAAGGACTCGGGCCTCCTGGATGAGCAAGACACATCAGTGCCTTCTTGCTGCACTACCTGCAACACTATACTTGGATTGTTAGAATTCGAAGTAATGCCGACTACTGGGTTGCCACACTGTTATATCCCCGGTAAAAGAGTAAATTTGGCCACATGCTTCCTGCTATGGAAAAGGGACGCACGCGTGCAGGAGCATCAACAGAAGCTTTTAGACAATCTTTGTACTGCTTTTCCCCCAAACACCAGTGGTGCACATAGTGAATATTGCAGTTCTAACTTTCCAACCCGGGGAACGTCGAGTCGTCATCACTCAAACGTTAATAGTAACAGTCTATCTGGTAACAGCAATTTTGTAGAATCGTTTCACCATTTTTATAGACCATCTTTTGCAACGCCTGAAGAGAGAACAACTCTGACACACAGTGAACGCCTAGAGAGAATGCTACAGGAGTATCTACAGCTGAATATCGAGATGCCATGACTGTGGAACTGGACCCTTGTGCATTTTGGGCTTCAAAACTGGAAAAATGGCTTGAGCTCACCACTCATGCCTTGGAGACTTTGTCGTGCCCCGCAGCCAGCGTTCTCGCTGAAAGTGTCAGTGCTGCTGGTAGAGTGCTGACAGATAAGCACACGCGGCTGTCCAGTGACAGTCTAGACAGACTAATGTTTAACAAGATGAACAAGTCTTGGATCCGCAAGTACTTTTCCACCCCTGTGTCAGCCTGGGGAGACTAAACGCTTGTGTACTTTTCAATGTGCTGGATTAAACTCCCCATTTCAATATTTCAATTCTGGGGCAATTGATGCCACTTAAGTGGTGGCTGTGCCTAATTTTTTTGAAAATGGAGACTGTTGTTGGGGTCTCCTTGTTGTTTGTTGCTTGACTTGAGTAGGGCTCTTTGAGCTCAAGACCTATGCCTGACCCTTGTGCCCCTGTTTCTGAATATTAAACCTTTGTGTCCATCAAATTAGTGATTGACAAATTTGCTGTATTTATATCCACCATTTTTGGGTGCTTAAAAGCAGTGATTACTACATCTCCTTTAATGTTTGTGTAAACTGCTTTTGAGCATCAAACCATGGTTTTTGCAAAGGTAATGTATAAGCATGAACAGTTTTTGGGCCCTGAAAAGCATTGCTTGGTCAATCGCCCCTGTCCACTATGCCTATACAGGTCACTTACCTACCTGACTAGTTCTTCCTGTAATACTCCATGAAACTAATAGTGGTCCCATGTGTGTGGGGGGGCATAACACTGATGGGAGCGCTTGCATGAGCTTTGAGTTTATCCAGCCCAGTAGGCCTAAACAGGTCACTGACCTACCTGACGTTTTTTAGTAATACTCCACGAAACTGATACTGGTCCCACCTGTGTGTGGCAGGGCATAACATTGATGGGACCGCTTGCATGAGCTCTGAGTTTATCCGGCCCAGTACAGGTCACTGCTGTGGTCTGACCCTTTGGAAAGAGTCAGGTCTCTTGTTGGGATCCCCTTGCTGTGTGGTACATGATTTGAGCAGGGTGTGACATGCCTATACTTGTGTCTCATCCTCCTTTTACTCCTCCACCTCTTTTTATTTAATGTAGAAAACCACTGCCACTTTTCCCCTGTAACTCATCAATTTGTCAATTCAAAGTCAGTTTCACTCACCTCTGAAATTTTATGTGAATGTTAACCACCTTCTATATTTGAAGTCCTTTGGAAGAGTGTGCAGGTTGACACAGACCGTGTCTCATGCACCCATGCTACGCCATGAGACTATATGTACTGTAGTTTGGATTGCTGTCACTTTTCCTGGTGTTTGTTGTCTATTCTGAGTAGTTTGTCAGCTTTTGGACACCTTTGAAGTTGTTTTCTAAGTTGTTTTCTATGTGTTTGCTGTAGCCTGCCATTGATTCCAATGGGGTTCGATGGTGTTTGATGAACATTCAAGGAACAATTCGATGAACAAACCCCAATTCGGCAAATCGAATCGAATTTGAACACTTAGGTGGTGGCTTATCACTATTTATTACATACATGTTCTCAGTGTAAGAGAGGGGAAAAAACAAAATTGTTTGCGCCAAACTGTTATGGATCAATACATGGGGTCGGTTTATTAACCCCTGCGCTCACCTTCTCGAGTTGTGCAAGTCCGCACAACTGGATTTAACGCTCGTGCTGCTGGGCTCTCCTAGTTGAATATGAGCGGCGGGATGGAACCTGCACGTGCCCTCCGTATCTCTCTCTCTGCAAGTAACTGTTCCAAGGGAGTGGTGTAATGATGTCTGTCAAGGTCTTGCGGCCCAGAGCTGCTGGCTATCACACTTCCCAGCTGGGAAGAAAGTATATGTAGCTCCAAAAGATAATGTGATATAATGAGCGCTAAGGTACACACAAGGACTCGACCAGTGAATAGTTTACCTTTCAGCTTTAATCGACAAATAGATCCCTCTAGCCACAACGCGTTTCAACGCATATAGCGTCTTTCTCAAGTGAGAAAGACGCTATATGCGTTGAAACGCGTTGTGGCTGGAGGGATCTATTTGTCGATTAAAGCTGAAAGGTAAACTATTCACCGGTCGAGTCCTTGTGTGTACCTTAGCGCTCATTATATCACATTATCTTTTGGAGCTGCTCAGTGTAGAGAGAGGAACCTAATGAGCGGGATCTGAGAGTGCAGGTGTGTGTGATGAATATGACTTGTGCTTAGGTGAGCTGAGGGGCGTGCCTGAGCTGGTTGCTCCGCACCCCTCAGCCATAAGTCGGTCAGCTCACATCACCTGCTGTCGCTGATTCAGTTCATTTCTGGACTGTGACCTGTTGTGAGCAGACGCTGATCTGAAGCTGTTGTTTCTCTCTCCATTGGAAGCTGCTGGGTTCCATGGTCCGTGGCTAGAGTTAAGGGCTTATGCCTAGGGCTTCTCAGGAGTTTTAGGATCTTAGGCTGGTGGCTCAGACCTCCTCACCTTCAGAGGTACTTCCGAGTACAGGGCGAGTCAGGGACCCCAGTATCAGGGCGAGAACAGGCTCCCCTGACTCCCTACATCAAGCTCCGTCCTACTTCTGGGTACCCCGGCCCCCCCATCATGACATAATCAGCGACCCACTTCTTTCTCCCCAAATTCGCTAGGTCAACCCGAGCTTTTGCGCACCTGGTGGAGGAACTCTCCCAGGAGGTTTCTAACTTTCGGAACCAGGTGGTGCATCAGGTTCAAGAAGTGGTTGGGTATCTGGCTGCGGTTCACACGCTGGCTGTACCAGAACCTAATATCTCCCTTCCTGACCGATTTTCAGGAGGGAGAGATACATTTTTTGTTTTTAGAGAAGCCTGCAATTATATTTCAGGCTGCGTCCTCGTTCTTCAGGGAGCGACGAACAGCACGTAAGGATTATACTCTCCCTTCTTAAGTGGGATCCACAGGCCTGGGCCTTTTCTCTGCCGACCGATTCTCCATCCATGCGGTCGGTGGATGAGTTTTTTTGCAGCACTTGCCCTGGTGTATGGCAACCCTGATGCCGTCTCCCTTACTAAGTCTAAACTATGTAAGCTCAGGCAGGCAGCACGACCAGTCCCAGTCGAGGAGTATTGCTCTGAGTTCAGGAGGTGGGCCACTGACACTCAATGGAATGACCCTGCTCTGAGGAGTCAGTTCTGTCTGGGGTTGTCAGATCGGTTACAGGACACCATGGTTCAGTACGCTGCTCCGGAGAACGCTGGAGGCTGCAATGAAGCTCGCTATCAGGTTGGACAGACACCTAAGAGAGAGACCTGATCCGACCCTGCCCCTGGTGACCATCCCTGCTGTGGAGGTTACACGTGTGGGTTCTGATGTTCCTAAGCAGTTGGGGACTGCAGAGTCTTGTACTAACCTATCTGCAGGTCATTAGGTTGGGCGGTCTTGTTTCTTTTGTCGTCAACCTAATCACTTCATTAGGGTCTGTCTGTACCGTGCTAATCCTGCTTCTCAGCTGCAGATATCCCATTGGGAGTGCTGCTGTGTCTGCTGTTTTGGTCAGGCCTACTCCTATGTCTCCACCAGTGGTACTTATTCACCCACCAATGGATAGAAGTTGCACCCTGCCAACACCTCAGATTGATGCTGGACTCAGAGGTTATCCGGAGAAGCGTGTTAGGGGGAAGGTGGTTACCCCCACTAAGCCCTTGGTAAGAATGGTCCCCGAAACGAAACCGGGAGCCATCTCTGCCATTTGCCCCCCTGAGAGTTAACCTTCGGTCTGTGACCGCGTGCATGGCAATAAATGTTCAGGTCCAGACCTGAGTATGGATGACTATGTGTGGGTGCCCGGTAGCCATGTTTGGTATCCATTTTATTGTAGTCATGTCCATTATAACCCCTCACAGCGGGTTTTAATTGTATATAGAGGCATACAAACCCACACATACAGCATTACACCACAAGAGAGGCACACGGTTAGGACCCGGTATAATGAGAAAAACCGTGAAGTGGTTATCGGGCTCTTGATGCAGCGGCCGCTGCATTAAGCTAAGATTTCTCAATTTTCCTTAGATTCACAAGCAGTTTCTGCCATGTTTTTTCCCTATGTCCTTGTTAACTGTGCAGACAGCCCTGCTATTCACATTCAGCTATTATGCTATTCCCTATACATATCTGTCTAGTGTTGCAGCGGATTTTCACTTTATATGTGTGGGTGCTGTCAAAACACGTAAGATGGAAGTGTGCGACTGGAGCTCCTACTACTGGAGTGATTGGTCAGTTTAAAATTGCGGCCATTTGCAACGCCGTGTTGTTCCAGCTAGCCATCCCTCCAGTGCTTTGTACCAGTAAAATCTTCCATAGGTCATCACTCAGGAGTTTCAGACCATTGCTGGATGTGTCCGGTTTTGAGCCCGGAGGCCTCTCATAAAGAGGGGGGTACTGTTACATATTGATTGCCTTGCTGTATGGAAGTGCTGCTGCTGTGGTTTAAATGAAGCCTTTTTTCCCTACTCTCAGTATGGAGAGAGGAACCTAAAGCAGGAGCTGAGAGTGCAGGTATGTGTGATGAATATGACTCATGCTTAGGTGAGCTGAAGTCAGCATCGCAAAGTCAGCAATACTGACGTCAGTATAGCCGGCTATGACACGATTAGAGTCATAACGGCTATACCGCCCATCTTCGGTGACGAGGCTCTGTATTGTTTAGCACGCTCATCGGGGCGTGAATAATTACATTGCAGGTGGTGTTGAGAAGCTACAGGGAACGCCCTGTGTGACTTCTCAAGAACTGAGAAGCCGCAGTTCTGCAGGTACAAAACTAACTTTTATAAACTTTAGAAATCACCATTTTTGAGACAAAGGGATGGCTAGAAATTGATTATGATGGTGCAGGGCCAGTTCTTAAAATGCTGGGGGCTGATTTTTAGGGGTCAGGTTCCCTTTAACTGAAAATTTCTAAATTCGATTCGGTTATGGCCGGTTTATGATCAATTATGTTTTTTTCTACTTTCAGATTATTGCCCCAACAGTGCTCACTGTAACCTTTACTTGTTTAGAAATTCTACTATAACCAATGCCATCAGTACAGTTGGAAAAAAAAGGTTTCAAATGCCTTATGACAGCTCACTGTTTTTACCCATCGTGAGATGTTTCTTGTGTCGCACCTTAATAATGATTAAAAGAGAAAGGAAGCGCACATTGAGTAGTATTGCTATTATACAGGTCCCTCAGACCCCAAATGGTTAAACTCACCTGATGTAGTTGTGAGTGTCACAACTACAATAAAAGCATACAGGAGGTCGCTGCAGGCTCCCAGCTGAGAACTGAAGAATCCAGAAAAGAGTGAACAAGAGCTGGGATCAAATGCCGCACTGACCACAAAGATAAACACAGAGTAAATCACACACTCTGTTTATTTTGCCTACACGTGTTTCATGGCTCATAGCCACTTCCTCAGGGCATCCTTTGAAAGAAATGGAGAGACAAGGGCGCACATTAAGGTATTATCCAAAAGGCAATGGATAATAAAAACAACGAGGAGTTGCTCACCTTATGTGGTTGTGAGAAGTCACAACCACTGTACTCGCTATCATTCCATTATCCATGAATGCTGCAGAACCCAGCGTGATGTGTCAAATATAAAAGGGGGAATAGGGTTGTATATTCAATAGAATTACACTACATTTCCATTCTGCCCCTAATCAACATGAAGGGGAAACAAACAAAATAGAGCTTGTTCAAATTTACTGCCACAAAGGTCACACTGCAAAAATCACATTTCAACCAATCAAACGAAGGGACGCAATTTCTGCGGCACCACTTGACTGATGGAATTGGATGCACAAATTTATTTGTATCAACTTATTCAACAGCAAATAAGACATTTTAATTCATTAAAGCTGGCATTAGATAAATCTAGGCTTCATATGGGAAAATTATTTGAGTACCTAACTTATTGTCCATATTCGTTCAACTTTTATACTTTGCAAACATTTGATGGGCATCATTAGAATGCTAAAATTGTTTTCAAGAATCTGTTAAACATGAACAAAAGAAGAGTATTTTGTTCTTTATTTTCTTAGGCCCATTGTATATATTTACTTTGTGTGTGTTTACAAAGTGAAATAAATTTCATGGATAGGCTAAAGCAGTGGTCCCCAACCTTTTTTGCACCGGGGACCGGCTTCATGCAAGACCATGTGTCCCAGGCCCGGCAGGGCGGGGTGGCACAGGGGTGAGGCTTTGATCATATAGGGTGGGGCTATGGAGAAAGGGTGGAATTTAGTTTCCCTGAAAGATGCGCTACATCTTATTTTCAAGGGATGTCTTATTTTTCCATCCGCTTGCAGCCCCCAATATGGTATCCCCTTTAACTCCTGGCAGCCTATAATATCCCCATCATCCAAATGCACGCCACAATATCCCCATCATCCCCTTGCAACCTTCATTATCCCCATCATCCCTTTCCATCTCACAATATCCCCATTATCACCTTGCAGCAACCCATATTATTCCCATCATCCCCTTGCAGCCCCATCGACACACACACACACACATACACAGACACACACACCCCCACACACACAGACACACAGACACACACATAGACACACATAGACACACTGCCACACACACAGACATACCACCACACACACAGCCACACACAGCTAAACACCGCCACACACAGCCACACACACAGACACACCACCACACATAAACAGCCACACATACACACACTGCCACACAGAGACACACCTCCACACACACAGACATACCGCCACGCAAACACACACACAGCCACACACACAGCCACACATACAGACACACACAGTCACATACACAAACACACACACAGACACACACACCACACACAGGGACACACAGCCACAGACACAGACAGAGCTACATACACAGACACACACACAGACACACACTCAGCCATAGACACAGCCACATACACAGCCACACACACAGACACACTGCCACACACACACACAGACACACACACAGCCGCAGACACACACCACCGCACACAAAGACACACAGCCACATGCACAACCACACACACAGACACACACACACTCTCACACACACACAGCTATACACACACAGATACACATTGCTCATGGGTCCACCTCCGTTTCCACCGCTCTGCTCTCTGCCTCGGCTGCGTACATTTCCGAGCGGAACCTTTGGCCAATAACAGTGCAGCAGCCACTGGCCAATCAGAGCCTGGCTACTGCACTGTGATTGGCCAATGGCGCCGCTCGTACATCTACGCCAGCAACTGAGGCAGAGATCAGCTCAGAGCGGCATAGTGTGATGCGAGTTGCAGTGAGGGGGTATGCCACTGCAGAGCACACTGCAGAGCACACTTTCTGTAGTACTGGTCTGCGGCGGCGCGGACTGGCAAAGGGACCCCCATTGCCCACTCCCTGTCCGTGGACCGGTGGTTGGAGACCCTGGGCTAAAGAGTACTTTTTAGGTCTGGTGCATTTGTTTTTATGAGCAAAGATGAGTAGTATGTTGAGAACCATATCATTGCACAAGTAGGGTCCCCTTGTAACTTTAATGCAAAGGTAGTAGGTTGGTTGGAGTCCATGGTTGAGCAAGAATGTTGTCAGCAATGTTACCAGTACTACCCTGATGACCGCCCTGGGAAGACTAACCTCTGGATTATTTCTATGTAGTATAATAACTACTGAGTTACCTCTGTACTATAAATTGTATTATAGACATACAAAGGTGAGCTTAATAATGGCATGTGTCACAAAATGTTATATTTCACTGAAATAATGGATAAAATAAAAAACAGAGAATCTATTGCTCTGTTTAAGAGCCTGGTCTTTCAAAATAGTGATAAAATGTTATTTTAGATACATGATGAAACAGTTGACCAATACAGATTGTAAAATGGACTGTATTTTCCTTGTGACAGGTCATAAGGTGCCATATTTGTAGCCCAAACCTTTTTTTATCCCAAATATGCTGAGAATTTTTGACTTTTGGATGGGGAGAGGAGGTTGTGTGGGAGTGGGAGACACTAAATGTGCAGTTGGAAATGTAGGAGGAGATCCAGGAGAGGGCAAGGTCAGTGATTCAGTAATACCAATGGAAGAGAGGATCTGTAATAAGAGGCAGTGGTCGACTGTGTCGAAAGCAGAGGACAGGTTTAGAAGGAGAACGGAGAACTGTCTGTTAGCTTTGGACGTGAGTAAGTCGTTGGTAATTTTGGTCAAGGCAGTTTCAGTAGAGCGGTGAGGGCGGAAGCTGGAATGAAAGTTGTCAAAGAGAGGATTGGATGAGAGGTGGGATGAGAATACAGTGTGCACATGCTTTTTGAGAAGTTTGGAAGTGAACGGGAGCAGAGATATGGGTCGGTAGCTGGATGTAGAAGTGGGGTTCAGGGATGGCTTCTTTAAGATAGGTGTAATTGTTGCATGTTTGAAAGCAGAAGGAAAGGTACCAGAAGTTAGCGATAGGTTGAAGAGGTGGGTTAAGGCTGGGATAAGGGCTTTGGTGAGGTTGGGTAGGAGGTGGAATGGGATAGGGTTGTCTAATCTGGTCGATCTTGTTGGTCAAGTATGTTGCAAAGTCTTCTGCAGACATACGAGAAGTAGGAGGGGACAGTGGGGGACAAAGGAGGGAGTTAAATGTGTTGAATAACTTCCTGAGATTGTGGGACAAAGAGGATATGAGAGTAATGAAGTAATTGTGTTTAGTGGTGGTGACTGCTGACTTGAATTTGAGAAGTGCTTGTTTGAATGCTGTGTAGTCTTCTTGTGAGTGTGTTTTCTTCCAGCGCCGCTCTGCAACCCTAGATGCCCGCCACAGATGTTTAGTGGTATCTGTGTGCCAGAGTTGTCTGTTGATTCGTCGTGTTCTGCCATGAATGAGAGGGGCAACTGCATCAATAGCTGTGGCATTATCTGTGTAGTGGAGTGAGGATATGGATGATAGTGGTAAAATGGTGTTGGAGAGTGTATGAGTGTCAAGATGTGTGAGTTTTCTGCAAGGGTGTGCAAGTTGGGGGACATGGGTAGAAGATGAGGAGGACAAGGATGAGAAGGTAAGTAGATGATGGTCAGAGAAGAGGAGAGGGGAGGTTGTGGGTATAGATAGGGAGCAGAGGCGGGTAAAGATGAGGTCTAGTGTGGGTGGCTGTGGAGGATGATTGAGAGAGACCAAAGGATGAGGCAAGTGACAGGAGTTTGGAGGCTGTTGACTGGTGGGTGTCAATGGGGATGTTGAATTTGCCCATTATGATGGTGGGAATGTCAGCAAATAGAAATGTGGCGCCCCACTAAGAGTACGTCACAGAAGAGTATTACACCCCTGACCGAAGGTGTCGTATTCTTTGTTCTAGTAATGAGTAGGATAATCCTGAAGCTCCATCCACCGCATGCAACACCTTGTGTTAGAGGACCAATTAGGCACCTGTTACTAGGGTAACTGGTCCTGGTGGGAGGAGAGGCTAAGCTATATAGCAGGGAGAAAGTAGCAAGGAGTTAGAACAGAACAGACCAGTGAAGGAGTCAAGTCAAGTCGAGACAAGACGAGGGAGAAGCTACAGGACAGGAGCTGAGAAGCAAGAAAGAGCTGCACAGAGCTGCACAGCAGATGTAGCAGATTGGAAAAAGAACAGCACAGTAAAGAGACAGCTAACTGGGAGGGCACCTCAACCTGGTGACCCAGAAGAGAAAGGGGCCAAGAGTAGAACGGGTAATCCAATACCCTTGCTCAGTCCAAACCCGGAGTACCGGCTCCGAAGTGGTCCAGCAGGTTACAACCCTGAACCACCGAACCAAGAGTGGTCGCAGGCTTTACAGGAGCACGACGCACCAACCAAACAACTACCACAGCTTATACCAGGAGCACCCACACCCACCAGTGAGGACAAGGGTCCGCCGAGAGAGAGATGCGCTGCAGCAGTGACCCAACCGAAGGTCCTCAGTGGGTATAGCAGAGCAGCGAAGAGAAGGGACAGACAGTGATAGAGAAGGACACCAGAGGAGCTTCAGAGGGACACTACTCATTGCAAGAACCACCCGGTCCACTACCTGGCAACAAGAACCGCATTACTTTGTATGCTGCAGAATGCCAGAGTGAGCAACATGTCAGTGCCTTATTCCATAAACTGTCTTTCACCTGCCTTGCTCCACAGTGACTGCGCTGCCTTACTACACTATTTATTCCTACTTCCAATACCACGAGGATCGGCTTCTCCTGTAGGGATCTTGCTGCCGCCCATCACCCCGGAGGATCCAGCAGTGCGGTGCTATCACCGGACTCTACAGGTGGCGTCACAAACAAAAACTTTATTTTATTTCTTTATTATCTTTCTTTTCCCCTTTTTACATTGACCACCGGGCCCACAGCCTTAGGCACCGCTAACCGTGACCTCCAGACTGCGCCTGAGACCTGAATCCCCTGGCCTGGGTGAGTCAACTTGGCGTCTACGAACAGGATTCGAACCGGCCCGTATCTAACGGGTACTGTGCGCCTTACAGAACTTTATTGGCCATCCAAAAACAGTCTATATACAGCACTAAATAATTTTTCCCGCCATTTCTACTGGGCCAAGATGGCGGGTCTCGCCATGTAAGAGACAATGTGCTGGCCCAGG
The DNA here is from genome assembly GCA_033576535.1 of Allobates femoralis. NCBI lineage: Eukaryota > Metazoa > Chordata > Amphibia > Anura > Aromobatidae > Allobates > Allobates femoralis. The sequence goes on from JARQOC010000003.1 coordinate 230,977,252, forward strand.
GGCGTACCTCGGCACCTCGTCGTGGGAGGGCCATGGCAGAGGCGCCAAAACACTTGCGCGCCCCAATTGCCAAGGACCTTAGCCCGCCCATGGACTATAAACCAGAAGGAAGAGGGTGTGGCCGGATCTTTGCAGAAAGCTTTGCCACCAGAACCTGTGCCAGCTACGACGGGTACGGGTTTTGGAAGCGCGAGCATGGTGGCTATGCGGCTGGGAGACCTGATGCAAGAGGTGGAGGAAGAGGCCTGAGCCGTCCTTAACGGTCCAGAACTAGTCTTCGTCCATCCCATCGACGGAGACCAGACCTTTTGGGAGACTGCGCTGCAAGATCTGAGAGTCCAGCTCATAGAAAGCACTGAGTGGACTATCAGGCGCTGGAGCGCCAGTATCGCTAATAAACTGCACTGCGCAGCCATGGAGAGAAGAACCGACCGTCCAGACCTGGAACCGGTGGCGAGGGACGAACAACCCGAAACCCACCCGGTTACCAGTGAGGACCCGGTGCCGTCTATGGTTGCAGAGGAAGAGGCGGGCAGCCCTGAAGCCCCACAGACGGACGACCACGAGGCAAGCAGCCATGAAACTGCGCCAGAGGAAGACCACGTGATCGCTGTGCATGATGAATCAGCAGACCTAGAGCAGGAAGAGGAGCAGCTACCCACTGAGGAGCCAGACGTTGTGTTCGAGGCTAGTGAGCCGGAGGAATAGGAAGACTACCTGTTCCCTGATGAGAATGATAAACCAGAGGAGTCAGGCTCCGAGGAGGAGGGCACAGTACAGTACCCCGCAGAGCAGTCACCATCAGAAGCCTAGGTAGCTTGGTGGGGCATCGCAACAGCATCCATGAGCAGCGGTAATGTGAGAACCACAGTGGAGAGTTACCGCCAAACCCAAACCAGTAACAGTGTTTCAAATCACCGTGACTATGTGCAAACCTTCTATCGCACCAACGAGGCAGAAAGACAGCGACACCGAGCTGAATGATGGGCCCGTGAGCAGGAGAATTTACAGTTCAGAGCAGATGCCCGTCACCAACCACCTGTTGACCTGGAACACCGTTCACGAGGTACTGTAGCAATGTTTAATCTAAAGAACGGTTGGGGTTTTGCGAGGGAAGAAGGACTTTATTAGGAGATCTTTATTGCACGCCGAGATGTCGAATCTCATTTGCCAAAAGTACACCCAGATCGGGACTTGTATAGGAATGATGTGATATCTTATGAGAGACATGCAGGACCCCGAGGCTGGTACGCCCTTAGAGTCCGTAAGTGCGAACTGTGAATTTGCAGCTTAATAATTACAGTCTAATGTAAATAGTGTATAGCACAGTATATTGCTTTTCTAACAAGAGATGCCCATAGACTTTAATGAGGACATTTGATTTTCCATTATTTTATTGCGGGATGTGATGATGTGTGCAGCGGCCCAGTGGTAACCTGTACATTGGAAAGGACAGTGATAGTAACCACTGGGACCGCAAAAGTTAATCCAGTTCTGTTGAGCTGGCAACTGTTATTCCGTAACATTTAAAGACATAGCGCCTCCCGGAAGGGAAGAATAAAAGAGTAGTGCCATTAATTAAAGTGTTTATTGTTTATATGTACATATATAAAAAAAAAAGTTTTACTCTGTACCAGGTTGGGTAGACTGGACACTTGGGGACAAGTGTAATTTCCCTAGGGGGAGTGTGGCGCCCCACTAAGAGTGCGTCACAAAAGAGTACTACACCCCTGACCGAAGGTGTCATATTCTTTGTTCTAGTAATGAGTAGGATAATCCTGAAGCTCCATCCACTGCATGCAACACCTAGTGTTAGAGGACCAATTAGGCACCCGTTACTAGGGTAACCGGTCGTGGTGGGAGGAGAGGCTAAGCTATATAGCAGGGGGAAAGTAGCAAGGAGTTAGAACAGAACAGGCCAGTGAAGGAGTCAAGTCAAGTTGAGATGAGGGAGAAGCTACAGGACAGGAACTGAGAAGCAAGAAAGAGCTGCACAGAGCTGCGCAGCAGATGTAGCAGAGTGGAAAAAGAACAGCAAAGTAAAGAGACAGCTAACTGGGAGGGCACCTCAACCTGGTGACCCAGAAGAGAAAGGGGCCAAGATTAGAACCGGTAATCCAATACCCTTGCCCAGTCCAAACCCGGAGTACCGGCTCTGAAGTGGTCCAGCAGGTTACAACCCTGAACCACCGAACCCGGAGTGGTCGCAGGCTTTACAGGAGCACGACCCACCAACCAAACAACTACCGCAGCTTATACCAGGAGCACTCACCAGTGAGGACCAGGGCCCGCCGAGAGAGAGATGCGCTGCAGCGGTGACCCAACTGAAGGTCCTCAGTGTTCCCATTGGGTATAGCAGAGCAGCGAAGAGAAGGGACAGACAGTGATAGAGAAGGACACCAGAGGAGCTTCAGAGGGTCACTACTCATTGCAAGAACCACCCAGTCCACTGCCTGGCAACAAGAATCGCATTACTTTTTATGCTGCAGAATACCAGAGTAAATACCCATTCAGAGTGAGCAACGTGTCAGTGCCTTATTCCATGAACTGTCTTTCACCTGCTTTGCTCCACAGTGACTGCGCTGCCATACTACACTATTTATTCCTACTTCCAATACCCCGGGGATCCGCTTCTCCTGTAGTGAGCCACTCCATCTCGCTGCCGCCCATCACCCCGGAGGATCCAGCAGCGCGGGTGCTATCACCGGACTCTACAGGTGGCGTCACATACAAAAACCTTATTTTATTTCTTTATTATTTTTCTTTTCCCCTTTTTACATTGACCACCGGGCCCACAGCCTCAGGCACCGCTAACCGTGACCTCCAGACTGCGCCTGAGACCTGAGTCCCCTGGCCTGGGTGAGTCAGAAAGCACAGGAGCCAGATGGAGAATTGGTCAAAGTTCGCTTCAAAAGATGAGAGGATAAGGGAGGGAGGAGGAGGAATTGGGTTGAAGATGCAGTTGCTAGAGAGGAGAAGACCCACTCCTCCACCGTGTTTGTTGCCAGTGCGAGGTGTGTGGGAGAAGTGAAGTCCACCGTAACACAGCGCAGCAGGGGAGGCCGAGTCGGAGGGTGTCAGCCATGTTTCTGTGAGGCCCAGGAAGAAGAGTCTGTTAGAGGTAAAGAGGTCATGAATGTAGTGGAGTTTATTATAAATGGAGCGGGCATTCCAGAGTGCTCCAGAGAGAGTAGGCAGTGGAGTAGGGTTTTAGGGAAATAGGAATATATTTAGGAGAGTGCTGCTGTTTCCTGCAGGTTCGGGGTGATAGGAGGGAGGACTAGTGGGGAAGTTGGCTGTGGTGGTCCTGGTTTGGGAGATATGTCTCCAGCGGATAGCAGCAGCAAAGAGAGAGCAAGTAGGTGGGGGAGTGAGAGCGGCCGGTGTTTTGTGTTTCTGCAGGGGGGTGGGAGATTGAGGAGCAGGTCAGCAGAGCAGCTCAGGTGGGGAGATAAGAGGGATGGGGAGATAAATATTTGTGCTGGGTGTGTTGGATCTTAGGGGTAGTGAAATAGGAAAAGGATTAGTGGAGCAATTACTATTAGGGCATAAGTAAGCATTGTGCAAGTGTTAGTGAGAAAGCAAAGTCTTAGAGAAAGTCAACAGATGGGTATAGCTGGTACCTTCTGGTTTATCTCTGGTATATCTCTGCAGTCCACTTAATGAATCACAGTTTATGAACACACAACCCTATCAACATTTCCTGAAATGTTTTAATCATTTTGGCCTTTGCTGGTTTATTAAGCCATCACAACTGCCGGGGACCTGGAATTAGGGTGGGCCCAGGGGGCCCATTTGCTGTCAGGGACATAATCCACTCCGCTTGTCAGATGGTATCCCTTGCCCTGCTTTCCTCACTTCTGAGCTGTGTGATGAGCGCATCGTTTGGCTGCTGATGACTGCAGCGATGTTAGTGCCACCCCACAAATGACATCACTAGTCCCTGCCAGGGATAGTGACACAGATCTGCTGCCGAATAGTTGGATGCACGCAGGAACTAGTACACAAAACAGTGGGGGAGGGGGGATAGAGTGCACAAGGGCCCCCTTTCGGAGGTAGAGGGAGAGCATACAGGGGCCCCCTGTCAGAGGAAGCGCTAACATATCTCTCCTGTTAGGGGGAGAGGTAGAAAGCACAGTCTGCAGCCTATCTCATGATATATATATATATATATATATATATATATATATATATAGCCAGTATATGTTAAAGGGATCCATTGAGAGTCTTGCTAGAAGATCTGGAACTGGCCTTGTAACACAAAGGTTACAACATGCAAAAAAGTCTGAACATATGAATAGCAAGTAGTTTTTGCCCCACAATACATGTGTTCATTCTTCTATAACTTCTCTGGGCACTTTTTTACTTGTGTTTCGGAGCAGACCCACATGAAAAAGATATTGTGTGCACACTGTACCATAAAAGTCGTAGGGAAGCCAGAAAAAGGTGCTACTTTTATGAATGGATGAATACTTTGCAAATCCCTACACTGTTTCATTTTACCTATCCTATAACTTATCAATAACATATAGAATATTCAGTTGAAAACATACTCACTTCTAATTGAGCTATGAACTGACAAATTATTATGGCTTTTTTCCTGACAGTGACCTAGAATATAAGTACACAAATACATTCATTGCTATTTAAAGCGGACCTATACATTGTGTTGCATTTATCATTATGCACATGCCTTAACTTCTGTGTTTGCCTGTTTTGCTGTGATTGTCAGGCATTCCCTTTTCAGCTTTTGATTTCATTGCACTGAAAATCCCACTGGAAATCATTTTACGATGGAAACACATCTGCTGTGTGCAAACGGTTCTGTCACCATGTGTGCACAGAAAACATTTGGTGAAACCAGATTTTGCGTTTTAATAGATTATCAAACTAGTAATGTGTAGTCCGCTATCTCTCTATTTTACATTTTACAGGAGAAAAACTAACAAAATAGAAACTAAGCAATATTTTACTATACATTGCGTTAAGTTTTTTATATGGGCAGGCAAACAGACAGTGGCCATGTGAGTGTGTAAATTTAATATATATTTACCCACTCACATGGCCACTGTCTCTATATGTCTGCCTATTTAAAAAGCTTTACTTAATATATAGTGAAATATTGCTTAGTTTCTATTTTGTTAGTTTTACTCCTGTAAAATGTAAAATAGGGATATAGCAGACCACAAATTACTAGTTTGATAATTGATGCACCAGCACCGCTTCAGACCTCCGGAGGGCGATGGTACAGCATCCGAAATGGTACAGCTCCCTGCAGGTAGAGCTGACCCTCTGGGGCAGGGATGTACACTCAGTGATCGAAGTGCTAATGATGGGAATAAACAAGTTGCAATGCAACAGTGAAACAAGCACACGAAAACTCTGTCACTGCACATGGGTACTTTACTGGAACAATGCTGATGGTGATACAGTTCACAGTGGACAACAGTCGTTAGGTAAAGGTAGCCGGCCATGTAGTCACAGTGGGCTGCAGAGTCCCTCGAAGCCTTCCTTGCTCTAATCTGTGTCCTGCTGCTGCCTGTCCTAGAACAGCCCGCTTAGTACCAGGCCCGATTGGGATGCTTTCTGAGTAACCCGGCATCCCGCTCTCCCTCTCTCCTGCACTGGGACTCGACCCCGGTGGGTTATCCTGGCGTGACTGGTTTCCTTCTGACAGGTTGTCGGGGCTGGTAGACGGACCCAAAACGTCTGGTGTTGACGACTCAGGGGCTTAACTCCCTGTGCCGTGTCTTCGGAAACGGCAACCTGGACCAGGGTTCTTTCCTCGAGTATGGGCGCTCCGATCTGGGGGGTCTCCTCCTTCAGTCTGGGATGGCTGTTCTCTCTCTTCAGGCTCCCTCTCTTGGAACTCCCTTCTCTCTCTTAGGGCTCCCGTGCTCCTTTGTCCCTCGAGGCAAACTAGAATTCCCTGTTTTGCTATCTCTCTCCTCCCTTAACTCCCCCCTAGGGACTAGTCTCCAACCGCTTTTCTAGTTGGGTGTGTGGGAGTGCTGGGATGGGGGCCTCCTGCAAGTCCTGCATTCCCACTGTGACAGGGGGTAACCGCACACTCATTTATGGGTGCAGTACCCCAATTGTGACACCTGACCAGTGCGGCGCCACGTAATCTATTAAGAATCAGTATCTGGTTTCACCAAATGTTTTCTGTGCACATATATATACATATATATAGTATATATAGATAAAAACTTCTCACCCTCATGGGGTGGTTATTTGTTCTTCCTCATTCTTGGGTCCTCTACCAGAGGCCTGGGAGTTTGAGGGTTCTGGGCAGGATCTTAGTTGTTCTCAGCACTGCGCTTTTGTGGACAGAGAGTTCCGATGTTGCTCCTGGAATCTGTTGCAACCATTTTTTTCCAAATTAGGGGTCACTGCTCAAGTGCTCCTATCACCACTGGAATCAATGTTGCCTTCACCTTCCCCATTTTCTCTAATTGTTCTTTAAGGCCCTGGTATGTCTCCAGCTTCTCATATTCCTTCTTTGGCTAGGGTCAGACTACCGTTTTTAGCAGATGTCACTGACATCCACTAAAAACTTAGTCATTTTTTCATCAGCACATATGCGCATTTCAACGCAGCTTCCACTCAACACTGTCCCTGCATGCAGAGTTTCCCTGTCCGCTCTGCTGAAAGCTATTCTGCTTGATGTGTGGCCGGTTACCACGATCAGGTAACCAGGGACAGCGTTGAGCAGCAGCTTCGCTGAAAAGCGCATATGCGCTGATGAAAAAATGACTAAGTTTTTAGCGAATGTCAGTGACATCTGCTAAAAACGGTAGTCTGACTCTAGCCTTTCTGATATTACTGCCATATGATATCTGGCTAGTCAGCCAATATCTGCTTATCCGTTTGGATCTTGAAGTAACACAGGATTTTAGCCCATTCATTCTCCACCACTTTTTTGGGGGTCTCCGATCCAGACTTAGGGTGACTTAGCCCATATGCTGTACAGATTTTCCTGTATACAATTCCTGCTATTTGGTTGTGGCATTCAATGTATGCTGTTCCTGCTTGCATTTTGAATCCTGCCACTATGTGTTGATCTGTTTGCGAGATTTCTTTACATAGTCTGTCTTGTGTGGTAGATCCCTGCTTCTATGAATCTGGCACTTAGCGCCTGCTCTTGCGCCACTATGCTCAGTGCCTCTGCTGTCCTGGAATCCAGCTTTTTCAAGCCATTGGTAGGATTTCTCCATGTCAGCCACCTTCATTATCTGTCGATTATACATCCCATGCAGTGGCTTGTCTTGCCTTGGCATTTCATGTTCCTGTTCTTGCTTCCAGGACTGTTGCTGACTTAGCCTCTCACTCAACATCTCATCTTTTTGTGCCATTTTTCTGATGTATTCCTGGATAATCCTTGTTTCATCTGCGGCACCCCAGAGTTCGGATGCCACTACATCATTATCTCCCATGGGGAAGTAGTATCATACCTGAGACTTCACACCAAGCAAAACCCAAAGCACACAACATCTTCCTGCCTCCAGGCCTGAAGGGGAAAACCTAAACCTGGGGTCAGGGTGAGCTCCCCTATAAATTCTGGTCTGGGGTGGAGTTAGTCAGTTAAATTCCTAGGAGGACTGAGGAAGACATCCTATGGGCTAGAGCAGTTCTAAACTTGTCCCAGGAGAGCCAGACTTATTTTGAATGACCCATATGCAAGGGTCTGAGGAAAGAGAGGAGAGCCTGGGGAGCAGAGCTGTGTCAAGCTCACCCCCAGAGGAGTAAGCGCCAGACAACGGACACCGGAGTCCGAGGCTGTGCAGGGTCTAATGACCTTGACAGCCAATACCGGAGTGTGGGAATTCCAAGTTCCCTATCCGCACCAAGTGCCTGGAGGCAAAGCAACATGAAAAGCCCAGGAGTTCCCACCCATGAACTGGGGCTAATAAAGGACTTGAGCTGCCTGTCATATTGGCACATGCAGGAGAGAGGGAGAGAGAGTGCCGCAGATCAGCTTCAAGCAGCAGCAGGGACCCACAGGAGAAAGTGTGGTGCCCCTGCGACCAGGGTGGCCACATAGGGAACTGCAGCCAGGTAGGAGGAAAAGACAGTTTATGTACTAAACACCCACACAGACATCCCACACACCACTAGGAGGCAGCACCCAACCCGGAGCCCAGAACTCTAAGCGGGCAAAGGGTGGTGGGTTTAGAGGACAGTGGGTGGGGAGCATGTAGGTCAGGTGACAGAAGGTACAAGTAGAGGAAGAGGAGGAGGAAGGAGTTAGTAGGCCGAGGTAGGCTGAGCTGAAAAGACTGAGTAGGCCGGAGTAGGCTGAGAAGCAAAGACAGAGACACACGTCCTGGTGGGATTGGGCTGATGGAGATGCAGAATCCACAGCGTCAGAGAAATCATGGAGAGAAAGCTTGTCCATAACCAGCATCCCAGGGGAGTGTGAGGAAAGAGACAGACCAGCAGTACTGGGTCCGAGGAACACAGCAGCATCGACCAACTACAGGCGGAGGGGTCTTCCTTATTGAAGCTGGAGTCACACGGGTTAGAAGGAGCCTGGTAGTGCCTTGCAGGAGAGGGCTACTGCAAGCTAGGGGAAGCCAGCCATCAATCCAAAAGAGAAGCCCCCGCCCCTAAGTGCACTTACCAATGAGGAGTTGGCGGGAGCCGAAGAGGAAATCGTCACCTGGAAGAGGCGTGACAAAGAACCAGAAGAGAAGCAGTCATCATCAGAGTACACGCAGACGGAAGGAGAGGACACCCAAGAGAGAGCTGCAGCCGAGAGACCCGAAGTGATCCCGGAGGGCCCACAGAACGTATTGGTGCAGGAACCCGGCCAGGAAGAGAGCGACGGTGATCGTAACAGCATGGCGGAAGGCGGAGAATGACATCCCGAGATCCAAGACACCTGGCGGGGTGTGCTGCGGCTGCTGCCCTTACAGATGACCCAGGCCCAAGCGGAGCAGAGGACCCGGATTCAAATAGACATTCACCATAATCAGCAGGTCTTGTCTGCGCAACCCGACTGGGTTGGCGCCTCCAATCGTCACCTCGAGAATGAAGTAACCTGTTGTACCGTGACTTTAATCGACGTATCTGTCCTCGGAGCTGCACCGCAACCTGCCGCAAGAACGATTGACCCACTAGGAGCCCTGGAGGAGGGATGCTTACCACTGCCGGAGCCCCTGATACCTGCACCCACAACCGCAGATGTGAGAGGAATGAGAACTGTAAGGACTTAATGGGCTTTCTTGGCGACCCGGACGACCCGACAGGCCCAGCAGAATTAATAACCCGGGAGGAGTATATAAGACGCTGCGTGCGTAAATGGGAGAAAGAGGAGATTGAGAGACAGGTACACAAACAAATAGTTATAGCCCGTACTAAAGAGGCCAAAGCAGCGGCTCGATGAGATGAAGAAGTGCGCAGATCCCCACGACACCAAGGGCAGATTGTAAAAATAATAAAGGCTAAAGGATTTTCATTCGCCCGTGAACCCGGTGCACAAAGAGACATTTTTATAAATCGACGAGACGTAGAGGGGTATTTACCAGCAGACCACCTGGACAGGAGAGTGACAATCGGCGAATGGGTTTTGTACAATGCAGTTCAAGGCGAGAGAGGTCCCTATGGGGTGAAAGTAAAAAGATCGTGTTTACGGATGCAAGAAGATGAGCCCCAGCCCTAGAGGATACTGAACCTGATCCAGATCCACAAGTACGGCAGGATTCATTTGTTAACACGGATCCAGTTACTAACCCGGATTCTACAGATATAATTGAGACTTTCGCAGTAAGAAGCAGTGTGGATATAGCTACGCAAACTCCGGAAAGCTTCTTCCTAATACCGGCCCTGCAAGACCTGGAATTGTATCCTAAATGGCGAGGACCGCAGATACACCCATAGAAGGTGGAAAAGGAGAAGAAAGTAGATCAGAAGAACTGAAACCCGGATCCTGCAACCAGAACTGTAAGGGTACCTTTACACGTGGCTACATTTCTAGGGTGGCTACAGGTAACTTACTGGTTGCAGTGAAATCATGGAGAGATTATTCCATTTGTACACAGCAACAAGATAGAACCTTGTCTCCATGATTTCACTGCAACCAGTAAGTTACCTGTAGCCACCCTAGAAATGTAGCTGCGGGTAAAGGTACCCTCAGTGTGAATGTGACGTGACCCTTGATGGCCCCATCCCAATCCTGAATGAATGATAGCCTTTCCCCCCTGTCTGTCTTTTATACGTTGATTGACATTGATATCAAAGACGATGATTGATATAAACTTTATCATGTATATAATCAAAAAGAGTCCGTTCACTGGGCACTGTTAAGTTAGGAGAAGTGCTTATTTTTTCATATGGGTATATACGAGGTGGGGCATTGCTGACCGCCTCTGGGTGCCCGCTATATATCACATCAATAGTAGCATAAAAAGGAAAAAAGATAGCGGCACTCACCGGGCGTGTTTCAAAGGTGCTTTATTTGGGTACCCTCATTCCAGGGCCCCACTCAGAAGGGAGGGGGTGCAGAGACAGCAGAGATGACGGATCTCCGTTTCGGGGCTCCTACCCCTTCCACGGACCTCAATGTCTTTTTTCCTTTTTATCATGTATATAGTTGAGCAACTAGTGTGCTCCCCATTGGTTTTAAGACCAGATTGCATGTTTGAGACTGTGCAAAGAACTTGAACTGAACTGCGGAGTGCCTTTTTGAAGTTTTTGCCCTTTTTGAAACATTTTGCACTTTTGAAACAAACTTTTATACTTTTACTAGAAAGAAATGTGCCTTTTTGTTACATTTTATACTATTACTAGTAAAAAGGCCCGATGCAATTGCATCGGGAACGCGGGTGAAATTAATTGTGTGTATACAGGGGGGCTGTGCGGGGGGAGCAGAGTATACAGGGGGCCGTGCGGGGGGGAGCAGAGTATACAGGGGGGCCGTGCGGGGGGGGAGCAGAGTATACAGGGGGGCCATGCGGGGGGGGGAGCAGAGTATACAGGGGGCCGTGCGGGGGGAGCAGAGTATACAGGGGGGCCGTGCGGGGGGGGGGGAGCAGCAGAGTATACAGGGGGGCCGTGCCGGGGGGGGGAGTAGCAGAGTATACAGGGGGGTCGTGCCGTGGGGGGGGAGCAGCAGAGTATACAGGGGGGGAGGCCCGCAGAGCATACGGGGGGGCCGCAGAGCATACGGGGGGGAGCCGCAGAGCATGGAGCGGGGGGGGGGGCCGCAGAGCATACGGGAGGGGGGGCCGCAGAGCATAGGGGGGGAAGCCGCAGAGCATACAGGGGGGGGGGGCCGCAGAGCATACGGGGGGGGGGGCCGCAGAGCATACAGGGGGGGGCCGCAGAGCATACAGGGGGGGGCGCAGAGCATACAGGGGGGGAGCAGAGTATACAGGGGGGCCGTGCGGGGGGAGCAGAGCATACAGGGGGGCCGCAGAGCATACAGGGGGGCCGCAGAGTATACAGGGGGGCCGCAGAGCATACAGGGGGGCCGTGCGGGGGAGCAGAGTATACAGGAGGGGAGCAGAGCATACAGGGGGGCCGTGCAGGGGAAGCAGAGTATACAGGGGGGGGCAGAGCATACAGGGGGGCTGTGCAGGGGGAGCAGAGTATAGAGGGGGGGAGCAGAGCATACAGGGGGGCCGTGCGGGGGGAGCAGAGTATACAGGGGGGGAGCAGAGTATACAGGGGGGCCGTGCGGGGGGAGCAGAGTATACAGGGGGGGAGTAGAGTATACAGGGGGGGAGCAGAGTATACAGGGGGGCCGCAGAGTATACAGGGGGGTCATGCGGGGGGCCACAGAGTATACAGGGGGGGGCCGTGCGGGGGGCGGCAGAGTATACAGGGGGGCCGTGCGGGCGGCCGCAGAGTATACAGGGGGGGGCCGTGCAGGGGGCCGCAGAGTATACAGGGGGGCCATGCGGGGGGGAGCAGAGTATTCAGGGGGGCCGTGCGGGGGGGCCGCAGAGTATACAGGGGGGGGCCGTGCGGGGGGCAGCAGAGTATACAGGGGGTCTGTGCGGGGGGGGCCGCAGAGTATATCAGGGGGGGCCATGCGGGGGGCCGCAGAGTATACAGGGGGGGCCGTGGGGGGGAGCACAGTATACAGGGGGGCTGTGCGGGGGGTCACAGAGTATACAGGGGGGCCGTGCGGGGGGCCGCAGAGTATACAGGGGGGCCGTGCGGGGGGCCGCAGAGTATACAGGGGGGCCGTGCGGGGGGTTGCAGAGTATACAGGGGGGACGCAGAGTATACAGGGGGGCCGCAGAGTATACAGGGGGGCCGTGCGGGGGGCCACAGAGTATACAGGGGGGCCGTGCGGGGGGTCACAGAGTATACAGGGGGGACGCAGAGTATACAGGGGGGCCGCAGAGTATACAGAGGGGCCATGCGGGGGAAGCAGAGTATACAGGGGGGCCGCAGAGTATACAGGGGGGCCGCAGAGTATACAGGGGGTCGCAGAATATACAGGGGGGCCGCAGAATATACAGGGGGGCCGCAGAATACACAAGGGGGCCGCAGAGTATACAGGGGGGCCGCAGAGTATACAGGGGGGAGCAGAGTATACAGGGGGGGGAGCAGAGTATACAGGGGGGGTCGTGCGGGGGGAGCAGAGTATACAGGGGGGGAGCAGAGTATACAGGGGGGGCCGTGCTGGGGGAGCAGAGTATACAGGGGGGCCGTGCGGGGGGCCGCAGAGTATACAGGGGGGCCGTGCGGGGGGCCGCAGACTATACAGGGGGGCGCAGAGTATACAGGGGGGCCTCAGAGTATACAGGGAAGCCGCAGAGTATACAGAGGGGCCGTGCGGGTGAAGCAGAGTATACAGGGGGGCCGCAGAGTATACAGGGGGGCCGCAGAGTATACAGGGGGTTGCAGAATATACAGGGGGGCCGCAGAATATACAGGGGGGCCACAGAATATACAGGGGGGGCCGCAGAGTATACAGGGGGGCCGCAGAGTATACAGGGGGGCCGCAGAGTACACAGGCGGGAGCAGAGTATACAGGGGGCGCCGTGCGGGGGGAGCAGAGTATACAGGGGGGGAGCAGAGTATACAGGGGGGGCCGTGCTGGGGGAGCAGAGTATACAGGGGGGCCGTGCGGGGGGCCGCAGAGTATACAGGGGGGCCGTGCGGGGGGCCGCAGAGTATACAGGGGGGCCGTGCGGGGGGTCACAGAGTATACAGGGGGGACGCAGAGTATACAGGGGGGCCGCAGAGTATACAGAGGGGCCATGCGGGGGAAGCAGAGTATACAGGGGGGCCGCAGAGTATACAGGGGGGCCGCAGAGTATACAGGGGGCCGTAGAATATACAGGGGGGCCGCAGAATATACAGGGGGGCCGCAGAATACACAGGGGGGCCGCAGAGTATACAGGGGGGCTGCAGAGTATACAGGGGGGAGCAGAGTATACAGGGGGGGGAGCAGAGTATACAGGGGGGCCGTGCGGGGGGAGCAGAGTATACAGGGGGGGCCGTGCTGGGGGAGCAGAGTATACAGGGGGGCCGTGCGGGGGGCTGCAGAGTATACAGGGGGGCCGTGCGGGGGGCCGCAGACTATACAGGGGGGCCGCAGAGTATACAGGAGGGAGCAGAGTATACAGGGGGGCCGCAGAATATACAGGGGGGGCCGCAGAGTTAACAGGGGGGGAGCAGAGTATACAGGGGGGAGCAGAGTATACAGGGGGGGAGCAGAGTATACAGGGGGGAGCAGAGTATACAGGGGGGCCGTGCGGGGGGAGCAGAGTATACAGGGGGGCCGCAGAGTATACAGGGGGGGATCAGAGTATACAGGGGGGGGATCAGAGTATACAGGGGGGGAGCAGAGTATACAAGGGGGGAGCAGAGTATACAGGGGGGGAGCAGAGTATACAGGGGGGGAGCAGAGTATACAGGGGGGGAGCAGAGTATAGAGGGAAGCCGTGCAGGGGGAGCAGAGTATACAGGGGGGGAGCAGAGTATACAGGGGGCCGCAGAGTATACAGGGGGGCCACAGAGTATTCAGGGGGGCCGCAGAGTATACAGGGGGGGGCCACGCGGGGGGCCGCAGAGCATACAGGGGGGCCGCAGAGTATACAGGGGGGGATCAGAGTATACAGGGGGGGAGCAGAGTATACAAGGGGGAGCAGAGTATACAGGGGGGGAGCAGAGTATACAGGGGGGAGCAGAGTATACAGGGGGGCCGCAGAGTATACAGGGGGAGGCATGCGGGGGGCCGCAGAGTATACAGGGGGGGGGCGTGCGGGGGGCCACAGAGTATAGAGGGGGGGACGTGCAGGGGGCCGCAGAGTATACAGGGGGGAGACGTGCGGGGGGCTTCAGAGTCTACAGGGGGGGGACGTGCGGGGGCTGCAGAGTCTACAGGGGGGGCCGTGCGGGGGGCCGCAGAGTATACAGGGGGGGGGCGTAGAGTATACAGGGGGGGCCGTGCGGGGGCGCGCAGAGTATACAGGGGTGGGGCCGCAGAGTATACAGGGGTGGGGCCACAGAGTATACAGGGGTGGGGCCGCAGAGCATACAGGGGGGGGCCGCAGAGTGAGCAGAGTATACAGGGGGGCCGCAGAGTATAGAGGGGAAAGCAGAGTATACAGGGGGGCCGCAGAGTACACAGGGGGGCCGCAGAATATACAGGGGGGCCGCAGAGTATACAGGGGGGAGCAGAGTATACAGGGGGGGAGCAGAGTATACAGGGGGGAGCAGAGTATACAGGGGGGAGCAGAGTATACAGGGGGGGAGCAGAGTATACAGGGGGGGAGCAGAGTATACAGGGGGAGCAGAGTATACAGGGGGGGAGCAGAGTATACAGGGGGAGCAGAGTATGGCTTAGTTGAGGCGCGGGGAGGAGGGGGGGGGTGATAGCAGGCTGCAGCCCCGCCGCCCCTGGAGGCTACAATGGCAGAGCGGCGCCGCCATCTTACCTGGGGAGGCTGGGGCGGGCAGTGTCTCCGAGGAAGGCGGGCGCAGATGCTGGCGCCGGCCCCCTTTGTAATGGCGCTCCCCCGGCTGCTGCCGCTGGGGACGCGGCGGGGGAGCGGGAAGCTGCGGCGGGCATTGGTGGGGTAGGTGGTGTGTGGCGACGGGCGGAGTGTCAGAAGAAGGCGGGCGCAGATGCTGGTGCCGGCCCCTTTTGTAATGGCGCTCCCCCGGCTGCTGCCGCTGGGGACGCGGCGGAGGAGCGGGAAGATGCGGTGGGCATTGGTGGGGGTAGGTGATGTGCGGCAACAGCGTTTTGCACTTCCGGGCACGCCGCATGATATTGGCACAGTGACCGGAAGTGCAAAACTGCAGATTATGTATATAGATAGGAAAAGCACTGTGTGAAGAACAATGTGAATATTTAAATGTGTTTTAGCACTTGACCCGGTAGAGTGTCTAGAAGGGTGGAGGAACTGGATTGACCCCCATGCACATTAAGTTAGGGAAAGCAAGTGCCTGGGAGTGGTGCGCAAGAATCCAGGCCTCCTAAGCCGATACACCCGTGGACTAATGTATATAGTTAATTAATGCAACGTTACAAGACCCGTGCCTCCTTAAATGGATGAATAAGTGCTGATTAATGTTATTGTTATTAAAAATAAAATGCCTTTTTCAGGGGGATCCATGCCAGACGGCGTGGGGGCACGCAGGTTTAACTCCGGGGGAATGTGGCGCCCCTGCGACTAGGGTGGCCACATAGGGAACTGCAGCCAGGTAGGAGGAAAAGACAGTTTATGTACTAAACACCCTCACAGACATCCCACACACCACTAGGAGGCAGCACCCAACCCAGAGCCCAGAACTCTAAGCGGGCAAGGGGTGGTGGGTTTAGAGGACAGTGGGTGGGGAGCATGTAGGTCAGGTGACAGAAGGTACAAGTAGAGGAAGAGGAGGAGGAAGGAGTTAGTAGGCTGAGGTAGGCTGAGCTGAAAAGACTGAGTAGGCTGGAGTAGGCTGAGAAGCAAAGACAGAGACACACGTCCTGGTGGGATTGGGCTGATGGAGATGCAGAATCCACAGCGTCAGAGAAACCATGGGGTGAAAGCTCGTCCATAGCCAGCATCACAGGGGAGTGTGAGGAAAGAGACGGACCAGCAGTACTGTTTTCATACCTTTCATTCCTGTCAGGAGCAGCCCGACCCGTGGCGGGCTCATCCATCTAGCTGCAGCCCATCCATCCTCCTGGGTGAGAAGCGCTGCAGCGGTGGTCCCATCATTGACCACAAACTGTGGGTGGCGTCACGGCAAACTGTATCCTTTGTATGTATCCCCTTTTACTTGTGAGAACCCGGGACACGGTCCGGACCAGGACCTCCGTGACATCCCCTGCAGCGACCCGGGTCGGTACTGAGTACCCCGTCCCAGTGGGCTCCACAAAAGCGCAGCAGGGAGGCCTCAGAACTTGCTAGGTGAGGAGATCCATGAGTTGCTCCCAGGTTGCTGGATTCCATCGAGATCATCTGTCCCTGGGTCGGCAAAGGATTTGAGGAACCAACAAAATGTCAGTCTGTCTGTTAATGCACACCCTACATTCTGCGACCTACACCCTTCAATATCCACTGCCCTGGGGATCCACTCCACCCGTGGGGAACTGCTCCATGTTAGCTGCCCGTCCATCCTCCCCAGAGGCTCTGCAGCAGTGGTGGCTACCCATAGCGACAAACCGCGGGTTGCGTCACCAATAACTCCCTTATAAATCACCCCTTTTCCCTACACAAGCCAAGAACTGCCTTTTACAACTTAACCCAGGGTCACAGAAGCCAGCCCTCGACCCCTGTGACTCCCCAGAACTGTTTAACAGCCCGGTTCCGAGTACCCCTCGGCCCTGTGGTGAATCACATCCATGGATGGTGGCTTGTATGCCTATCAAGTCTCGACTAACCTCCTTTCTGTTGGTATGCAATCTTTTCATACTAGAATTGGGGTGAAGACCTCCATGCATTGGAAGAAACTTCTGGCTCTTCACATCTGCAGCTTCTATTTCTTCTTTTGCCCAGCATAACATAACATATGAGCACCCGGTGTTTCAGAGTTGGAAGGCAATTGCAGACACATGTCGTGAAGTTACCTTCTTATTATGTACCACTATTATGATGGCGTATGCTGCTCCTCTTGCACCTGAGATAACTTAATATGATTAGAATCGGATCAGTCCTGAAATATCTACCTACCAGCAAATATCTGGAGACACAGATGAAGAAGTATATGGGCTTGGAGTTGTGTATTTAGTTTTCCATGGCCCTAAAAAGGATCTCATCAGTAGGGATGGGCGAATCTACTCGCTAGGACTCGTTACTCGGCGAGTAGTAAGGGACTCGCAGGACTCGGTACTCTGCGAGTTTCCCAGTGATTACTCGCACGAGTCCAATGCAAATCAATATCAATCCTAGTTTTGTCAGAAACGCTGACAAAACTAGGATTGCCATTGTTTGCATTAGTGCGAGTAATCACTGGCTACTGTGCCAGTGATAGCAGGGAAACTCCCAAAGTAACTGCTGTTTCTTTGCGAGCAGAGTCCAGCTGTCTTTTCTGTGCAGCTCCAGGGTCCTAGAGCCCGCCTGCTGCCTGATGTAGCAGTGCTGAGATTGTTCTCAGTCTGCTCATTCCCTGTGTACAGACATGAATGTCTGTGCACAGAGATGATGTAGCAGTGCTGAAATTGTTCTCAGTCTGCTCATTCCCTGTGTACAGACATCTATATTTATGCACAGGGGATGTAGCAGAGAGGACATCGCGTTTTGGACTGCGTCGGACGGAAGAGGATTTTTTTAATTAAAGATTGAGTCCCTAATGGCTTTTTTTTTATTTCAAATAAAAAATTTTCTCTGTGTTGTATTTTTTTAACCCTTTATTGGAGATTCTTAGTGGCTGGGTCAAACGTGGCCTGACATTAAGAATCTCGGGCTTAATACCAGCTTGTATAACAAAGCTGGTATTAACCCCTTTATTACCCAGCGTGCCACCGCCACCAGGGCCGCTGGAAGAGCGGGGTTCAGCGCCAGAGGATGGCGCTTCAATGAACGCGCCATCTTCTGGGGCGGCTGCGGGCTGCAATTTGCAGCGGGGGGTGCCCAGAAAGCTTGGGCATCCCTGCGCTGCGGATTCCAGCCCCCAGCTGCTTAGCTGTACCTGGCTAGACATAGAAATTGTGCGGAGCCCCACGCATTTTTTTTTTTATTATTTAATGAATTTCAGAGTCAGAGGCTCAGAGTCAGAGTCTCGGAGTCGGAGTCTCCTCAGAGTCGGAGTCTCAGAGTCGGAGTCTCAGTCGCCTCAGAGTCGGAGTCGTCTCGGAGTCGGAGTCGTCTCGGAGTCGGAGTCGTCTCGGAGTCGTCTCGGAGTCGGAGTCGTCTCGGAGTCAGAGTCGGAGTCGTCTCGGAGTCGGAGTCGGAGTCGTCTCGGAGTCGGAGTCGTCTCGGAGTCGGAGTCGGAGTCGTCTCGGAGTCGAGTCGGAGTCGGAGACGTCGTCGTCTCGGAGTCGTCTCGGAGTCGGAGTCGTCTCGGAGTCGGAGTCGTCTCAGAGTCGGAGTCATCTCGGAGTCGGAGTCATCTCGGAGTCGGAGTCATCTCGGAGTCGTCTCGGAGTCGGAGTCGTCTCGGAGTCGGAGTTGTCTCGGAGTCGGAGTCGTCTCGGAGTCGGAGTCGGAGTCGTCTCGGAGTCGGAGTCGTCTCGGAGTCGGAGTCGTCTCGGAGTCGAGTCGGAGTCGGAGTCGTCTCGGAGTCGGAGTCGTCTCGGAGTCGGAGTCGTCTCGGAGTCGAGTCGGAGTCGGAGTCGTCTCGGAGTCGAGTCGGAGTAGGAGTCGGAGTCGTCTCGGAGTCGTCTCGGAGTCGGAGTCGTCTCGGAGTCGGAGTCGTCTCGGAGTCGGAGTCGGAGTCGTCTCGGAGTCGGAGTCGTCTCGGAGTCGGAGTCGGAGTCGTCTCGGAGTCGGAGTCGTCTCGGAGTCGTCTCGGAGTCGGAGTCGTCTCGGAGTCGTCTGAGTCGGAGTCGTCTCGGAGTCGGAGTCGTCTCGGAGTCGGAGTCGTCTCGGAGTCGGAGTCGTCTCGGAGTCGGAGTTGTCTCAGAGTCGGAGTCAAAAAAATGCGTGGGGCTCCGCGCAATTTCTATGTCTAGCCAGGTACAGCTAAGCAGCTGGGGGCTGGAATCCGCAGCGCAGGGATGCCCAAGCTTTCTGGGCACCCCCCGCTGCAAATTGCAGCCCGCAGCCGCCCCAGAAGATGGCGCGTTCATTGAAGCGCCATCCTCTGGCGCTGAACCCCACTCTTCCAGCGGCCCTGGTGGCCGTGGCACGCTGGGTAATAAAGAGGTTAGGGCCAGCTTTGTATTATCAGCTGGCCCTAAGCCCGAAATTTATGGCGGTCAAGCCAATATTAGGCTGGCTTCACACTTGCAGATGCATCTGCAGCGTTTTGCAGATGCATCTGCAAGTATCAGCATGCAGACCGCGGCCGTGGTGTGAATGCTCTCATTCATTCCTATATGTGAGCCGTAAGCAGGCGTATGCCTGCTTACAGATCACACTCTCCCGCCCGCACTATGGACGCGAGATGTTGCGTCCAAGGTGCGGGGCGGGAGAGTGTGATCTGTAAGCAGGCATACGCCTGCTTACGGCTCACATATAGGAATGAATGAGAGCATTCAGACCGCGGTGCGCCCTATTATAAACATAGGGACCGCGGTCTGCATGCTGATACTTGCAGATGCATCTGCAAAACGCTGCAGATGCATCTGCAAGTGTGAAGGCAGCCTTAGACATGACCGCCATGAATTTCTATTAAATTGTTTTAAAAAAAACACAACACAGAGAAATTTTTTTATTAGAAATAAAAAAAAAAGCCATTAGGGACTCCATCTTTAATTAAAAAAATCCTCTTCCGTCTGACGCAGTCCAAAACGCGATGTCCTCTCTGCTACATCCCCTGTGTATAGATATAGATGTCTATGCACAGGGAATGAGCAGACTGAGAACAATCTCAGCACTGCTACATCATCTCTGTGCACAGACATTCATGTCTGTACACAGGGAATGAGCAGACTGAGAACAATCTCAGCACTGCTACATCAGGCAGCAGGTGGGCTCTAGGACCCTGGAGCTGCACAGAGCAGACAGGACTCTTCTCTTATCTGTGTGAGTTTCCCAGCGATTACTTACAAAGTAAACGAGTCCAATGCAAATAAATGACAAAACTCGGATTGCTTCAGGCTGAAGCTTCCGAGAAACATCTGCGATTTGTAAATCTCACACTACTCGCTATTACTCGCTTCCCCATTCATTAACATTGGACTCGCTAGACTCGCAACGAGTAGCGAGTCCTGGGCTCGGACTCGCTAGAGTCAAGCGATTCCGAGTAATTTAGGATTCGCCCATCACTACTCATCAGTCTAAATGATTTTCATCCAACACTCTTGATGAACCCATTTTGTGGGGAAAATGCATCGAGTTATGTGACATATTTTTTTGTACTAATTTAAGTATGAGTCATTATTATTTGTTAAAAAAAATGATTGGGTGACTATAAACATACTGTATATGATAATATCTTAAAAATGCTGATATGTTCCTGTCATTATCACATATATTATAGGTGTATATTAGAATTATAATTCTATTACAGAGGGCAAGGTGTACCCTATAGGTCTAGAGAAAATACCAGATACCACTTTTTTCTCTAATGTGTGTGCACAACAGAATTGATAGGGGTACACTGGAGAATTGGTGATTTATTGACTCAGAGCTTTTATTTTTAATATTTGTATTTTGTATGTTGTGTCTTGAATATGGTGCCAATTGCAATTTTTTTCAATGAAAGTGAATAAAATGTATTATTTTTATAAATAGGTATAGTGTTTTTTTAGTAGTTCAGAGTCAGATGCATGAACTTATTAAACCTGCATCCGGTGTTGCAGGCCTTACCAACCGGGATCGGGCATCATCACACGGGTTCCCAAAAGACTCCCGTGCCCAAAAACTTCACAGCCGGTTCACTGGTACCGAAGCTGGCAGCAGTTCACCTCTGCTACGCGAACCAGAAGCGTGGAGGAGCAGCTTTACAGGAGCACCCCCCCACCAGCCAACTTCCAGTCGTCTAACCAGCGGTGTACCCACTGAGGGATCCAAGGCTCCCCAAAACATCCAGAACGTACATCATGGATAGGGCATTGAAGCAGCCTCCCCGTACCCGACCTGGTATTCCTGGGCGACACTGGCAACTACTTAGTTAGAATGGAGGAACACTGCGGATTTCTAAGGGACACCATCACTGCTGAGTCCACCCGGTCCACTACCCGTAAACTGTATGCCATGTACTGCCTGCTGGTTACAGTAAAGACCCGTTGCAGAGACTTTCTGTGTCCGTGCTTCCTTATGAACTGTCCGTCCGCACTACAAGGTAACCGCAGCTGCCGCACAACATCTTAAGCAGCTCCAGCCTCCGGGGATCACCGCTCAGCCTATGGGGAGCGTTCCATCTTGCTGCTGTCCATCCCCCGGAGGTTCCACAGCATCGGTAACGATTACCGAAACTACTCATAGGTGGCGTCACGAATAAGTTAAAACCCCTTTAATCTGTTCCACCAAGACGTCTTCAACCCTTTTGATCCGCACTACACCGGGCCCCACTACCGGCAGGCGCGGTCCACCCGTGACAAGGAGGAAGGAAGCATCGCCTGTCTAAACTGGAGTCCCGGCCACGGTGAGTCAGAAAATGGCGTCACGAACAGGATACGAGCAGGCCCGTTATCCAACTGGTATAATGTGCTTAAAAATGACTTTATTGTCTATAATTTGGACTTTGTTCGTCCCTAAAAGAACTTCCCCGCCTTTTCACCGTGGGCCAAGATGGCGCCCAAGATGGCGTTCCCGCCACAAGAATCCGCCACGTGCAAGCCCAGGAGTGAGTCAACCCCCCCCCTCATCGTGGGAGGGCTAAAGACAAAAGGCGCCAAACTCTTTGTCCGCCCTGATTGCTTGAATCAACCATGGGGGCGGACCCCAAAGACTTTTCCCACGATTGGACTACAAAAGCCCAGAGGAAATGGGAGTGTCACAGAAGTTCTTCACCAGCTCTACCAGAACGCTTACCGGTTGAACGGGTGTGGTTCCCTCCAAAAGAAGAGAATGGCCAGCATGAGACTCCAAGACCTAATGCGGGAGGTCGAGGCGGAGGCCAGAGCAGCCATAGGCCAACCGGGTCCGGGTCCTGCCCTTACCATAGACGGCAGCCCCGAATTCTGGCTAGAGGCTCTACAAGACCTCCGGGTGCGACTAATTGAGACTGTAGAATGGACGATTCGCAGCTGGAGCGCGACCCTAGGCAGACGACTACACCATGCGATGCAGCAGAGCCGACCGGGTACCGCTACTCCAAGCCCAGACGACGTCACCAGCTTCTCCACCGCCTCACCGTCGCCTACCACCTGTCCTGCTTCGTAACCAGAGCCAATCGACTGCATCATTCTGGTGGAGGCCACAGCTCGACCCGTTCCAGCGATTAATACCGCAGCCGACCCCGTTCCTGAGCCGGAGCTTACCATACGCTCCATGGAAGAACTTGACCTTTACCAGGTTCCCACCGAGGAACCCGCGACGTGTTTCACAACTACAGAGACAGTCGCCTGTTTCGTCCCCGTACCGGAGGCTTCCCTTGCAATTGCCGAGGCCTACCTGGTAACCGGGATTGAGACCCCTTTGCCTACAGCTACAGATGAAGAGGCAGGCAGCCTGGAAGCCCTGCAGGATGTCTCTGTGGAAGGATCCGCAGCACCACCGCCATGTTGCACAGAGGAACCAGCTTCAACATCTCCAGCCATCGAGCAGCCTGAAGTGGTCATCGAAGGAGAAGTCGAGGAGGATGACGACGAGACCCGCAGCACCGCTGAGGATCTCGACACCGGGTTCGCTTGGGGAGACACCGAGAAACTTCCTACCGGGCACACAGCTCGGGTACACTGGTCGGGTGCAACGCTGACACCTTCCCCTGTGCCGTTCCACCGGGTGCCGTTCCAGACAGCCCGCCAAGTTCAAGCTTCCCGCCAAACCACCAGCTCCATTACTCATCTCTACACCCCGAGCCGTAACGACGGAGATGTACGCCAGAGACGACGAGAGGAGTGGCAAGCCCGTGAACGTGCCAACATGCAGGCCCGTGCCGAGGCTCGCCGCCAGCCGCCGCTGCCTGATGTACTCCGCCGCGAAGGTAGAATTTCCACCTTTAACTTACATACCGGGTGGGGGTTCGCTTGGGAGGTGGGTTTGAATGAGGAGGTGTTTGTGGGGCGCCGGGACGTTGAGTCAAACTTGCCGAGAGGACATCCCGATCGCGACCTATACCGGGGCGATGTAATCACCTATGAACGCCATGCTTGTCCAGATGGGTGGTTCGCTATCCGGGTGCGCCATCGTTCTCCGTGCCAGTGACTTTAAGACTTGAACTCATTCAATGACTCTGTTCCTGTTAATCACTGTCTGTGTGATCTGACGGCTACAGCCTGAACTTTTATCTAAGGACAGCCGACCGCCCGCCGGGTTCGCACCAAGTGTTTTACCTGTTTATTTTACTTTCCTCACTTTTATGCACAATAATGACATGACATTAATAAAAGTGTATTACCTGTTATAAAATATAAAAACCTCTGTAATGTGGGTAGTGTGACGCTTGGGGACAAGCGTATTCAACCAAGGGGGGGGGGTGGCGCCCCGCAACGAGTGCGTCACAAGAGGGTATTGCAGCCATAAATCCAGCCGCAATATTCTCTGACACAGCAGTGATCTAGTTAACTTTGAAATCCAACCCTGCATGCATCACCTGGTGGGTGGAGTGTTAGGGAAGTGTAGGAGAACAGACCCTTAGTCTAGTGAGAAGGAGAAGGGATCTAGAACTTGACCTGAGCAGTCTAGAACTTGGAGAGGAGCGGGGGCTCCGCACCCCGTGCAGCCCCCGGGCCGTCACAGGTCGGGTGTCAGCACCTGAGGCCTTACCAACCGGGATCGGGCATCATCACACGGGTTCCCAAAAGACTCCCGTGCCCAAAAACTTCACAGCCGGTTCACTGGTACCGAAGCTGGCAGCAGTTCACCTCTGCTACGCGAACCTTAAGCGTGGAGGAGCAGCTTCACAGGAGCACCCCACCACCAGCCAACTTCCAGTCGTCTAACCAGCGGTGTACCCACTGAGGGATCCAAGGCTCCCCAAAACATCCAGAACGTACATCATGGATAGGGCATTGAAGCAGCCTCCCCGTACCCGACCTGGTATTCCTGGGCGACACTGGCAACTACTTAGTTAGAATGGAGGAACACTGCGGATTTCTAAGGGACACCATCACTGCTGAGTCCACCCGGTCCACTACCCGTAAACTGTATGCCATGTACTGCTTGCTGGTTACAGTAAAGACCCGTTGCAGAGACTTTCTGTGTCCGTGCTTCCTTATGAACTGTCCGTCCACACTACAAGGTAACCGCAGCTGCCGCACAACATCTTAAGCAGCTCCAGCCTCCGGGGATCACCGCTCAGCCTGTGGGGAGCGTTCCATCTTGCTGCTGTCCATCCCCCGGAGGTTCCGCAGCGTCGGTAACGATTACCGAAACTACTCATAGGTGGCGTCACGAATAAATTAAAACCCCTTTAATCTGTTCCACCAAGACGTCTTCAACCCTTTTGATCTGCACTACACCGGGCCCCACTACCGGCAGGAGCGGTCCACCCGTGACAAGGAGGAAGGAAGCATCGCCTGTCTAAACCGGAGTCCCGGCCACGGTGAGTCACTAGCTTAAGACAGGACTAGTGACAGGTGTACTTAAACCGGTCCACGATGCTGCATGACCATCTGCCTCCCTCTATGTTAGGGACATGGTCAGCTTCATAAAGTTGAAGGGGTGAAATGCAGTAGGTGTAAGTATTGTCGCCACCAAACAGGAATTACAAGACTGGCAGCAGGAGGGTGACATAAAGAGGATGGAGCGTCAGCTGCAGGCCAGGCTTGATCTTGTTAGACAGCCATCTGTAGAGAAACTGACAGGTGGCAGAAATCCTGAAGGGCCTGTCAGGGTTGTCTGAGTTCCTCCTGTGTCTCCTAGATGGGGTGGCCATCCCCTAAGTCCTCTTTCCTCTTCTCCAGTGGTGGCCATGATGGGGCGTGCTGGGACCAGGTAGTGGGGGAGTATGCCCATGGATGAGTAGCTCCTGCAACCCCCCTGAGACTGTCCGGAAAAGGACTACAGTGTGGAATGGCCACTTCCATCATTTTTTCAAATCATTCATTTATAAATAATAAGATTGTTTGAACAAAAATGACGTAGGGTCCCCCGATTTTGGATTAGCAGACAAGGTAAAGCAAGAACTTGGGTCTGGTATTCTCAATGTAGAAAGGGCCATCTTTCATAGACCACACCACTCTAAAAATAGCAGGCCACAGCCACCCCAGAACTAGCACCTCTATAAGATGAGCCAATCCTGGCATTTCACCCCGGCTCTTCTTGCTGCTCTAATGCGGTGACAGTCAAGGTAATAGAAGGGATTAATATGAGATAAGTATTGTCAGCTGCCATCAACTCTTGAATTGGTAATGTTGAGAAATCTATGATACCCCAACATTACCCATCCAGTGACTAAGTAGTTAAAATACACAGACGCAGAGCAAAATCCTTTATAAGAAACAAAACACAATTAATAAATTCCTTTATTATAAATAAAACACAAAGATAACCCACTGTTAACCATTTATTAAGCCCAAACATACCCTCCGATGATAATCCACAACGAGATCCCTCCAAGATCTGCAGCACTGCTAAATCCTTGTCAGCAGACACATGTCCGATCATGGTGCCATGCGAGTTCATTTGAGGACTCTGCAGAGACGTTCATGCTCTGTCCTCATTTTAACAGTTTGATGTTACAACTCAGCTCAGAAAGCCAGCTGCCAGTATCTGAGCGCTACTCTTGGTGGGCAGACATGTCTGTGAAGTCTCCACTCATAGAAATATAGCAGAGCTAAGATGCTTCATCACGCGACAACTCATGCTGGCTGTGGATTACTGTCAGAAGACATCTTTGATGGTAATAAAAAGGGAAACCGGGATTTCTGTGTTTTATTCAAAACAAATTATTTTTCTCATTTTTTTATGTTGCGTGTTTTTACTACTTATACGGGGTGGACCATTTATATGGATGCACCTAAATAAAATGGGAATGGTTGGTGATATCAACTTGCTGTTTGTGGCACATTAGTATATGGGAGGGAGAAAACTTTTCCAGATGGGTGGTGACCATGGTGGCCATTTTAAAGTCGGCCATTTTGGATCCAACTTTATTTTTGTCAATGGGAAGAGGGTCATGTGACACATCAATTTATTGAGAATTTCATAAAAAAGCAATGGTGTGCTTGGTTTTAACATAACTGTGTATTCTTTCATGGGTTATTTACAAGTTTATGACCACTTATAAAATGTGTTCAAAGTGCTGCTTATTGTGTTGGATTGTCAATGCAACCGTCTTCTCCCACTGTTGACACACTGATAGCAACACTGCAGAAGAAATGCTAGCACAGGCTTCCAGTATCCGTTGTTTCAGATGCTGCACATCTCGTATCTATACAGCATAGATAATTGCCTTCAGATGAGTGATGAGGCAAACTTTTTTTAAATGGTGAAGCTAACAAACAAAACCACCGCTATTGGTCTAACACTAACCCACAGTGGATGGATCCCTCCAAGACTGTGGGAACACAAAAATTGATGGTATGGTGTGGTATCTGGGGTAGAAAGATGGTGGGTCCATTCTTCATCAATGGAAACTTCAATGTCACTGGATATCTGAAATTGCTACATGATTCAGATCTCCCTAGCGACGCAGCAATGATCCGGAGGTCGTTGGAACCCTATTTCTCAGACCTGTAGTATTAAGGTCGTTGGCCGTTGTCCCTGTCAAACACACTGATGCATGCTGCCCAGCGGGACCCCAACAATCAAAATATTGTCCATGCGAGTATGACACGACCAGTGATCTCACAGCAGGGGCCTGATCGATGCTAAGTGTCAAACATAGTGAGATTGCCAACGAGGTCGCTGATGTGTCACCAAACTTGTGACTCAGCAGTGATCTCACTAGCGATATCGCTTAGTGTGATGGGGGCTTAATACAGTTTGTCCTCAACTCTGCTGCTTGACTAATGTGCCTCTCTGCTCGCTACTCCCCTGTTTCTCCCCTCTGCAAATCCCTCCACTGGTTCCCAATTTCCCAATGAATTCAGTTCAAACTACTAACACTGATAAAGTTTTCTATAAACCATCCCCTTCCTATATCTCTGAACTAACATCCCAATATCTTCCATCACGTAATCTTTGGTCTTCCCAAGACCTCCTCCTATCCTCCACACTTATTCATTCCTCACGAAATCTCGAATATTTCTACCATCCTCTGAATTCTGTGCCCAACACATACAATTATCCACCACGCTCGAATCCTTCAGACGGAACCTGAAATCCCATCTCTTCAGGAAAGCTTACAGTCTGCAATGACAGCGCTACCGCCTCACCAACACTGGAGTTGCCACCTCATCACCACTGGAGCTGCTGCACCCCTGATCTACTGTCTCCTCCCCAATGTCCTATAGAATGTAAGCCCACAAGGACAGGGTCCTCTCCTGCCTGTACCAGTCTGTTATTGTTAATTTGTTTACTGTAAACATTATCTAGAATTTGTATGTAATCCCTTCTTATGTACAGCATCATGGAATAAATGGTGCTACAAAAATAAATAATAATAATTATCAATCTAGAGCTAGGTGTCAGCTGGTTAATTCTCAGCTGACATTAACCCCTTATTACCAAGTCTGCCACCAGCACCAGGGCAATTTAAAGAGCGGGGTAATTGCAAGTTTTGGTGTCTCTCATGGAGGCGCCAATGCTGGAGCTGTGGGCTGCACTGTTTAGCATGGGGGGCCCAGAATGCTTGGGTCTCACCAAGTTGAGAATTCCAGCCCAAACTGCCTAGGTTAACTTGGCTGGTAATCAAATATATGGTGAAGCGCCTGCCATACTCCCAACCAATCACAGATGCCGGCAGAGAGTGTGGGCAGGGCTAAGTCTAAATTCAACCAATCAGCAGGGAAAAAGCAGAAAGGCTCATGAGTGAGTCCGGAAGCAGGGTGACAGCAGCACTGAAGCTTGGAAAGTAATAGTCTAGCATGCTAATGTTTGAGCCAAAATAACATGGCTCCACTTAAATGATTTGACCTGTGTTTTACAGCTTTTCTGCTCCTTTCAAGGTATTTTCTAGGCCCTTGATTTGAATGGGGTTCAGAAGTTCTGCGAACTGTTCACTGATCTATTTGGTAAACATATGCCCATTCGGCGAACTGAGCCGAACCTGAATTTGAAAAGGTTTGCTCACCTTTATACAGGACCTGACAACTAGCTCAACAGACAGTAACTGACAAAACAAATGAATATGCTGCTCAGGCACCTTACCTAGTGGGAGGATGCTTTAAATACCTTGTGCCTCTCAGCTATAGGTTTACGGGCACTTCCAGGTAATGGTGCATTTGCCCTTAAAGAGAATATCAGGAGCATGGGAGCAAATCTTAGGTCCACTCTGGTGTCACCTATGTGGCATGCACAGAACGTGGCCTGGCCGCAGTGATGAGCATGTCGGCATCCCTGCAGAGATGTCGGTGTTACAGTACCCCCCTTATTGCCCCTCTTCACCAGACCTGAAGGTATCTTCTTCTCTAGAAAGATGTCTTCCAAGTTGATAACAATAGGAATGGCCAGTGGTAGGGGTATACAGGAATTCTGTTGCCTGGCAGGCTTCTTCTTGGTCCCAGAGTTGCAGACAGAGGCCACTTCCAGAATAGTTATCTTCAGGGGTTCAGGAACCAGACACTTCCATAGCTTGTCTGCCCCAATGGAGCACCTCTCCTGATTGCCAGTTGAGGGCAGGCTCATAAGTACTAAGCCAGGACAAATCCAGGAGGAGTGTACAAGACAAGCACAGAAGCATGAAGAAAGAGATCTTCTCCAAATGCAAAGCTCTCACATATCTCCACTGGTTCGGACGCAAAGCATATGGGTTCAAATCAGAGTGCTCTAATAACATACGGTGGGTATGGAAAGTATTCAGACCTCTTTAAATTTTTCACTCTTTGTTTCATTGCAGCCATTTGATAAATTCAAAAAAGTTCATTTTTTTCTCTTTAAAAAAGACAGAAATGTAGATATTTGTGCAAATGTAGAAAAACTTAAATATCACATGGTCATAGTATTCAGCCCCTTTGCTCAGTGTTGAGTAGAAGCACCCTTTTGAGCTAGTAAACCCATGAGTTTTCTTGGGAATAATGCCACAAGTTTTTCACATCTGGATTTGCGGATCCTCTGCCATCCTTCCATGTACATCCTCTAAAGTTCCATCAGGTTGGACGGGGAATGTTAATGGATAGCATTTTCAGGGCCTGGGTTTACGTCAGGGCTCTGCCTGGGCCAGTCAAGAATGGTCACAGAGTTGTTCTGAAGCCACTCCTTATTTTAGGTATGTGCTTAGGGTCTTTGTCTTGGTGGAAGGTGAAGCTTCAACCAAGTCTGAGGTCCAGAGCTCTCTGAATGTGGTTTTCATCTAGGATATCTCTGTACTTGGCCTCATTTATGTCTTTTTCAATTGCAACCAGTCATCCTTTTCCTGCAGCTGAAAAACACCCCCACAGCATGATGCTGCCACCACCATGTTTCACTGTTGGGATTGTATTAGGCAGGGGATGAGTAGTGCCTGGTTTTCTCCACATATACTGCTTAGAATTATCACCAAAAAGTTCTATCTTCATCTCATCAGACCAGAGAATCTTATTTCTCATAGTCTATGAGTCCATCGTGTGTTTTTTTGCAAACTCTGTGCGGCCTTTCATATGTCTTGTACTGAGGTGAAGCTTGCACTTTGGAGCTTAGCCACAGTGATTTTGGGGTTCTTCTTTACCTCTCTCACCAAGGCTCTTCTCCCACGATTGCTCAGTTTGGCTAGACGGCCAGCTCTCGGAAGACTTCTGATGGTTCTAAACATCTGACATTTAAGGATTATGGAGGCCACTGTACTTATAGGAACCTTGAATACAGCAGAATTGTTTTTGTAACCTTGGCCAGATCTGTGCCTTGCCACTATTCTGTCACTGAGCTCCTTGGGCAGTTCCTTTGATCTCATGATTCTCATTTGGTTTGATGCACTGTGAGCTGTGAGGTCTTATATAGAAAGGTTTGTGCCCTTCCAAACAAAGTCCTATCAGTTTAACTAAACACAGCTGGACTCCAATGAAGAAGTATAACCATCTCAAGGAGGATCACAAGGAAATGGGCAGCATTTTACTTAAATATAAGTGTCTTAGCAAAGGGTCTGAATACTTATGACCATGTAACAATTCAGTTTTTTCTTTTATAATAAATTTGTACAAATATCTACATTTCTTTTTCTTCAGTAAAGATGCACAGTGTACATTAAAGTGGAGAAAAAATGAACTTTTTTGAATTTACAAAATGACTGCAATGAAAAAAGAAGGAACAATTTTTTTTTTTAACAAATATTTTTATTTGATTTTCCAAGCACTTGTACATGGCAATCAGTATTATAAAGATTACAATTATCGAACCCACATAATCCCAAAAATCCCAAAACTCCCCACCCATTCCCTCCCCGGCAGAGTTCATTCTCCTGTCTAATTAATGCAGGCCATAACGAGAACATTAGAATGGTCTAACTCCTACAACCGTCCACAACCCTTGTGCCAATCACCTAGTATCATGTGTCTTGAGAATCCTCCAACCTTCCCAGGCTACCTTGCAACTGTTCCAGCAGATACCAGGTAGAGTCTCTAAAGGGCCACACCACTGATTTAACGTCCTCATCGGAGAGATAGTTTAGAATAAATCCCTTCCATTTATGAAAATGTTTTTTCGTTAGATCATCTTTGTTGGTTTCTGCCTCTATGCGTTCAGACCTCATTGCCATCTTAAAGTCAAGTATTATGGAGTCATGAGAAGGTGGTCTGGCGTCCAACCAGCGTCGTAATATGGCACGCTTAGCTAAAATTGCCACCGTGTGTAGCATACGCTGTTCACTTCTAGTGCCATGCGAGCTGTTAATGTAATGAAACACCCATCCATCCCTGCCAAGCTCCCCTGGGCCTCCCACGATCTTCCCTGCCACATCCTGCATGGAGGACCAGAGAGGGCGGATCAATTTGCATTCCCATATACCATGGAAAAGATCAGTATCTGGGGTGTGGCACTTCAGACAAGCCTCCAGCCTGTCTGTATTGGACTTAGTTTGATAGGCTGTGAACCCATAAATCGCTCTATGTATCAGGCGGAACTGGGAGTCTCGCCACTGTTTGTTAACTACATTTCCTCTGAACATCCTCCATCCGTTCAGTATTTTCTCTCCCAGTGCTTCCTCCCTCAGTCTGGATTCCCACCCCCTGAAGAGCCGCGAATGCGTAGTCTGTGTTAATTGGGGCCCCAAGTCTTTGTATAGAGTAGAGACACTCGTATTAATTATACCCCTAGAAAGTAGGTGATCCCATGTATTCGTCACACATTCTAACTGAACATTAACCAATCTATTCATGATATAATGTTCCAGTTGTTTAAACTGGAGCATGTGATTGTCCGGTAGTGCCATAGATTCCAGTAATTCCACTCCAGTCAGCCATCTGGACTCTGAGTGGCAGAGGAGGTCATCACTTTTCTCTATTCCCCCTTCCCTCCAGCGTTGGAAAGACTATTTTCCCTCTGCAGCGGGAACTCAGGGTGTGCCCACAGGGAAACAAACTTGGACATGTGCCAAGAGAGGCCCTGTTTTTTCCGAACTATCTTCCAGACCGCTATGGTATCTCTTGTCACTATAGAGTGCTTCATCATAGCTGGGAGATTAGATCTTGACGTGTGCAGCACCGAGGCCAAGCTCCATGGTTTACAGGGTTCTGATTCCAGCTCCCAGTCTGAGAACTTGTTTGACTTGCCCAACCAGTCCAAGATGTGTCGGACCAAGCACACCTAGTTGTAGCTCCGTACATCGGGTATGGCCAGGCCCCCTAGCTCTTTTGGCAACATCAGAGTTTTCAGGCGAATTCTTGGGCATTTGTTCCGCCACAAGAACCTGGTAAAGGCCCTGTTTATTCTGGTTATATCTCTGTTGCGTATCAACAGAGGCAATACTTGAAGCGGGTATAGGAGCTTAGAGAAGCTCACCATCTTAAGCAGGTGTCCACGGCCCAACAGGGGAAGCGGCAATCCCTCCCATTTACTGAGGTCTGATTCCATCTTAGCTAGACGTGGTTCATAGTTTAGACTATAGACTAGGTCAGTGGTACGCGCTAGCTGTATCCCCAAGTATCGAATTGACTTCCTAGCCACAGGTATGTCGAGAATTTGAGCAGGCCCTGTCGTCGTCCCCCCCGACGCCTTCCACGTGTTGTCAAGAAAAGTATCTCACATTTCTCCTTATTTAATTTGAAACCAGAAAAGGCGCCAAACCTCTCAAGTCGGGGCAATATAACTGGCAATTCCGTAGATGGGTCCCCTAGGTATAAAATTATGTCGTCTGCGAAGAAGTTGGAGCGTATCCTTCGAGATCCTATAGCTATCCCCTCAAAGTCTTCACCACTTGTCAGATAAGGGCAAGTGGTGCAATTGCCAGGTTGAAGAGGAGGGGTGACAGCGGGCATCCCTGGCGGGTCCCCCTTTGTAGGATGAACGTACTGGACAAAAATCCCGGCGTTCGCACCCTGGCCTTGGGATTCGCATAAAGTGAACTTAAATATGACCTGAAAGGGCCCGTCAGCCCCACCGCATCTAACACTTTACCCAGCCACGGCCACCGGACATTATCAAAGGCCTTCTCGGCGTCCAGCGTGACCATGGCTGGGTCTCTCTCAGTCGATCGTTAGCAGCACTCTCTGTATGTTACCTGTTGCCGACCGCCCCTTGACGAACCCGGCCTGGTGATGACCAACCAACTCTGGGAGAAATACTGTTTGTCATCAGCTTGGACAGGATCTTCAAGTCTACATTGATTAACGAGATCGGCCTGTAACTGGCCGGGTCCTCAAGGTTCTTACCACCTTTTGGAATCAATGTAATATATGCGGTATTCATTTGGTCAGGTATTGGGCCTCCCTGCAGGATTGAGTTGTATAGGGACGTCAGGGTAGGTGTAATCATGGGATAGATCGCCTTGTAGAATCCTCGTCCAAATCCATCAGGGCCAGGCGCCTTATGGGCGTTCAGCTCCTTTATCACCCCGGTGACTTCTTCAACTGTAACTGGTCTGTTTAGGCTCTGAAGGGCCGGTTCGTCGAGTCGTGTCATGGGGTATGCCTGCAGCCAGCCGTCACCCCCTTCCTCCTCATCTGTTGGTGCATTATATAGTTTTGCGTAGTACTTTCCTAGTACTTCTACTATTTGTTTCGGGTCTTTCGTAACAGTCCCCCCCCCGGTTCTTAATTGCAGTGATCGTGGTATATTGCTGCTTTCTCCTTGCTAGGTTGGCCAGTAGCTTGCCTGCTTTATTACAATAGTGGTGTAATTTGGCCTCCCAGTGTTGTCTAAACATGGTTTCTTTTTGTCTCGACCATTCATTAAAAATATTTCTCTGGTGTTGCCAAGCAAGCTTATTATCAGTTGACGGATTGTCAATGAAGTCTCTGTAGGTGGATCTCACTGCGTTGCTGCTGGATAGGAAGGACTGTTCCACCAGTCGACGCCTGCTCCTTGTGTACGCTATTATTCCGCCCCTTAATACTGCTTTGGCGGTTTCCCAAAACAACACACTGCCTTCCACATGTTGTTCATTGTCTGATGAGAATATTCCCCACCATTCTCCTAGTAGTTTCTTAAAGTCTGGGCTGTCCTGTAGCGTCGTGGGAAAGCGCCAAACAATGTCATTTCCCCTGGGGTAAACGTCCGACAGTAACAAGCTCACTGGGCTTTGGTCAGATATCACCAGGTTGCCAATCGACGTATCTTCTATCCTAGACAATAGATGGTTTCCAACCAGTAGTGCATCTATCCTTGACCAGGAGTCATGCCGGTGGGAAAAATGAGTAAATTCCCTCTCTTGGGGGTTTCTCAGCCTCCATGCGTCCCAAAGGTGCAGGTCAGATGCAAATCTCGCTAGTGAGGATGCGCTCTGTTGTCTGTTCCTGTCACAGGTACTCCCAGCCCCTTTGTCCCCCTGAGCGCTCAGCTTCCTGTCTTCGCTGACATTCATGACTAGGTTGAAGTCCCCCTCAACTATTACGTTGTTCTCCGTGTCTTGTAACATGGACGGCAAGAGGGACTCTAAAAATGCATCCTGACCCGCGTTGGGAGCATATATTTTGTGAATACTCAGGGTCATGTCTGAACATTCGATCAATACGTGTATGTGGCGCCCCTCTGCCAGGCTATCATGTGAGATAATTCTATGTGTTAAAGCGAACCTGTCACCCCCCCCGGGCATCAAAAGCTCTAATAGCCACCTTCTGCAGCACTAAGGCTGCATTCTGAGAAGGTGCCTATAGGCTTTTGATGCCCTTTATAGTATGAAATATTAAGTTAGGTAAATGCTCACTCTTCTGAAGATCGAAGACCGGGAGGCGGGGTTTCACGCTCCTCTGGCCCGCCCCCTCTTGTCAATCATTGTGCGCGCCTGCTGCTGTCTCCCCTCAGTGTGGAAAATGAACGCGCATCTCCGTTCTCATGCACGGAGCCGCGCATGCGCTGTGCGCCCGGTGTCGACTTCCTGGACACCGGGCGCACAGCGCATGCGCGGCTCCATACAGGAGAATGGAGACGCTCGTTCATTTTCCACACTGAGGGGAGACAGCAGCAGGCGCGCACAATGATTGACAAGAGGGGGCGGGCCGGAGGAGCGTGAAACCCCGCCTCCCGGTTTTCGATCTTCAGAAGAGTGAGCATTTACCTAACTTAATATTTCATACTATAAAGGGCATCAAAAGCCTATAGGCACCTTCTCAGAATGCAGCCTTAGTGCTGCAGAAGGTGGCTATTAGAGCTTTTGATGCCCGGGGGGGGTGACAGGTTCGCTTTAAGGTTTTGCTTATCAAGATGATCACCCCGGCTTTTCGGCCTAGTGCGCCCGAACCAATCACTTCTCCCACCCAAAGTTTTTTGAGTCTGAAAAAGTCCTCCTCCCCCAGATGAGTTTCTTGTAATAGGACAATGTCCCCTGGTAGTTTTTTAAGATGTCGGAGGACAATTGAGCGTTTATCCGGTGAGCGTAAGCCCTTCACATTCCATGATAGAACCTGAACCATTACGTGTCAATATAGCGAGATAGGCTGCGAGACATTGTGTAGGTAGCATCCCTTCCTCTCCAAAAGTCTGCTCTGCCATAAACTGTAGTAGAATCCCCACATAACAAGATCAATGCACAGTTTCCCCAACTCGTAACAATCAACAAAGACAACCCCATCAATTCCCCAACCCCCCACCCTGCACATCCCTCAACCTTCCCAAAAATTGGTACAGCTTCCAACATCCTGAGTACCATTACTCCCCTTCCTAGCTCCCACCCTCCCACCTCTGAAAAAGGAAGACGAATAGTTATCAGCCGGCATAGTAGTTAGTCTTATGATGGAGAGTAATTTGTTTAAATTATCAAGTCCCCGGCACATCAGATTGTCAATATTCCCACTTCAAGTATTAGAGTATAGAGAGAGAAAAAGAAGAGAAAGGAAAAGAGAAGAAAAAAAAAAAAAAAAGGGGGGGGGAAGAGAACGTGCCCGGCAGATGATGGGCTCTAGGGCATGCGGTAGGCGGCATGCCAGTCATATTGGGGCTCTTCCCAGCACAACACCACGGTGTCCGCCTAGTCCAAAACTCAGAGGTTGCCCAGATCAGTGTTCCCAGTCAGAGATAAGTACATAAGCTGTTTATCACCCAGTCAAGCAGCGTCAAGCAGTTCCTCGGTGACACGTTCCCTGGAAGCACGTCTGGTTGGCATTGTTCCTGTAGCCCGGGATCGGCTAGATATTGTGTCTTCCTGGTCATTATGTACATTTTTTGGTGAGTTGTACCCAGAGTGCCCGCCCGGGGGTCTCCAGGGACAGGTGTCATCATCATCCCTCATCGTCAGTCTGCGCCGTGCCTCCTCCGCATCCGTATAGAACCGCGGTTTGCCATCACGGCCTGTCACCTTAAGTGTGGCAGGGAATAGCAGTTGGAACGGGGTGCCTCTTTTAAATAGTATGCTGCAGATGTCATTGAACAGCCTCCTCTTTCTGACCACTTCTGGAGAGTGATCGCCAAATATAAGCACTTTATGTCCCCTTAACATCAGAGGCTGGCGCCGTCTCCTGAAAGCCATCAGTAGCTTTTCCTTGTCCTTGCAATCCAGGTATCTCATTATGACCTGTCTGGGTTTTATGGTTTCTGAGTGCTGTGGGCTATTTCAGCTGCCCCCCTCCCGAGATGTTGGGGGAGGGCCTACCCGGTGTGCCCTCTCCACCTTGCAGTGTCTCTCAAATCCCAGAGCTTTGGGCAAATCAACTTCACAAATGTCATCTAATTGATTGTGAGACACAGATTCAGGTAAACCTACAATCCTCAGGTTGTTGCCCCTTGATCTGTTCTCAAGATCATCTAGTTTAGCTTTCATCCATGCTGAGTCTTTGCAGACAGCTTCCAGTTGCTGCTCAAGAGCTTGCACTCTATCCTCATAATCTGATATTCTCTGCTCGGCTTCTGTCAGCCTGGTTTCATGCTGCTGTGTAGTGGTTTGCAGCTCAGCCAGGGCCGACTGCACCGTGTCCTTGACTGCCCTGCTCAGTTCAGCTGTGAGATGGGCCTTCAATTCAGCAGCCAGCACGAAGTGTAGCTGGGGATCCATTGTGTCACCAGCCCCCCGGTGTGCAGCTGAGGCCGCCGCCGCTGCCTGCCGTGTCTGCGGGCTGATCGTGCTCCTCTCTCCCCCTGTTGCCTCGCGTCTGTGTGCTGCTTGTTCCTTTCCCTTGTTCTTCCGCTCGCCGCCAACTTACAGTCGCCTCCTGTAGCTTTGGTATGGTGTCTCGCGCTCGTAATGGTGCCGGAGCTGCGCAGCCACGTCTCCATGCGGCTCTGCTCCGTGTCCCAGGACCTCTCCTCACCGTCTCTGGCGAAACCGGGGCCCTCCGGCAGCTATTGTGCGGGTATTTGGCGGTGGGTATCGGGAGCTACTCGCTCACTCAGCGGCCATCTCAGGAACCGGAACCGGAAGCCTTTTAAGAAGGAACAATTTAAAGTTGTCTCAATAGTTTCTGTACCCATTGTATGATATAATCCAGGGGCTCTGGAGGGAGACGTCGGATGAGAATTTGGTACCAATCCACCACAGCCTGTTGAGTAAAGTTCCCAGTAGATCTGAAACTAGGTGGGCCATCTCAGAAAGCCGAGTACCATCCTTTGACAAGAATATGGACTATAGGGGAGCGGATTTGCTCTTGCCTAGGGTAGCGCCTCCTACAGACCCCAGGCATGGGAGTCCTGAGCTAATGGG
This sequence comes from Allobates femoralis, assembly GCA_033576535.1. Taxonomy (NCBI): domain Eukaryota; kingdom Metazoa; phylum Chordata; class Amphibia; order Anura; family Aromobatidae; genus Allobates; species Allobates femoralis. Next base: position 231,014,719 of record JARQOC010000003.1, read on the forward strand.
GCAAACATGAATAAAGTGTTCTGCACCTCCGCAGTTGAAACACAGACCCTTGGCTTGATGGTGCTCTGAAATCTTAATGGAGTAAACCTGCATAGGTCCAGGAGCAGGACTGGCAATTTGAAACTGGTGGGATGAAGCCAGATATATAGATCCCCTATCACGTGTCACCTTTTAATAAACAAAGTTACATTTCCATCAGTGATCTTCAATCCTTCATTCTTTTTTATATAGCCTGTGCCCCTGTAAGGCCCTGTGCCCATTGTGCGTTGTTTGATGCTTTTTTTGAAGCAGATTTTGAGACTATGGCCAGGGTCACATCTCCGTTTTTTATTTTTAGAATCCTGATCCGGTTTTGAGCTTTCAAAAAGCGTAACTATAACCTCATTATGTACAGTAATACTTAGTTTGGGCACATTGCCCCTGATCCGGAAGGATCCAGGAGAATGCAGGAGGATCCGATTTGGGGAGATTTTTCTACCCGGACACAAAATTCCAGCATGCTCTGATTTTGTGTCCGGGAGAAAAATCAGATTCCTCCCGGATTCTCCCGGACATCCAAAAACCGGAAACCAAAAGACATTCATCCGGCGTATTTCAGCCTCATAAAGTTACTATGGGGCCAGAATCGAATCCGGGGGTGTCCGGTTCACACCGGATAGCCCCGGATCTAAAAAAAGTGGTGTGAAGGCACCCTACGGGAACCGTTACACGGCCCAATATCGTTCCGATATCGCATGCAATTTCATGGGAGCACGCATGTTTTTGGCACTTGTGCAAAATCACATAGGAGATGTCACACAGGGAAATATCAGCAAGCAACGCAACTGGGATGTTGTAACTTTTGTGCGCTGGGTATGAGCAACCCAGCACACGAGCATTAACATTGTAGAGAATAGGGGAAGTTGTGTTCAACATCGTAGTTGCGCCGTCACACTGCATGATCATGCCGGATCGCATATGCAGCATTGTATGGTTGGGGAGCATGCACAATCTCATTGCGATATCGTCCCTGCGATTTATTGCAGTCGCATTGTCCTGTTACATGACACAACACACGAACGATATCAACTGCAACTACCACACCACGTGACTTTTGGTCGATGTTGCATTGCGATATTGCGACGTGTAGCGACGTGTACAGGCTTGTAGTCAGTGAGCATCCATTTTGTGTCGGTACCCCTGTCTTGACAACCAGAGTGTGGTGAAGTTGAAATAAGGACTATATCCAAATGGCTGGGAATGTCGGACCACCAGTTGCCCACACACATTGCATACTAAATTATTCCAGTACATACAGCCTTGTGGATTGTACATCTGTCATTTATATGAAGACACACTAATTCATCTGCAAGCACTATCCCCCTTGTGATGTGTAATGTAGTTGACCCACTAATATGTATTTCTTGAGTTAACTTTACTTTGCTCAGGCTAGGGTCACACATAAGCCCTTGGTCCATTTTTGGCTTCATTTTTAGCATTTTTTTTTTCCAAGTCCAAAAACTGATAGAAAAACGGATTAGATGTAATAAACACCCTATCCATTTTTTTCTGCACCTAAAAATATTGCTAGGTCCGTTTTTGAGCCAAAAACTTTGCTAGCAATGTTTTTGGGGTCCGATTTTAAAAAAAAAAAAATTTTAACATGGGCCCTATGGAAAGATGGATCCGTTTTTTTTGGGTGCCTTAAAAAACGGATCTGTTTTTTCTTGAATTTTGGTCAAAAAATGACTAAGTCCAAAACCGTTCAGGGTGCAGGAGGCTCAAAAAGCACCCAAAAAAAAACAGATTGGTCATGGAAATCACTTCCAAAAACGGATTGCTATGTGTGACCCTAGCCTCCATCCTGCGCTGACCACTCTGCCTCCATCTAACGCTGACCACTCTGCCTCCATTCTGCACTGACCACTCTGCCTCCATCCTGCGCTGACCACTTTGCCTCCATCCTGCGCTGACCACTCTGCCTCCATCCTGCGCTGACCACCCTGCCTCCATCCTAGATGTACTATCAGGACCTTGCAAACTGGCCAATCAGGTCGCCGCTAGCGATGACGTAGTTGTGACGTGGCGCCATCTGATTGGTCAGATCGCTACCGGCTATCTGATTGGCTGGTAGTGAAAGGTCCTTGTCCAGTGATCGGATGTCTCCTCTGCTAGTCCCGGTGCAGGCGTCGGACAGGTGAGTATGTAACTTTATTATTTTTTAACAACTTTTACTCACTTTTAGGCTACATTCGCAGTGTATCTATGGATACACTGCGAAAGTATTCGTACTCGCTATACTCGCAATGAGTAGCGAGTACCGCTACCTACTTGTTGCGAGTATAGCGAGCACGAATATTAAAGTACTCGCTCATCCTTAGTTGCATCTCCCATATACTTTAATGAGGTAGAAACACCACTCTATTATAGTCAATGCAAAAAAAAACCCTATTAGGACCCACTTATGAGGTGTGGCGCCCCACTATGTAGGTGTCACAAAAGGGGTACTACACCCATAAAAGTGGTGTAGTCACCCCACTGCAAATGGAACTATGGACGGTAGATGGAACCCTAGAACTCACACCCCACACTAGCCAGCAGGTGGGAGGGACCCGGGAGGGAATATAGTGATTTCCAGGGTGAAGTAGTGAGTAGTTAGTTAGTTAGTTAGTTAGTTAGATAGTGAGTAGAGGACTCGGGAGCCAGGCAGGGAGCCTGAAGAAGGAAGGGGGGTCTCCTTGGCTGAGGGACCCAGGAAAGAAAAGAACAGATCCCAGAAAGAAAGAAAGGAGTAAGGGACACAAGAAGCTGGAGGAGTCTACTCAGAGTAGAAACCAGGTACCGGAGCCTGCACCTGTGGCAACCTTTAAGGACCACAGAAAATCCATTGACTGGGGGTATCTCTAGATATGGCCCTGACTCCCAAAGAGCCCAGTAGAGGGGAATCAGACCCCTGGTAGCCGCCCATGGTGGTCACCAGATGGTTCACCCGATGGGATGAAGGGAGATAAAGACGAGGAACAGCAGGAGGTTAGATCCTATCTATATGAGGTCAGACTTCACCACCACTGGGAGGCAAGGAAAAGAAAGCTTTAGAAAGGCACACAGCAAGGGATCCATTTACCAACCATACCATCCACTTGCAGCACCCGTAGCCATTTGTCGCTGTAACATCTTACTGCTTTGAAGGACTGTAATAATGACTAAAGGTTTTTCAGTAAAGTACCCAGTGAAGTGACTTGTCAACTCTGCTGCATCCTTTCCTTGCATGAACTGACTCCTTCCACAGAAACGCTGCCCCGGCGGTCAAGTCCTTCCTGCGGAGGACTACACCATCATTGCCGCAATACCATCGACCACTGGAGGACTGTAGCACCAGGTACTGCAGGTGACGTCACGAACTTATAAACTTTATTTTTTTTCCCCATTTAAACATTGACTACCAGGGCTACAGCCTCGGGCAGCCACCCATGACATCCCAGACCGAGCCTGAGACCTGAGTACCCTGCCCTGGGTGCGTCAGAGGCAACACACAAGCATATCATGGGCACATGCTAAAAATATTTAAAATATAGCAGGACTAATCCTTTAAAATAAAGTTCATTAAATCAATCGATGGTTCATGTTTGCTTGAATAGCATTTATCTATCATCAAACATGATGATGGCTACCATACTCCGACGGCTAGGGTGAGGGTTAACGGGCTTCTCTCGTCCTCCTTCAGGATCTCTAATGGCACGCGGCAGGGGTGCCCATTGTCGCCCATGCTATATGCCATCGCGATGGAGCATCTGGCAAATGCGCTTCGGGGGTCTGTGGACATTGAGGGCGTTCAGATAAAGAACTCCCAATTCAAATTAGCCCTATACGCAGATGACCTTCTGGTCTACGTCTCGAACCCGACGGTTGCTTTTCCGGTGCTCATTCGCGAATTCCTGAAATTTGGTGAAGTCTCGAACTTCAAAGTGAATTACACGAAGACCGAGATCCTGAACCTCACTCTACCGGACTCCCTGGTTCAGCAACTTAAAGCTTCCTTCTCATTCCGGTGGGTGGATAAGGGGCTGAGATACTTGGGCGTCATTCTCACTGGAAATCTCGAGGATCTTTTCTCTCATAATTATACTCCACTCCTGCACAAAACACTAACAGAATTAAAAAGATTTGATAAAACTCAGCTATCGTGGCTTGGCCGCATAAACGCCATTAAGATGGACATTCTGCCCAAATTCCTTTATTTATTCCAAACTGTTCCTATCGACATCCCAGCTCAGTTTTTCCGACGTCTAAACGACGCCTGCGTAGATTTGTTTGGGGATCCAGAAGGCCAAGGGTTCGCTTCTCGACCCTGACAAACCCGAAACTGAGAGGAGGGGCGGGGCTCCCGGACTTCCAGCGCTATTACCACTCTGTACTATTGTCCAGAATTGTCGATTGGAGGTTTAACTCGCAGCACAAACAGTGGGTGTATGTGGAAGATTTACTTTCGCCCTCCCCCCTACGGTGGTTACCGTGGATACGGCCCCGCCATAGACCTCCGATTACGCAATTTCCCTCCCTTACGCAAGTCGCCCTGGGCTTCTGGGATGCCTGGAAGGGGAGGAATCCCCTGATTAACCTCTCGTCCACAATGGCCCCTCTCTTTGACAATCCAGAATTTCCCCCAGCGGTTGGGAGACGAACTTTTCTGGGATGGAGGGCGGCCGAGGAGCCTTGCCTGGCTCAGGCGATGGGACGGCTCTCGCGGGGAGACGCCTCGGGGGGACGGGGGGAGGGGCCGGTGTCCTGGTTGGAAGCTTCCCAATTGAAATCCTACCTACAGTCTTTGAGCACTAGACCGCCCTCGAGACTGGAGGCTATACTGCTCCTTCCAGAATCTCCAACTCACGTAATATCCCTTATGAATGACGTGATTTTAGAGGCTGACCCCCCGGCTGTGCCTCGCTTCCTTGACGCCTGGCAGAGAGAACTCCAGATAGATCTCTCAGATTCTGACCGGACTAAAATCTTCACGTTAACTCACAAGATGTCAATCTCCTGCAGCTTTCAGGAAACGAACTATAAGATCTTGACCAGGTGGTATAGGTGCCCGGCGCTCCTTCACAGGATGTTTCCCTCAATCTCTAACCTGTGCTGGAGATGCGGCGAAGAAGTCGGCACCATGCTACACATATGGTGGGACTGTAGGCCATTACAGGCCTTTTGGGTCGAGGTATTTTCTGCCTATGAATCCATTTCTGGCACCCGCCTGGCTCCCTCGCCCAAGATCGCGCTACTGTCATTGGTGCCGGGTCCCCTCTCCCTGGTCAAGCGGGGTCTCCTCCGCTTCTGCCTCATGGCAGCTAGAGTCTTAATTCCGAGGCATTGGAGATCAGCGACCGCACCCTCCCTGGGGGAGTGGGTGGGAGAGATGGACAGAATATGCAGGATCGAATCCCTGATGGCCCAAGATAACGAGACATGGGATAAACATCAAAAACTGTGGACCCCCTGGTGGTACTTTCGTGATGGGCCCGTGTTGACCCGTCACCTACAAAACTCCCACAGCTAGACTGGACATTGGGAAGGGTCTCTGTCCTTTCCCCTTCATCCCCGCTTCCCCTCTACTCTGACTGGAATCTATCTCCCTCTTTTCTACTTCTCTTCTGTAAATCTTCTTCTTCTATCTTCTTTTTTTTTTTTTTTCTCTTACACCTTCACTCTATTCTGGACCTTTCTCTGGAATGGAATACTACATCGTGATTCTCTCTCCTATAGATTAATAGGGGACGACATTGAATATCTTCCGCTGAGAGATTTATACACCTATCGACTTAACATTACTTGTTCCACTTTTTCTTATTTATGTACTTGTAACTTTCCCCCGACAAGGGGACTTGTCACTCTAGTTTTCTGTTAATTTTGGATGTTATTGGTATAGAGTGATATCTAGGTTTTCTTTGTTTTGAAAACATTCAAATAAACATTTTCTGAAAAAAAAAAAAAAACATGATGATGGCATACTTACAACCCACGGCCGGAAGATGCGAGGAGTGGCTCGAGAGGCTAAGCATCCCCTTTCATACCTAAAATGCATTAGTGGGCGTGACCAGTTTATTCAGTAGGCGTGGAGGGGCAGCCATCAATTTGCTACACATGCTCTTGCAAGGGGGGGCAAAGCACCCCCTTGAATCCCCAATGCCTGAGGGTTTTACCCCCAGAACTCTGCTTCTAATATAATCACCTCCACGACTGCATGCACTTAAAAATAAACGCTCGTTCAGTTTTTGGAAGAACCGATGAGCCACGCTCACTGACGACAATGCACACCTAGTACTCGAGCTACTTACGCCCTGTACATCAGGCCATCGATTGTAAAACTATAAGCATGATGATAACATCTAACGGTCTACAGCAGGCTATAAGCAATATGTCCCTACATATTATGGCCACTTTACACACACCAACTTATGTGTCCAACTTCTGACCAACTTACTGGTTGCAGTGAAATCATGGACACATTGTTCCATTTGTATACAGCCACAAAATGGAGCAATGTGTCCATGATTTCACTGCAACCAGAGATCTGTTCAGAAGTTGGACAGATAAGTTGGTGTGTGTAAAGTGGCCCTTAGGTTTGTGGTTGTCACCAACTAACAACATACCGTACATTGAGTATTGGCAGTAGATATATTTGCTGTGAAAACTAAAGGGTTGGCAGGAAAAACACTCCATAAAATACACACATTTCTACATGCACTTTGATGTGTTTTTACTTTGGCTTGTTCCCCATTTATTCGAATGTGTAAAAAATGCTGCAAAACCATTAAAAAATGTACATGCTGCAGATATCAAAAAATGCTTTGATGGTTCTCATCTTCAAGAAAAAATAAGCAAAGAGCATAATATGTCAAAGACCTCATTCACATTGCAGGTACTATAAAATGCCACATACGGGGCAGAAAGAATGGTAAAGAAGCAATGTATGAACAAGCCCTTGTACAGTAAGCATTGCAAGAGAAGAAATGTGGGTGAAGCAGAGATGATCTTTGGTCCCTGTAAAGCGGCCGTCACACGCACAGATATCTCTTGCGATATTGTAAGCGATCACGTGCACGCGCGATCGCTTACAATATCGCTCACATCACTGGTGAGATGTCACACAGACAGACTCACCAGCGATGTGGATCCGCGATCTCGCTGGTTACTATGGTACACATCGGGTTACTAGGCGCCGCGCATCGCTTAGTAACCCGACGTGTACCATAGTTACCATCTCCCAGCATAGGCTCTGCAGCTGGGAGATCGCTCATCGTGGTGTTATACACCACGATGAGGCAGATCGTGAAATCGCTAATCGCCAGATCTGAGCTCCGGAGCTCAGATCACGATTTTGCGATTTCATCAATCATCGCTCATCGTATCTTGCCGTCACACGCAGAGACATCGTTGATGCGATGTTAAATCGGGCGCGTTCTAGCGATATCTTTCTAGATATCGTAACGTGTGACGGCCGCTTAAGGAGTGATACGAAGTAGCACCAGCTGGGGTCCTTAATTTATACTTAATAATGAGAGCCCAATGCTCGATGTATGCCAATGTATACGTTTTACCCGATAGACATTCATAATACGTTCTGCTGCATTCAATTTACCTTCTTTATGTAATAAGAGCTGGTTTAATTATTCTGTGAACCTTTCACCTCAACATTCCACTGTATAATTTATGTTTCCTCATACAATCCAAGCGTAATCTTATGATTAATGTGCTTCATTCATAATTTGATCAATGAAGTAGAATGTGTTTTTTTCTACATGATTTATGTACTTTATTCCATTATGTGTATGATTCCTGTTTATGATGTATGCAGTCAGTAATGTCTTAAACTCTTGATGATGCCTTGTTAAGAGTAGAAGGTGAAAGACCCCAGCCTGAGGACAAGACCACGGGTTAAGTGTAATCAATTCACCTGCCACTCAATTCGATTTTCATCAGCAGCCACTTGTACGGTGAATGTAACTAGTCTACTAAGAAGTCTTACGTGTGATTGCATGTTTTATTATTTTCTCCTTCGACATAGAAAGAGAAAAGTATTTATTTTTTTATTTTCTTTAAAATGTACATATTTTCGCCTTAATCAAACGGAGAATCGGGCATAAAATTTGGTCTGATAGTCATTTTGCCTTATATAAATGCTGCTGAATAGAGTATAATAATCACAGTCACATGGTAATAAATGATTAATATTTCAATGCCGTTTCAACAAAAAGAAACACTGTGCGTTTAACACAATAAGAACAATAAAGTAAGGAAAGCTAAATAATCCTTCAGCTACCTACAATTATTGTAACAGCGCTATCACGTCTGCTTTTCTACAATGGGTGAGCAATCACAATGGCAGACGCTATACTTCAGGGTTGTATTTTAAATTGCAATATTTCACTAAGCCTTTTTACAAAAATGCAAGGTAAAAACGAAAAAAGTAACAATTTCTCTGGACCCAAATCTATAGATAAGCAAATAAATTTGAGTAGAATTGAATTCTACTCAAATTTTACACAAATCAGCAGTTGCCAAAATGTGGATTTTATGTAATTCCCTTCTGTGCGGTTTCAGCAAAGTGGCATACACTGTGCACCATGTTTCTGAACCGTGAGCTATCAACAATTAATTATTGCATTTGACCATGCATATTTTTTTAATGTTACCAAATAATTGCAATGGATCCATTAAAAATTGTCATAGGCCAGGGTCACACTTGAGCCTTGGATCGGATTTTTGCATCATTTTGTGCACTTTTTTTTCTAAGGCCGGCTTCACACTGCGCGTGTGATCCGATCCGTGGCTGTCTGCTTGAGGCAGCCAGCCGCGGACCGGATCAGCACACAGGACTGGGGGGCTGGGAATGAGCATATAGGGTCTTTTCCTTAGGAGACAGGATTATTAAAGGTGCAATCTGGGAACTGCTCACCTGATAGGGTTGTGTAGCACAACACAATCGGCGTGATCGCTCAGTACAATACAGCTGCTCCAAGGACCGTACCTCCACAGGTCACTGTAGTCACGATAAGTTTCTGCAGGACAAAGTGCCTCTTGGTCCGAGCTGCTGTGTTCGTATGATGGAAAAACCAGAAACACTGGTATGCCTGGATATGGTAGTAGCCAGTTTATTTTCCAACGCGTTTCAGAGTCGTATCCCAAACTCCTTCCTCAGGGAAGTGCTGCCCATAGATCTACTGTATAAGGCTTTAGGACCTCAGACAGCGGCACACATACTATAGCAATAGCTATAGTATGCGCGCCGCTCTCAGAGGAGCCCGACGCTTTCATTCATAAAACTGTACAGCAGCTGTCAGGAGGCAGCTGCTGTACATACCTGATTCCACCATTATATGCCCACCTGAGTGCGTGGAAGGTCTCTAGGGTGAGTGGGCACCCCCTAGAGAGATTATAGAAACATTTATTAATCAAATTAAAAGGTTACACAAACACAGAACACTTTGCTAATCCCAGCGGTAGCTGGGATAAGCAAAGTATATGCGGGAACCGGATTGCTCAGGATTACACAGTTCACTGATCATTTTTTTCTAACAATTTTTGAGAAAAAATGGCAAAGTCCAAAAAAGCAGAGCAGCACAGGAGGGTCAAAACCAGCCAAAAGACACCCTTTAATAAAAGGATCCAGTATTTGAGCCTTTTGCAAAAACTGATGCCCAAGTGTGAACCCAGGCATACAGATAGTGAATGTATAGCACCGGGTTTTAAGGCCATTTCACACGCTAGGATCTCGTTAACGATATCGTTGAAACGTCAGGGATTTGTGATCGTTCAAACGACATCGTTAGTGTGCCGTTGCGTGTAAACGAACAATGTAGGAAGGAAAAATTGTTGGAACGGTCATCAAAAATTTGAGATTCGGACCTCAAATCTATTGTTCTTCATCCAATTAACGTCATGGTAAGAAGCAACATCGTTCAGTGTGATACCTTTTTCTCATATTTCTCCTATTCCTTCCGCTTTGTAAAATTGTTCAAACGTTCTTCTCCAAATAGTTGCAGCGTTGCCAAATTTAAGATCGTTAATGATATCCTTGTGTGTGACAACGCACTAACAATGTGGGAAGGATCTCAGTCACGTGACATAGCTAACGATCTCGTTCACCTACATTCTAGCGTGTGAAGCGGCCTTAAACTCCACCATTCAGTTTAATGAGTACGTAAAGGCCCAGTTACACACACAGATAATTGTGCAGAGATTGTTCACAGATCTCTGGTTGCAGTGAAATCATGGACACATTGTTACATTTTGGGGCTGTGTACAAATGGAGCAATGTGTCCATGATTTCACTGCAACCAGAGATCTGTTCAGAAGTTGGTTACAGAAGTTGGTGTGTGTAAAGCGGCCCTTACCTGAAAATAGAACAGACTAGTTGATGGCTTAATGTTTTACATGTTGACCATCAGTCTATGTCTGGAGTTACATGGGCGCATGGCATCCGATGTGATAGGCTAATAACCCTCGGCTCAGGCTCTGCTCTGAATGTGAACCAAGAGTCATTCACTTTGATCTGATCCTGCGATCAAATCACAGATGCCAAGAGGAGGGGGAGATTAATTTCTCTATCTCCTCCATTGCCAGCCTCTGTGTACATTGCACTGAAGCAGGTTGACATCCTACTGCAGTGCAATGTTTCACTTGCACCTATAGACTTGAGTTATCTGAGATTTGCTGACAATCGTAGCATGCTGAGATTTATTCCTCGATTCAATTGGGCCAGATAAAAACATTGTAGATCTTAGGCTACGTTCACACATAGCGCTTTTTTTGCACTTTTTTGCACTTTTTTGCACTTTTTTGCGCGGGAGCTTTTACCAGCGGTTTTCACCCGGGCAAAAAACACAAAACAAGAAGCAGTGCTGTTCAGACAGCACACTTTTTTACTGGCCGGGGGGAGAAGTGATGTCACAGAGGGGAGGAAGAATCCTGGTTCCTCCTCCCCTCTGTGACATGTCTGCCAGCCCCCATTTGATTTTGCAGTGTATTAATATACTCTGCGAAATCAAAATTAAATATAGCCAAATGTATTAAAAATAATAAAGAATGAATACTTACCCTTTCTGACGCCTTTTCGTGGTCTCCGATGCAGAGGCTAGGCCACACATCATCCTGCTAGGGCCTTCCATGATGTCATAATGATGTCTTGGGTGCTGATTGGCCGCCCGCGGTCATCTGATATGTCACATGCCAATCAGCGCCCAAGATGTCATTATGACATCATGCAAGGTCCTGACGATCAATATCTGGCATTGCCTCTGCACCAGAGACCACGAAGAGGCGTTGGAAAGGGTAAGTATTCATTATTTATTATTTTTAATACATTTGGCTTTAATTTTGATTTTGTAGTGTATATTAATTATTATAATAATCAAATGGGGACGGTCACAGATGTCACAGAGTGGAGGAGGAACCAGGATTCTTCCTTCCCCTCTGTGACATCAGATGCAGCAGCGCCGCCCCCTATGGGAAAAAGTGCGGGTGTTGCTGCATAAAGAATTGACATGTCAATTCTTTTTATGCAGACGCTTTTTCCCATAAAAGCACAGCGAATTTTTACGCAGTGTCTGTACGGCAAAGTGAATTTCACATTCACTTTGCCGGCAGAGACAAGGACCATTGCACATTTTTGAAAAGCGTGCACAAAAAAATACGCAATGTGTGAACCTAGCCTAAAGGCCACTTTACACGATGCGATATCGCAACGAAACTATGATAAAAGTCATGTGGTACGGGCGTTGCAGTTGATATCGTTCGTGCGTTGTGTCATGTAAATGGGCAGCGCAACTCAAAAACGATGCAACTACGATATCGTTTTTAGATTTGTTTGCTCTTCAACCGTGCAATATTGGCTTGAGGATCTGGCAGGATCATGCTGTGTGACAGCGCAACTAAGATTTGGAGCGCAACTTCCCCTATTCACTCCAATGTTAATTGGTCGTTCCCTGAGTTGCTCATACACAGCGTGGGAAAGGGGCGTATGACATCGTAGTTGCGTTACCTGCCAATATCTCCCTGTGTAACATCTACTATGCGATTTTGGACAAGTGCCAAAAACATGCGTGCTCCTGTGAAGTTGTATGCAATATTGGAAAGATATTGCGACGTGTAAAGCGGCCTTAAGTTGTAGCATTGTTTAACATGGGGCAAGGTGAGATTTTCTTGCATTGCACACATGCCAGTGTGACCCTGCCATACATTTAATGCTATGATAAGGGTCCGGATGGAGTCGGCTTCCATCTGACCGGGAGGATCTGGGTATATTCAGATTTTCCTCCCGGACATAAAAACGCTGCATGCAACATTTTTCTATGCGGGGGGAAAAAAAAATCGGAGGCACTTGGATCCTCCAGAATCCTCCCTGTCTGGTGCGATCCGGCGCCCTCTAACATGGGGGTCTATGGCGCCAGAACTCACAGGAGCCGGACACCGGCTGCTGAACTTCAACACCATGGAGCGGTCCCCTGCTGACAGTTCATGACTGCAGCTAGCTCCCCGCTAGTCACGATCTAGAATTATCAGCAGCTGCTATAAGAAGAATCTGGCTGGACACTGGACCGAAGGGCATATTTGGCCCTCCAGTTCTGTGTCCAGATCAGTTCCGGGGCTTTCCGATTCACATCGGACCTCCCCGAACATGATGCTGCCGTGATGTGAAGGCAGCCTTATCACTAAGGCCCCCTTCACACTGCATGATTTCACTGATCAGTATCCATCAGTGTTTGTGTGCCAAAACCAGGAAACCTGGAGTGTCTCCAAAACACAGAACAGGTGTCAATCTTTCAATTTCTCTGCAAGCTTCACTCCTGGTTTTGGCACACAAACACTGATGGACACTGATCAGTGAAATCATGCAGTGTGAAGGGGGCCTAAGGGTATGTGCTCACAGTCCGGAGGAGCTGCGTGTGTGACGCAGCTCCTCTGGACCTGAGGGAAGCCGCTGGTGGCTGCAGAGAGAACACAGCCGCCCCGTACTCACCATGTGCGGTGGGTGCAGGGTGGCTTCTCCATACAGTCTCTCTGTGGCAGCCGCTTCCGACTCCGCAGAATGAAATGAAAATGCTGCGGAGGAGCGGACTGCCGGCAACCTGCACCGCAGCTCCAAAGATGCTGCGGGCGGGTTACGCATAGTAAGGATGGGATTTCTTGAAATCCCATCCACTATGCTAGTACTGTACGACGCAGTGTTTTGGACGCAGCACAAAGACGCTGCGTCTCCTGATTGTGAGGATGCACCCTGAAGGTACCTTTACACGCAGAAACTTTTCTAGGAATTTCACTAGCAACTTACTGGTTGCAGTGAAATCATGGACACATTGTTCCATTTGTACACAGCAACAAGATAGAACAATGTGTCCACGATTTCACTGCAACCAGTAAGTTGCCAGTTAAATTCCTAGATAAGTTGATGCGTGTAAAGGTACCCTTATGGTACCTTTACACGCCGCCACAACAGGATGGATACAACCCGCTACAGGCTACAAATGTAGCTTGTAGCGTCAATATCGCCCGTAGTAGCGGCGTGTGAAAACGGGACGACACAGCCGGCTACAGATACATCTGTATCCATGCACTGCCCATAAACAGATGGCTACATCGCCGATTGTAGCGAGCTGTATCGGCATGTAAAGAACCCACAGAAGGGAACTGTGGACACCCGGCGATGTAGCTGCAATGTAGCTAAGGCGTCACCCAGGCTCCGTGTTACCGCGCCCCATCTGCGATCATTGGAGGAAGCTCCTGCGTTGCGATTGGTTGTCGCCGCACAGGGCGGCATATTTAAGGAGCTGACGAGTCACACTACACAATTGCTCGAGCGTCATGTATTAATCAGCCTCCTGCGATGCCTGGCCAATCATGGTATTATTGCTTTGTCCTATCAGCATACGGACGGCTCGTAATCCACAATTGTAGCACGCCTATGTGCTGTCCCTGTTGCACCAGGTACGCCCATAGTAGCTGTTTGTAGCAGTGTGTAAATGAGCTACAGATGGCTACTTGCGACACCCGGCGATGTAGCTAGCTGTAGATGTAGCGTAGCGTAGCGTACCTTGTGGCGGCGTGTAAAGAGGGTGCGTTTCCCGTTGGTAACCGTTCGGCCGTGCTCGTGCACGTGAAGTAGCCGTTGGTATCCATCCTGTTGTGGCGGCGTGTAAAGGTACCATTACAGGTAACTCCTGCACTTCTTCATTTATGTGGTCAAGCACATGGATCTGCACAAGGAGCCAGTTATGTTGTAAATTTGCTGAACTGACTGGCAATTTTATTATGACCTCCTCAACCTACAGTTAGGCTAGGGTCACACTTGGCATGAGTTTTTTTTATTGCCTTAAAAAATAAGCATGCGTCTCTGCATGCTTTTTACATTTCTGCATGGGTTATTTTAGGTGCCTTTAGGCACCCATGCATTTTTCCATGTGTTTTTGAATCAGCACCCAAAAAAAGTGCGTGCACCATTTTTTTGGTTCTGTTTTAAAAACGCATGCGTTTTTTAACATGGGCCCCTATGGGAAACGCATGTGTTTTTGTATGGTACTAAATGGTACTAATGTACCATGCGTTTTTATATGCGTGTTTGAAGGCAGCTCCTCACATAAGTGCAAAAACGCATGCCAAAAATGCATGGCACTATAGGCGTGTGTTTTTGCTATTAAGGTATGCGTTTTTGCTATTGGGGCATGCGTTTTTTGCATGGGGCCTAGAGGTGTGTTTTTACATGTGTTTTTAAAAACACAGGTCTCCAAAAACGCATGTAAAATCTGCAAGTGTGACCCTAGCCTTATTCTGTGGCTTCCTAGGAGGTTTGTGTCTATTTTATTTCTTAGTTAACTGTCATTGATTAGACTTATAAGAAGTACAAATTAGAAATATAGAACGTATATTTGCTTTATTCAGCAATTCCTTTTATTTCAGTTATGAATTATTATCTGCTTTGATATTAAAGGGTATCACACAGTCATCATGATTCCTTTTGTGGCTCCAAGTGGTTAATTAACACATGTTGTGAGGCAAATGAGAACAGCTGTAATAATTTTAAATGGCTGTATGAAACTAAAGGTGTTACAGCAGGTCAGTCAACACGCTCATTCATCTAGAGGCACTAAATATTCAATTTTAACTCAGAATCTCTCCATGCCTTGAGGCCATAATACACAATGCCGAGTCTGTTGGCTCATGTGCCTGCATTCAGAAAATGTAATGGAAATGTGATTCAACATTCTTTTTATTCTATAGGTTTCCCAATAACTAATATATGTAACTAATTAGAACATCTCATTGGATCGTAGTATAGTCCAACTGGTGGCAACCCTCTATGAGAAAACAACACTGCAATACCTTGCGCCACAACTACTCAGTACACAGCGTGCGGGTAGACAGCATGATTTAAAAATCCGAGAGACTTCAGAACTCAGCACTTCAGCTTGTTGGCAGGCCTGTCAAGAGTTGACCCTACATTGATCTAATATTGATAGTCTGTCTTAATATTAAGCTATCAATATATCAAATTTGTAGATCACATAAGTAACAAGAAAGCAAGCATGTTTGGTACTATTTTTATTATTGATGTCTAGGGGCTAAAAACTCCTTGAAACCATTCCAACATTTTTATTAGCGCTGAAGTGGCACTTTAAAAGTAAGCCAACTGCCCCTTGCTGTATGCTCACTATCTGGCTTTTTTACCATTTAACTGAAACTTCTGACTACCCAGCAGTCAGACATTACATCAATGGCTCCCAAAACATCTCTATGAGATGTCTCAATAGTTTGTTATGACAACATCTCATGTTGTTCACAAGTCGAGTTATTGTTTGCTGATGTGTGTTGCCCAAGGTGTGGGGTACTCGGGTATCAGGCGGCAAAAGGGTTAATTGTGTCACGCCGCGCCTGACACCGTGTCCTGTGGACTATTCTCTTGATGAGGGGGTATTTACAAGGATTATGTACAAGCTTGTCATGACGCCACCTGCAGTACCTGGTGAGATGTCACCAGTACCACTGTAGTCCTCCGGAGGTCGGTGGTAACGCGGCTGTGATGGTTTAGACCTCCGGGGCAGGTAATCTGTGGGATGAATGAGTTCATGCAAAGAAGATGCAACAGAGTCAAAAGTCACTTCACCGAGTACTTTACTGGAACTTCAGCAGCGATAATATAGTCCTCAGTGCGGTTAGATGTTATATGACAAGTGGCTACGGGTGGCTGCAAGTGGATCTCTGGTAGCTGGACGGAACCCCCAGTATGTGCCTTTCTTGTTCCTTTTCTTTCCTGCTTCCAAGTAGTTTGTGTGAAGTCTGATCTCATGTAGTAGATCTGACCTCCTGTTGACTTCTCTTTCCTTCTCTTGCTCCCGTCGGGTAACCCTCTGTTGATCACTGCAGCTGGCTTGCTGTGCCTGGTTCCCTCTAATGGTCGCTTGAGAATCAGGGCCGTATATTGATATACCCCCGTGCTTCGGATTTTCTGCAGGCCATAAAGGTTCCTACAGGTGCGGGCTCCGATACCTGGTTTCTCTCCTAGAGCGAACTCCCTCTGAGCTTCTTGCTCCTTTCTCTGTCCTGTGTCTTGGATCTGTTCTGGTTGCTCCCTGGGTCCCTCAGCCGAGGAGACCCTCCTTCATGCCTCAGGCTCCCTGCCTGAAACTCTTCCAGCTCTTCAACCAGGAGGCAGAGACCTGAAGCCCAAAAGGCCTCCAGCCAAAGACCTCCTTGCTCCCCCAGGGGGCGACTATATAACCTCCCGGGTTTCCTCCCACTGCATGATCTAGTGTGGGGTGTGGGTTTAGGGTTCCGCCTATCATCCTGAAATCCACTTGCAGCTGGGGTGACTACACCTCTTTTATGGGTGCAGTACCCCTCTGTGGCACCTACATAGTGGGGCGCCACATAGGCATGGCATCCCACTCTTCTTGAAAGGTCATTGAGGTTCTTGGGTACAGAGTTACAAGCCTCTATGGGATTTAGGGCAGGAAAAATGGAAGGACACTCGATTGAAGTACCCATTCTCCATCATCCATCACCTAAAAATGCGACGTTGTGAGCTGAAGCATTGTTGTCCATGAAGATAATATTAGGCCTGTGTTGTTCATGAAGAGGCACAATGACATGATTAATGATGTTGTTCAAGTAGTTCGTGCTTGTCACTGTACCATCATGTCGAGCACAGGCTTTGGGGTACTTGGGTACCAGGCTCTGTGGGGAGTGTTGCTGTGTCACAGGGAGTGGTGGCCACGCCTGATCCCTTTATCCTGGGTGAATCTTCAAAAAAGGGGTTTTATTTACAGTGGATATTTATATACAGTTGTTGTGACGCCACCTGTAGTTTCTGGTGATTGGTCACCAGCGCTGCCACAGTCCGCCGGAGGTAGATAGTAATGCGGCTAGTTGGCAAAGTCCTCTACAGGTAGGGCTGGACCTCCGGGGCAGCGTAGTGAGAAGGGGCAGTTTGTGGTGGAGTTGTAGACAGGATGGGGAGCGTTGGAGCAGTCTATGAGGGGCACCGGGAACGGAGAGGAATGACACACGCACACTGCAGAAGTCTCTTTTACCTTTTACTGATGTTACGGCAGGTAAAGTTGTCCAGGGCACTGACAGGTGACCAGGTGCACAGTGAGTCCCCACAGCAAGTGGGTATAAGGCCTCCTCTGTTCCTCTGTGGTTGCTGAAGCCCAGACTGCATGCAGCCAGACTGGCCTCCTCTCTCTTCCTGACTCTGATATCTGTCCTCTCCCCCTGTGCGGTCCACAGGTTACCCTCTCTGATCACTGCGGTGGAACACTGCTGTGTCTGGCTCCCTCTCTCTGACCCACAGGGGGACCAGGTGGCTGAAGCCTCCACGGTGTGACAGGGTTTTCTGTAGTCCTGGAGTATCCTACAGGTGCGGATCCCCGATGTCCGGTATGTCTTAGGGAGAACTTCCACTAGTTCCTCACTCCCTTTAGGCTGTCTGCTCCTTGCTTTCTGTCCTCACTTAGGCTTGTGGGACGTCAAAAGGGCCACTCCGCGGCACCGACCACCAGGACGTCTTTGCAGCTCTCCTAGCATCTGCACACTCTGACTAACTCTTCCCCCAGCAGCAGTGTTTATAGGGGATCTTGCATAAAGTCAGCAAGTTAGGCTCCCTCTACTGTGCCAGGGTGGAAGGTGTTGCATGTAGTAGGTACCTGCTGTGGAAACCCAACAGTGCATTAGAGAAGTCTGTGGCTATCTGCATGAGCAGGGCGCCACAATCACAAAGTGTTCTGTATTAACTAGACACACCTGCCCACACTGTAAAACCACCACCAACAAAGGCTTGTCTGGTGGCAACAGTAGCTGATGCATTGGCAGCCATCAATTTTGCTTAGCATTGATTGATTTTCCTCAATAAACAGCACTAATGACCACTGCAAGACATTGGTAACTGTGCCTGGTGGTGTGGTCAGATACCCTTGTAATTCATCTAGCATGTAGACAATGCTTATGTAAACAGTTTTGAATGATATGACATAACTAACGATGGGTGAGCAGTAAAATGCACTGAGCCCAATGTTAACCTATGGATAAATCGAGCATTTATCCGGCGGCATCCTCGGCAATCTGCATAAACACTAAAACTGTCACAAATGTATTAGAACAGTGCTCAAATGACATGGGAACAGCATGGGGAAGACCTCTTTAAGCATTTCTGACTCCCAGGTCACAGCTGTGAACAATATTGTCTGAGTATTACGCCACTTCTATGGAGTCACAATAAAACATCCAAAAACAAAAACAAAATGGCTTTTCCTGGGGAAAATATTAAGGGCTAATGCTCACTTGTGAGACAGTGTTGACATTTTTTTTTTATTGCATTAAAGATTTAAATAAAAAAAAATGGGAGGAACTCCAATGCCCCTTTGAAGAGACGTGGAGAAGGGCCTCTTTTAAATAATGCTCCCATTATTAGGATGTGGGTCTCCCATAGTGTTGCCCTATGCAGGGCTGCCAAAAATTGGAAAGCACTCCGATGCCCCTTGGAAGAGACCTGTAGGAGGGCCTCTTTAAATAATATTCCCATTTTAGGAAAGAAGTGGGTCTCCCATAGTGTTGCCTTATGCAGAGCTGCCAAAAAATGCCTCTTGGAAGAGACGTGGAGGAGGGCGTCTTTAAATAATGTTCCCATTATAAGGAAGAAAATGGGTCTCCCATACTGTTGCCTTATGCAAGGCTGCCAAAAATTGGGAGGCACTCCAATGCACTTGGAAGAGATGTGGAGAAGGGCCTCTTTAAATAATGTTCCCATTGTTAAGAAATGGGTCTCCCATACTGATGCCCTATGCAGAGCTGCCAAAAATTGGAAGGTACTCCAATGTCTCTTGAAAGAGATGTGGATGAGGGCCTCTTTAAATAATGTTCCCATTATTAGGAAGGAAGTGGGTCTCCAATAGTGATGCCTTATGCAGAGCTTATGCAGGGCTGCCCAAAATTGGGAGGCACACTGATGCCCCTTTGAAGACACGTGGAAGAGGGCCTCATTAAAGAATGTTCCCATTATCAGGAAGTGGGTCTCCCATAGTGTTGCACTGTGCAGGGCTGACACAAATTGAGAGGCATTCTGATGCCCCTTTGAAGAGACATAGAGGGCTCCTTCCCGACCTTTGGCCCACCGTGTGGGCCATGAAAGTCAGTTCGTTCACGACCCATGGCCCAGGGGGTGGGCCATGCAATGATCGGGCTCCTGCGGCCCGTGTGAGCGGGTTAACTCAGGTGTCACTGTTGCTACTGCAAGGTGACAACCTGTAGTTAACCCCACAGGGGGTGGATTAACCCCACCCCCCGTGCCCAGGGCCCCTCCGATCTGCAGTTTAAAACTGAAACTGCAGATGGGAGAAATCAGAGCGATCCCCCCCTCCCAGATCTGATTGTAGCTCTCCAATCAGATCTGGAGGGGAGGATCGGCGGGTGCCCTCCCCCTACTCAGCATCCCTCCCACTCCAGGAAGCATTAGGGCCTCCCCCTTCTCTCCTATCCACCCCCCTGCCCCTCTGATCATATTTATCTCCCGGCGGCTGCACCGCCGGTGCACCCGCCGTCATCCCTTTGTGCGACCCTGCCCCCTTCCTCCTCTAGCCCCACTGTGTCTTATCCCCCCTCCCTCCAGTCCCCCCTTATGTCCGGCCTGCCCCCCCCCCCGCGTCCCCGCCATCCACCCGCCCTCCTCCTTCTGTAATCAGCGTGCCTGCGCGAGCTCATGCGCCCACCGTCCAGCCTGCAAAGCCACCTTCTCACCCTGCTCATCCATCCCCTTCCCTGCTCACTCTCCTCACCCCGCCTAGCCCCCACCTCTAAGCCGCTCACCATTCCGGCAGGCTGCACGCGCCGGTGCACCCGCCCGTCGCCTCCTCTCCAGCTCCGGTGAGGCCCCTCCTCCACTCAGGGGCTCCTCCTCCTCATGGGTAAGTATGAATGAATGAATGAATAGATGGATGGGTGAATGGATGGATGTGTGCGTGCGTGGATGTGTGTGTGCGTCCGTGGATGTGTGCGTGTGTCTGTGGATGTGTGCATATGTGGATGCGTGCTTGGATGTGCATATGTGGATGTGCGTGAATTTCAGCGTGCGTGGATGTGTGCGTGCGTCCATGGATGTGTGCATGCGTGGATGTCAGTATGCGTGAATGTCAGCGTGCGTGGATGTGCACGTGCGTCCATGGATGTGGGCATGCATGGATGTCAGTGTGCGTGAATGTCAGCATGCGTGGATGTCAGCGTGTGTGGATGTGCGTGAATTCCAGCGTGCGTGGATGTGTGCGTGCGTCCATGAATATGTGCATGCGTGGATGTCAGCATGCGTGGATGTCAGCATACGTGGATGTCAGCGTGTGTGGATGTGGATGTCAGCGTGCGTGGAGGTGAATGTCAGCGTGCGTGGATGTTAGTGTGCATGCATGGATGCATGTGTGCGTGGATGTCAGCGTGCGTGGATGTCAGCGTGCGTGGATGTGGATGTCAGCATGCGTGGATGTCAGTGTGCGTGCGTGAATGTGTGCATGCGTGGATGTCAGCGTGCATGGATGTGGATGTCAGTGTGCGTGGATGTCAGTGTGCGTGTGTGGATGTGTGCATGCGTGGATGTCAGCATACATGGATGTCAGCGTGCGTGGATGTGGATGTCAGCATGCGTGGAGGTGGATGTCAAGCGTGCGTGGATGTTAGTGTGCATGCGTGGATGCATGTGTGCGTGGATGTCAGCGTGCGTGGATGTGGATGTCAGCGTGCGTGGATGTGGATGTCAGCGTGCGTGGATGTCAGTGTGCGTGCGTGAATGTGTGCATGCGTGGATGTCAGCGTGCGTGGATGTGGATGTCAGCGTGCCTGGATGTGGATGTCAGCGTGCGTGGATGTCAGTGTGCGTGCGTGGATGTATGCGTGCGTGGATGTCAGCTTGCGTGGATATGGATGTCAGCGTGCCTGGATGTGGATGTCAGCGTGCGTGGATGTCAGTGTGCATGTGTGCATGCATGGATGTCAGCGTGCGTGGATGTCAGCGTGCGTGGATGTGGATGTCAGCGTGCGTGGATGTCAGTGTGCGTGTGTGGATGTGTGCATGCGTGGATGTCAGCGTGCGGGGATGTCAGCGTGCGTGGATGTGAATGTCAGCGTGTGTGGATGTCAGTGTGCGTGCGTGGATGTATGCGTGCATGGATGTCAGCGTTCGTGGATGTGGATGTTAGTGTGTGTGGATGTGGATGTCAGCGTGCATGGATGCCAGTGTGCATGCATGGATGTCAGCGTGCGTGGATGTCAGCGTGCGTGGATGTGGATGTCAGCGTGCGTGGATGTCTGTGTGCGAGCGTGGATCTATGCGTGCGTGGATGTCAGCGTGCGTGCGTGGATGTGTGTGTGCATGGATGATGGTTGCATAGGTGGATGGATGGGTACAAAAAGGGATTAAGTGTCCTCTTTTTGTAGTCTCTGGGATCATTGTCATGGCGCACTGTATGACAGATCATTGCCATACAGTGCACCATAACTCTGACCCTAGAAGCTGTAGGAAGAGGACACTTGATCCCTTGCTGCAGTCTCTGGATTGAGCAGAGGCGATCGAGCGTCCTGGGACCTTCATTGTGGACTGCGTCGAAGGCGATCAAGAGTCGTGGGACTTTCGTTGTGGACTACGTCGGATCTTTATAATAAAGATGGAGTCCGAATTTTGTTTGTGTTATTTATTTCAAATAAAAAGATTTTTCTCTGTGTGTATCTTCTGACTATTTACCAGAGATTCCTAATGGCGAGTCTAACATTGGCCCTATATTATGAATCTCGGGCTTAGTGCCAGCTGCCAATAAAAAGCTGGCATTAACCCCTTTATTACCCAGTTTGCCACTGGCACCAGGGCGACTGGAAGAGTCTGGGTACAGCGCCAGAAAATGGTGCTTCAATGAATGCGCCATTTTCTGGGGCGGCTGTGGGCTGCAATTCGCAGCATGGAGGCCCAGAACGCTTGGGCCTCTCCATGCTGTGGATTCCAGCCCCCAGCTGCCTAGTTGTACCTGGCTGGACCAAAAATATGGCGGAGCCCAACGCCATACTTGCTAGAATTAGTCCTAGAAAAAAAAAAATTGGCTTCGCTGTATTTTTGGTTGCCAGCCAGGTACAACGAGGCAGCTGGGGGTTGCTGGCAGTCCGTAGCTGCCAAGCTGTACCTGGCGGGACCAAAAATATGGCGGAGCCCCACGCCATTTTTTTTTCTAGAGTTAGTCCTACAAAAAAAAAAAAATGGGCTTTGCTGTATTTATGGTTGCCAGCCAGGTACAACTTAGCAGTTGGGGGGCTGCAATCCTCATCGTGGAGAGACCCAAATGTTGTGCCCCCCCCACGCTGCAAATTGCAACCCACAGCCACCTCAGAAAATATCACATTAGATGTGCCATTATCTGGTGCTGTACCCCAATTCTTCCAGTTGCCCTTGTGCTGGTGGCACACAGGAGCACTCCATACGCAACATGGTGTCCGCTAACAAGTTGAATGGAAAATGAGCTCCAATTGTTAGCGGACACCATGTCGCGTATGGAGAGCCCCGTGTGCCTAAACATTGGAGCTCCCCCACAAGTGACCCCATTTTGGAAACTAGACCCCCCAAGGAACGTATCTAGTTGCATAGTGAGCACTTGAACCCCCAAGTGCTTCACAAATTGATCCATAAAAATAAAAAAATACATTTTTTCCACAAAAAAATTATTTTTTCATTTTTACGGATCAATTTGTGAAGCATCTGAGGGTTCAAAGTGCTCACTGTGCATCTAGATACATTTCTTGGGGGGTCTAGTTTCCAAAATGGGGTCACTTGCGGGGGAGCTCTAATGTTTAGTCACACAGCGGCTCTCCATACGCATCAAGGTGTCCGCTAACAATTCCAATTGTTAGCAGACACCATGTCGCGTATGGAGAGCCCCTGTGTGCCTAAACATTGGAGCTCCCCCACAAGTGACCCCATTTTGGAAACTAGATCCCACCAGGAACGTATCGAGATGCATAGTAAGCACTTTGAACCCCCAGGTGCTTCCCAAATTTATCAGCAAATATGAAAAAAAAAAATTTATGTGGAAAAAAAGTACTTTTTCATTTTTACAGATTAATTTGTGAAGCCCCAAGTTCAAAGTGCTCACTATGCATCTATATAAGTTCCTTGGGGGGTCTAGCTAGTTTTCAAAATGGGGTCACTTGTGGGGGAGCTCCAATGTTTAGGCACACAGGGGCTCTCCAAACGTGACATGGTGTCCGCTAACAATTTGAATGGAAATCAGCTCAAATTGTTAGCTGGCACCATGTCGCATTTGGAGAGCCCCTGTGTGCCTAAACATTAGAGCTCCACTACAAGTGACCCCATTTTGGAAACTAGACCCCCCAGGGAACTTATCTAGATGGGTAGTGAGCATTTAGAACCCCCAGGTGCTTTACAAATTGATCTGTGAAAATGAGAAAGTGATTTTTTTTCACAAAACTTTTCTTTTAGCCTAAGTTTTTTCGTTTCCATATGGGCAACAGGATAAAATTCATCCTAGTTAGGCAATTTCTCCTGAGTACATCGATACCTCATATGCGGTCATAAACCACTGTTTGGGCGTACGACAGGGCTCAGAAGGGAAGGAGCGCCATTTCACTTTTTGAATGTAAAATTAGCTCCAAAATTCAAATTGCGCTCCTTCGCTTCTGAGCTCTGCCGTGCACCCAAACAGTGGTTTATGATCACATATGAGGTATCGATATACTCGGGAGAAATTGCACAACACATTTTAAGATTCATTTTATCCTGTTGCCCATGTGAAAATGAAAGAACTGAGGCTAAAAGAACATTTTTGATAAAAAAAATTAAAATATCCATTTTTTGTTTCCACTTTGCTTTAGTTCCTGTGAAGCACTTGAAGGGTTAATAATTAGTGATGAGCGAGCATGCTCGCCACTACTCGGTACTCGCACGAGTATCACTGTACTCGGTCTACTCGGCGAGCACCGAGTAATCTCGCGATACTCGTGCTGTGCTCGTGGTCGTCATCTCTGCATGTTGGCGCTCTTTTGAGAGCCAGCCCACGTGCAGGGATTGGCTGGCAGACCACTGCAATGCCACAGCCCTGTTAGTTGTGGCATAGCAGTGATTGGCCGGCCTGCACAGCGTGACCGAGCCTTTATAACTCCCGGCGCGCTGTGCTCGGCACACAGCCATCCAGACAGTCAGTGTAGGGAGAGTGTCTGCTGCTGCTTAGGGACAGATTTGCGGCCCTTACAGGTAGATCCGGAGCAGGGCTGCAAACTGCTGCTGACCACAACAGTCCTTCTCAGGACTAATCTAGGAGGATATAGGCAGGGTGATCCAGATCGGAGTCCAAGCTTTCCAGTGACCAGAACAGTCCTTCTCGGGACTAATCTAGGAGGATATAGGCAGGGTGATACAGATCGGAATCCAAGCTTTTCTGTGACCATTAGAGTCACCACACACTTGAACTTACTACCTTAATACAGGTTAGGGACTAAAATCCTCTCCTGAAACCATTACAGTTACCAGACAGGTGTACGTACTACCTTAAAACAGGTTAGGGAACTAAAATACTAATCTCTTGTGATCTCAACAGTCACCAGACTGGTGTACGTCATACCTTGATACAGGTTAGGGACTAAAATCCTCTCCTGACACCATTACAGTCACCAGACTGGTGTACGTACTACCTTAATACAGGTTAGGGACTAAAATCCTCTCCTGACACCATTACAGTCACCAGACTGGTGTACGTACTACCTTAATACAGGTTAGGGACTAAAATCCTCTCCTGAAATCATTACAGTCACCAGACTGGTGTACGTCATACCTTGATACAGGTTAGGGAACTAAAATCCTAATCTCTTGTGATCTCAACAGTCACCAGACTGGTGTACGTCATACCTTGATACAGGTTAGGGACTAAACTCCTCTCCTGAAACCATTACAGTCACCAGACTGGTGTACGTCATACCTTGATACAGGTTAGGGACTAAAATCCTCTCCTGAAACCATTACAGTCACCAGACTGGTGTACGTCATACCTTGATACAGGTTAGGGACTAAACTCCTCTCCTGAAACCATTACAGTCACCAGACTGGTGTACGTCATACCTTGATACAGGTTAGGAACTAAAATCCTCTCCTGACACCATTACAGTCACCAGACTGGTGTACGTACTACCTTAATACAGGTTAGGGACTAAAATCCTCTCCTGAAACCATTACAGTCACCAGACTGGTGTACGTCATACCTTGATACAGGTTAGGGAACTAAAATCCTAATCTCTTGTGATCTCAACAGTCACCAGACTGGTGTACGTCATACCTTGATACAGGTTAGGGACTAAAATCCTCTCCTGAAACCATTACAGTCACCAGACTGGTGTACGTCATACCTTGATACAGGTTAGGGAACTAAAATCCTAATCTCTTGTGATCACAACAGTCACCAGACTGGTGTACGTCATACCTTGATACAGGTTAGGGACTAAAATCCTCTCCTGAAACCATTACAGTCACCAGACTGGTGTACGTCATACCTTGATACAGGTTAAGGACTAAAATCCTCTCCTGAAACCATTACAGTCACCAGACTGGTGTACGTCATACCTTGATACAGGTTAGGGAACTAAAATCCTAATCTCTTGTGATCTCAACAGTCACCAGACTGGTGTACGTCATACCTTGATACAGGTTAGGGACTAAAATCCTCTCCTGAAACCATTACAGTCACCAGACTGGTGTACGTCATACCTTGATACAGGTTAGGGACTAAAATCCTCTCCTGAAACCATTACAGTCACCAGACTGGTGTACGTCATACCTTGATACAGGTTAGGGAACTAAAATCCTAATCTCTTGTGATCTTAACAGTCACCAGACTGGTGTACGTCATACCTTGATACAGGTTAGGGACTAAAATCCTCTCCTGAAACCATTACAGTCACCAGACTGGTATACGTCATACCTTGATACAGGTTAGGTAACTAAAATCCTAATCTCTTGTGATGTCAACAGTCACCAGGCAGTTGTCGCTCTATACAGGCAAAATGCGCAAAGGCGTTGGCAAGGGCGTTGGCAAGGAACAAGGAAGTGGACGTGATGGTGGTGCAGGCAGAGGCCGAGGTCGTGTGCAAGCACTAATTTCGCAACAACAAAGGGCCACATCTCCTCGCTCGCACGTCCTGTCCCAAATTCTTGGGGTCCGCAGCAGTACACCACTGTTGAACCAAGACCAGTGTCAACAGGTTGTTACTTGGATAGCGGATAATGCTTCAAGTCAGATGGGCACCTCCACAAACACCCTGTCTTCCACACGGTCAACTGTCAGTAGCCGTGATACTGCACTGCACATTTCCCAACCTGATCCTCCTTCCTACCACCTGGCCGAGTACACGTCCACGGACATTACTGATCCCACACTAGGACACTCGGAAGAGCTGTTCACGTATCCATTCGCAGAATCTGGCCTGTCGCCACCTCCTCTTGAAGTGGGTGATGAGGAGATGGTATGTACAGATGCCCAAATATTTGAGCAGCCACGTTCTCACGAACGGAACGTTGTCAAAGTGTCTCAACAAGGGGTGGACGATGATGAGACACAATTGCCAGGAAGTCAGGAGGAGGATCAGGGTGCGGAAGAGGAAGACGACGTGGTGGATGATCCAGTAGCTGACCCAACATGGCAGGAGGATATGCAGAGCGAGGACAGCAGTGCACAGGGGGAGGGAGGCAGTACGAAGCAGGGTTGCGTCCGCAGGCAGAAAGCAGGCAACCGTTCCCCGGAACAACAACACGACTCAAGGTGCCTGTGCAAATGTTCAGTCTTCCCGAGTCTGGGAGTTTTTTAAGTTGGCTCCAGAAGACTCTAAAAAGGCCATTTGCCACACCTGCCATGCCAGTATCAGCAGGGGTACGAAAACTAGCAGCCTGACCACCACCAGCATGATCAGGCACATGTCAGCCAAGCACCCGACTTTGTAGGAAGTACAACAGTCGAGGAGCGGTGCTTGCTGATGTCACTGCTACGTCTTCGCCTGTTGTGCGCGCGAGCCACTCCCCTGTCCATGCTGGCCGCGAACAAGCCTCCGGCCCTGCACCTGAAGTTGCTCACGCACAAATTACACCACCATCAAGCACGTCCTTGTCCCAGCGCAGCGTTCAATTATCCATTCAGCAAACATTTGAACACAGGCGCAAATACGCTGCCAACGCCCCACATGCCACAGTCCTGAATGATCACATTTCGCGACTCATAGCGCTAGAAATGTTGCCTTTCCGGCTGGTGGAGACGGACGCATTCTGCGACCTGATGGCGGCTGCTGTCCCACGTTACTCGGTCCCCAGCCGCCACTATTTCTCCAGATGTGCCGTCCCCGCATTGCATAACCACGTGTCCAACAGCATCACATGTGCCCTGAACAATGCTGTTTCAGCCAAAGTCCACCTAACCACAGACACGTGGACAAGTGCTTGTGGGCAAGGCCGCTACATCTCCTTGACGGCACACTGGATTAATATTGTGGAGGCTGGGACCCAGTCTGTGCGAGGGACGGAACACGTCCTTCCCACACCAAGGATAGCAGGCCCTACCTCTGTCAGGGTTTCACCGACACTCTACAGCTCCGGAATGTCATGCTCCTCAGCCTCCTCCTCCTGCGCATCCTCATCCACTGTACCTTCCACACCAGTCCCAAGCTGGAAACACTGCAGCACTGCCTCTGCAAAGCGGCAACAGGCTGTGCTGAAGCTAGTCTGCATAGGTGACAAACCCCACAATGCAGAAGAGGTGTGGACAACTCTGAAACAGCAGGCAGATCACTGGCTCACACCTCTGAACCTAAAGCCAGGAAAGGTCGTGTGTGACAATGGCCGGAACCTGGTGGCAGCTTTGAGGTGAGGGCAGCTGACGCATGTTCCATGCGTGGCCCATGTGCTCAACCTGGTGGTTCAGAGGTTTGTGAAGTCATACCCAGAGGTGTCTGACCTGCTGGTAAAAGTTCGGCATCTGTCTGCACATTTTCGCAAGTCACCTGCTGCTTCAGCCGGCCTTGCCAGCTTTCAGCGCCGTTTGCGTCTTCCGGCCCACAGACTGGTGTGTGATGTCCCCACGCGTTGGAATTCAACTCTGCACATGTTGGTCAGGATATGTGAGCAGAAGAGGGCAGTTGTGGACTACCTGCATCACCTAAGCCGTCGGGAAAAGGGTCAAACTCCACACATAACACCTGAGGAGTGGAGATGGATGTCGGACCTATGCACCGTCCTCCAAAACTTTGAGGACTCCACCAAGATGGTGAGCGGCGATGACGCCATTATTAGCGTCACCATACCACTACTCTGCCTTCTAAAACGGTCTCTGCTGAAAATCAAAGAGGATGCATTGCAGGCCAAGCGCGATGACTTGGAGCAAGAAACAGTAGTGGGTGTGGGTGAAAACACACAGCCCAGCCTCATCTCATCACAACGTGTAGTGGAGGACTATGACGAGGAGGAGGAGGATGAAGACATGGAGCAACTCTCTGGCCAAATTGAGGATATGACATGCACACCAGTCATACCCTCGATTCAGCGTGGCTGGCCAGAGGACAGGGGAGAGGAGGAGGAGGAGGACAGCATGTTCAGTCATCGTGTTGGTCTGGATACTGAAGTGATGGCTGTTAAGAGTCTGGCGCACATGGCTGACTTTATAGTAAGCTGCCTGTCTCGTGACCCTCACGTTCAGAACATCTTGGCCGACAATCAGTACTGGTTGGCAACACTGTTAGACCCACGCTACAAGGAGAACTTTATGTCTCTCATTCCTGAGGCGGAGAGGTCAGCCAAAATGCAGCAGTTCCACAGGGCCATAGTCACGGAAGTAGTGAAATCTTTCCCCTCACAAAACGCTAGCGGCATAGGTCAGGATTCGGTGGACAACCAAGGCGTACGGCCGAGAGGGGCACAAGTCCAATCTGCCAGAGGTAGGGGAACTGTCTTTACGATGTGGGACAGTTTTCTCAGCCCCTCACGTACCACAGCCCCTGAGGTGCGGGGTAGTGCCACCAGAAATGCTAAGTTTGGGCAGATGCTGAAGGAGTACCTTGCAGATCGAACAACTGTACTGCGAGATTCCTCTGTGCCTTTCAATTATTGGGTCTCCAAGCTGGACACGTGGCATGAATTGGCTCTCTACGCCTTGGAAGTCCTGGCCTGCCCTGCCGCTAGCGTTTTATCAGAGCGTGTTTTCAGTGCTGCAGGTGGAATCATCACTGATAAACGCACCCGCCTGTCAACTGAAAATGCTGACAGGCTGACTCTGATCAAGATGAACAAGGGTTGGATTGGGCCAGACTTCACCACACCACCAGCAAATGACAACTGAATTAAAATTTTGTTATGTGAATTTGCCATGTACCTCCACTCACCCATGGGTACACACTTCAGGACTTTGGCTAATCGCTGGACTGCTCCTCCATCTCCTCATGTGACACCATGATGACCGTTACAATAGTTATGCTGTTGTTTGAGATATACCCGCAGTGGTAAATTTTTTCGCCCATTCTTTTAGAATGGACATTACAACGACAGGAGACCCGCTCCTTTTGAATGGGAAAAATGTTTTGAGGCCCTCCTGCACGTCTCTATCCAGGGACAATGTGGAGCCTCCCAATTTTTGGCTGCCCTGCCAAAGGGCAATACTACAATACACCCACTTGAGGGTTACAGGCCCTACTACATGTCTGTATGCATGGGTCATTGTTGAACCTCCCAATTTTTGGCTGCCCTGCCCAAAGGGCTAGACTACAATACACCCACTTAAGGGTTACAGGCCCTACTACATGTCTGTATGCATGGGTCATTGTTGAACCTCCCAATTTTTGGCTGCCCTGACCAAAGGGCTATACTACAATACACCCACTTGAGGGTTACAGGCCCTACTACATGTCTGTATGCATGGGTCATTGCTGAACCTCCCAATTTTTGGCTGCCCTGGCCAAAGGGCTAGACTACAATACACCGACTTGAGGGTTACAGGCCCTACTACATGTCTGTATGCATGGGTCATTGTTGAACCTTCCAATTTTTGGCTGCCCTGGCCAAAGGGCTAGACTACAATACACCCACTTGAGGGTTACAGGCCCTACTACATGTCTGTATGCATGGGTCATTGTTGAACCTTCCAATTTTTGGCTGTCCTGGCCAAAGGGCTATACTACAATACACCCAGTTCTTGTTTACAGGCCATCCTGCATGTCTTTATCCAGGGGCATTGGTGAACCTCCCAATTTTGGACTGCCCTGACCAAAGGCCTATACTACAATACACCCACTTGAGGGTTACAGGCCCTCCTGCACGTCTCTATCCAGGGACAATGTGGAGCCTCCCAATTTTTGGCTGCCCTGGCCAAAGGGCTATACTAAAATACACCCACTTGAGGGTTACAGGCCCTACTACATGTCTGTATGCATGGGTCATTGTTGAACCTCCCAATTTTTGACTGCCCTGACCAAAGGGCTATACTACAATACACCCACTTGAGGGTTACAGGCCCTACTACATGTCTGTATGCATGGGACATTGTTGAACCTCCCAATTTTTGGCTGCCCTGGCCAAAGGGCTAGACTACAATACACCCACTTGAGGGTTACAGGCCCTACTACATGTCTGTATGCATGGGTCATTGTTGAACCTTCCAATTTTTGGCTGCCCTGGCCAAAGGGCTATACTACAATACACCCAGTTCTTGTTTACAGGCCATCCTGCATGTCTGTATCCAGGGGCATTGGTGAACCTCCCAATTTTGGACTGCCCTGACCAAAGGCCTATACTACAATACACCCACTTGAGGGTTACAGGCCCTCCTGCACGTCTCTATCCAGGGACAATGTGGAGCCTCCCAATTTTTGGTTGCCCTGGCCAAAGGGCTATACTAAAATACACCCACTTGAGGGTTACAGGCCCTACTACATGTCTGTATGCATGGGTCATTGTTGAACCTCCCAATTTTTGACTGCCCTGACCAAAGGCCTATACTACAATACACCCACTTGAGGGTTACAGGCCCTACTACATGTCTGTATGCATGGGTCATTGTTGAACCTTCCAATTTTTGGCTGCCCTGGCCAAAGGGCTAGACTGCAATACACCCACTTGAGGGTTACAGGCCCTACTACATGTCTGTATGCATGGGTCATTGTTGAACCTTCCAATTTTTGGCTGCCCTGGCCAAAGGGCTATACTAAAATACACCCAGTTCTTGTTTACAGGCCATCCTGCATGTCTGTATCCAGGGGCATTGGTGAACCTCCCAATTTTGGACTGCCCTGACCAAAGGCCTATACTACAATACACCCACTTGAGGGTTACAGGCCCTCCTGCACGTCTCTATCCAGGGACAATGTGGAGCCTCCCAATTTTTGGCTGCCCTGACCAAAGGCCTATACTACAATACACCCACTTGAGGGTTACAGGCCCTACTTCATGTCTGTATGCATGGGTCATTGTTGAACGTCCCAATTTTTGGCTGCCCTGGCCAAAGGGCTAGACTACAATACACCCACTTGAGGGTTACAGGCCCTACTACATGTCTGTATGCATGGGTCATTGTTGAACCTTCCAATTTTTGGCTGCCCTGGCCAAAGGGCTATACTACAATACTCCCAGTTCTTGTTTACAGGCCATCCTGCATGTCTGTATCCAGGGGCATTGGTGAACCTCCCAATTTTGGACTGCCCTGACCAAAAGCCTATACTACAATAGACCCACTTGAGGGTTACAGGCCCTCCTGCACGTCTCTATCCAGGGACAATGTGGAGCCTCCCAATTTTTGGCTGCCCTGGCCAAAGGGCTATACTAAAATACACCCACTTGAGGGTTACAGGCCCTACAACATGTCTGTATGCATGGGTCATTGTTGAACCTCCCAATTTTTGACTGCCCTGACCAAAGGCCTATACTACAATACACCCACTTGAGGGTTACAGGCCCTACTACATGTCTGTATGCATGGGTCATTGTTGAACCTCCCAATTTTTGGCTGCCCTGGCCAAAGGGCTAGACTACAATACACCCACTTGAGGGTTACAGGCCCTACTACATGTCTGTATGCATGGGTCATTGTTGAACCTTCCAATTTTGGCTGCCCTGGCCAAAGGGCTATACTACAATACACCCAGTTCTTGTTTACAGGCCATCCTGCATGTCTGTATCCAGGGGCATTGGTGAACCTCCCAATTTTGGACTGCCCTGGCAAAGGAAGATACTACAATAGACCCAGTTCCTCAAAATGGGCACATTATTTCAAGACAGGGCTTCATGTTCGTCTCTTCTCAGGGTCATCGGAGTGCCGCACAATGTTTTCACGTAAAATCTTTCATGTAATCACAAAAAGTAACATACACCAGCTGTATCTCACTATTGGGTATGTGCCCTTAACATTTCCACCCTAAATATTCATTTTGGTGTCATTTTGGAAGGTTTTCTGGAGACTCCGTAAAATTGGCGTGAAACTCGGACATTGTTCACAGCTGTGACTTTTGAGTGAGAAATGCTTCCAGGGGTCTTCCCCATGGTGTTGCCATGTCATTTCAGCACTCTTCTGAGACTTTTGTGACATTTTTAGGGTTTTTCCATGCTGCCGGCAGTCATTTCATAAAAATACTCGTGTCTCCCATAGGATAACATTGGGCTCGGTACTCGGGCCGAGTACACGAGTATCTCGGGATGCTCTGCCCGAGCTTCGAGCACCCGAGCATTTTAGTACTCGCTCATCACTATTAATAATCTTCTTGAATGTAGTTTTGAGTAGCTTGAGGGGTGCAGTTTTTGGAATTGTGTCACTTTTGGGTGTTTTCTGTCATGTACACCCCTCAAAGGGACTTCAAATGTGGTCACTAAAAAAAATGGTTTTGTAAATTTTGGTTTAAAAATGAAAAATTGCTCATGAACTTTGAACCCTTATAACTTCCTAACAGAAAAATATTTTTTTTTCAAAACTATGCTGATGTGAAGTAGACATGTGGGAAATATTATTTAATAACTATTTTGTGTCATATAACTCTCTCGTTTAGCAGAAAAAAAATTAAAAATTTGAAAATTGCTAAATTTTCACCATTTTTGCCATATTTTTGATTTTTTCACAAATAAACGCAAAAATTATCGACATAAATTTAATGCTAGCATGAAGCCCAATATGTCACGAAAAAATAATTTCAGAATCGCTAGGATCGGTTAAAGCGTTCCAGAGTTATAACCTCATAAAGGGACACTGGTCAGAATTGCAAAAAATGCCAAGGTCTTTAGGGTCAAAATAGGCTGGGTCCTGAAGGGGTTAAATATTGTATGTTCCCATTATTAAGAAGTGGGTCTCCCATAGTGTTGCCCTATGCAGAGTTGCCAAAAATTGAAAGGTACTCCAATGTCTCTTGGAAGAGACGTTGATGAGGGCCTCTTTAAATAATGTTTCCATTTTTAGGAAGGAAGTGGGTCTCCAATAGTGATGCCTTATGCAGAGCTACCAAAAATTGTGAGATTCTCCATTGCCAATTGGAAGAGATTTGGAAGAGGGCATCTTTAAATAATGTTCTCAATATTAGGAAGAAAGTGGGTCCCCCATAGTGTTGCCTATGCAGGGCTGACAAAAATGTTCAGGCATTCCAATGCTCCTAGGAAGAGACGTGGAGGAGGGCCTCATTAAATAATGTATGTTCCCATTATTAGGAAGGAAGTGAGTCTCCCATAGTGTTGCCCTATACAGGGCTGCCAAAACTTGGGAGGCACTTCGATGCCCCTTTGAAGAGACGTGGAGGAGGGCCCCATTAAATATTGTATGTTCCCATTATTAGGAAGTGGGTCTACCATAGTGTTGCCCTATGCTGTGCTACTAAAAATTGGGAGGCACTCCAATGTCCTATGGAAGAGACGTGGATGAGGGCCTCTTTAAATAATGTTCCCATTATTAGGAAGGAAGTGGTTCTCCATTAGTGTTGCCTTATGCAGAGCTACCAAAAATTGGGAACTCTCCAATGCCCCTTGATAGAGACGTGGAGGAGGGCATCTTTAAATAATGTTCCCATTATTAGGAAGAAAGTGGATCTCCCATAGTGTAGCCCTATGCTGATGCTGGCATGGCAGGTGGTGAAAATGGCCTTTTTGGAATTATTGTCAGAGTCCTTAAAAACAGCTAATCTTGGGAAGACCTAAAAGTTGTACTGACAACTTCCGCAGTGTTGGTGTTATGGGGAATGCTTTCTGTCTGCAGCCACCACACTGCTTCCTCCTGCCTGTTGGGGTACTATGCCTCCCTCCCCCTGTGCGCAGCTCTGCATGTTTTCCTGCCAGGTTGGCTCAGTTACTATATCATCCACCAGATCGTCTTCTACTTCCGCACCCTGGTCTTTCTCCTGACTTTCTGGCAATTGTGTCTCATCATCGTCCACCTCTTGTGACACTTTCCCACCATTGCCATCGTGCTACCATGGCTGCTCAAATATTGGGGCATCACTAAATACGATCTCGCCCCCCTTTAAGTGGATCGGGCGAGAGGCCCGAATCTGTAAATGGAAAAGTGAACTGCTCTTCAGAGTGTCCAAGTATGGGATCCCACTCGGCATGGTGGGAGGAAGGAGGATCAGGGTGAGGAATATGCGGTCCATACTCACGGCTACTGAGACACAGTGGTTGTGGTGGTGGCAAAATGACTGGAAGCATTATCCACTATCCAACCAACAACCTTTTAACCTTTTAACACAGCTCTGGGTTTAATAGTGGTGTGCTGTGGTCCTCTAGGAATTGGGACTGGAAGGTCGGCCAAGAAGATATGGGTGTTTGTTTTGGCACAATTGTAGCTTGCCCATCGCTTCGGTCTCTGCATGTATCATCACGTCCAGTTCCTCGTACCTTGCCACGTGCCTTGCACATTTTAAACAGAGGACTATGTACAGCCTATATGCACTGCCTGTATACAGCTAGATTAGTTGTGAAAAGGAGTTTAGTTTACACATCACAGTCTGCCATATACTCTGCCTGTATACAGCTAGATTAATCCTGAGAAGGAGTTTACACACCACAGTCTGATTTATACACTGCCTGTATATAGCTAGATTAATCCTGAAAAATAGTTTACACTCCGCAGCCTGCTATATACCCTGCCTGTATAAAGCTACATTAATCCTGAAAAGGAGTTTACACACCGCAGTCTGCTATATACCCTGCCTGTATACAGCTGCTAGATTAATCCCAAAAAGGAGTTTACACACCGCAGTCTGCTATATACCCTGCTTGTATACAGCTGCTAGATTAATCCTGAAAAGGAGTTTACACACCGCAGTCTGCTATATACCCTGCCTGTATACAGCTGCTAGATTAATCCTGAAAAGGAGTTTACACACCGCAGTCTGCTATATACCCTGCCTGTATACAGCTGCTAGATTAATCCTGAAAAGGAGTTTACACACCGCAGTCTGCTATATACCCTGCATGTATACAGCTGCTAGATTAATCCTGAAAAGGAGTTTACACATCGAAGTTTGCTATACACCCTGCCTGTATGCAGCTAGATTAATCCTGAAAAGGAGTTTACACACCACAGTCTGCTATATACCATGCCTGTATAAAGCTATATTAATCCTGAAAAGGAGTTTACACACCGCAGTCTGCTATATACCCTGCCTGTATACAGCTGCTAGATTAATCCCAAAAAGGAGTTTACACACCGCAGTCTGCTATATACCCTGCCTGTATACAGCTGCTAGATTAATCCTGAAAAGGAGTTTACACACCGCAGTCTGCTATATACCCTGCCTGTATACAGCTGCTAGATTAATCCTGAAAAGGAGTTTACACATCGAAGTTTGCTATACACCCTGCCTGTATGCAGCTAGATTAATCCTGAAAAGGAGTTTACACACCACAGTCTGCTATATACCCTGCCTGTATAAAGCTATATTAATCCTGAAAAGGAGTTTACACACCGCAGTCTGCTATATACCCTGCCTGCCTGTATACAGCTAGATTAATCCTCAAAAGGAATGTTTAGATGGATATTAGAAGCCTGATACACCAGCCCCAGATGTGACTGGTATACAGCCTCTTGTGCTACTCTGCAGTCTGCTATATATCCTGCCTGCCTATATACGGCTAGATTAATCCTCGAAAGGACTGTTTAAGCAAGGGTCACACTCACTGTTTTTAGCAGAACAGCTAAAAACGTAGAGATTTTCTGCTGAAGCGGACACCGATACCGATATTCACTTCAGCAGAACGGTGACCCATAGGAACCTATTTTGTAACTGCACAACGGACTGCGTGCGGCCGCTGTGCTTTAAACAGATCCGTTTTCCCATAGGGCCCTATGTTAAAAAACTGATCCATTTTTTACTGCACCCAAAATTGTTGGGTGCTGTAAAAAAACTGACACCATTGCAGTCACACTTGAGTGCAACATCTGTTTTTGGCATCAGTTTTTGGACTTACAAAACAAAAGTGGAATAACTGATGCCAATAATGGATCCAGGGCTTATGTGTGACCCTAGCCTTACTACACTATTACTAAGCAAGCTTCAGCGCCGCTGTCTCAATCACCATGCTTGCAAGTCCATTCATGAATCTCAGACATCCTCATCATGACTTCTCTGCATAGCGGGTATCACACAGCAGGAGATAATGCTGTGCCCATGGTGCATTGTTTGATGCTTTTTTAATATGATTTTGAAAATCTGTATCAAAATCTTGGTAAAGTGCATACTTTATCTCACCTGTGTGTATGGTCCTTTGTCCTATTTAGGAAGACCAGATGCTTCTATGTTGCACTACAGCCCAAGTAACAGGTGACTATTTTTGTTGTGTCCAATTTGCTGTTTATAAAAAAAATTTTTTTATAAAAGACAATCAATTAAAGTATTTTTAAAAGGTTAAAAAAAATTTTGAGGTAGTATGCTGTGCTTCTGGTAATCGTGTTGGTTGTTCCACTAGGAGGGTGTAGCTACTGAAGAAAAAGGGGTAAGATTCCCAATTAGTGTTCATTCAGGTCAACACCTTTTAGAACAGAAAAAATATTGTTCTATTTCCATTCTTATGGCTCACTTTTCTCAGACCGTTGTTAATTGTATGTGTCCTAATGGTCTTCTAATGGTCCACTTTTGTACCTATTCAATAGATTAGCTTTTAGTTGTCTACTTTTACCACACTTTATCTACAGTTAGTTTTGCTGACTAACCATACAGACCTTGATGTCTTGTTAGTGTATATTCTCAATTCACATTCAGAAACATAAAGTCAGTCCCCAACGAGGCACATACTACCCTAAAGCGATGCAACAACAACAACAAAACAAGAACCAATATCCTGTAATGTAAGACCCCTTTTTGAGCGGAATACTCATACAGCATTCTCCAACACCGGGACTCACAATACAAGTGACTCCCCATATGTCCACAAACAACCTCATATAAAGATTTATAGGACCCATTAAAAGTACCAAGGCAATGGGGAAATATTCAAAAAGGAAATGCACTCAAGAAAGGGAGCCCACTCATCCCAGGAACACAATATCCAAAGGATGCAAACAGCTATGGGTACCATCAACAAGGATGACGATAATAATTAAAAAAAAAAAAAAAAACCCGACTAAATCATGGAAAACAAAGGCACAACAGCAAGTATTGAGATATTAATCCAGTGCACATATAAGTGAGTTCATCTTAAACTGCAAAATATAAAGGGAGGGGGCAAGAGGCGCAATAGTGCCCTATCACTAGTGACACTAGTATGTAAACGGTGGTGCTGTGTGGCCGCTCACCTGATCCAGTTGTGGTCCCCACAACTGGTTTGACTGCGTTTAGGAATCAATGTTCCAAGCTGCTGCAGGACCTCCACCTACCACTGGATCGTGGTATGTTGCAAGAAAGATGATGGGAGTGATGGTGTGTCACGGTCCGCGCTGCTTCTGGATTAAAACTCACCAAAGAGCCCAGCAAACTTTCATCCTCTTTATTCCTTATTCCAACGCGTTTCAACGCCACAACCCGGCGTCTTCCTCAGGGATAATAATATCCCTGAGGAAGACGCCGGGTTGTGGCGTTGAAACGCGTTGGAATAAGGAATAAAGAGGATGAAAGTTTGCTGGGCTCTTTGGTGAGTTTTAATCCAGAAGCAGCGCGGACCGTGACACACCATCACTCCCATCATCTTTCTTTCATCTTAAACTGACACAGCACCCGGCTGCTAGGTTTCTTGATGAACAACACATCCACAGGTGCATGATATTCCACTCCATATAGCTGGAATATAAAAGCATGTCCTGCAACAAAATACATGTTACACCCACTTACTATAACTTATATAAGACCAGCCAAGACAGTATTTGATTGAGAGAATCAGACTTCACTCTAAACATCCAGTAATGAATATACAGCTCTCAAATAGAACTTATCTCAACCACAACAATGCACCCTGTAACATGAAGCTTTATTAGAACAGTTAGAGTCAGTGTGAAATTCAGACAGTCAATCCCTCCATGACCAATCAGGCCAGGGTCAACCAAAAGACACCACTATAAATAGATGGAAGGAGCAGGGGGCGGTCATCCTGAGGAAGTAGGACGTTGCCTACGAATCGCGTTGAGACCGTCCACTCTGCTCACATTCCATCGTCAGTCACTCAAGCCCTCTCCGGCGTCAATCCCCCACCCCATCACGTGACGGACCACGTGACCGCCTGATGTCAGGACGCTCAGCGTCAGACTAATCCAGAAGCCGGGCTTATCACTGCTGGCCACGGTGACGATAGCCCACCCGGAGCAGTGCTATTCTAAAAGGTGTGGACTTGAATAAACACTAATTGGGAATCTTACCCCTTTTCCTACAAGAGCTACACCCTCCAAGTGGAACAACCAACACAATTACCAAAAGCACAACATACTTCCTCAAAATTTTTTTAACCTTTTAAAAATACTTTTATTGATTGTCTTATATAAAAAAAAAATTCTAATAAACAGCAAATTGGACACCATAAAAATAGTCGCCTGTTACTTGGGCTATAGTGCAACATAAAAGTATCTGATCTTCCTAAATAGGACAAAGGACCATACACAAAGGTGAGATAAAGTATGCGCTAGACCTTCATATTTGTATATTTATCACTGTTTTGTAATTCTGAGAAAAAGCAACCCATGGAATTTTCTCTAAGGTCTGTAGCTGCTACTAATAAGGGTACATAAATAGGGGATATACACCCAGCAGGTACGAGTACCCCCATTACTGGCTCCGGTACAAATACTATTCTTATGTATAAAAATCTGCATGTCTATCCTGTAAATGCCAAGGGTATATGCCCATTATTCTGTTCCCTAAAACATACTAACATACCTTGGCGAATCTCCAGACTTGTATCCCATCGAGCATATCTGTGATGTCATTGGTCAGCAATTATAAATGGAGCAGGACTAGATGATTCGCATGCCAAAGTGCAAAAGATTTCAAGCACTACCATGCGAAACATTCCTCAGAAGACCATTAATAACATTGAGAGTTTCTTAAGGTGACAAATAAGCAAGTAACATTACCGTTACACGGCACAATGTTGAAACGATGTCGGCAACGATTTTGCGGGAGCGCGGTCATTTCCGACATCGTTGGTGAGATGTCACACACCTAGATATCGTGGACGAATCACCAACGATTTAATGAGCAGGTATCATTCGCACAACCCAGTGAACAATACTTGCTCATTGCTGTGAATGCTGTGAATGGGCGAAGTCGTAAAGGACATCGTTGTCGCGGTGTCACACACAACGATGCAGCAGGTTGTTTGATTGTTGATCGTCTGATTTGAGAACATGTTCTCAAATCTGCGATCAACAATCCAACGATTTATCTTCATATCGTGCTGTTACACGCAACAACGGTCTTACAATGTCGTTTCAACTCGAACAGTGACGTTTAAGCGATATCGTTAACTTGTGCCGTGTAACGGGGCCTTAAGGGGTTTGCTAGATTACCGACAGTCCAACCAATGGGACACCATGAGGTAGATCTTCAAAGAGTCCTGTGTGGTGGTTGATCGTGTGTTCTCACTCTCCATTCATATGGGGCTGACAAATACGAGCTGAGTGACAGTCCCATTAAAAAAGAATGTAGTTTCAGTGAGCAAACCACTGAACCATTTATATGTGGTTCTTTAGATTCATGATTCTTGGCCCTGGTGAGGGTCAGACCCCAGCAATTGGGAAGTTGCCCCCTTTACATATTAGAGAATACTCCTTTAAAACAGGTCTCACTTTTGCAGGCTTTAAATCTTTTACACAATTGTGATCAAGCAGTGGCAAAACTTTAAGACCAAACCTAGAAAATGATGAGATCAAAAACTGTAATTAATTGTAAAAATATGCACTTATCACATTGACTGGAAAATCATGCAACTCATTGCTGCCAGATGATTTTTTTTTTTGCACAAATCTTCTATGAACTAAATTGATTTTCTGGGATTTAAACATATTGTCTCATAAACTGCATTTATGACCTATAAACAGGCTATGAAATTTTTTTTCATAGATTGTGGTCTGTCTGTTAAGACCCCCAATGATCAAGAGAATTGTAAGCACAAAGTGCACTGTGTTTTAGTAAGCATGTACAATCACCACACTATAGACAGTGAATGGAGCAGTAACCTTTGATGTTCATTACCCTTCTCTTCACTCAGGGAACTACAGTTGTGGCCAAACGTATTGACACTCCTGCAATTCTGTCAGATAATACTCAGTTTCTTCCTGAAAATGATTGCAATCACAAATTCTTTGGTATTAATATCTTCATTTAATTTGTCTTCAATGAAAAAACACAAAAGAGAATGAAGCAAAAAGCAAAACATTGATTATTTCACACAAATCTCCAAAAATGGGCCAGACAAAAGTATTGGCACCCTCAGCCTAATACTTGGTTGCACAACCTTTAGCCAAAATAACTGCGATCAACCGCTTCCGGTAACCATCAATGAGTTTCTTACAATGCTCTGCTGGAATTTTAGACCATTCTTCTTTGGCAAACTGCTCCAGGTCCCTGATATTTGAAG
The DNA here is from genome assembly GCA_033576535.1 of Allobates femoralis. Taxonomy (NCBI): domain Eukaryota; kingdom Metazoa; phylum Chordata; class Amphibia; order Anura; family Aromobatidae; genus Allobates; species Allobates femoralis. The sequence continues at coordinate 231,056,270 of JARQOC010000003.1, forward strand.
GGTGCCTTCTCCAAACTGCCATTTTTAGATCTCTCCACAGGTGTTCTATGGGATTCAGGTCTGGACTCATTGCTGGCCACCTTAGAAGTCTCCAATGCTTTCTCTCAAACCATTTTCTACTGCTTTTTGAAGTGTGTTTTGGGTCATTGTCCTGCTGGAAGACCCATGACCTCTGAGGGAGACCCAGCTTTCTCACACTGGGCCCTACATTATGCTGCATAATTTGTTGGTAGTCTTCAGACTTCATAATGCCATGCACACGGTCAAGCAGTCCAGTGCCAGAGGCAGCAAAGCAACCCCAAAACATCAGGGAACCTCCGCCATGTTTGACTGTAGGGACCGTGTTCTTTTCTTTGAATGCCTCTCTTTTTCTCCTGTAAACTCTATGTTGATGCCTTTGCCCAAAAAGCTCTACTTTTGTCTCATCTGACCAGAGAACATTCTTCCAAAACGTTTTAGGCTTTCTCAGGTAAGTTTTGGCAAACTCCAGCCTGGCTTTTTTATGTCTCGGGGTAAGAAGTGGGGTCTTCCTGGGTATCCTACCATACAGTCCCTTTTCATTCAGACGCCTACCTCTCTTCCCTCATCTCTGTCTATCACCCCACCCATTCTCTACGTTCCTCAAATGACCTTCAACTAACAACTGCACTGATCCGATACTCCAACTCCCGGCTCCAAGACTTCTCCAGAGCTGCACCAATCCTCTGGAATGCTTTACTCCAAGAAATCAGGACTATCCACAACTTGCATGGCTTCAGACGATCCCTAAAAACGCATCTTTTTAAGGCGGCCTATCATACTCCCTAATAGAAGTCCTTTGTACTGTAGACAGTGAATGGGCTATCCCTCTGGACATTACTCTTCTACAAACTCCACCAAACCAAAAAGGTCTACACAGACTGTATAATGACCATCCATGTAAGCTTAGTTCTATGCCCCATTTCCTCAAGATGCCTGCAATAAGCCCCTGTACCTTGTGCAACCCCTATCCCGTTGTAGATTGTAAGCTCTTTTGAGCAGGGTCACCTTCATTTCTTGCTTTATTTATTGTATTTTCTGTGTTACATTGATTCTATGCCTATTGTTTTGTATCCAATTATTGTACTCTATTTGTTCTCTACTGTAATTACTTACTGTATATTTTCTGTACTCTAACCCTACATTGTAAAGCGCTGCTGAATATGTTGGCTATATATAAATAAAGAAAGATTATTATTATTATATTTTAGACGCCGACGGATAGTACGGGCTGACATTTATCCACCATCCGCACAATCTTGCGTTGAAATCTCTTGTCAATTTTTCTTTTCCGTCCACATCTAGGGAGGGTAGCCACAGTGCCATGGGTTTTAAACTTCTTGATGACACTGCGCATGGTAGACACAGGAACATTCAGGTCTTTGGAAATGGACTTGTAGCCTTGAGATTGTTCATGCATCCTCACAATTTGGTTCCTCAAGTCCTCAGACAGTTCTTTGGTCTTCTTTATTTTCTCCATGCTCAATGTGGTACACACAAGGACACAGGACAGAGGTTGAGTCAACTTTAATCCATGTCAACTGGCTGCAAGTGTGATTTAGTTATTGCCAACACCTGTTAGGTGCCACAGGTAAGTTACAGGTGCTGTTAATTACACAAATTAGAGAAGCATCACATGATTTTTCTAACAGTCCCAATACTTTTGTCCACCCCCTTTTTTATGTCTGGTGTGGAATTATATCAAATTTGGCTTTAGGACAATTCTTTTTGTGTTTTTTCATTGAAGACAAATTAAATGAAGATAATAATACCAAAGAATTTGTGACTGCAATCATTTTCAGGAAGAAACTGAGTATTATCTGACAGAATTGCTGGGTGTCAATACTTTTGGCCACAACTGTATATTTGCTATACACTGCTACATAACTAAGACCTTGCTGATTCAACTCATTCATTTACTTTTTCAGGTGCTTCCACCTTTACCCCATTAATTCTGCTTACACATAAGCAATAAAATGACATCTAAATGACAACACTTGAGGGGGTTGTCCACAACTTAGGCAAGCATCTTTCATTCCTAGTGATGAGCGACTGTATTTGTTAATATACGCCACTTGCACGGATAGTACAGTATTCGGGTTACTCGTTATATTGTGAGTATTTGTGTACTTGCATCGCTATATTCGGATTTCCCGCCCTGCAGTTTTGGTGCCTCCTTTGCAGCTATTAAACAAGCTGGGCTTCTTAATCAATCACATTAATGCCACATCCATCTTGGTTGTGGCATTACTGTGATTGGCTGGCCGCGCAACCTCATAGGGTCTATTGATACCCTGCTGCTGCCATTTTGTGCATATTGCATCCAGAGCCAGCGTTGGAGAAGCATAGGGAGAGATTGAGCAGCTGCTAGGGAGAGTGTTTAGGCCTTTTTTTTACTACAAACATCTACTACTGTCTACTACAAAGCATGCACCAGTAAATTTTCCCTTCTCTTTTTGGGGTCCAAATCTGGCTTCTGCTGTCCACATCGGGCCCGTTAATACAGTGCTAGTGCCCTACCCAAAGCAGTACTACAAACATTTACTACTGCCTGATATAAAGCATGCACCAGTCAATTTTCCCCACTGTTTTTGAGGTCAGAGCCTGGCTTCTGCTGTCTTTAGGTCCTGTTAATACAGTGCTAGTGCCCTACCCAAAGCAGTACTACAAACATTTACTACTGCTACAAAGCACACACCAGTCAATTTTACCCCAATTTTTGGGGCTCACAGCCTGCCTTCTGCCATCCCCACCAGTCCCGTTAATCAGGTGCTAGTGGCCTAGCCAAAGCACTACTACAAACATTTACTACTGCCTGCTACATACCACGCACCAGTCAATTTTTGATTTTGAGGTCAGAACTTGGCTATTGCTGTCAACATAAGTCCTGTTAATATGATGCTAGTGCCCTCATCAAAGCAGTATTACAAACATTTACTACTGCTTGCTATAAAGTACATTCCACACCATTTTCCCCAATATTTTGGCTGTGACAGGTAGCTTGGCTTGTGCCATGAACATCTGAAAATCTGTCAACAAAACCCAAAATGCCAAAAAAAAACTGTGGTTAAGCAACAGGGACGTGGACGTGGTGTTGTAGTTGTGCAGTCTGTCAGGTCAGAAGAAGCTTGATGCATCCATTATGTTCCTGGAAAAATTTCCTGGTCTGGAACATAAACGTGTGTGGGAGCCAGAAGAGTGAGAGCAGATTATGTCTTGGATAGCAGAGCAGGCCTATGCTTTTGTCAAGCAGCACCAAATCTTCCACGACCACACAGTCTACTGTCTATACACAGAAGGCTTGCCCAACCTGGTAAACCATTCTTCCGCCATTATAAGTCACAGGAGATATATGACCCCAAGCTTGGCCACTCCGAGTATCTGTTTTGTATGTATCCTTTGGTTGGCTCTGGCCTCTCATCGTGCAGCATTGAAGAGGAACATGAGGAGGTGGCATGCGTTGATGCTCTAGTATTTGAGGACCTCCGGCCAGAAGAATGACACTTTGAAGAACGTGATTTACTGTCTCCAGAGGTGGAAGCTGATGATGAGACACAGTTGTCATCAGGTCAGCCTACAGTCTCAACTCGGAAGGAGGATGAGATGGAAAATTAGGTGGTCGATGATGAGTCCACTAATCTGACCTCAACCGTTGACATACATAGCCATCACAGCAACACAGAGGAAGATGGATATGTAGCACCAACACAGGCACCAAGGGGTTGTGATTTGCTCAGAGTGAGAACTGGGTCAACTGTTCCCAAGAAAACCCGTACTGTCCCAAGTCAGGGCAAGGGGGCGTTCAGCCGCTGTGTGGAAATTTTTTTCTGAAAGTCCTTCAGGAAAAAAGATTGTAGCCTGTAGCATCTGCCATACCAGGTTGAGCAGAGGTCAAGGCAAAGGCAATCTAAGCACCACCAGTATGCAAATCCACATTGCAGCCTAGCACCCCAGTAGGTGGGTGGAACACTAGGGTACCAAATCTATGTATGCAGGTCAACCCACTGTCATGTCACCTGGGCTATCTCCTTCAGAATCTGTTTTCCAGGAAGCAGGCGCTTATACCTCCTGCCCACAAGCTGCGGTTGCTCACACACAACAAACATCAACCACATCCAATTCCTTGTCCCAGCAAAGAATCCAGTTGTCCATACCTGAGAGCTTGTAAAGAAAGCGTAAATACCCAGCCACACACCCTCAGGCACAAATACTAAACTTGCACATTGCCAAATTGCAAGCTGTGAAGATGGTACAGTTTAGGCTTGTGGGAACAAAGTCTTTCCGTGATCTCTTGACTGTGGCTGCCCCACGATACAGTGTTCCCAGCCGCCACTGTTTTGCTCGGCGTGCTGTCCCTGCGTTATACAAGGACATGTTAAACAATCTGAACCATTTTCTCACCAACGCTATAACCGGGAAGGTCCACCTAATAACAGATACCTGGACATGTTGTTGTGGATAAAGATGATTTTAGGTCCCATGGCACCGCTCCCAGCTCACCCTTCCTGGTTCTGCATCCTCTGCTGTTCGGCTGGTCAGGCATCTGGCGTCCAGGCGTGTTGTGTGTCTGAGCCATCGCTGAGTTCCTTTCCTGTCTGCCGGTCACCGGGTTCACACACCAGCACACAACAATGGGCTGTAGAGGAGGAGGTGGCAAGTCAGCATGAGAGGATGGGTACTGTTCCTACTTGTGGAGATACAGATCATTTGCCTTTTTTGCAGCTTGGCCCACATGGCACAGTTCATGTGTAAGTGTCTGTGGCAAGACTCTAGTGTGATACACATTTTATCCAACAACCTATATTGGTTTGCCACCTTTCTCGAACCACAGTACAAGGAGAAATTTCCTTCTCTCCTTTTGGAGTCACCAAAGAGTTCCTTAATGAAATCCTTCAGTAAGGCTGTTGTAGATTAGTTGCTGAAAACATCACCCTCAGACAACGCTTGTGAAATTGGTACTGACTCTTTTCAACACCGAGGAATATGGATGGGCAAGCTTGTTCGCCGTTACTCGGTGCTCGCCCGAGCATCTCAGTACTTGAGATGCTTGGCGCTTGCTGAGTAGCGGCAAGGTGCACGGATACATACTCTGCTCCCCCTCCCTGCATGTTGGTACTCTTTACAGAGCCAGCCCACATGCAGGGATTGGCTGCCACACAATGTAATGCCACAGCCATGTTGTTTGTGGCATTACAGTGATTGGCTGGCCGCATAGCGTCATCAGGTCTATATAAGACCTGACAGTGCTGTGCTCATCACTCAGATCCACAGTCAGCTATTGTAGGGAGAGGTGCTGCTAAGCTAGGGGCAGATTTAGTGTGTGTCTTAAGTAGTGTATATACTAGGTAGGGTACATGATCCATCTAATTAAACAGTCCTTTTCAGGACTAATCCAGCTGTATACAGGCAGTGTATATAGGCAGGAAGGGTACATAGCAGAGGGCAGTGCATATAGCACAGGAGGCTCCATTCCAGTCACATCTGGGGCTGGTGTAGCCTGTTACACATATTATCCATCTCTAAAAAAAACAGTCCTTTTTAGAATTAAACCAACTGTATACAGTGTGAGGCATGCTGGCACTATAGCACGTGGCTGGTATGATTCACATGGCCTGCTGCAATCTGGGTGATTGCTTGACCTAGCAGTACACACAGGTTAAGTGTGAGTTATCTCTGTAGTGATACACAAGGTGTTAACTGCAGCCAGGTCTGTGGCTGAGTGGTGCTAATTGCCATTGTGTTGCAGGTGTGGGTGTGTCTGCCATGATATGAAGCTGCCTGGTGCTGCGTGAGCTGAGTCAGTCAGTCTGTGAGAAACATCCAGCCAGTGAGGATGGGAGAGTCAGAGGCGTTCTGTCCCTTTGGGACTTGGAAGGAGGCCTCCCATCTCCATGCGGGAGGCAACTGTCCCTCTGACCGAGTGTGTTGTGAGCCTGTGGCCAGACACAGGGATTAAGAAGGTCACTAGGATTGGGGAACCTCGGCAGAACAAGGAGGGTGCTCACTCAGACGTGGATGGGGTGCTGCTGTGGACCTGGAGACCTGCCTGTTATGGAGGTTTGATGGCAGCTGGCGACCTGGAAACACATGGTGAGAAGACATTGGGGACGCCTGGTTTACCCGATAGCTCAGGTTTGCCAATCCCTGATCTGGGCCTGGAAGGACAGCAGTCCATGGATATTTTATGATGGACTGTGCGTGTATAAGAGTATGTATGTGGTCCACGGATGTGTTATGATGGACCGCATGCTATGTGTCGTGTGAAGACCGATGATCGCTCAAGGACTAGGCGGTCATAGCCGCCATTAGGACCGACTGTTACATCATGATATGGTCCCGTTGATATTCGTGAATCATAATAGTGTATGTAAAAGTACCATGCATGATGTAAGAACAAATGAATCATAATGGTTTATGCAAAAGTGCCATGTATGATGTATCCAAGTATGAATAACACCAGGTGGTCATAGCCGCCATTGGGACTGACTGTTAGGTCATGATATGGCCCTGTTGACCTCGTGTGGATGAGTGGGCTATGTAATCATATTAAGTGTTGTATAGACTGATATGTGTAAATAGTGCCGGCTGGTTGTTATCGCCATTGGGACCGACTGTAATGTCCTAAAGGTCTTGTTGACAAACTTGATGTAAATATTGTTATGTACAAAGAGGGGAAAAGGCTAGGCAGCCATAACCACCATAGGGAGCTATGATTGGTGCTTCTTGTGTTCTATGGAGCTGTAATCAGGGCTCCCGTGTATATAAGCCTTCTGAAGGGTTTATGTGAACTGTAATGTACTGTTATGTGCTATGTAATTTTTGTGTTTATTAGTGTTACTATGTGAGTGTACTAGGTATTATATGTTATGTGAGCAGTTTGAGTTTAATAAACTGCTACATAATGTGTTATCGTAAAAAAAACATTTGTTTGGTATCATTTCCGTTGCCAAGCGAGTCCCCCTAGGTGAGCATTACCTCACAACAGGCAGTGTATATTATTATTATTATATGCATTCAAGAGACTAGTCAGCGGCACTCACCACAGTAGATCTTTGTGCTTTTATTCAGAGTCCAACAAAATCCATGGACAATTCAGATGGGGAGGGGGAGTGCAGGGATGGTCCACAGTCCCTGCACTCCCCCTCACCCATCTGAATTGTCCATGGATTTTGTTGGACTCTGAATAAAAGCACAAAGATCTATTGTGGTGAGTGCCGCTGACTAGTCTCTTGAATGCATGTGATTATTGTGGAATCAGTGTGCAACACCTGCAAATGGCACCGAAAAGGTCATAAATATAGTGGCTACACCTAGTTACACCATATAGTGCCCAGTAACCTCTAATATTGGATTGGATTATTATTATAATTATTTATTTATTTGTAGAGCACCATAGATTTCATGGTGCTGTACATGAGAAAGGGATACATACAAACAAGTTAAAAATACCATGAAAAAGCAAACAGTGACAGACTGGTACAGATGGGAGAGAGGACCCTGCCCATGCTGGCTTACATTCTACAGGACAATGAGGAGAGAAAAACTAGGTTGGGTCTGCTCGGGTGGTGGTGAAGCGCTGGGTCCAGTGGTGGTAGAGCGCAGGGTCCAGTGGTGGTGGTGCGGCGCGTCCAGTGGTGGTAAGGTGGAACCGTGGTAATTGCAGGCTGTAGGCTGTTTTGAAGAGATGGGTTTTCAGGTTACGCTTGAAGGTTTTGTTTGGAGGGAATAGTCAGACGTTTTGAGGTGCAGAATTCCAGAGGATGAGGGATGCTTGGGTGAAGTCTTGCAGGCGGTTAGATGAGGAACATAGAAGTGTGGAGGAAAGGAGGAGGGAAGATTACGAGTTAGATGATATCGCAAGATTAGTTCAGAGATATATGGTGGGACTGACTGTATATAAGCAGGGTATATAGCAGAGTGCGTATAGCACAGTAGGCTCATTTCCAGTCATTCCTGGGGCTGGTGTAGACTGTTACGCATATATTATCCATTTCTTAAAAAAACAGCTACTTAAAACTGTGGTTTGTCTGTCGCACAGATCACATATAACTTTGCTCTAAATTCAGCCATTTTTACTGAGCGTGGAGAATATTGTCCTCCATTTAAAATGTGGAAGGCATATGGCAAGGAATAAGGAACTGGACATAATAGTTATGATGAATGCAGAGGCCGTGGGCAAGCTACAATTGTGCCAAAATAAACACCCACATCTACTCGCCTGACTTTCTTGTCCCAAATCCTCAGGGACCGCAGCACACCACTATTAAACCCAGAGCAGAGTCAAAAGGTTGTTGATTGGATAGTGGATAATGCTTCTAGTCAGTTTGCCACCACCACAACCACCCTGTCTTCCACACAATCAAGTCTCAGTAGCCATGAGTCTGGACCGCATATTCTTCACCCTGATCCTCCGTCCTCCCACCATGCCGAGTGTCCAGACAAAACTGATCCCACACTTGGACACTCTGAAGAGCTGTTCACTTTTGCACTTATGGATCTTGGCCTCTTGCTCGGTCCACTTGAAGGGCGGGCAAGAGGAGATTGCATGCAGCGATGCCCAAATATTTGAGCAGTCACGGTCGCACGAAGGCAACAGTGGGAAAGTTTCAGAAGAGGTGGACAATGATGAGACACAATTGACATAAAGTCAGGAGGAGGACCAGGGTGCAGAAGTGGAAGACGACATGGTGGATGATATAGTAACCGACACAATTTGGAAGGAAGTTATGCACAGCAAGGACAGCAGTGCACAGAGGAAGGGAGGCGTAGCACCCCAACAAGCAGGAAGAAGCAGTGTGGTGGCCGCAGACAAAAGGCGGGCAACTGTTCCCCTTAACACCAACACAACGAAAGTTGCCAGTACAACTGTTCGGTCTTTCCGAGTCTGGCTGTTTTTTAAGGACTCTGTTGATAATTCCAAAAAGGCCAATTGCACCACCTGCCATGCCAGCATCAGCAGGGATAGCAAAACCGCCAGCCTGATCACCACCAGCATGATCAGGCACATGGCAGCAAAGCACCTGACTTTGTGGGCCAAACCCCAGGGTCCAGGAGCAGTGTCTGCGGGTGACACCACTGCTTCTTCCACTGTTGTGCGTGCAAGCTAATCCCCTGTCCATAGTGCATGCGAAGATGCCTCCTGTCCTGCACCTGTCATTGCACAATCTGAAATACCACCATCAGCAACTACGTACATGTCCTTGTCCCAGTGCAGCATTCAGTTGGTCATACCCCAGTCCTTGGAACGCAAGCGCAAATACGCAGCCAATGCCCCACAGGCCACACTACTCAATTTGAACATTTCGCAACTGCTTTCGCTCAAAATGTTGCCTTTTAGGTTAGTGGAGATTAAAGCATTCCGCAACCTGAATGCAGCGGCCGTCCCTCGTTACTCGGTCCCAAGCCACCACTATTTCTCCTAGTGTACCATACCCACATTACGCAAGCACGTGTCCTAAAACATTAGCCATGCCGTTAACAACACAGTTTCCGGAAAATTCCACCTAACCACGAACATGTGATGCTCGTAACAAAAAAAAAAAGTTATACAATATATTCATGTATACACCCCAGGGGTAAATGTTTTAGTCCATACTTAGTGCATGGGCATTACAAGTATAGGAGACCCACTCCTTTGTAATGGGAACATTGTTTTTATGAGGTCCTCCTCCAAGTCCCTTCCAAGGGGCATCGGAGGGCTTCCCAATTTTTGGCAGCTCTGCATAGCGCAAGACTATGAGAGATCCACTTCCTAACAATGGGAATATTATTTAAAGAGGCCCTCCTCCACGTGTCTTCAAGGGGGCATCGGAGTGCCTTCAAATTTTTGGCAGCCCTGCATAGGGCAACACTATGGGAGACCCACTTCCTAATAATGGGAATATACAATATTTAATGAGGCCCTCCTCTACGTCTCTTCAAAGGGGCATCGGAGTGCCTCCCTATTTTTGGCAACATGCATAAGGCAACACTATGGGAGACCCACTTCCTAATAATGGGAACATTATTTAATGAGGACATCTCCCACGTCTCTTCCAAGGGGTATTGGAGGGCCTTCCAATTTAAAAAAAAAAATTGGCCCGACCTCCTTATAAGGCTTGGAGGTGCTGGCCCACTCGGCTGCTAGTATGCTGTCAGTTTTCAGTTCCGCTGGGGCAATCATCACTAATAGGCACACACGCCTCTCCTTGGAAAATGCAGAAAGATTTACTCTGATTACAAGCAACAAGGGCTAGATTTCGCCACAGCAAACCTAAATTCACCAAAAATGCTGATTCATGCTACTGCTGTTAACGTCCACCCGTTCCCTTAAAAACCTGTTTCCTTCCTACGTGAATCTTGACTCAGCCCATAGGGCTAATTTTTACAAACCCTATGCACATTCTGTGCAGGACAAACCAGCACAGTATTCCTACTCCAGCCTAACTACTATTTGTGATTAGAGGCCCTTGTCAAGGGTTGTTGGAATCCTGTATCCACCATGTTTCAGCCCATAGGGCTAATTTTTACAAACCCTATGCACATTGTGCTGAGGACAAACCAGGACTGTATTCCAACTCCAGCCTAACTGCTATTTATGATTGGAGGCCCATATCATGGGTTGTCCCACATTGTGACTGAGATAGGGTATGCATATTCGATAGCAATCTACTTTGAGTCACCATATTTGGCAAAAAACACGGCTGGAATGTGCCACATTGGTACTGAGATAGGGGATATATATTCAATAGTAAGTTACACTGACTGTTGATAACCATCTGATGTCCCTCTGAATACTTGAATTGAGGGCCAAAACTACTACAGTAGTCCTATGTAGATAATGTTTGTCATCGGAGACCCTTTTCATTGTGTCTTCCTGTGTCTATGACACAGCCCCCAGGAGTAATTTTTGTAAATCCGGTGCACATTCTGCATTAGTAGTGTAAAAACAAGTCTTCTCTTCCTAAATAATATGGGGAATATAGCCAATAAAAATCTTTGAGACATTTAGAGGAACTTCTCCAATCCATTCTGGAGGGGGGCACCATATATCGTTTGTTCATTTACTTGCACAAGTGATATACAGTAAGGGCCAGAAATATTTGGACAGTGACACAATTTTCGCGAGTTGGGCTCTGCATGCCACCACATTGGATTTGAAATGAAACCTCTACAACAGAATTCAAGTGCAGATTGTAACGTTTAATTTGAAGGGTTGAACGAAAATATCTGATAGAAAATGTAGGAATTGTACACATTTCTTTACAAACACTCCACATTTTAGGAGGTCAAAAGTAATTGGACAAATAAACATAACCCAAACAAAATATTTTTATTTTCAATATTTTGTTGTGAATCCTTTGGAGGCAATCACTGCCTTAAGTCTGGAACCCATGGACATCACCAAACGCTGGGTTTCTTCCTTCATAATGCTTTGCCAGGCCTTTACAGCCGCAGCCTTCAGGTCTTGCTTGTTTGTGGGTCTTTCCGTCTTAAGTCTGGATTTGAGCAAGTGAAATGCATGCTCAATTGGGTTAAGATCTGGTGATTGACTTGGCCATTGCAGAATGTTCCACTTTTTTGCACTCATGAACTCCTGGGTAGCTTTGGCTGTATGCTTGGGGCCATTGTCCATCTGTACTATGAAGCGCCGTCCAATCAACTTTGCAGCATTTGGCTGAATCTGGGCTGAAAGTATATCCCGGTACACTTCAGAATTCATCCGGCTACTCTTGTCTGCTGTTATGTCATCAATAAACACAAGTGACCCAGTGCCATTGAAAGCCATGCATGCCCATGCCATCACGTTGCCTCCACCATGTTTTACAGAGGATGTGGTGTGCCTTGGATCATGTGCCGTTCCCTTTCTTCTCCAAACTTTTTTCTTCCCATCATTCTGGTACAGGTTGATCTTTGTCTCATCTGTCCATAGAATACTTTTCCAGAACTGAGCTGGCTTCTTGAGGTGTTTTCCTGTAAATTTAACTCTGGCCTGTCTATTTTTTGAATTGATGAATGGTTTGCATCTAGATGTGAACCCTTTGTATTTACTGTCATGGAGTCTTCTCTTTACTGTTGACTTAGAGACAGATACACCTACTTCACTGAGAGCATTCTGGACTTCAGTTGATGTTGTGAACGGGTTCTTCTTCACCAAATAAAGTATGCGGCGATCATCCACCACTGTTGTCATCTGTGGACGCCCAGGCCTTTTAGAGTTCCCAAGCTCACCAGTCAATTCCTTTTTTCTCAGAATGTACTGTTGATTTTGCTACTCCAAGCATGTCTGCTATCTCTCTGATGGATTTTTTTCTTTTTTTTCAGCCTCAGGATGTTTTGCTTCACCTCAATTGAGAGTTCCTTTGACCGCATGTTGTCTGGTCACAGCAACAGCTTCTAAATGCAAAACCACACACCTGGAATCCACCCCTGACCTTTTAACTACTTCATTGATTACAGGTTAACGAGGGAGACACCTTCAGAGTTAATTGCAGCCCTTAGAGTCCATTGTCCAATTACTTTTGGTCCCTTGAAAAAGAGGAGGCTATGCATTGCAGAGCTATGATTCCTAAACCCTTTCTCCGATTTGGATGTGGAAACTCTCATATTGCAGCTGGGAGTGTGCACTTTCAGCCCATATTATATATATAATTGTATTTCTGAACATGTTTTTGTAAACAGCTAAAATAACAAAACTTGTGTCACTGTTTATATTTCTGGCCCTAACTGTAGTTAAGCTCATCATCCAGTTGACTAGTGCAGCATCACTTTTTCTATTGTTAGAGTTCATGCAAACATGAGGCTTACAGACTGCAGTCACCGCTCCCTTCTTCTACTGCATATTACTTGCCCTTCTTTTCTGTAGTCTCTGCCCTTTAAAGAGTTAAATGAGTGAGTGGGGACCCTATGATATGAACAATTGAATGCACTCTCAAATGTACAGAAGAGGTTCTTCTAAAATTTAGAGAGGAGGGCTCTTTGAAACCTATGTTACAGGGCCACTTCTGGGCCCTCACCAAACTCAGGTTTCCTGCCTAATGCAGGCCCTCTGGACATTTGAATTTAGGGCTACACTATCGCATGGAGGTGGAGGAGGAGGTGGGTCAAGCCTGTGAAGGAGTGTGCGACAGAGCAGGAAGGGACATCAGGCAGGCCAATGATCAATCCAACAAGCCTAATTGCGGCAGGGAGCATAGAATATCAAATATGACTATTGTTCTTTAGAGTCCATAATGAGTCCACAATGAGTCCACGACAAAGGGAACAGATCCGGGGGTGCCACCCAGTACTCCGACTCTAGGGAAAAGGCAGAAATAATCCTAGGATGCGTTCAATGGATCCGGAAGATGAGAGACACAACACAATCCCACGTGGCAGCTTCTATCAATCCACACAGGGCACGCGAGTCTGGCTACAGCTGCAGACCACATCATCGGAAGCCATCACACAACTGAGTGGGCCAAAACATGAGTCTATTGTTCTGTGTCCTGGGATCAGCCCATGTACGGGGGAGGGTTCACACCTATGTTTGAAAAGTTTACTACAGTCAGAAGATTCTATAAACCCAGACTCCATTCTGTTTTACTGGTTGTCTATTCAGTCAGCTCATGCTGAGAAGAGCAAAGGCAGGATCCCCCACTAGAAGTAGTACATGAACACAAATGTGGGGAAGGGACACATAGTTACAACCCTTTCCCCTCTCAAATTCTGTATGGACCTAGGCCTGATTAAATTACATTACGTACAGTGCATGAAGACATGAAGCAGTCAGGGGTGATACAGGGAAAGAGGGGGAGGGGCACACTGTTGCAAAGCCCAATGCTACAATGGACACATTGTAAACTGATATGGAATATGTATTCCCTTATCTGAGTCTCAATGAGGGAGAGACTGCCCAAATGTCTAAGAGCAGTCCCTCCAAAACGTACGTTACAGTGCCAACAACAAACTCAGGTTTCCTGCCTACTGCAAGCCCTCTGAAAATTTGAATTTAGGACCGCAGTATCAAATCGTGGTAGAGGAGGGGGTGGATTAAGCCTAGTGGGCACATTGTAAACTGCTATGGAATAAGTATTCCACTAACTGATGGAGGGGCTGCTAAAATGTATAAGTAACAGCAGTCCCGCAAAAACACATGTTACAGGGCCACCTGAGCCCCCTCAGGTCAAAGATCAACATACCAACTAGGATATTATAGCTGGCCTTGTAAAGTGCCAGGAAATAGCTAGCTAAAATGATGTATGACAGAGGGTCCTACAAAATGATTAAGTCAGGGCAGTCCCAAATGTAAAAGGCGAAAAAGAGCCACAACAGTATATGTGAACAAATGCTAAAAGGGATATTTTTTTTGTTTCTCTGGTTTACTTAGCTTTTTATATACCGTATATACTCGTGTATAAGCCGACCCGTGTATAAGCCGACCCCCCTACTTTTGACCCCAAAACCTGGGAAAACCTATTAACTCGTGTATAAGCCGAGGGTGGACCCCAGCACAGGTATACAGCCCCCAGCAGTGTGGTATACAGGCCTCCCCAGTGGTAGTATACAGCATCCCCCCCAGTGGAAGTATACAGCAGCCTCCCCAGTGGTAGTATACAGCATCCCCCCAGTGGTATATACAGCATCCCTAAAGGTATAAACAGCAGGCCCCAGAGGCATATACAGCAGGCCCCAGAGGCATATACAGCAGGCCCCAGAGGCATATACAGCAGGCCCCAGAGGCATATACAGCAGGCCCCAGAGGCATATACAGCAGGCCCCAGGGTATATACAGCAGACCCCAGGGTATATACAGCAGGCCCCAGAGGTATACAGCAGGCCCCAGAGTATATACAGCAGGCCCCAGAGTATATACAGCAGGCCCCAGAGTATATACAGCAGGCCCCAGAGGTATACAGCAGGCCCCAGAGTATATACAGCAGGCCCCAGAGTATATACAGCAGGCCCCAGAGTATATACAGCAGGCCCCAGAGGTATACAGCAGGCCCCAGAGGTATACAGCAGGCCCCAGAGGTATACAGCAGGCCCCAGAGGTATAAAGCAGGCCCCAGGGTATATACAGCAGGCCCCAGGGTATATACAGCAGGCCCCAGGGGGTATACAGCAGGCCCCAGAGGTATACAGCAGACCCCAGAGGTATACAGCAGGCCCCAGAGGTATACAGCAGGTCCCATAGGTATACAGCAGGCCCCAGAGGTATACAGCAGGCCCCAGGGGTATATACAGCTGGCCCCAGGGGTATACAGCTGGCCCCAGGGTATATACAGCTGGCCCCAGGGGTATACAGCTGGCCCCAGGGGTATACAGCAGGCCCCAGAGGTATACAGCAGGCCCCAGAGGTATGCAGCAGGCCCCAGGGATATACAGCTGGCCCCAGGGGTATACAGCTGGCCCCAGGGGTATACAGCAGGCCCCAGAGGTATACAGCTGGCCCCAGGGGTATACAGCTGGCCCCAGGGTATACAGCTGGCCCCAGGGGTATACAGCTGGCCCCAGAGGTATACAGCTGGCCCCAGGGGTATACAGCTGGTCCCAGGGGTATACAGCTGGCCCCAGGGGTATACAGCTGGCCCCAGGGGTATACAGCTGGCCCCAAGGTGTATACAGGCAGCCCCGCAGTGGCACTAGCCCCCCCATCATGGAAAGAGCCCCCCACACTGTGCAGAGCCCCCCCCCCCCGCTGCATTAACTTACCATCCAGCGTCTTCATCACCGCGGGCTGTCGCGTCCTTCCTCCCGCGCTGTCTTCCCGGTCTCATGTGACCCGGCGGTCGCTGTGGAATGACGTCAGCGCGCCGGGTAACGTGAGACCGGGATGACAGCGCGCAGGATCCGCGGCGAAGACACTGGATGGTAAAGCATCGGGGGGGGGGCTCTGCCAAGTGTGGGGGCTCTTTCCATGATGGGGGGGGCTAGTGCCACTGGGGGGCTGCCTGTATACACTGGGGGGGCTGTATGCACGGCTCCCCCTGCCGCTGTGATAGGCGGGGGGAGCCGTGCATATCTAATGAGCGGCCCCACGTGACGGGCCGCTCAGTCATCAGCCTCCCCCCGCCCTCCTCCAGCCTCCCCAGCACCCGGACACAGCCCCCACACATATATTACCGTATTGACCCATGTATAAGCCGAGGGGGTGACTTTTCAGCCTAATTTTTGGGCTGAAAAACTCGGCTTATACACGAGTATATACGGTAAGTTATTATGCAGGTAAAATGTTTCTTAACCTTTTTGCCTGTTAAATGCAATTTAGGTTTGAATGGTAGTTGTTCTTGTGTATCTGTAAAAGTAGTGTAATACTGCGACAAACTTATTCCCAGAAACCATATGTGAGTAAGAAATGCATGCAGGCATATTCTCCAGGCTATTTCCATTCTGTTTCACCACTGCCCCATGCATTTTAGCCTTTTCCTCAGGCCCCCAGACCTCTTTGTAGGGTCCAGCAGAAAATTACTCACATTTGCCATTCACTTATATTGCACTCACTACTTGTAACGAATACGTGATTATTACAAATTAATTGTTACAAGTATAGCGATTATGAATATTTTGGTACTCGCTTATCTCATTCTCCATGTTTGATCCCATTAAAATAAAAAAGCTTATACTCACCTCCTATGTCAGTGTGGTTCCAGAGGTGTTGGTGCTCACGTTGCTGGGGCTCACATGACGTTTTGACAATATTTGAGCCCAGCGCACAATCACCGACTTCTCTCCCCTCATCTTCAGATGAGGTCAGGGATCAACAGGAAGAGAGAGCTCCGGCAGCTACTCACTTCTTGTTTATAATTAATTTTTCCAAAATAGGGAGGGAAAAGATGGAGATGATTTGATACAAAGCTCACTTGATGTCATAACCTCACATGAGCCCCAGGAACTCAGGCACCAACAACGCTGAAACTGCCTAACACTGAAGGCGAGTATAAGCTTTCTTATTCTAACAAGGCCAAATGAGGAAATGAGAAAGTAAATGGGAAATAAGAAAAGTTTTAGCCAAATTGTGGACAACCCCTTAAAATAATAAACTCTCCAAAATCCTGATACCTTCATAGTATCTATTTGAGCCAGCTGGACATCACCTTTTTTACAGTGTCTCCCCTATCTCACTAGTCATTTCTTTTTCAGTCATGGGCACTGACATATCATCGGTTGCTGCAAGACATGCACAGATGGTGAGTATGAAACAGTTTGCAATATGTTACCAAAAGAGAACCTGTCATCTCTACCTGTCAGTTATTAACCTGTAGCTATAGTGTTAGTCTGTAGGTTAATAGTATAATGAATGTGCCTGGTTGCCATGCTGATAGTGAAGCATCTGGGAGAAAATGAACTTTATTTTTGTAAGGAGCAGCCATCTTTCAGTAATGCAGGTGTGCTACAGTGGCAACACAGCAATCACTGTTTGTAAGCACTGTAGAGCCAGCTGTCACTCAGTGTTGGTGTCATGCCTGTAGCTGCCACTCTAAAGGTACCGTCACACAGGGACATATCGCCGACGATGTTGCCGGGGATCGCGGGAGCGCGCATCCCTGACAACATCGGCGGGGAGATGTCACACGGAGCAACTTACCGGCGATGTCGCCGGCTAGTTGCCGCGGCTATCGCTCGCTGGGTTGCCCAGCAACCCAGCGAGCGATAACTCGCAATGTTGGATATAGGCGGAATCGCCCGCAACATTGCAGGTTGCCGCGTTACACAGGGCGATCAGGCAGGATCGCCTGACCAACATCGCCAGGTTTCCCAACATTGTTGGGAAACCTGGCGATGTTGCTCAGGCGAATCATCACCTGATTATCGCCCTGTCACACGAGGCAACTCGCCGGCGAAGTCGCCGCAATCTGGCCACGCCCCTCAGTTGCCGGCAACATCGCCGGCGATATGTCCCTGTGTGACGGTACCTTAAGTGCTGTGAGCAGTGACTTTAATTACTTCAGACACACTTGCATGACTGAAAGCTGACAACTTCGAGAAGAAATATAGTATATTTTTCTCTCAAATGACGCGTTTTCAGTGCTGCGGTCTGGCACCCTCACAATGCTATTAACGCTATATTTGTAGGTTAATTATATTATTGGATATAACAGATTCCCCCTTAAGAGGCAAATTCATCAGTTTTCACGTTTCTAAAAGCCACAATTAATATTAGCATGCCTTATACTAGTGGTTTCTGAAGCATTTACTTTCCATTTTATATTATTTGAAATTATTAATTAAATAATTAAGTGAAATTTAGTGAAAAGAAAGGGTTAAAAATAAAAAAAACTTTATTCTCACCTGTCCCGCGATCCACCGATGTCTCCAGCTCTCAATGCTTATAATACCTGGCATGATGTCACAGTCACATGACCGGTTACATGGTAACCGGTCATGTGACTGTGACATCATGCCAGGTCCTGTAAGGATCAGAAGAAGACAGCTGGAAGCCCCGGTGAACTCGTGGATGGGTGAGAATAAAGATTTTTTTATTTTTTAAGGTCTGGAAAAGAGGGAAAAAGAGGGGAAAAGAGGGGAAAAGAAGGGGGAGAAAAGAGGGGGACAAAGAGGGAGCAGAGAGAGGAGGGGAGATAGAGGTGACGGGAGGGAGAGAGAAGCGAGGTGACAGGAGGGAGAGAGGAGGGGGGAGCAAGGTGACAGGAGGAGCGGGGCGAGGAGGAGAGCGGGAGAGGATCCAAACTGATGCTGCAAAATATCGGAATCGGATGCCTATTTGGCATCCGATTGCAGGCATACGTTTCGATCCGTTGCTGTCCGAGAGGTCCTGCAAAAAGTCGCATTACCTCGGACAGCACAAAAGCGCTGTGTGAAAGAAGCCTAATGTGTAAAAGTATAGATAAAATGTCATGTTACTGGAAGGTCATTTTATCTGTTTAGAATCTTGCAAATTAATCTAGCAAACATTGCCCCCTATCTGTTGAATGTTCACTGTCACCAGGTCTTCTTTTAGAATGCTTTCTTTTACAGGAAATAATGCCAAGCTTACCTCTAATTCAATAGTTTTTGTAGTAGCAAAGACTCCAAGTTCTAAGATCTTATCTGCAGAGAGTGAAAGAAAGAGTGTCAACCTACATAGAACACATCCCGTCCCCCTGCCAATAGTGTGAGCTTAAACATTAGATGCTGACCCATATTTCAAGACGGAAACAGAGATCAGCCCCTCATCCAATATTATACGTGGAGATATCTTACAGTGTATTCATTTCCAGACATTGAATCAAAGATGAATTAAAACTACAATACAGTGGCTCCCTGACATTGTATAGGCCAAGGCTCATGACTCCTTGTTATTTTTTATTCTTTCTGACTGTGACATTATGCTGCCTTCTAATAGCCATATGTATCCATTGTTGATTAGAAGTGTAAGCTTCACAATCCATGTAACTGAAATATAATTATTTCAGCTCCTCTTTAAATGAGAGGTAAAATAAGTGTAGATGCAAGGTTATTAAGGGGTTGACTAAGGAGATATTGAAAACATTGACCTGTTAGTAGCTTTTGAGGCCTTGAGTTCCCTACTAGTGATACGTGAGTATACTCGTT
The DNA here is from genome assembly GCA_033576535.1 of Allobates femoralis. Lineage (NCBI taxonomy): Eukaryota > Metazoa > Chordata > Amphibia > Anura > Aromobatidae > Allobates > Allobates femoralis. Next base: position 231,075,800 of record JARQOC010000003.1, read on the forward strand.
ACTATTCGCTACTCACACGAATAGTACGGTATTCCGGATACTCGTTACTTTGTGAGTGTTTTGGATTTTACTCGTAAAAAAAAAACATGCTGGCCAGTCATAGTAATGCTATATTTAACTTTGATAATGGCATTACTGCGATTGGCAGATGCTATATAACCAAAGAAAAAAAAGATGCTCAAACCGAATAGTGATGAGGTCTGGGGGGCGTTGTAAAAAGGCAGAGATGGATGAGCTAGTGCTCAAACTGCATGTGAACAGTATACAGACATGATGTACACTGTCTGCTTACTGTTTCGCCATACAGCTATCTCTTCTGAGTGACAGAACCTAGTGAAGATAGAACTACAGAAGGATCAGGCTTACCAGACTTCTGCGACTGCTCCCAGGTCATCGCTGCCATAATAATCGCTGTTGCTATGGCAATGGTGACCTCACCAACTTACTATATCGCAGGTCTCAGTGCTGTTATTCAGTGATCAGAGACAATGGGAGCCAATATGTTAATCCTCCCCGTGGTCTCTGATGTAGCAGAGCTGAGGCTATCCAGGAAGAGAATCATGGAGGGGTTACGAGGGTGGGGAGGGGGTAATAAAGATGGAATCACTAAGTGTCTCTGTGTTTTTTTTAAATAAAATAATCTTTCTCTGTTGTGTCTTTTTTACTATTTATTTGAGATTCCTAATGACCAGGTCTACGGTCACTTGACCTGACATCAAGAATCTCAGGTCTTAATACCGTGTGACAATACATAGCTGGTGTCAACCCCTTATTACCCAGCATGCCACCACCACCAGGGACACTGGAATAGCCATTTTCAGGGTTGGCTATGGGCTGCTATTATTTAGCATGGGGTTTCCTAAAATAATGGGCCCTCAGAACACTGAGAATACTAGCCCTCAGCTGCCTAGTTTTACCATTTTTTTTAAATTATTTATTTATTTAACACCCTATGATGGTAAGGTGGTTCCCATACACTAATGTATATTGCAACCAAGCAAAATCACCATCCAGATTGCGCAAATGCACTCTGACTGCAGCAGCCAATCACAGAGTTGCTCAAAGAGTTTGAGTGTCTATTATTGGCTCTTTTCCTGATAGTGCAGTGAATATGCAAGAAGCATAATGGACAGCCCTGGAAGTGATTTAAGCGGGAGACTGAGCTGACCTTGAGGTGATTCAGCAGGAAACTGAGCTCACCAAGGATCAGCAGGAGTCTATCTATCTAATCTATCTATCTATGTATCTATCTATCTATGTATCTATCTATCTATCTATCTATCTACACTAGGTTCTGTTACTCAGAGAAGACAGCTGTATGGAAGAACAGTATGCAAACCGTTAACATCATGTCTGTATACTGTTCATAGAGTGATAAAGTATATAGATGTTCCCTGAGGAAGGAGCTCGGATAGAGGCTCTGAAACGCGTAGGATAGAATAAAGAAGAATCTGCCAAGTTAACTCTTTGTTTCCTGGTGATTCCTGGTGGCAGCGCGGGCAATTCGGCATTTTGTCCCATTACAGCAAAGTATATAGAGGGCTCACGTGCTTGAGTGGGTGCTCTAAAAAAAGAAAAGTCACAACAAGAGGGAATATTCTGGGCACAACATAAATGAAGAATTGGAACCACACATTTGCAGGTGAAGAATTGTGATCTTTTATTTCGCCACACAGTGTAGACACTTAAAAACCAACGTTTCAGCCTGTTATGGCCTTTTTCAAGGTGCTATATACAGAAACAAGTTCATAATACAGAATTAATAAACAAAATACAAGCATCTTTTGCATTATCAGGTGCCCGTGATTGTGGTGCACAGTGGCACTTCTGCTTATCCGTGTAAGGGTGGCAAAATATCAACCAGGTGTTTTCTGTGTGCCAAAGGGCTTGTATGTGCAAACGAGTGTCGAGGGACCGAAGTGTTAATGGAACTTGGGAAAAAGGGATCCTAGGTGCCCTATCATTAATGCATTCTCCTTCTCTTTTCATGTTCCCCTTAAGTTACATATCTTATGTATGTATGACGTAGCTCTAACCTAAATATTATGCATTATTGTTGCTATACCTAATTATCTGTTCTATATCCTATAGATAGATTATTGAAGTGTTGAGGATGACTCACGCTGTGCACAAGGCAGAAAATCGCACTCCTGCAGTTTACTATTACTAATCCTCACTCCCCAGCACTTGCTCTATGGATTGATCTCATTATTTAGTGCTGCACATGCGCAGAAACACAAAAACTCACTGCGCATGCGCCCGCTTGCATTTCAACCCATTTCCTTGTGGTCCATTTTACCAGAAATTACATAAAACGGTATCGCCCCTCTTCCTTTAAATAGCGGCGTCAATAACACAGATGCCGCACAGCACCGCCAGATCACAAGACACACAGCCACAAGGTAAAACCTGGTCCTAAGGCACCCGGTATTCCCCCCTATAAAACTGCCTTCACCATATGGTAACGTCTATTCCCACAAGTCACTCTGCCACCACCAAGACTTGCCTCATTTCTTATCAGGTAGTAACCACTCCTATTACAATTTTCACACTGTGACTTGCTTTTTGTTTCTTGTTTTAACCCTTTTCTCCCTGTACTTTTTTAGAAAACACCACTAGTCATATATATCTCCTAGTGGTTCATCCCGGAGGTAAAACCTATCACTATCTCTTTGTGCTGGTCCTTATGTATCCACACTATAATGCTAATAACCCAATTCTATATTCCTTCTAATTATAGAAGCTTTTCATATTACCTATAGGTATACTGGTAATCTATACTGGTTCTTCCATGGTTGCAGTTTATCTATAATCTGATAACCTAATCTTCACCTATTTTTGTAAGTTTCAACAAATCACTAGTCTCAACTATACAACTCTCAACTTGAATGTCTATGGTCACTTTACCTTTATTGTTTTCATGACTTGAACCCTTTTTATGTACCCTTGGGTATATCATATATTCTATAACTTGCTCCTAGTCACACTAGTGTCTAATGATATTTTTATTCACATGGACTCTTTCCATTTTTCTCCCTCACCTTTCCTTTTAAGGAGGGGCATTTTAAGACCAAGAACATATATGGTATATTTTTTTTCCAATCTTTCTGTGCATCACAATGTAGCTTCCTTTTTGTTTTACTCCATTTTCCCATCACTTGATAGAAATTCTCATTCCTTCCTTTATCTGACCTCTCTTTAAGGGTATCCCAATTCCTGGGCAAGAAGTTGCAGATTCTTGTCTGATATCTCCCACCGGTACTGACACAGGTAAATGTACCTCTATACCAGAAATTTGCACTTGTTCCATATTTTACTCACTCTATTGAGATAAGTTTTAATGATAGGGCACCTAGGATCCCTTTTTCCCAAGTTCCATTAACACTTCGGTCCCTCGACACTCGTTTGCACATACAAGCCCTTTGGCACACAGAAAACACTTAGTTGATATTTTGCCATTCTTACACGGATAAGCACAAGTGCCACTGTGCACCACAATCACGGGCACCTGATAATGCAAAAGATGCTTGTATTTTGTTTATTAATCCTGTATTATGAACTTGTTTCTGTATATAGCACCTTGAAAAAGGCCATAACAGGCTGAAACGTTGGTTTTTAAGTGTCTACACTGTGTGGCGAAATAAAAGATCACAATTCTTCACCTGCAAACGTGTCGTTCCAATTCATCATTTATGGTGTGTCCAGAATATTCCATCTTGCTGTATACTGTTCATATGCAGTTTGAGCATGATCTCATACATCTCTCCATTTTTACAGCCCTCCCATACCTTTTTGTAGGGTCCAGCAGTAAGTTAGTCACATTTCCCCTTGACTTGCATTGTACTCACTATTTAGAATAACTATGCGATTATTACAAAGTACACATTATGAGAATAGAGATTACGAATATTACGGTACTCACTCATCACTATTTCCCACCCCTGTCATACACATTAATGTATGGCAACCAAACTGGCATCATAAATAAATAATGGAACAAAAATTGTGTATGGCCTTACCCTATTTTTAATCACCGACCAAGGTTAAAGTAGGCAGCTGAGGGCTGGTAATCTCAGCGGGGTGAGGGCCCATTGTTATTGGGCCCCCCTTGCTATAGCATAGCAGCCTGCAACCACCCAAGAAATTGGTGCTTTAATAAGAAGCGTCAATTTCTAGCCCTTTACACAGCTCTTCCAATTCCACTATAGTGGTGGCAAAATGGGTAATAAGGGGCTAATGCCAACTTTGTATTGCCAGCTGGTATTAAGCCCAAAATTCTTAATGTCGGGCCAATGTTAGACTTGACCATTAAGAATTTCAAGTATATAGTAAAGAAGATGCAACAGAGAGACAAATCATTTTATTAGAAATGAAAACACAAATTCATATCTGGACTCAATCTTTATTACTCCCTCATACCCATCCTCGATACTCTGCTACATCTTGTTGATTGTACGTTACAGTGAAGAACACGATGTCCTGTCACCGCAGCGTCCAAACATTGATTGAATAAGCTGCCAGCTCTGGTCCAGTAAGCAGTGATTCCTGAGGTCACCTGAGGACTGCTCAGGTAACCATAGTGACCACTTACCATAGCGGGTAACATGCTTACTTGAGCAGTCCTGGGGTGACCTCAGGAATCAATGTTTACTGGACCAGAGCTGGCGGCTCATTCATTTAATGTTTGGAGGCTGTGGTGACAGGATGCTGTGTTCTTCACCGCAGCCTGCAAGCATGAAGACGTCACAGAGGATCAAGGATGGGTATGATGGAGTAATAAAGATGGAGTCAATTTTATTCCATATATACTAAGAACACAAAAACAACAATTAAAAGCAGTTAAAACAATGTGGGTCCGGACTCAGTTTTAACTGCTTTTAATTGTTGATTTTGTGTTATTAGTATATATGTAATACAATTGTAATTTGTTAATATTATTTCGGTGTGCGCATTTGTATATGCAGGGTTTTTCCCTTGATTGATGCTCTTGGCATTGCATTTTGTGGCACCCTCTTTTGACTTTTTGCTGTGCATTAGCAACGGACCCCAGGGCCGCGGGGTACTCGGGACTGGGCCGGTCAATTCTTTTGGAGATCACGGTGGCAGTAACCCGGCTCTGTGGTCCTAGGCGTGCAATAAAAGGATATTATTTACAGGGGATAGTTTGTGACGCCACCTGTAGTTTTCAGCCAGGGGTGGCCGATGCTGCAGGATATGACTGCTGGGGCAGATGGTAGTGAAGCCAGGATGGTAAAGCTCTCCACAGTGCTCTCCTGGCGTGGCTACAGGGAATTTAGGCCGTTCATTGGACCAAATTCTTTGGCCACGCCAGACGGTTGTTTAGTGGTCAAATTGATGCACCCCACAGTGCTGGCTTAAAAAAAAACAAAAGCACATATAAGAAGTGCTAACTATTTACACCACACTTCAGGTCATATCATTGTCCTATGACCATGTTGTCCATCGGTAAAAACTCACACATTAACTTTTCATTAATGATAACTGCCTAACTGGCTAACTTAAAACATTCTCAATTCAATTCAACAATACCTAGACAGGTAAAAATATACATTATACAGCATTCTTATCTAACTATATACATTTTAAGCAGGGTTGTATTTTACTCCTTTTATTGCTGCTTCCACAGTAACATGCTGGTGAGCTGATAGCCTCCTCTGCCTGGTAGAATTTGCATTCTCCCACCATTATCTCCACTCCACAGAATACCTCTCCGAAAAGTTGGTCGGCAAGGTGACCACCGTTCAGCTCCCCTTCCAGCTCATGCCACTTGTACTCCTAATGTCTCAGCCAGGACTAAGGTCTCTATGGCCGGGTTACACTTAGAAGTTACAGTGCGATCACATCTCGCAGCTGGGGGTGGTGTATGTGGTGTCACCACAGTCGAGGCCGCAGTAGGTGCCTCCAACATAGGGTTTGGGGTCAGGAATCACGCCATCAATTTTTTGACCCTCACTGCGTACCACCCTTTGTGGCTGAAGTGTCTCTCACATTCCACCCACTCTTCCGGATAGAGGTCTCGGCCTGGGGACCCCCTCTTTAGATCATTTTCCACATCCCTCCAATTTATAAAGACAAGGATCACCAGGTGGAGCTCCTTGATGAAGCCATAGCCTTTTTGAATGCTAAAGTCTATTACAGAACCCCTCTTGCGCTCCATGGGGATTTACGGACCTTGCTATTTTCCTCTAGCTTGGCATGTTGCTCTTCTTCTCGCTTGGGGCCTCTCTTTCCTCCTTCTCCCTTTGTCGTTGCCGTGTTTGGAGATATCTCTTCTCAGGAACCACCTCAAACAAGTCTCCTGTCACTCTAGCATGGCCCTCTGGGAACCCCACCCCTCTCCGGACCCATTGGAATTATACCATTTCAGCCATGGTTCTTTAAGTTCTGGGGGAGAGATCGGGCTGTAACAGGGCCAGCATCCAAGCATTGGAGATCACTTCGCTCTCCCAATCCATCAACTCGGTGACCGGGCCAGGCTTATGAGCTGGAGGGGTGTCCATGGGACCCAACAGAGCAGTGGAGACTGTCAGGCTTACCGCTGTACTTGCTCTTGTGGTCTCGTCATTGACCTCCACCTGTACCACCGATTTAGTATCTCGGGCTGGTGGCTGTCGTTCAGCCTTCTCTCTGAGCCCTTTTTGCTACTTTCCCAGGGTGGCTAGTTGCACTTCCAGGAGCCCCAGCTTCTCGACCTCTGTTTCCATGAGGCCCTCTTCCATTGCCGGCAGTGGCTCCTGGTACATCCACAGCCGCCCCGGTACATGGACCTTGGGACCTGCAGTCAAGGGGACTTCTCTCTTCTGACCTGCCATTGTGAATCTTTCTCCACAGCTGTTCTGCCTTGCATCGAGGCTTTCCAACTCTCTCCTCCACTTCTATTCTGTTGTCCCTTTTATCTCCTTACACATCCGGAGGTGGAGACTCAGAGCTGACTGGCAGGCCCCTTGGCTCACTCTCAATACAGGGCGCATACATCAGACCCTCCCACTGACCAGCGCATGGCTTCATGGTGTGGCAGTCACCATTTGACAGTCCTTTAAACACAGTTCACGTACAGTACTTTTTATACAGTTCTTAAGTGCACAGGACCCAGTGTTAGTGGGTGTCCAAATTCTGTTTGTGACACCAAAATGCAGTGGACCCCAGGGACGTGGGGTACTTGGGGCCGGGCCAGTCAGTTCTTTGGGAGATCGTGGTGGCAGTGACTCAGCTCTGTGGCCCTGGGCATACAGTAAAAGGGGATTATTTACAGGGGATAGTTTGTAACGCCACCTGTGGTTTTTGGCCAGGGGCCGACGCTGCAGGATATGACTGCTGGGGCAGATGGTAGTGCAGCCGGGATGGTAAAGCTCCCCACAAGTGGAGCTGGACCCCAGGGATGGTGTGAAAAGTCTATTGGGATGGTGGTTATGAAGAAGGTCTCCGGGTGAGGAAGAAGGAGGCAAACACAGTTTGTGCAGTTCATTGCCTTTACTTGATGATCAGTCAAGTTCACCCAGCTTGGTGTTGTGCCCCTCCAAAGTGCAGCCAGGTTAGTTCCCAGATGATTAGGGTCACTCTGCCAAGACACCATGCGTAGCCTTTCCTGGTTGCTCTTCCCTGTGCTGTATATTCTCCCTCCTTCCCAGCACCTTCATGGACAGGTTCCCAGGCTGATGGCAGGCGACTGCGTCGGCACGTCCCCTGACACTAGTTCTCGCCACACATCCCAGTGATTATCCATGGTTGGTGGCCACCGCTCATGCAGAATCGATGGCCTCTGGTTTTACTGGCTGAGTTGTGCAGCACTCCCACCAGATTAGGGCCGGTCCCCTCCGGCAACCTGTCCCTCTCCCCAACTTGGGTCGGGCCAGATTTAAGGCACTCAGGCAGACTCGCCCACTCCCGTGTCCGCTAGGATACTCTCAGTCCTGTATCCTCTCCGGACGCCCTCCTCGATGTTATCCCTCTCTCCTACTGCTAACCCCTTCTCCTGACCAGAAAATGGGGTCCTCCCTCTCAATGGGGTCTGCCCGAATCCCCTGGCCTGGAATTGCGATGATATAGTGTGCAATTCTGTGTCTTGGGTTTGCAACCCCTTCTCACCTGGACACAGTGACACCACACCTGTGGAGTAGGTGCAGCATCACTGTGGCGACCAGTCCACAGGGGTGCTGCAAATTCACTTCTCCTATATAAATATTCTTTACTATTTACTTGAAATTATTAATGGATGGGTTTAACATTGGCCCAACATAAAGAATTTTAGGCTTAATGCCTGCTGGCAATACAAAGATGCCATAAACCCCTGTTACTCAGTTTGCCACCGCTCCATGGCAACTGAAAGAGGCAGGTAAAGCGCCAGGATTTGGAGCTTCTTATGAATGTGCCAATTTTGGAGGCAGCTGGGGGATGCTATTCTATAGGGTGGAGCCCAACACTTTTTTTACATTATTTATTTATTTTATGTCAGGTTACACAGCCGGCATCAAGTAGCAGGGAATACCAATGTGGCCCCACCATGTTGTCTGATGCTTTTTTGGAAGTAGATTTTGAAAATCTGCATGTCTATTCTAAAGCTAGCAAAGTCTATGAGAGTATCAAAGGGCTGTGCCAATGTTTTATTTATTGCAGATTTGCTGCAGATTTCGGGGCAGAAAAAAAGAAATCTGAACCACATGTGCAAGGAAACAAAAAAGTAACATGGGTACAGCATTTCTGACCTGTCTTAGGCTGGCTTTACACCACGACAGAGTCCGGTCCGGGGCTGTCAGGATGTCCAGGATGATCGGTGTGCAGCCGGACGCAGCTGCTGCTGCTGATGATTCAGGACCGCGGCTCACGGGGAGCTAGCCACGGTCCTGAATTAACAGCGGCGTGCAGCCGCCTGTGTCTGGTTCCCGGAACCTCCTGGACCGGGGAAATCCGGCCCCATAGGCTCCCATGTTAGGGATCACCGGATTGCCCCGGATCCGGGGGAATCTGGAAGAATCCGGGATACGGCAATTGGGGAAGTTTTTCTCCCCGGACACAAAAACGTTGCAAGCAACGTTTTTGTGTACGGTGAGAAAAATCCGATTTCTCCCGGATTCTTCCGGAGAGATGGAAACCGGATGGCAGATAGCTGACATCCAGCTCTATCCAGCCCCATACGATAATATGGGACCAAAATCCAGTCCGGGGCTGTCTGGTTTACACCGCACAGCCCCGGACCGGACTCTGCCGTGGTGTGAAGCCAGCCTGAGGCTGGTTTCATACTGCAGTTTTTCCCTGATCAGGGTTTATCAGGTTTTGTGTACCAAAACCAGGAGTGTCTCCAAAACAGGTGTCAATCTTTCAATTATAGTTTTTCTCTCCTGGTTATTGTTCCTCTCCTGGTTTTGGCACACAAAACCTGATGAACCCTGATGAAAACATCAAAAAACACATCATGGGCACAGGGCCAAAGAGAGGCCAGGGAGAGCTGCAGTTGTAGTGAAAGGGCTCAAGGATTTCTCTTGGCCTCTGGCTACTTCAACACCATGGGTGGCCAACTACAGTCCTCAAGGTCTGAAAACAGCACAAGTTTTCAGGATTTCCTTAGGATAGTACAGTCGCTAATTTCATCACTTGCGGAGGTGATCGATGATTCCAGCACCTTGTGCAATGCTAGGGAAATTCTGAAATCATGCAATTGTTTGTGGCCTTTGTCAACTGCAACTGCCCAGTCCTGTTCTACCAGAGTTTGTGTAGTGTCTTGCTTTTCCATACCTCATAAAGTCAGGCCAGAGGAGTGAACTCAAAAAACTTTAAAAAAACTTTACTATATACACAAAGACTATAAGTCTCAAAGAATTAAACTTAACAATATACAAAGTATATACACATAACAAACAAAAACACATGCTTTGGTCAAGGAAAACAAAATATGGAAATTAAACAAGTCCCAAAAGTCATTCTTTGGCCAAAATGCCAAGTAAGGAGAGGGACACTGTCTTACAGACCCACAAACATACCTGTAGGAGAGTTCACTGGGCATGTTTATCTGAATTTTTATCCATGCCCTATATGTTTGACGCAGTTTCTGATGGTACTCCACTGCTGGCAGTCCTAGGGGGTTGCAGGGGCAACTCCTCTAGGTGTATTCTCCGCCACCACCTGCCCCAAGCACACTCCATCATTGCCACTGCAGAAAAGCATGATGAAGAAACTAGGGGACAACCACCCCCTCTAGGACCAAGAGGACCAGGATCATCTTTGGGAACATCTATATACCCTTTGGGTTTGGTTGCAACTGGCTGGCTAACCAAGAGACACTTTGGCCCCACCCGAAAATTAACCTCTTGCCAATTCTCAAATTGGGGGCGGTGCTAACCCGACGTATGCCAACTGCAGACCACCCCTTCATGCCCAGAACCTTCATAAATGTGAACTCATCTCCAACACAGATGGTACAAAGCCTTTGGGCTATGCTTCACTAGGAACAAAAAAAAAACACTACCTTACCAAAAGTTTTATATCCATTGCATTTAGCAGTACACAGTAGGCTCAGTGATAAAGGCAACACAAGTGTATAATACTGATGCAGCAACTAAGTGTAGGTGTGGAGGAGTGCTCAGACATGCAATTGCCTGGAGATCCCAGCTGTGGCAATGAAGTGCTCTGAACACCAGTCGTCCAATCGAAGACAGAGAAGTATAACATGAAGAGTATATTAGGCACATCCAGGTTTAAAATCTTTTTCTTTCTCCTTTATTTAGACATAGTTAAAAACGACAAAAACAAGCCATTCTGATGTGTTTCGAACACGCGTGTGTCCTTAGTTATAGAGCATGGCAGAATGAATAGAACGGACGTTTAAATACAAAACACAACCAATCACACAATGAATTTGACATGTGAGATAAGAAAAGTAATTACCGTATATACTCGTGTATAAGCCGAGTTTTTCAGCCCAAAAATTGGGCTGAAAAGTCCCCCCTCGGCTTATACACGGGTCAATACGATATGCTGTGGGGGGGGCTGTGACCGGGGGCTGGAGGAGGCAGGAGGGGGCCGCGGTGACCGCAGGCGGTCACGTGGGGCCGCCTCATTAGTGCAATGAATATGCACGGCATCCCCCCCGTCCATCAGCGGCGGGGGGATGCCGTGCATATTGCACTACACAGCCCCCTCTCCTTAATATGCGTCCCGCAGTAGTAATAAACAGCCCCCCCCTCCTTATCATGTCCCCCCCGGCTGCGGCAGCTGTGAAAATAACAAACAGTTTATACATCACCTTCCGACGCAGCTCTCCGCTCCTCCGGTTCTCCGCTCGCCGGCTTCTTCTTCCTTGTTGTGCCGGTGTCATGTGACCGGGCGCAGGAGATGACGTCATTTCCTGCGCGCGGTCACAAGCCGGCACATCAAGGAAGAAGAAGCCGGCGAGCGGAGATGCTGAGGACCGGAGGAGCGGAGAGCTGCGTCGGAAGGTGATGTATAAACTGTTTGTTATTTTCACAGCTGCTGCAGCCGGGGGGGACATGATAAGGAGGGGGGGGTGGTTTATTACTACTGGGGGACGCATATTAAGGAGGGGGGGCTGTGTACTACCACTGGGGCTGCTGGATACTACACTGGGGCTGTATATACCTCTGGGGCTGCTGTATACTACCACTGGGGCTGTATATACCTGTGGGGCTGCTGTATACTACACTGGGGCTGTATATACCTCTGGGGCTGCTGTATACTACCACTGGGGCTGTATATACCTCTGGGGCTGCTGTATACTAACTACTGGGGCTGTATATACCTGTGGGGCTGCTGTATACTACCACTGGGGCTGTATATACCTCTGGGGCTGCTGTATACTACCACTGGGGCTGTATATACCTCTGGGGCTGCTGTATACTACCACTGGGGCTGTATATACCTGTGGGGCTGCTGTATACTACCACTGGGGCTGTATATACCTGTGGGGCTGCTGTATACTACACTGGGCTGTATATACCTCTGGGGCTGCTGTATACTACACTGGGGCTGTATATACCTCTGGGGCTGCTGTATACTACACTGGGGCTGTATATACCTCTGGGGCTGCTGTATACTACCACTGGGGCTGTATATACCTCTGGGGCTGCTGTATACTACCACTGGGGCTGTATATACCTGTGGGGCTGCTGTATACTACCACTGGGGCTGTATATACCTGTGGGGCTGCTGTATACTACCACTGGGGCTGTATATACCTCTGGGGCTGCTGTATACTACCACTGGGGCTGTATACTACCTCTGGGGCTGCTGTATACTACCACTGGGGCTGCTGTATATACCTTTGGGGCTGCTGTATACTACCTCTGGGGCTGCTGTATACTACCTCTGGGGCTGCTGTATACTACCTCTGGGGATGCTGTATACTACCACTGGGGCTATATACTACCTCTGGGGATGCTGTATACTACCACTGGGGCTGTATATACCTCTGGGGCTGCTGTATACTAACTACTGGAGCTGCTGCTGTATATACCACTGGGGCTGCTGCTGTATACTACCACTGGGGAGGCTGCTGTATACTACCATTGGGGGGCCTGTACACCACACTGCTGGGGGCTGTATACCTGTGCTGGAGTCCACCCTCGGCTTATACACGAGTCAATAGGTTTTCCCAGGTTTTGGGGGCAAAAGTAGGGGGGTCGGCTTATACACGGGTCGGCTTATACACGAGTATATACGGTAAACCAAATCAAAAACACATGAATATTGGAGAAACTCAGCATGAGTTCTACCCCTGAAATTTTGTACTCACAATTTAGTTGGTAAAAATAATGCTGCATTTTATGTATTGAAAACAACAAATAAACTATGTCTAAATAAATAGAAAGAAAATGTTTTTAAACCTGGATGTATCGAATAATAATAATCTTTTTTATATAGCGTTAACATATACCACAGGGCTTTACAATTCAGGGGTTCGTATGCAAACAGTAATAAGCATTATTATTATTATTTATTTATATAGCGCCATTATATTCCATAGCGCTTTACATGCTAAAAGGGCAGACTAGGACAAGTAACATAGTAACAATACAAGTAACAATAAATGTTGACAATTCGGTTGTACAGATACAAGAGGGGAGAAATCCTGTCCGCGAAGGCTCACAGTCTACGAGGGGCGGGTGGGGATACAGTGGGAGGGGGAAACTCCAGTCGTGAGGCGGTGTGGTGGACCGGGTCTTATTGCAGGTGGTAGGCTAGGCTAAGTAACAGTTTTCAAGAAATATAATAATTAAAGCAAAATAATGACAGCCCTGTTCATAAGAGTTTACAATCCTCAATGAGGTGGGGGTGACACAATGTACAGGGGCTTATTTACAATGATGCCAATTTAAGGAAGTGGGGAATAGATAAGAGCTGCATGAGTAGTCACCAGCCATTCTTTGTAAAGCTTTTGAGTCTGGTGTAGTGAATTGGCTATGTCTTCTCTTGTCTATGTCTATGGCTAGGGTCACACATGCACATCTGTTTTTTTAAGCCCTTAGAAAAACAGATTCATTTTTCTAAGGGTGCCAATAGTGTCCCCTGGGGTCCAAGGCATTTTTTGGAATTTTTGGGACTTAGTAATTTTTTCTCAAAAAATGCATGCGTTAACGCATGGTACCTATAAATACCATGCGTTAACGCATGCATCTTCTATAGGGCCTCATGTTAAAAAAATGCATGTGTTTTTTTGAAAGGACACCAAAAATGCTGCTAGCAGTGTTTTTGGCCTGCTGCATAGAATTGCATGCGTTCTTTGAAAACGCACATGCACATGCCTTAACGCATATGCATTTTTGGACTTTGAAAAAAAATGTCCAAAGTGTTCCCAAAAACGGATTTAAGGCAAAAACGGATTTTATGTGTGATCCTGGCCTATGCTGATTCTACTCTTCTTGTAATACTGATGCAGCAATCACTCTCAACCTGACACAACATGGGTGAGATGATTGGTGGTATTAATATGCACTCTGGTAAGGTTTCGAAAGGGCATCAGTCACACATGCAAGTATGATACAGAGTATCTGCATGCAGCCTATAGATCACGCCCATACTATTACATCAGGTGGGCTGCCAGCACTATACACCTGTGTGATGAAATGGACTCCATTAAGGTATAACATGGACTCCATTAGTGTATAACATAGGATCGTTTCTTATGTAAGCCAGACAGTATTGTATTTTGTTTGTTACATTGGGACAAGACACTCATTGTTTCTCCCAGACTCTCAGGAGTCCCTCTATTGTTCAAAGGTGTGTGGTTCCTCATGTAATTATAAGACGACCTTTTGATTAACCAAGATTTTGTTTAGTGATCTCAGTCTAGGGACTTGATACATGCAGGTAATTTATGATCTACGGACCCGATTGGCAAGCCATAACCCTAGGCCTAGGTACTTCGGTGCCGACCAAGGGGATCAGAACCTGGATTATAATACTACAAGGACTTCAGCATCGAATGTTTGGATTAGGCTGGGATATCAAAGACCGCATAAGGAAGCAACACAGGTTGGTACAAATCAGTCACCTGGCTACAGACTTTGCTGTGCTTTATTCTAAACCCTGGGGAGCCAGCAGAAGAGTGAGACTCTGTTGCCTGTTACATGTTATGTTTTGCTGGTTATGTGTTAAATGCTGTTAACTGTTTGGGGATCCAATAAAGCCTTAATATTGTGGTTCCCTCACCCTGTGTTTTCTGAGAAGTGTTCTGCCCATGGTTAAAGAGCTCGGGTGTTCAGATTGGGATGAGCCCTGGTCCATGCTGTCTTACGAAAGGCGGCTGGGCCAGCGGACGAGAGCACCCACTGTCCCCCGTGTCTCCACAACATGCACCACACAGGACAGTGCCCCAATGGCCCCAGCTGCATCCTTGATAAAGATAAAAAAGTGGAAAAAAATAGATAAATGATAATGTGAGGTATTGGTGAATATTTCGTCCAAAACACACAAGCTCGTAACCCACGTCGAGGGTCCTCACGCTTACGATTCCGTAAACACTATATTCAGAAAAAAACACTACAAGGACATATATTTAAAAAATCAATCAAAAAACGTACCAAAAGTCGGATATCCATTGCACTTATCAGGGCTCAGTAGCCCCAGTGATAAAGGCAACGCAAGTGCATAATACCGCTTCAGCAATCATTCTCAACCTGCCACAACATGGGGGAGGTGATTGGTTGTATTTATATGCACATAGATGAGGTTTCCATAGGGTGTCAGTCACACATGCAAGTATGATGCAGAGGGTCTGTATGCAACCTATTGATTACGCCCACACTTTTAGATCAGGCAGGCTGCCCAGCACTATATACATGCACCACACAGAACAGATGCCCCAAAGGGTCCAACTGCATCCTGCATAGAGATAAAAAAGTGCAAGAAAATTCTGAATGATAATATGAGGTATTGGTGGATATTTTGGCCAAAACACGCAAGCTCGTTACTTACGTCAATTGTCCTCACACGTACGAGTCCATAAACACTATATTCAGAAAATAGAAAAGTGCCATTATCTGCAGATCCCCTTAGTCATTTTCAATATACAGCTAGCGCGGATCGCAAAAGCACTGTCCATTGGATCTATGAATTTTTACCACTGTGCCAGCTCAGGTGAGCAGTGACAATCATTATTATTACTTCTTAGAAAACTAGGATAAGACCCCATTTGCGCCTTTGTTCCCCCATTTTAGATTTATGATTAAGACCTGAGCAATCAGTACTGGAGTTGAATCTTTGCACACTATTGTTGCCTAATTAACACATGTATGTCAGCCACAATGTATATAAATTGGGTTGTGATATTTAGTTACAGTCATTATTGGTGTGACATCTTTGTAGTAAACATATTGATGAAAATAAATATGTTTATTTAGGTTACCATTTACCATCTATTCATCTGGAATGCTGAATCCCACTGTGTACTGGGCACTGTAGGAATGCCAAAACAACTGGTATATGCATTATATATGAAATGTGAGCCCCAATTGGGACAGTGTTGCAAATGTATGTAAAGCGTTACGGAATTAATAGAGTTATATAAGTGAATACATATTATTAGTAGTAATATTATGATTATGACATTAAATAGTGATTGCACATTTCTGCAAAAGCCATACTAAGGGGTTTCATCAGTGTAAACAGACCTATAAGATCATGGATGTGAAGCATATAATGGCCATATGCTATTTTTATATGAATTGTTTTCACATAAGAATAGAACAGATGGCCTCACATGCTGGTGACCCTTCTTGGTGAAGTTTTGCTCTCCAAGAAAAAATAAATAAAATACTGATAATAGAAAATATTGACAAAAATATTTCTTAAAAATATAAAGTTCTCTAAAACTGATGTTTTAAGGACAAGCTGGTAGACCCGATGGCAGGAGACACTTTTAGGTTAGGTGTTGTCCCCAGCCATTGGGTCTTCTGGTGAGCATTTTGGCCCCAAATTAACAGTAAAGTTTTAGGGCCATTTTAAATTGCAAGCTTTTTCTCGAACAAATCCGCTTTTGCCGACTTTTACGGAAAGCGTTTAAATTCGCGACACTGAGCCAAATTGGCCATGTTTGTGCAGAATTTGAAATTGGCAAACATATTCCAGCAAAGTTTGCTTATCTCCAGTTGTGGTACCACAAGAAGAGGAGAAGGAAGAAGAGGAGGATGCGGAAAGCATATCAAGATCTCAAAGTTCCAGGCTCTTCTCACACAGCTGGCTGGCATGGCAGGGTGTAGTAGAGCGACAGAGAGGAGTTTATTGTACCAGGCAAATGGGTGGTGAAGGTGCAGGTGCTGAGGAACAAATGGAGGAGGACGAAGATGAAGAGGTGATGTGCATGAAACACTCAGGAGATGAGGAAGAAATTATTCCCCTTTCTTTTGTCTGAGGTTGGTGGGAGAGGATGAAGAAAGCTCTATTTTTCTGCTGGCACCAACACAACAAGGATTTGGGCCTCATGGATGCATCAGACACATCTTTGTTTTCGTCATTTGTGTATAATTGCTCTCACTATGGTTCTTTGAAATATCAAAGCATTTGAAATGTCTTAATAACCTGTTTCAGACTGACAGATCTCAATTACTTTCTTTTGTTTTTTTCTTCATTTTGTCTGATTTCTTTCATTTGCAGACAAGATAGGTAATTTTGTCTTGGATTCATTTTCCAGACAAGTCATTAGTAATTCCTGATTGAGACAGGTTTCAGTAGTAATCAGCTGGATCTGGTTAAAGATTATAATAGTTGAGATACTTGTTCCAAAGATGTGATTAAATCTTATGTTTTTTATTTTGTTTTTTTTAATTTGAGTGAGCTAATCATTTACACAGTAGGTAGTCTTTTTACATTAAATGATAAATGTGACATGACATGTAAAAGAGTAAGAAATTAAGAAGAGGGCAAACCTTTTTCCACAACACTGTATGTATAAATATGTCACCATAAACGAGAGAAGGGCACAAACACTTCTTACACAGGTAACAGATCATAGTAATGACAAAGATTTTGACTTTTTTTATGCAACTTTTCTATGCCAACTCTGTTGTTAACACATTCATGTTTTGGAACGTACACACGATACTTATGAGATGTTTGAAGGATTGAAATGTTGAATTAAAGCTAAGAAAAATACAGAACAGGTATTTACTTGTTTGACCTCTTCTTTATACTCGCTGGAATCTCAAAACACATCTAATCCATTGTTCCAAATTGAATGAAATTATATACAGTATAAGACAGTTACTGCAAATATGAGTTTACCCTCAAAAAACATGAAATTAACTTTTGAATGCCTTTCTTCCGAATGGGTGCTATATTAGCTGAACAATTAATACGTTAAGAGAGTAAATAAATTTAGTGTTAGACAGAAAAGGACAAATGATTTTTCATCCCCCCAAATTATAGGACCAATTTGTTATTTATTCCTCCTTTATAATCTGAAATATAATACAATTAAACATGACCTCTTGGATTGGGCCCATCTTCCTCACTTATCCTCTAATCACCTGGCCTTTATTTTTCCCATAATACCATTAATGAAGCAATCAATACTATAAAATCCCTTAAACCCTTCAAATCCCCATGCCCAGATGTCCTCTCTAAATTTTTTTTCACACATCTTTTTTTTGGCATTTTCTCTGACTTGTGAAAACTAAAAATACCACGATTTCTTTGCAATAAAAAAAAACACACTAAAATTTTTAAGTAATGAATTATGATTTTAATAACTCTAGGGCATTTTACATTGCCTATTTACCTTCTTATGTTTTCTTGATGCAAAATATACCTGGTGCAACCTGAACTAAGATTCTCGTGCATTTTGCTTTATAGGTCTCCCCTTTAAATTGTCTCATTCCATTTATCTAGGTAGTTTTGATGGAACCCAAAGGAATGGGAACAAAAGACACCTGTATCTGCAATATGGAAATCATGAAAAATATCTCTTCTTGTAAAAATGTAAACATGTTTTTGCAATTTCTACAAAAAGGTTGTACATTTATTTCACATAAACTCGAAAGGTGATAAATGTTAGAACGATAAGGTGTTCTGTCATTGAAACCCTCACCAATTAATGAAGTATGGAATCTCTGTCTTTCACCACCATTTCAGCTACGAGAAAAAATGATTGAATTTTTCCCCCAAAATGTGATTGCTGCCGAACAAATTAGTGCAAATCTCAATACTGAAAAGCTTGTAATTTCTAGGAAAA
This sequence comes from Allobates femoralis, assembly GCA_033576535.1. Classification (NCBI taxonomy): domain Eukaryota; kingdom Metazoa; phylum Chordata; class Amphibia; order Anura; family Aromobatidae; genus Allobates; species Allobates femoralis. Next base: position 231,094,497 of record JARQOC010000003.1, read on the forward strand.
TACATAAGAAGACCTTGCTGACAATAAAAGCTTACACTTTACAGGTGAGAAAGAGAAAGGACCCCCTGACTAAAAGACCTTACACTACACTAAAAGAGAGACTTAGCCCATTACTCTGGAGATAGTAAATGACTAGTGATGAGCGAATCTTCTTGTCACTATTCAGAACTGGTATGGATATCAGGGTGTTGGTCTACAGGGGATAGATAGTGAAGCAGCTAGATGGAGCACTCCCCTCAGCAGGAGTGGGCCCCTAGGGTGTAGTAGTAGTAGGAGATGTTGAAGATGGTAGAAGCTGTGATAGTAAGTGGAGGTGCAGTATGACCGCAGAAAAGAAGCAAGAAGACAGTGTCTGTTCTTTACCTATTTACTTGTATAGCAGTCCATCAGCAGATCCAGGGTACTAGTTCACCGGGCCGGGTTATCTGATCTGTCTGAGAAGAACTAAGCACCGCTATCATGGATGGGTATGGGACCCTCCAGCTGACTTTCTCCTTAGGTTGAGGTTCCAGGTACGGTCCACTTACCCATGTGCCTCTTCCTTCATCATGGCTACTAGCAAGCAGGTAGGAAACCATGAACACTTGAGACCCTGGACCCTCGCCGTTTCTCCAGCCTTATGACAGTCACCGTGCCTCTGGTAGTCCCACATTGTGGCTACTAAGCTTGTAGCCTGGCAGCATCCAGTTTACTATCAGGCATGAACTCCTGACAGCCTGAGGTCCTGGTACCTTTTCCGCAGCTCATGTCCTGCACAGCCCGAAGGTTGTTAGCAGGCTTACACTCATCCACTGTTTGACTCTGTCTCTGAAGTGTCTCTGAGTTCTTCTAATGCCACCCCTTGCTACTCCTCACTACATCTAAGCCCTCCCTTCAACCTGTGTCTGTCACTACCTAAAACAGGCCCGTTAGTGCCCACCCACCAATCAAAGATTGGGAAGTCTGTGAATGCAAAGTAAGTCCATCATAGAATTAATGAATTCTCCTCAGACATAGTATTAGTGCCGATGGAGTTCACTACTACTGTGGCGACTAAGCCACAGTGGTGCCACAGGTACTCACCGAGTATTTGTGTGCTCGCCTTGCGTAATTCAAATGTCCCAGTCAGCATGTTTGGTGCAGGGATTTCAGCCACTTAATATGCAGGGCTTGCTTGTCAATCACAGTAATGCCATGGCCATATTGGTTGTAGAATTACTATGATTGACTGATCATCATCATAGGGTCTATATAATCTCTGCTGCCATACTCTTGCGTACATTACATCAAAAATAATGTAGTGAGTGTAGGGACATAGGAAGTAGCATCTAGGGAGAGAGTTTCTGCAATCTATATATAACACAGCAGATCTTTTAAGAGCTACATCCAGACTATACTAGGTTAGAATAGTGTAGGGAGAGTTTGTAGAATATGGACAGATTAAACACTAATGTTCCAGTATCTCCATATTATAACAATATAACAACTCTTTTAAGAGCTACATGGAGTCTAAACTAGTTCAGAATAATGTAGGGAGGGATAGTTTGTGGAGATGGGAAAGACTAAACCATAGTGTTCCAGTATCTCCATATCAGAACAGCGCTATTTAAAGCTACATTTTCAGCTAAAAAACTAGTTGCGTTTTGTACTGCCCTTTAAAAAGCACTGGTCCTTTTTTTCCCCAATCATTTTGGAGTCAGACCTTGCTTGTCCTGTGTTATAAAAATCTCAACTGCATTGATTGGTATTTTTTTATCTCTTGCAACAGCTTTGCTACAGTGTGTGCATTGTTACCTAAACTGATGAAATTCAGCAGAGTGTGTTGCTGCTTCAACGAGGAAATTCTGCAGAGCTCCCATCTTGAGACTGATAGGGAGGGTAATTCAGCAGAGCAGCAGGAGGAGGGGAAACAGGAACTGGCATATGGGGAGACAGAAACCTTGATCAAAGTTGGGCCCGCTATTCTTGGCATGGTTAGTATGTGTGATGTCTGTGATGTCTCAGGCTGTGACTCTGTCCCACCGTCCAGCAAGTTCACCCAGTGTGCTGTCAGAGAGATATATCATCCCTGTACACAACAACTTGTCCACATGTCTTTTGTTAGGTGGACATTCCTGGTTACAGCAATGTTCAGACTATGGCTGAAATTGTTTCATTTAATATTTAATAAGTTAGTTTAATATTGTTTATTGTGGATATATAGTAGTTTATTGGAAAACAGAGTGGACATGGTTGCTGTTGATTTGCTGTGTCTGTTCAACTGCAGGTTACGGGCAGGAGGTATGTGCACCTGCTTCATGGACAGCAGATTGGGAGAGATATAGCACAGGTGAAGTGGCATGGTTTTACCCAGAGACACAGATTTTGCACCCAGGTGTTCTGCCAACATACTGGGGTACTTGGCTGCCATGTACCTGAGCATGGTGCTGAGGGTCAGGTTGGCATTCTTCGTACCTCTACTTAGTGTGGTATGGCAGATGCAACAAATTACTATTACAAATTACTATTTTTCTCTGAAGGACTTGTCTATCATAAATAATTTGCCATACCGTGGAAGAATACCACCCTGGCCTGATGTCTGAGAGGTGCTGTTGTGAACAGTTGAATTAGGGCTTGCTATAGTCAAACCACTAGCTCTTCCTGTCTGTTTTTGAGCTACAGATTCATCCACCTTTGTGTTCCTCTGCTCGCTTTGTGTGTTACCAGTCCAGGTTCGATTAGTGGCCTCATCATTGACCACCTCATCTTTCAATTTCTCAATCTAATCCTCCTCCTGAGTTGACATTTTAGTCTGATGCAATGGCAACTGTGTCTCCTCGTTATCATTTTCCATCTCTTGAGACAATAATTGATGTTTCCAATGTGGCTCTATTCTGGCCGTGTGTGCTCAAATATTTGAGCATCTCCACACTCCACCTACACATGACCCTCTTAAATGTTGCATGGTGAGAGTCCAGAATGAATAAAAGGGAATGTAAAGAGCTCCTCAGAGTGCACAAGTTTGAGAGCATATGTATCCTAGGACTCATGCTGAGGAGAGGAAAAAGGACTAGGTTGAGGATTGTCCGGCCCAGCCTCTTGGCTACCAACACTGGACAATGTGGAAAATTTGGTGCAGCTGCTTGTCAACAGACAGGGGGGCATTGTCTTTATCATTCAACCCATAACCTGAGGATAATTACGGCTGCGCTGTGAATCAGAAGGAGGAGGGGTCTGCGCAATTTATTGTGAAAGGCCCGCTGTAGCCCCTTCCAATTGACTAAGTGAGGGCCATCTAATATGAATAAGTGAGACCCTAAAGCAGAGGGAAGCATCACTACACTGTGTTCCAAATTATTATGCAAATTGGTTTCAAGTGTCATAGATTTTTATTTTTTTTCAATGAAACCCATTGATGGTATTGTGTCTCAGGGTTCTTTGGATCATTGAAATCAATCTCAGATATCTGTGATAATTAGTTTGGCAGATGAGCCCAATAAAAGGAAAACTGGGTGTTCCACAATATTACGCAGGCCACCGTTTTCAAGTAACATGGGACAGAAAAAGGATGTCTCTGCTGCCGAAAAGCAACAAATAGTGCAATGCCTTGGACAAGGGATGAAAAAATTTGATATTGCACGTGATCATCGTATTGTAAAGAAATTTGTGGCTGATTCTGAGCACAGATGTGTTCATGCAGATAAAGGCAGAATGAGGAAGGTTTCTGCCAGGCAAGTTCATCAGATTAAGAGAGCAGCTGCTAAAAAGGCCTTTCAAACCAACAAACAGATATTTGAAGCTGCTGGTGCCTCTGGAGTAGGGATGGGCGAATCTACTCGCTAGGACTCATTACTCGGCGAGTAGTAAGGGACTCGCAGGACTCGGTACTCTGCGAGTTTCCCAGCGTTTACTCGCACGAGTCCAATGCAAATCAATGGAAAACGCTGACAAAACTAGGATTGCCATTGTCTTGCATTAGACTCGGCTACTGTGCCAGTGATAGCAGGGAAACTTGCAAAGTAACTGCTGTTACTTTGCGAGCCGAGTCCAGCTGTCTTCTCTGTGCAGGCTGCCAGCTCCAGGGTCCTAGAGCCCGCCTGCTCACAGAGATGATGTAGCAGTGCTGAGATTGTTCTCAGTCTGCTCATCCCTGTGCATAGACATCTATATCTATGCACAGCGGATGTAGCAGAGAGGACATCGCGTTTTGGACTGCGTCGGACGGAAGAGGATTTTTTTAATTAAAGATGGAGTCCCTAACGGCTTTTTTTTTTATTTCTAATAAAAAATTTTCTCTGTGTTGTGTTTTTTTTAAAACAATTTAATAGAAATTCATGGCGGTCATGTCTAATATTGGAGAGACCGCCATAAATTTCGGGCTTAGGGCCAGCTGATAATACAAAGCTGGCCCTAACCTGTTTATTACCCAGCGTGCCACCGCCACTAGGGCCGCTGGAAGAGCGGGGTTTAGCGCCAGAGGATGGCGCTTCAATGAACGCGCCATCTTCTGGGGCGGCTGCGGGCTGCAATTTGCAGCGGGGGGTGCCCAGAAAGCTTGGGCATCCCTGCGCTGGGGATTCCAGACCCCAGCTGCTTAGCTGTACCTGGCTAGACATAGAAATTGCGCGGAGCCCCACGCATTTTTTTTTTATTATTTCATGAAATTCATGAAATAATAAAAAAAAGGGCTCCCCTATATTCTTGTATCTGGCCAGGTACAAATAGGCACCTGGGGGTTGGGGGCAGCCCGTCGCTGCCTGCTGGATCTGGCTGGTTCCAGAAATACGGCGAAGTCCACGTGAAATTTTTTTCTGACAAATCCATAAAACAATGTAAATAAAAGTGACTGCATCTTTATTAACCCCTGGACCATGGGCGAGGGGTTAATAAAGATGCAGTCCCTTTTTTAGGATTGTTTTATTGATTTTTCAGAAAAAAAATTACATGGGCTTCGCCGTATTTCTGGAACCAGCCGGATCCAGCAGGCAGCGACGGGCTGCCCCCAACCCCCAGGTGCCTATTTGTACCTGGCCAGACACAAGAATATAGGGGAGCCCTTTTTTTTTTATTATTTCATGAATTTCATGAAATAATAAAAAAAAAATGCGTGGGGCTCCGCGCAATTTCTATGTCTAGCCAGGTACAGCTAAGCAGCTGGGGGCTGGAATCCGCAGCGCAGGGATGCCCAAGCTTTCTGGGCACCCCCCGCTGCAAATTGCAGCCCGCAGCCGCCCCAGAAGATGGCGCGTTCATTGAAGCGCCATCCTCTGGCGCTGAACCCCGCTCTTCCAGCGGCCCTGGTGGCGGTGGCACGCTGGGTAATAAAGAGGTTAGGGCCAGCTTTGTATTATCAGCTGGCCCTAAGCCCGAAATTTATGGCGGTCACGCCAATATTAGACATGACCGCCATGAATTTCTATTAAATTGTTTTAAAAAAAACACAACACAGAGAAAATTTTTTATTAGAAATAAAAAAAAAAGCCATTAGGGACTCCATCTGTAATTAAAAAAATCCTCTTCCGTCCGACGCAGTCCAAAACGCGATGTCCTCTCTGCTCATCCCTGTGCATAGATATAGATGTCTATGCACAGGGAATGAGCAGACTGAGGACAATCTCAGTACTGCTACATCAGGCAGCAGGCGGGCTCTAGGACCCTGGAGCGGCGGCAGCCAGCACACAGAGCAGACAGGACTCTTATCTGTGCGAGTTTCCCAGCGATTACTTGCAAAGTAAACGAGTCCAATGCAAATCAATGGCAAAACTAGGATTGCTTCAGGCTGAAGCTTCCGAGACACATCTGTGATTTGTAAATCGCACACTACTCGCTATTACTCGCTTCCCCATTCATTAACATTGGACTCGCTAGACTCGCAACGAGAAGCGAGTCCTGGGCTCGGACTCGCTAGAGTCAAGCGATTCCGAGTAATTTAGGATTCGCCCATCACTACTCTGGAGTCCCTCGAACCTCAAGGTGTAGGATCCTTCAAGGGCTTGCTGTGGTGCATAAACCTACAATTCGGCTACCCCTAAACAGTGCTCACAAGCAGAAACAGTTGCAGTGGGTCCAAATATACATGAAGACTAATTTTCAAACAGTCTTGTTTACTGATGAGTGCCAAGCAACCCTGGATGGTCAAGATGAATAGAGTAGTGGATGGTTGGTGGATGCCACCATGTCCCAACAAGGCTGCGACGTCAGCAAGGAGGTGGAGGACTCATGTTTTGGGCTGGAATCATTGGAAAACAGCTGGCAGGCCCCTTTAAGATTCCTGAAGGTGTGAAAATGACCTCTGCAACATATATAGAGTTTCCAACTGAGAACTTTCTTCCATGGTACAAAAAGCAAAAACGTGCCTTTAGGAGCAAAATCATCCTCATGCATGTCAATGCACCATCTCATGCTACAAAGAATACCTCTGTGCCATTGGCTTCTATGGGCATAAAAGGAGATAAACTCATGGTGTGGCCACCATCTTCCCATGACCTCAACTCTATAGAGAACCTTAGGAGTATAATCAAGCAAAAGATCTATGAGGGTGGGAGGCAGTTAACATCAAAACAACAGCTCTGGGAGGCTATTCTGACATCATCCAAAGAAATACAAGCAGAAACTCTCCAGAAACTCACAATATCAATGGATGCTAGAATTGTGAAGGTGATGTCAAAGTAGGGTTCCTATGTTAACATGTAACTTGGCCTGTTAGGATGTTTTGGAGTTTAATAGTTTTTTATTTCAGTGAATGTGACCTGTTAATGCTGCAAATTCAACAAATGAGCATTTTCAGTTCTTTCAAACATATCAACTGTTTACAAACTCTACTGTGCGTAATAATTTGGAACAATGCTTTTAGAATTTTTTTAATTTTGAAAATTATACTGTTATCATAGGGAGATTTATTCAATAAAATTTGATGTATACTCTAACGGGTGATGACTTTTATTACACTGACTGTCATTTGCACCAACCATTTAGAAAAATCAGAGAAAAATAACATTTCCATAATAATTTGGACACAGTGTAAAGAGCCCGTGACATCCAGACCAAACCTGTGAGTGAGGACAGTGAGAGAGAGACAAGCAGGGCCTGAAAGGTATTTGAGGGAAGCAACGCAGAGGAACCGTCTGAGCTGCAGTAGAACTTGGGTCCCCGGGTAGACTGTAAGAGCTAAGACTGAGAACTGTGAACTGTAACTTGTTTGCTAAGATTCTGAACAGTAAAGAACCCGGTAAGCTCAATAGTGCCTGAGACTGTTTATTAATGAACTGCAGCAGAGACCTCCACCTGTGGAGCCGCCTTGCTGGTCCTCCGTGCTAGCTGGAAAACCTACAGTAGAGACACCAGTGCAGCATCCAGAGTATGCAGCCCTCACTACACCTGCCCCGGGGACACCCAGCCCTATCCGTGGAGGACTTACCATCAATGCTGCCCCCATCACCATCCCCGGCAGGAATACGGCAGCGGTGGACACTCTGACCACATGCTATGGGTGGCGTCACAACAACTTCCCCTGTACATATTCCCCTTTTCAACTGATGCCAAGGCCACAGGACCGGGTCACAACCCCCGCGACTCCCCAGCAACAGTAGCAGTGATCTGGTTCCTGAGTACCCCACGGCCTGGGGGCGCCTAACAAGCTCCACGCATCCATATAACCTCACTCCCTTCATATGTCTGCCTCCTTATAGCCCCATCTCTCCACATAGCCATGCCACCTTCATAAGTCTGCTTCCTTTATAGCTCCACCCCCTTTACGGATATATGTGTGAATGTATAGCTTCCCCCCCTCGACATGGCCTGTTTAAGTGTTGGAACTGCCAAAAATCTGTTCATCTTTGCACCAGAAGGAAAAACCAAGAATGTTGTTCATTAAAGGGCTCTTGAATGAGTTAAAAATAAAATACTAAACATTATTGGGTAATCATTTAGATCATTTGTTTTGCAAATCTATAGTGTTGAATATATGATGTGAAATGCTTTTATGTGCAAAATACTCCTTCTATAATGTTATAACTAAGCACAGTTAAGGCCCTGTCTCACATAACGATCACTCCAGTGATCCCGACAGTGATAAGGACCTGCCGGGATCACAGGAGCGTCGTTACTTGATCGCTGGGGAGCTGTCAAACAGGCAGATCTCCCCAGCGATCAGGGCCATGGGAGCCTGTAAGCAGGGAGAACGCTGGTAAATATGATAAACAGTGGGTATCCAGGCAGCGCGTGCTGCCTAGATACCCATTGTTTACCATAGTTACCAGCCAGTGAGGTCACTGATCGCTGGTTTCTCGCTGTCACACTCAGCGATGCGTACTGACCAGCGGGAAACCAACTATCAAAAAATGATCTGCAGCACTTTGCAGTGATCAACGACCTCACAGCAGGGGCCTGATCGCTGCTAAGTGTCACACATAACAACATCGCTGGAGAGATCGTTGTAATATTACAGTTACAACGATCTCTCTAACGATATCATTATGTGAGACAGGAACTTTAGTTACTATGCCCGGGCAACGCCAGGCTCTACAGCTACTTTCTATCTATCTATCTATCTATCTATCTATACTATCTATCTATTAGATAAATCTTCCTTTTTCTGTGCCAAGGCTGGTGTAAAATCTTTATTGAGTAATGATAGATTATTTATTTATTATTTATTTATTTATTTATTATTTCATTACTGAGATAGATGGCAGTTACAGCTGATATGATTTATGTACACCACAGAGGGAGGAGCTCTATATCCAGCTCCTCCCTCACCTCTTTCCTTTACATAGAATAGTAATCACTGCCATCTCCTATCTCAGTAATGGGAAAGTCTTCACTGTGTACAGATTTTACCTCAGAATTGAGAATTTTGAAAATGATTGATCAATTCTGGGAGAGAAAGGAGCAAATTTGTCTTATAAGATATACTGTAATACAAAGTTGCTTATTCTCATGTGTATGATTGATTTCTGAAATAAAAAATTAAAACAATGGTTACTCTTTTACTGGCAATGTTTAGGTACACAATATAATAAAATAGAGCACCTAGAACACGTGATGGCTACTAAGGTTCTGATTAGCCACTGACTGACAATAGAAATTGGCTTGTCAGCAGCATGTTTACTGATATTGGTAGACCTGTCATTCATATTGGCTGTACATGCCATCTTGCAAAAGAGGATGCACTACCCCCACTACTCCACTACTGCCAACAGGATGGTGGTGTCTAACAGTGATGCCCAAAGCAGTAGAGAGGGCAGGTGAGTTTACCACATGATCATTTTGGATATGCTCTTGCCCAGTTATCTAGCTGTCACAATTTAGCCCATGTTTAAGCTACTCCAATACTTAACAATTCATCTACTCCCTACAGTATAACTACATAGAAGAACCTGATCACTCAGTTGCCAGTTGTATATCCCATTGCATTGACATTTGGTTTTAATGTTATGGCTAATCGACGTGTGGTATTATGTATGTTACTATTGCTAATAATGATAAAAATCATCCTTTTTACCACATAGTTCCTATTTTCTTCATTTGATGACCCTTTGGATTGTACCATACATTATCTCATACATATGGATTTACCTGGCCCAAATTAATTTCCTACAGCAAGGTCAAATTCCTTGAAGCATGACTTACTTGGGGATTGCATGCTGTCAGAATCATGTGTCCTTTTTGCAAGTCAGCTTGATGGTCCTTCTGGAATAAAAAATACAGGCAGCAATAAAGGATGGTTGAGTCTACCAGTGTAAATAAGTATACCTCTGCACAGCTATATACAGCAGTATCATTGTGGAGCATGGAGCATGCATGTTGTCTCTTTTAGTTGGGTGGTAAAAAACATGCATTTACTTTCAGGGGAAGCAGACACATTTAAACCCCTGCTGAGCCGTGGGCAGAGAAAGATGAGCTGTCTAGAAAGCATTTTCTCTCTTTTTAATACTTAAAAAAAAAATCCTTGGACCGCGTTGTGCATTGCAATGCAAGGATTCAGTAGTGTAAGAGCACATCAGGGCATTGAGGGAAAGCTTAATGTGTTCTCATTAGCGAACAATGGGGGCGGGGTGGAAACAGAGCAGCGAAGGAGGAGGTGAAGGGAGAAGGAGGGGGAGTACTTCTGTGGGTATGGCGGAGAGATGGACCACTCTGGGAAGCATTACAATTTTGTGCCTTCTCACTTCTATTCCCTGAGTCCCTCGGCTTTACATGGTTCTTTCACAGGCAGTTCAGAAAAATACCTCCCAAGTCTCATGTAAAGAGAGTTGTGTCGTACATAGCTGCTTACGGTTTAACAATTTCCTGACTTGTGCCTTTTCATTATCAAAGCTCAACGTATTCAGTTCTAGAATCAATATACTACCATAAATTCTCTTGGGATTTATGACCGGAAATCATACAACATAATATATGTTCGTATCAATGAAACAGATTTTTTTAAGTAGCACAAATCAGTTAAAGGGAACCTGTCACCAGGTTTTTGCCATCCCATCTGAGAGCAGCCTAATGTAGAAATAGAGACCCTGATTCCAGCGATGTGCCATTCACTGAGTTGCTTGCTGTCATTTTGATAAAATTAGTGTTTTCTCTGTTGCAGATTTAGCAGTCAGTGAATATGCCAGACTACCTGGCAGCAGGCCATGTAGACTGCTAATGATAATCTCCAGATGATTAAACAGTGATTTTATCAAAACTACACAGAGCAGCCCAGTAAGTGACACATCACTGGAATCAGAATCTCGTGTCCTATATTATGCTATTCTCAGATTAGGATGCAAAAACCTGGTAGCAGGTTCCCTTTAATGGCTATTACTGCATGTTTGGTTAGACTGCACATTTGGGTTTACAAAGCAGACCATTCCATAACTTAAGAGACAATAATATTAATAGGACATGACGGATAACACTGGTCAACAGCATTTTTGGTGCCAAAGATATTTCATTGAATTTAGGGTAACTTTGGGGTGCTGATTCTGAATATGTCATCAGTTTTGCCAGATTGGCTCAAGTTTTTGAGATTTTTCGTAAAATGTGTTAAAAAAAAGACGTTTTTTGCTACTTTTTTAACGAAGTCTGTTATGTTTCTTCTATGTTTTGTCAGTGTATATTCACCACAAATGTAACAGAATGAGTCTGGATCGTTAAGACAACTTCTTCTTGATGAGTTCATGCTTTTCACTGGACAACAGACAACAAACATAAAGTTAGTGCAAAAATCAAGCTATGAACAAACTTTTAGAACACTAATTAACACAAAACTATATTGAGAACTGCTCAGTTCAAGTACTAATCCAAAGAAATTAATGAGATGATGCGTCGCATTTACCAACAAGTGCTATAAATAAGATACCAAAAATCTCAAAAACTTGAGCCAATCTGGCAAAACTGATAGCATATTCAGAATCAGCACCCCAAAAATACCCCAAATTCATTAAAATATTTTGGGCACCAGAAAAAAAAATTTTTTTTGTTGACCTGTGTAATGTGTTGAGGACTGGTGGTGACCAATACAGAGCTCAGTCTATTTTGCCAATCAAAGTCCAATCTCATAGATCCATGGCGCCTTCATTATAGAACTGCCATTGATATTTTCACTATGGATAAACTAATATTTATTTAGTTATCTTTATTCTAAAGTTACAAGTGATAACCAACTGCATCACCTTCCATGCCAAACAAGCTGTCATGTCACTACAATTTGTATCTGTTGTCGATAATGGGGTTATAGAATTTTTGCTGCCACGATGAGAAATATTATAGGTGTCACAATTACACTTGAAATAGAACACTCTGTAATTACTCAATCTAGTATATATGTTTCACTTTATGTATTGAAATTACTGAAATAAATTAAAGGGATTATCTGGGATTTTTAGAAAAAAAGTGCCCAACACTAACAGTCAGGTAGCTGCCACCTACCTGCCTGTTGTGCCTGGGGCCAGTCCTCACTGTTCATCCCCTGCACAGAGTGATCACAGACCTCTCTTTTCAGGGACAGCATGGCGGGGTAAACTGACCACAGCAGAAGTGTAGAGGCAGCTTTTCTGCTCTGCTCTGTGGAAAGGACCGAACAGCCGGTCTCCTGCTTATTGACGGCCTGCTCCCCGCTACCTGATTAGAGGAGCCATCTGTCAATCAGAGTGACATCGTATCTGATAATCATGGACACAGGGGAGTAGTCGCCCCCTCTGTTGACGTGATGTCAGCAGAAGTGGAAAAATCACTGACAAGAGTGGTGTCAGACTGCTCTGTGTAGGCAGTGAATGGCGCTGAGCACAACAGGCAGGTAAGTGCCAGCTACCTGCCTGTTAGTGCTTAGGCACAATTTTTTTGCAGGAAATATGATGAGGCAGCAGATGCCATCTTGGATAAGGGCAACCAGACACAGAAGGCAATTTGGAAAAGATGGAATCCTGACAATTGGGTGGAAATGAGGCCTATTTATTACCTTTTTCCTGGCCATGCTGGCATTTTACTCATATCCTTGCAGCATTTAATTTGCAAAGACAACTCCAAATTATGTGAATTAGGTCATATTAATAAAACCATGACCAAAAGTTGTGGTTGGGCTGTTGTTTTCTGGGTGGTGCTTAATACCATAGTGTTTTTTTCTATGAGGCTATATATGCTCTTTCTATATTACACTAATTTTGATGATGTAAAGTAATCTTGCTTTAAAGCTTGTACAGAAACTATTAGGGATATGACAAATTAATCATGATTCCTTACAGTCTTTTAACATTTATATTTCTGTACTTACAGATCTATACGGAATCCATAAGCTACCTGTTAAGTTTTTATTTTCACAGTATGGAATACTTCAGCATGATTACACAGAATACTAGAACCTCAGTTCTTCACCATCAACATACACGTTTTGGAGTTGTTGTATTTAAATGTCACTTAATGTATATGGAATGAATCTGATGCGCTATTGTAAGGATTCAATGATTCAATTCTGCGATTCTGACCAAACTTAGTCTCTGGTAATTCTATTTACTTGGATGCCATGTCAGCTGGACCCTTGGACTGTCTAACCCATCTCTCTCTCTCTCTCTCTTTATTGCCTTCCTCCTGGATTTAAATCCTGTTACATTTGACTTTGTTCTTGTCCTTATCTCTGTTGCTCTGTCCCAGCTCATTTACAATTGTTTCTCAAGACAGACCACTGACCAGCAGCTGCTCCATAAATGCAACCTGGGAGACTCTACTGCAAAGGGCATATTGCTTCTTGGACCTTTGGCTCAGATGGGCTAAGTCCATAATCCTTTCATCCTGAGTGATTTTCCATTTTTCGTTTTTGTTTTTTCCTCCTCTTCTCCCAAGAGCTATAATTTTTTCATTTTTCCATGGATATAGCCAAATAAGTTCTTGTTTTTTATAGCACAAGTTGTTCTTTTGAATGACATCAATCATTTTACCATGTACTGAACTGAAAAACAGAAGCAAAATTAAAAGTGCGGTGAAATTGCAAACAAAATAGCAATTTAAGGGTGCTTTCACACTGGCGTTTTTTTTCGCGGCCGCAACTGCCGAAACCACACTTGCCGCATCTGCAGCACACTTACCACAAGCTCCATAGACAATGTATGGGGCTTGCCGCAACTGTGCAGCAAGTGCAGCCGTTAGGCAGAAAATGCGGCAGATGCGTTTTTTTGACCGGATCTGCCGCATTTCTTTCAAAACTGCCAGTGTGAAAGGGGCCTAACAATTGTTTTTTGAGTTTTTTATTTACAATGTTCACTATATGGTGAAACTGACCAGCCAGTATGATTCCCCTGGTCATTACAAGTTTGTAGATACCAAACATGAATACGTCTGCTTTTATTTAAGTGGTGAAAAAAATTTCCGATATCTGTATTAAAAAAAAAGAACTGCGCTTTTTGTACCGGCCCGTGGTTTTCTCATTTTTCAGGATCTGGGGCTGTGTGATGGCTTATTTTTGGCGTCTTTAGCTGAAATTTTTAATTATATCATTTATAGAATGATGCAATGTTTTGATCGCCTTTTATTGGATTTTATTGCAATGTTGCGGCAACCAAAGAAAACTTAATTATGTCGTTCTGACTTTCTTTCCATTACACAGTTCATTGTTCATATCAATTTATTTTATATTTTTATAGATCGGGCATTTCTGAACACAACGATACCAAATATGTGCATTTTTTAATAGTTTTATTTTCAATGGTTCAAAAGACTGGTGAGTTGAACTTTTATGGGTCTTTTTATTTTTTTTTTAGACCCCTTAGGCCACCTGAAGCCTGCAGTGTCCAATCGCTTTTGCTGTTTAAAGGAATGCTTCAGCATCCGTCTAAAGAGCAGAAATTGTGTTGATCTGTAAACGCCAGTACTTAGCAGACGTTCATTGGTACTAAATGATTACAGTGAGAGGGGTCGTCTTTTGATCCCTCCCTTTTATTAAAACCTATTGGTGCCCCATGATTGTGTCACTGTGTTGCCGATGGCAGCTCTGTCAGCATGTGTTAGATCATGCTATCAAAATTTGGCAGCTTGATCTAACGGGTTAACAGGCACGGATGAATCTCTCATCCGTCTGCAAAGGTTTGCTGCACATATTGGCTCATCAGATCAGCCGATATGTGTGGGGAATGATGCAAGCTCAAAGGGAGGGAAATGGTCATGAACGGGTTAAATGCAGATTTTGGTGTTTTCCCGATATACAGTGCCTAGTACCAAACACACTTTATCTAAGGTCTAAGGGCCGCTTTACCCACACCAACTTCTGTGTCCAATTTCTGAACAGATCTCTCCTTGCAGTGAAATCATGGACACATTGTTACATTTGTACACAGTCACAAAATGGAACAATGTGTCCATGATTTCACTGCAACCAGAGATCTGTTCAGAAGTTGGACACAGAAGTTGGTGTGTGTAAAGCAGCCCTAAGGGAGGTAATCCGACAAAACAATACTAAGGTAATTGGCACTGAAAGGTAAAGTATTGAACATTTGTCCATGTGGTCTGAACTAATTTTCTAAAAAAAAAAGTTAACATTGATTATAATAGGAAAGTATCAGAGCACATATGAGGCTGTGAAACCACAGACTGGAATCCATGTTAATCCCTATGAACAGCCAAATGGGACTAAAATGGACCCATGAATATTAGAAGTGCCAAACGGATCAATGGAAAAATACTTTGTTTAACTCACACTGACAATATTGTAAAAAGTCACGTATGCATGGGCTCTAGTGATGGGTGGATCGATTTGAAGGAATTTAGCCAGGCGGGTGTTCTCTGACCAAAGGAAAGTAGGGCATGCAGCTCTTACTTTCTGGGGTCCCTGACACCGCATTTGATTACTCGGGCTGGCACAATGTTATTGGCGCACAGATGATGCAGTGCAAGCTCGACTAATTAAATTATGTGCTAGGGATCTCAGTGGGCAAGAGATTTATCAGACTCCCCTCTAGTGGCCAGAGTATACTGACCTGAGACGATGGATCAAAGATTCATAACATGATCTACCCATCTGTAATGACCACCTCTCAACTGACAGGATATATGCCCAAGATTAACCCTTGAAATTAAATATGCAAAGGTAACATATTGCAGATACAGGTACATAATCATACCAGCCAGAACAGCACAAATAAATGTTACGCCCCTGCTTATATGCTCTATTTCTAATTATATTGTAATCATGAGGAAAGAACACCCCACCCCACTATTCACCTTCCTTGCCTTTTAGGGGAAGATTGACAAACTGCTATGTATGCACATGTATAGCAATTTTTCCACAACTGAAGTGGCATAAAGGATACTTAAAGACATATGGAAGGTGCATTGTTATGAGCAATTGGGGAAAAATGGGCCCATTGCTCTTATACATGAATTCTCTTCTATCTAATATAACCTAGAATTACATTTCAAGTTATGCAAACAACACACAATACATTTCTGAAATACACTGGTATTATGTATTGTTAAATAATACATAATATAACAATAAATGATAAACATTAGGAATAAGCTTATACCATGTTAAAAGGGTGCTTTCCTTTTTAAGGGAATCTGACAGTTGATTCATGCTGTCCATCACTGAGCAACATGTAATATACTTAGAGGGTACCGTTACACGTCGCAATATCGCAATGCAACATCGACAAAAAGTCACGTGGTGTGGTCATTGCATTTGATATCGTTGGTGCGTTGTGTGGTGTAACAGGGTAATGCGACAGGAAAAAATCGCAGCTTCGATGTTGCAAGAAGATTGTGCAAGCCCTTCAACCATACAATGCTGCATATGCGATGTGGCCTGATCGTGCTATGTGACGGCGCAACTACGATCTTGTTTGCAACTTCCCCTATTCACTACAATGTTAATGATCGGTCCCTGGGTTGCTCATATCCAGCGCACAAAAGTTGCGGACAACAGCCTAGTTGCGTTGCCTACCAATATCTCCCTGTGTGACATCTCTTATGCGATCTTGGACAAGTGCCAAAAACTTGCGCGCTCCCGTGAAATTGTATGTGATATCGGAACAATATTGCGACATGTAATGGTACCCAGACTGACACTGGCTGTATGATTTCAGTTGTGCATGTTTGTCTTTGAAACACTGGGGAAAGAACTACACAGGAGATCAGTCGAAAAGGCAAGTCACCGACAGCGTCTGCGCATCCATCACTAATCGACAGGTCTCTCCTTATCCATGTACACAGAGAGATGCCTGTCACTCAAAGGGAGGGGGTGGAGAGATGCCGCCGCACAAACACTTGTATTATTATCATCTTATGGCACTCAGACTCCTGTGGCTTTTAAAATATGTTCATCTTTGAAACGTCTCATAGCTAGTGTCTCATACATGCTACCATGTTTCCTTTAATGCCAATAAACGAGTTACAATAATTTTCTATGTGGACTGATTGATGGACGTTAGAGGTTCCGCAAGGAACTTTGAAAAAATACAGATACCGTACATTTAAAAAATCAACAGAAAATCCTTTAATGAATTCAGTAGGTTTTTTTTATCCGCAAAATTGCTCCTGAGGGCATAATATATATTACGAGACACTAGATATGAGCGTGCACTGTTTTCATTACACCTTTCATTGTTTTTCATCATGTTGTCCTCATTGGTCATAAAAAAGCCATATGGACCTAATAGAAAAAATGTAACCAGTCTAAAATATGATTATTTATGTGCATGTCTATCTAAAGCTAGAATTTCAATTCTCAACACTTTTGAACTTCATACTCATTCAATATAGATAATTTATTGTCAATATAGTAGGATTAGTAAGATTGTTAATATGAAGATGTTTCATTACAGCCACTAACTGTATTACAGAATATAAGAGTTTGGACCAGAATTTTGATTCACATTAAATTCATTTTTTGCAAATTTATTTTCTGGAAATCAAAGTAATCTTTTTATGCATCGATAGCTCTATAAGAGTCATAGTATAATAAATGTAAGAAAATTAACTCACCTAGCTCCAGACCTACACCTGTTCAGCCATACAGCTCCTCTCTATTCATCAGTCTACTGCCACATCCTGATATATTTAGCCTGTTCAAGCTGACTAGACCACAAAATGTGCTCACGTAACCCCACGACTTCATAACATGGCAATGTACTTTGTGATGTAGAAGGGTGCCACCAAGACAATATAAGGCCTCATTACCATGAAGGAGACGAAGATGCCTGGAAATAGGTAGGACAGTATACAGGGGATAAGTTGTGAGCCAGGGGGAGTATAGCATTTTCTTTATCCATTAGAATATAACTATGATAATAGCTAGCTGCCATTTTGCTGGGTTCTCACAAAGTAAGTCAGCCAATGTTTGAATCACCAATTTGATTTGCTTACAATCAATTCACTCATCTCTATGAGGGTATTGTTGAAATTTGTCACTACCAAGCACTTCTCCTGTTCTGTCTGTAGTATAGAAATGACCTGATGAAGGTCTTCTAATCGAGTAGACCGAAATGTTATGTATTTTGTTTGATAGCACAATAAAAGAATTATGGCCAGGGTCACACATACCATCCGTTTTTGGCTTAAATCTGCTTTTGGGATCATTTTTCTCACTTTTTTCCAAAGTGGAAAAACGCATATGCGTTAACGCATGTGTGCGTGCATTTTTGAAAAACACTTGCGTTTTTGTGCAGCATCCAAAAAGAAGCTGCTAGCAGTGCTCTTGGGTGCATTAAAAATACACATGCATTTTTTTAACATGTTGCCCTATGGGAAACGCATGCGTTAACGCATGGTACATATAGGCACCATGTGTTAACGAATGCGTTTTTGTATGCATTTTTTGGGAAAAAAATTACTAAGTCCAACAAATTCCAAAAAACGTCCAGGACCTCAGGGGACACTAATGGCACCTTAAAGGGATCCGTTTTTCTAAGGACTTAAAAAAGCGAATTGGCATGTGTGACCTTGGCCTGTCACAAGTTTAAGGAGTCCTGGTTGTGACACTAGTCACTAATGAGAAGTTTTGAGGCAGCATACTTAAGTGTTTCGGGGTCAGGTACCTGGAGAGAATATCAAGGATTAAGGAGATAAACAACATTGTAGTCAGTTCATGGGCTGGAGTCAGAACATCTGGAGGGTAGCATATAAGAGCAAAGATGCTAAACAAACAGATAGTAAGAAAGAGATCAGTCAGAAATAGATCAATCAAATAGAGCACAGGAATACACACCAACAAGCACCATTGAACAGAATGTTATGACTGGCAAAGTTCTTGCTAAGTAGCTGGGCAATCATTGGGAAGACCTGAATAACACAGCACCAAACGGAATCAGATGGAACAACTGAGCTTTCACTCAACAAACTGGCAACTCAGCATGCCCTGATTCCATAGAAACAAGAAATAGTCACTCATTGCACCCTAGAGGCACAGAGAGGAGAAATTATGCCACGGGGCTCCATCTTGTTTGATGAATTTCAGAGTGGTATTCTACTTTTGCACACAGTGAGATGGATTGATGT
Source organism: Allobates femoralis (assembly GCA_033576535.1). Taxonomy (NCBI): domain Eukaryota; kingdom Metazoa; phylum Chordata; class Amphibia; order Anura; family Aromobatidae; genus Allobates; species Allobates femoralis. The sequence continues at coordinate 231,113,412 of JARQOC010000003.1, forward strand.
GTGTTTTATACAGAATATTCAACTATCAGAGTAAATGAACCCTTTATCAACATGGCAAATTTCAGTTTTTGCACTTTCTTTTTTCCTCCCATTCTTACAACAGCCATAACTTGTTTTTTCTTTTTTCCTTCCACCCATTGTGAGGTATACTGGCAATACTGTACATGGCTGGTATACAACGCACAGGCGGAGTTCTGTTGCAATATAAATGTGAATGGTTTCACTGTGACTTGCAGCATTGCACAAATGGGTTAAAAGCATGAGTTTCTGTGTGTCTGATTGAACACACATCTCCAACTGTGGTTGTGATGTAATCAAGGCCCTTCATACTTCCTAGAACCAGATGGAAGACAAGCAGTCTGAGAGTGGAGCTGGCAGGGTTCCTGTAAATCCAGGTGGTAATTGAGTCCTGGTGGATCTGGACTCACGACAGGTACCAACACAGAGCAAGTCCAATACCTGAAGGGTGATCCCTCTGTGCCAACTCCTAGAACACAAGACTGAATCCTGCTAAGCTGCAAGAGCAGGTAAACTCTGAGTGGAAGTTTGTGTGCTGACTGAGGTCAGGTTATAATTGTGTGCAGGCATAACTGCTGAAGTCAAGGACTATATGCTATGTACACTTCCATAGGTGAACTGTGGTCTCTGTTATTGGCTGCACAGCAGCGATTTATGACATTTAATAAACCAATCGACCATGCTTTATAAGAACTGTTGCTGTGTTTCCTGAGTATTGCGCAGTAAAGGTACCGTCACATTAGGCGATGTTGCGTGCAACATCGCCGAAAAGTCCCGGGTTCAGCAATTTTGCATGCAGCGACATCGCAAGTGCGTTGTAACAGCAAAATGCAACTGCGATAAATCGCTGGATCGCAGTTGACAGGTTTACCAACATGTTGGTAAACCTGGCAATGCTGATCCAGCGATCTGCTAACATCACCCCGTGATACACAGCGATAACAATGTTGTAAGCGATGTCGCCTGTTTACAACATTGATGCGTATTGCTCGCTGAGTTGTGCACAACGATAGCTGCTGCAACATTGCGGCTGCGTCGCTTCCAACATCTCTCCGTGTGACACCTAAAGAAGCAATGTCGGAAGCGAGCGTGCACCCGCGGAATCGCTGCAGACATCGCTTCAAAGTTGTACCTTGTGACGGTACCTTAAGCGAGTGTCCCCCAGCACATTCAATAGTGCTATCTCACACCACATAGACAGATAGGGGCTTGTTTTTCACAGGATGCCTTGTATTTTTAAATGTCACCATTAATTTTACTACATAGTGTTCTGGAAGCAGGGGAAAAAAATTCAAATGTGCGGAAATTGCAAAAAAGAAATGCATTTCTGTCATGGTTTTTTCTTAATTGTTTTACAGAATACATTGCTTGGTAAAAATGACCTTGCATCATTATTGTCTGGGTTAGCATGATTACAGTGATATCTAACCTTATCTACTTTTTATATTATTTCAGCAATGGAAAAATGTATGAAATTTGTAGAAAATGAAATGTTTTGATTTTGTCACTATTTTTCGAGACTGGTACTTTTCATTTTTCAGTTGATGGAGATGTATAAGAGCTTTTTTTTAAGTGCTAACAGACACTTTTATTGATATAATTTTGGGATAGATATGACATTTTGATCATATTTTTATCTTTTTTTTGCAGTGTTGCGAGACAACAAAAAAAAAACTAAATTTGTTGCATTTATAACTTTTTTCTTTTTACTGTGTGTATTGAACAAGCTAATTAAAGGGGAACTCCAGTGAGAGAAAACATTTTAGTACATTTCCTGCCCTCCTACATAATGAAGCAGAGCTGTACACTGCAGATTTAGGATTTATAGATCTCTAATAAATCAATAAAATCATACCTGCTCCTCTGTTTTAGCCCCTACCTCAGGGAATCCAGATTTATGCCTTTCAGCTTCAATTAGAAGCAAAAAGCAGGAGGTGTGTCAGAGGTGTGGATGCTGTGAGCTCAAAGATCAGCCTACATTCACACCTCCTCATAATTCTGTATGGGCTGGGGGCATGGCATGGATCATGACCGCCGGACCCATGTTCACACACATACAATCCAGCCCCTGATATACCATTCTATGTGACAGGGGGTCCAGGCTTCAAATAGCAATCATGTCGCCAAGCAGATACAAATACACGCTGTGATCCTCTGCTGTGTGATGATGCATAATGTGTAGTGGTAATGTGAGGATAAAAGCATAGGCAAATCATTAGATTGATCGATTCAGCTCTGCATGGTCTCCCCTCCCCCATAGGAACATGGTAGATTCCTGTCCCTGCAACTTTCAATGGATCATCATAATCATCATCACCCCTCAGTGACAGGCACAACAAAGGCATCCAAAGTCTGTAGCATCTGTTAGACATAGTATAAACCCCAAAGTTTCATTATTCCTTTATCTGTTCCTTATACTGTGCACCAAACATATATGGGCTTAAAAATACCTTTCCATTATGTATCTCTCACATATCTGTGTATTTATCTATCATCTATAAATCAGTCTATCATATATGCTATGTATTCATCCATCCACCCATAAATCTATTTATCTATTGTTAGGTAGCGCCCCTGGGGAACCTGCTTGACAGCAGAATAACACCACTACAAGGGTTAACAGTGCATAAAGTGTCTAACGCTTTATTAATAACGGCATAAACCAGGAACAAAAGACACTCACATAACATAGTATTTACATCTCCCATAACATAACATTCACATCTGTACATTACAGGACATGCCATCACATTATTTACACTATATTTACAGTTCACATATATCTTATGCTCTGGAGCACTAACTACTGCTCCTTTGGCACTCCCAGCTACCTAGCCTTATCTACCCTTCACATTCACATATAATACATTTGCATCATCAGAACCTCAAGGCGTCCCCTACCGACCCTTGCAGACCTCAGTCTGTTTCTAATGGTGGTTCCAGCCGCCTGGCCCTTTGACAGGGATCATTCCCCATCATATTCACACTTGCATACATCATATAATACTTTTGCATACACCATTATGATTCATACATTTATCACCGGGACCATATCACGACCTAGTAGTCACTACCAATGGCGGTTACGGCCAGCTGGCCTTCATTCACATGAGACACCATACATGGCATTTTTACATAGACCATTATGCTTACACATGAACGCTCACACATAGTCAATGGGACCATATCACGACCTAGCAGTCAGTCCCAATCTATCTATCTATCTATCTATCTATCTATCTATCTATCTATCTATCTCTGTATTCTTTCTATCTATCTATTTTATTTATATCTACGGTATCTATTTGAGTAAAGGGGCCGTCCCACACTACGATTTTGTTAGCGATCTAACCTACGATCTCAGGGGTGGGCATTCCTGCACAACATCGTTAGTGAGGTGTCACATGTATAGATAAAGTTCAGGATGCAGCAACGATGTTACGTGCAGGGACCTTTCGCACAACCCAGCGAACGATGCTTGTCAATGCTGTGAATAGACGAAATCGTTAAGGAGATCATTATCGCGGTGTCACACTGAACGATGGAAGCAGATTGCATGATCGACATTGTCTGATATGGGGTTCGGATCTCATATCTGCGATGAACGATCAGACCACTTATCTCTTGTAAGATCGACCTGTCACACGCAACAACGTCGTTTGAATGATGGAAAACCCGTGGCGTTTCAATGAAATCGTTAAATATATCGTAGCGTGTGACGGCCCCTTAATATCTATCCATCTATCTAAAACTGGTGCTACCGTAGCAGGGACGCTGGGTCAAATACCAAGAAAAAAATCTCTCTGCTGCACACAGCTACTACCATTATTGTACACATTCTACCAAGCAATAAATGAGGAAATCATTTTAAAAACTTACGTTTTTTTTCAAAAACTCATTATTCTTAATTTTTTATTTTCTGGGGTTCTTGGTACACACATTGGCCAATGTCTGCTTGCTCATCAACAATGTCACGGTGCCCCCAGGTCTGATGAGTCCTTAGCTGACATCCCTGTCCTCCTTTTCCTCCCTGTCCCACTTATAAGTGGGTGGACACCATCTCAACCTCAGACCACCTGTGAGCGATGAGGGTGCTAAGTGTAGTCATGGAGCCAGCAACTCCACATTTTATACATAAAAGAGAAAAAAAACTGCACAGCACTCAAAGACATAATGTGAACTGGTGCTAGCAGTGATGCTGGGTCAAATACCAAGAAAAAAATCTCTCTGCAGCACTCAGCTGCTACCAATATTGTACACATGCTACCAAGCAATAAATGAGGAAAAAATTTTAAAAACGTACGTTTCTTTCAAAAAATGCATGGCATTATTAAGTCTGAAGACTACCAACAAATTTTGAAGCATAATGTAGGGCCCAGTGTGAGAAAGCTGGGTCTCCCTCAGAGGTCATGGGTCTTCCAGCAGGACAATGACCCAAAACACACTTCAAAAAGCACTAGTGGTTTGAGAAAAAGCACTGGAGACTTCTAAGGTGGCCAGCAATGAGTCCAGACCTGAATCCCATAGAACACCTGTGGAGAGATCTAAAAATGGCAGTTTGGGGAAGGCACCCTTCAAACATCAGGGACCTGGAGCAGTTTGCCAAAGAAGAATGGTCTAAAATTCCTGCAGAGCATTGTAAGAAACTCATTGATGGTTACCGGAAGCGGTTGATCGCAGTTATTTTGGCTAAAGGTTGTGCAACCAAGTATTAGGCTGAGGGTGCCAATACTTTTGTCTGGCCCATTTTTGGAGTTTTGTGTGAAATTATCAATGTTTTGCTTTTTGCTTCTTTCTCTTTTCTGTTTTTTCATTGAAGACAAATTAAATGAAGATAATAATACCAAAGAATTTGTGATTGCAAGCATTTTCAGGAAGAAACTGAGTATTATCTGACAAAATTGCAGGGGTGTCAATACTTTTGGCCACAACTGTATGTACCATCCTACAAAATATCTATCTATCTATCTATCTATCTATCTATCTATCTATCTATCTTCTATCTATCTATCTATCTATCTATCTATCATCCTATTTCTATCTATCTATAGCAGGCGTCAAACGCTACGATATATGTAAGATGTCGTTGGAAAGTGCCTGATTTAGCATCGCTCCTCCGACATCATTGCGTGTGACAGCATGATGTGACTACCAATAAGTGGTCAGATCGTTCTATACAGATATGAGAACCGGACCCCATATCAGACGATGTCGATCATCCAATCTGCTGTATTGTTCTGTGTGACACCGCCATAACCGATCTCCTGACCGATTTCTCCTATTCACAACATTGACAAGCATCAATCACTGGTTGTGTGAGCGATCTCTGCACGTAACATCGCTGCTGCGTCCTGAACGATATCTATACGTGTGACATCTCACTAAGGCGGCCGTCACACGGTGCAATATCTTGAATGATATCGTTTAAGCGATCTGCTTTTTGATCGCTTAAGCGATATCGTTTGTGCATCGCTGTGTGCGATCAAGCGATTTTACAATGTAAAATCGCTTGATCGTGACATCGCAGATATGAGAGCCGGAGCTCATATCTAGCGATGAACGATTTAACAATCTGCTTCATCGTGGTGTGTGACACCATGATGAACTATCTCCCAGCGGCAGAGCCTATGCTGGGAGATGGTATCTATGGTAAACGTCGGGTTACTAAGCGCCGCGCGGCGCCTAGTAACCCGGTGTGTACCATAGTTACCAGCGATCTAACTGGCCCACATCGCTGGTGAGTCTGTCTGTGTGACAGCTCATCAGCGATGTGAACGATATTGTAAGTGCTGCAGTCCGTTTTTTACATATATGGTCGGTATTTTGGTAGCTGATCCCTACCTAGGGCTGATAAGCACCAAAGCTTTGCTTTTTTGAAAACGCTGCTCTATTTTTTCATTTCGCTGGAGGAAGGTCATGTACTGACCGAAACGTCACCATTATTTCACCTGAAGGCCAATAAAGGCATAAAAAGAATTGGATGAGTGCTGCAGTCTGTTTTTTACATATCTATCTATCTATCTATGTATCTATCTATCTATCTATCTATCTATCTATCTATGGGGTTTGTCTGAATCCCATTTTAGACAAACTAAGGGCTGGATTGTATGTGTGGGATCATGGAGCCGACAGTCATGCCCTCTGCCATGCCCCCACCCCATACAGAAATTTTAGGGGACGTGAATGTAGGTTGATCTTGCAGTCACAGTATCCACACCCCTGACACACCTCCTCTTCTTTGCTTCTATGTTAGGTCCCCTGGCACTGCTCCCCTGCTCACCTCTCCTGGGTCTGCATCCTCTCCTCCTCTACCGATCGGGCATCCGGAGTCCAGGTGTGTCTCGGAGCCATCGCCGGGTTCCCTTCCTGTCTGCTGACCACCAGGCTCACACATCAGCACAGTCATGAATCTAATCAGCGGAGCACTAGGCGCGGCCGCGCTCCTTCCCTGTCAATCTAAGGACCGGCTCGGCTCAACCTGACATTCCCCTAGACCAATAGCTGTCCACTGCTGGGAGGTGCCTGATTATTGAGTTAGTTAAGCTTCTGCTTTGCTTGCTGTTGGTCAGGTCTCCTTGTGCTCTCCTCCGGTAGAACCATTCCTGCTCTCCTAGCCTTGGGCCCGGTTACCTCGAATCCTCCTTAGCTATACCGTAGTATAGGCTAACCCTACGAGCCGCCCCCCTGGTACTAGCAGCTGTTGCATTTAGACCCCCTGGGCTTGCCCCTGACAATCCCTGTAGAGGGGTTGGTTAAACTAGGACCAGCTCACCCAGGGGAGTTCAGTACCACGGCCCAGTGGGTCAACCCTAGGGTGCCTTTCCCCGGAAGTGTGACATTCTAGATGATATTGACAGGCTGAGATTTCAGTTCCCTGAGGTGGGGGCTAGAACAAAGGAGCAGGTATGATTTTAAGGATTATAAGAGATCTATAGATCCTAGAACTGCAGTGTACGGCTCTGCTTCATCATGTAGCAGGGCAGGAGCTGTACTGAAAAGTTTTCACTCACTGGAGTTCCACTTTAATGTTATAATTTAACAACTCAGACTTTTATAGATGAGGGGATACCATGTTTGTGTTTTCTTTGTTATTTTTTTAAAATCTTTATCTTTAGTGTGGAACAGGTAGGTGAATAAAATTTTTGTTGCTTCTTATTTTTTTTACTTTTTTAAAAATGTAATCTTGTATTTGTTAGTTCCCTCAGGGGACTTGAACTTTTATTTGATTGCCAATTGTATATACAGTAATTCTATATTAGTGTATACAGCAACAATAATGATCTCATTTGAAGCCCAGCACAAGTTTCAAGCGAGTAAACCCAAGGAAAAACAATATACAAAATGTTCAAAAATTCCCTGCCATGAATCTACTTACATAATCGGGAGTTGGGCACTGTAGCCCAATCCCAGACTCCTTTGCGCGACTGCGAGTGATGACGCGCAGCGTCATCACGAGCCGCAGCCGCTCTACAGTTAAAAAAAAAAAAATCCTCACCTCTCCCCGAGCCCCCGGAGTCTCCCGCCGTCTTCCGCCGTCTCCCGCTAGGCTCCCGGTGGCTCTGCAGGCTCCCGGTGCGTGCAGTGGTCTTCTATCTACTGCACTCAAGGACCTGTGGTGATGTCAGAGTCACGTGACACCAGCTTACTCCAGGCAAATCGCAGGTCACGTGACTCTGACATCACCACAGGTCCTTGAGTGCAGTACATAGAAGACCACTGCACGCACCGGGAGCCTGCACAGCCACCGGGAGCCTAGCGGGAGACGGCGGGAGACTCCGGGGGCTGGGGGAGAGGTGAGCATAATCTTTTTTTTATTTTTTTTAACCCCTGCCTTGCAGGAGCACCACCACAGACACCTCTATATTCTGCCACCACACAGATGCCTGTATACTATCCCACCACACAGACACCTGTATACTATGCCACCACACAGACGCCTGTATACTCTGCCAACACACACACGCCTCTATACTCTGCCGCCACCACACACACCTGTATACTCTGCCGCCACCACACAGACGCCTGTATACTATGCCACCACACAGACGCCTGTATACTCTGCCAACACACACACGCCTGTATACTCTGCCGCCACCACAGACACCTGTATACTCTGCCGCCACCACCACACACGCCTGTATACTCTGCCGCCACCACCACACACGCCTGTATACTCTGCCGCCACCACACACGCCCGTACACTCTGCCACCACCACACACGCCTGTACACTCTGCCACCACCACACACGCCTGTACACTCTGCCGCCACCACCACACCTGCCTGTATACTCTGCCGCCACCAGCACAGACGCCTGTATACTCTGCCGCCACCAGCACAGACGCCTGTATACTCTGCCGCCACCAGCACAGACGCCTGTATACTCTGCCGCCACCACACATGCCTGTATACTCTGCCGCCACCACACCCGCCTGTATACTCTGCCGCCACCAGCACAGACGCCTGTATACTCTGCCACCACCACAGACGCCTGTATACTCTGCCGCCACCACCACACACCCGCCTGTATACTCTGCCGCCACCAGCACAGACGCCTGTATACTCTGCCGCCACCAGCACAGACGCCTGTATACTCTGCCACCACCACACACGCCTGTACACTCTGCCACCACCACACACGCCTGTACACTCTGCCGCCACCACACACACGCCTGTACACTCTGCCGCCACCACACACGCCTCTACACTCTGCCGCCACCACCACAGACGCCTGTATACTCTGCCGCCACCAGCACAGACGCCTGTATACTCTGCCGCCACCAGCACAGACGCCTGTATACTCTGCCACCACCACACACGCCTGTACACTCTGCCACCACCACACACGCCTGTACACTCTGCCGCCACCACACACGCCTGTACACTCTGCCGCCACCACACACGCCTGTACACTCTGCCGCCACCACACACGCCTGTACACTCTGCCGCCACCACCACAGATGCCTCTATACTCTGCCGCCACCAGCACAGACGCCTGTATACTCTGCCGCCACCAGCACAGACGCCTGTATACTCTGCCGCCACCACACATGCCTCTACACTCTGCCGCCACCACACACGCCTGTACACTCTGCCACCACCACACACGCCTGTATACTCTGCCGCCACCAGCACAGACGCCTGTATACTCTGCCGCCACTACACATGCCTGTACACTCTGCCGCCACCACACACGCCTCTACACTCTGCCACCACCACACACGCCTGTATACTCTGCCACCACCACACACGCCTGTACACTCTGCCGCCACCACACACGCCTGTACACTCTGCCGCCACCACCACAGATGCCTCTATACTCTGCCGCCACCAGCACAGACGCCTGTATACTCTGCCGCCACCAGCACAGACGCCTGTATACTCTGCCGCCACCAGCACAGACGCCTGTATACTCTGCCGCCACCAGCACAGACGCCTGTATACTCTGCCGCCACCAGCACAGACGCCTGTATACTCTGCCGCCACCAGCACAGACGCCTGTATACTCTGCCGCCACCAGCACAGACGCCTCTATACTCTGCCGCCACCAAGCACAGAAGCCTGTATACTCTGCCGCCACCAGCACAGACGCCTCTATACTCTGCCGCCACCACCACAGATGCCTGTATACTCTGCCCCCACCACCACACACGCCTGTATACTCTGCCCCCACCACCACACACGCCTGTATACTCTGCCGCCACCACCACAGACACCTGTATACTCTGCCACCACACAGATGCCTGTATACTATGCCACCACAGACACCTATATACTCTGCCAACACCACCACACACGCCTGTATACTCTGCTACCCACAGAGCCGCCTGTATACTCTGCTACCCACAGAGCCCCCTGTATACTCTGCTACCCACTGACCCGCCTGTATACACACAATTCATTTCACCCTGCTCCCGATGCAATTGCATCGGGCCTTTTTACTAGTGAATAAATAAAAAGCAGATGCTAATTAAACACAAGGCACTTAGTATATACGATTTTGCAGAAAGGTAAAAAGCCATTCCACCATGACAAGGTGGGCCAACTTTGGGGCAGTACCTACTCTATCTAATTTAAAACCTATTCATGTATTGACTGACCTCAATGAAAGCAGGATGAAGAGGGTGACCTGGGTAGGTATCGTCCAGAAGTGGGCATACCTTGTCCTGGTGGGATTTTTTTTACCTTTATGCAAAAACGTATATACCAAGTAAGGTGTTTTTGAACATTTTGTATACTGGTATTCCTTAGGTTTAGTCTATTTGGTGATCTGTGTGAACATGTTCTTAGAAGGCATGTACACTTATGTCTGCTTTGGCTCAGTTTTTTTGTGTACTATGTTTCAAGCTTGCTCAGTGATGGCAGGCACAGGGGTCTTCAACCCATTGGTAACCCATAGGTGCTTTGCAATCATGTCAGAATAGAATCATGTGCCCCCATGCCATAGAGCTAGTAATGCTGCTGTCACCTGCATTTTTTAGGGGCAGATACTTTCTGTGACATGTATCCATTATTAAAGAAATGATGGGAGTACTGGTGTATCACGGTCCGCGCTGCTCCAGAGCAGCGCGGACCGTGATACACCAGTACTCCCATCATTTCTTTGATTCATACCACTATCCAGTGGTAGGTGGAGGTCCTGCAGCAGCTTGGAACATTGTTTCCTGAACGCCTTCAAACCAGTTGTGGGGATCACAACTGGAACAGGTGAGCGGCTTCATAGCACCACCACATTATATCAGTGTCACTAGTGATAGGGCACTATTGCGCCTCTTGTCCCCCTCCCTATTTATATTTTTACATGTATCCATTATTGGTCGGGTATAACTCATGCTCACCTGGTTGATGGCGCCATCCACTTGTTCCCAACTTGTGCCAAATATGTAAGACAGATGTCGAGAAGGGATTGATAAAAATCCATCTGGGTTTGAGCATGACCAAAACAGCACAGTATATGGCTAGTGTTTGACAAATGTGGTCCAAGGGAGGACAGCTAATGAACCGATGTGCCAGTCATGGGTGCTTTACCAATTACTAGTCAGTGAACTTACCGTAGTTTGACTGTGTTATCTAGTGATGAGAGCACAGTGTACTCATGATCATGTTTGCAGAACTAGCTTGAACAGACATTGTAACATGGCCCATTATCCTTTTCAAATCAGCTAATAGAAGTGCAATACAATGGTCTCTTTCAGTCTGCATTGTGTTGCACATTCCCTATTTGTATGTTACTATTATATTTCTTGGTACCAACCTACTACACTTTTTGATGTTTAGCATGGTATATATATTTATGTTGTCCCAAAGTGGTCATTTTCAACATTTCAATAATCTCTCATAGCATTTTAAAGGAGTTGACATTAGTACATTGTAGAGATGATGCACAATCTTTGTACATTTCATATGTCTTCTGATATTATTTACAAACGATTCCTCAATTTAATTGCATCCTCCAGATTTTATTATACACTCATAAAATAAATTATTCCCTGACTTCTATTTCAGATATGCTTTTATTAGACAGCAATGGCATTTAGGGTTTAATGGGAAACCGTGCCTAAATAAATATTTTGCCCTTTCAGAAAAATTAACCAAATTGAGCAAAATAGTGATTTAAATGCATAATGTGCTCCCACCCTAAAAAAAAAAAAATATTTAGGCTGGACGTTGTATTTAAATTATTACTCACAATCTCTGTTTTAGGCTAGCTTCACACCACGGTTTTGTTCCTGTCCGTGGGATCCTGCTTTTTGCAGGACCCCACAGACTGGAATGGACAGGACAGGATGTTTAGAAAAGTGTTGACAGGTCAAGGATCCTGTTTTTTTCAGGATTCATTTTCTGCTGCTGTCCATTGTGTTGGCCTGTGTCTGCTCTGCTGCTGTCCTTGGTACTGAATTCACAGCCTGAGCTTGAAACACTGCTGTCCATAGTGCTGAAGTTAGAACGGCAGAATTTCTGAGCATGTTCTGTGCAAAAAATCTGATCCAGGAAGCAATCCGTTTTTTTTCACGGATTCGGCGCCCATAGACTCCCATGTTATGTGTGCCGGATCGCCCTGGATTCGTTTCTGATGGTTTGGTCCGGTCTCCGATTTTGGGGCCGGGAAAAAACAGGTCAGAAACTAATCCGGGACTGAATTCCCGAATCCAGGTGGCCATTTATGACCAATCCGGCACCGTAGGGATACATAGGAGGCTAAAAACTATCCTGTTCTGTTCTTTAAAAAACGAACAGAACAGGATGGCAAAAACTAAGGTGTGAAGCCAGCCTTAAATAGGTAACGTTTTGAAGGAGGTTTAATTATGTTAATTATTTTTACACTAATAAGCAATAACATAAAACCACTTTCCTAATACTTTACAAGTCTCTGTTGTGCCACAAGAACAGCTGTGACCTATAGAGGCATATGACTTCACAAGCATCAACTTTTTTAGCAATTTGTGCTACAATAGCTCATCTGTGGGATCGAAGCAGACAGGCAAATCGTCACTCATCACATGCATAATTAAGCCTTGCATGACCTTGACACATTTTGACCGTTTGTCCTCTCTTTGATAGTTACTTCCATATCCTTCTTAGTTATAGAGTCACACATAGGAATTAGTCACCATATTTATCTTTACAGTGACACTCCTCTTGACTAGAGATGAGCCAATTGATTTGCAGAGGGTAGACTTTGAGTCGAATTTCCTGAAAACGCAGTTTTGTGTAAATTCAAATATTTTGAGATTCAATTCATGGTTTACAAAAAACAACAACTTGATTGCACCCTTTTCTTTTTTTTTAACCAATAAAATTTTTATTAAGAGAAAGATAATTTTCTATAACAATAAGGTAGCAGTAACTACAATGCAAGTATAACCAAGTGATGGATGTTATGAAACAGTAGGAGTACATGAGAGGGAGATGTGATTGGGGGGACAGAAGGGGGGCGAGCACAAGAGGTAATTCTAGGGAAGGATAGAAGCCCAGGTTGTAACAGTTCAAAATAACAGTCTCAGAAAAACTTATGATAGTGGTAACACAAATTCTGATGACGACCATAGGTCCCAAAATTACCAATATGTTCTCGTTGTTTGTTGTTGTTGTTTTCCACAATGCTGAAGCATCAGAGAACAGGCAAACATCATTTTGCATTGCCATTCAAGATTCCTCATTAGGAATGAACGAGCATGTTTGCCGATACTCAGTGATCGCCCGAGCATCACAGTACTCGCGATGCTCGGCGAGCACCGAGTACGGGTGAGTTGCTCGGGCTCATGCACGGGTCCACCTTCCTGCATGTTGGCGCCTTTTACAGAGCCTTTTTTACATGCCTTTTTTAGATTACCCCCACGTATCCCAGATTCACCTGATCAATACCATGGACTCGTAGGCTAGACGGATCACTCTGATGATGAGATTTAAAGTGTCTCGGCAGGGTACGCAATGTGGTCAGGTCCTCCACCTCCACCGATCCCTCAATATCCTTCACATGTTCCCGTACTCTGCGCCCCAGCTCTCTTGAAGTCAAACCCACATAGATAAGACCACAACCACATGTGGCATAGTATACAACCCCGGTGCTGCTGCAAGTGATGTATTTCCTGATTGAATATTCCCTTTGTCCATTGGCATTAGAGAATGTGGTAGCCCTCACTATATTTCTGCATGATAAGCAGGAGCCACATGGATAATAGCCATAGATGGGCCTTCCGGTGTTAAATGGTAACATCGGAGTATGCACATAGTGGCTGTGAACCAAGATATCACGGAGGCTCCAGCCTCGCCTTGCCGTCATAAGTGGCCGATCTGGGAGAAACTCCCGTAAAGACGGATCGGTTTTCAGAACCTGCAAGTGTCTGTCGAGGATGTCCCTGATGGAGCGCCACTGATTATTATAGGTCGATAGGAACCTCACCACGGGACGCACGGCAGGATCTCCTGGAGATTTGGGCATCAAAAGTGTGTTCCTTGGTGTACCCCTTGCCCTCCTATATCCACGCCTAATGCTGTGATTGCTGTAGCCCCTGTCAACAAACTTCTCCCGCATGTCCGCCGCACACAACTTGAAGTCCACATCACCGGAGCAGATACGTCTTAGCTGTAAAAATTGGCTAATAGGGATCGCTCCTATGGTGGACCCCGGGTGAGACGATGACGCATGCAGGAGGGAGTTGACAGAGGTTTCCTTCCTGAAATGCTTGTCCCAACATTGCCCCCACTCTTGATAGAGATTTTAATATCCAGGAACTTAATAGTCACTGGATCATATTTGCATGTGAGGACGATGTTGAGGTCATTGCAGTTCAGGGAGGAAATGAACCCCTACAGCTCGGGAACGGTTCCACCACAGAAAATCAGAATGTCGTTGATATAACGCAAGCAGCACTGCCCAATGGCAGCGGCCTGAACCCCATTGCCGAAAACCTCCCTCTCCAAATAACCGCGATAGAGATTTGCGTATGACGGAGCACAGGCTACACCCTAACGTTAGGACTCATCAGAGCTGGGGTCACTTTGTCGCAGTTGATGAGCAAACAGACATTGGCCAACGTATGTACTAAGAACCCCAGAAATAAAAAAAATAAGAATTTTTGAGTTTTTTGAAAAAAACGTAAGTTTTTAATTTTTTTTCTCAAATATATACAGCTTGTTAGCATATGTGCATCATTGGTAGTAGCTAAGTGCTGAAGAGAATTTTTTCTAGCTGTTTAACTCAGTGTCCCTGCTTGGTACCAGTTCACATTGTGTCTGTGAGTGCTGTGCAGTTTTTTCTGCTTTGTATCATATGGAGCTGCTGGCACCATGTCTGCAATTTGCACCCTCATCACCTACAGGTGGTCTAAGGTTGAGATGGTGTCCGCCCACTTAGAAGTGGGACAGGGAGGAAAAGGAGGACAGGGATGTCATCGTTAGGACTCATCAGACCTGGGGTCACTTTGTCGTAGTTGATGAGCAAACAGACATTGGCCAATGTATGTACTAAGAACCCCATAAATAAAAAGATAAAAATATTTGAGTTTTTTGAAAAAAAACATAAGTTTTTAAAAAATTTTCTCAAATATATACAGCTTGTTAGCATATGTGCATCATTGGTAGTAGGTGAGTGCTGCAGAGAATTTTTACTAGTTATCTATCTATCTATCTATCTATCTATCTATCTATCTATCTATCTATCTATCTATCTATCTATAAACAACAGTCCTTCTAAGGATTAATTTAGCTGTATACAGGCAGGAGGGGTATATAGCACACTCTGGTGTACCATAAGAGGATGTATACCAGTCAGCACATCTGGGGCTGGTGTAAAGGCTTCTAATATCTATCTCCATCAAAACAACAGTCCTTTTTGGGATTAATTTAGTGTATACAGGCAGGGTATATAGCACACTTTTGAAACCCATATAGCACACCATTCAAAATGTGCAAGGCCGGTGGCAAGGGACAAGGAACTGGACATGATAGTGATGGTGCATGCAGAGACTGAGGCCATGGGCAAGCTATAATTGTGCCACAACAAACACCCACATCTTCTCACCTGACCTTCCTGTCCCAATTCCTAGGGGACCGCAGCACACCACTATTAAACCCTATTAAATTGCAAACAGGTTTTTAGTTGGATAGCGGATAATGCTTCAAGTCAGTTTGCCACCACCACATTCACCCTGTCTTCCACACGGTCAAGTCTCAGTAGCCGTGAGTCTGGACCGCATATTCCTCACCATGATCCTCCTACCTCCCACATGCCGAGTGCCCGGACAAAAATGATTCCACACTTGGACACTCTGAAGAGCTGTTCACTTTTCCATTCATAGATTTGGGCCTCTCGAGTGCTCCACTTGAATTGGAGCATGAGGAGATCGTATGTAGAGATGCCCAAATATTTGAGGTGGACGATGATGAGACACAATTTCCAGAAAGTCAGGAGGAGGACCATGGTGCAGAAGTGGAAGACGACGTGGTGAATGATCTAGTAACTGACCCAACCTGGCAGGAAGACATGCAGAGCGAGGACGACAGCTGTGAATGAAGGAGGGAGGCGTAGCACCCTAACAGGCAAGAAGAAGCAATGTGGTGGCTGCAGACAGGAGGTGGACAACCATTCCCCATAACACCAATACGACCAAAGTTGCCAGTACAGCTCTTAGGTCTTCCCGAGTCTGGCTGTTTTTTAAGGAGTCTGCTGATAATTCCAAAAAGGCCATTTGCACCACCTGCCATGCCAGCATCAGCAGGGGTAGCAAAACTACAAGCTTGACCATCATCAGCATGATCAGGTAAATGGCAGCAAAGCATCCGACTTTGTGGGCCAAACCCCAGGGTCCAGGAGCAGTGTCTGCGGGTGACACCACTGCTTCTTCCACTGTTGTGCGTGCAAAGCAATCCCCTGTCCACAGTGCATGTGGAGATGTCTCCTGTCCTGCACCTTTCGTTGCACAATCAGACATACCACCATCAGTAACCACGTCAACATCCTTGTCCAAGCGCAGCGTTCAGTTTTCCATACCCCAGTTATTAGACCACAAGCGCAAATACGCAGCCAACCCTCCACAGGCCACACTACTGAATTCATACATTTCGCGACTGCTTGTGCTCGAAATGTTGCCTTTTAGGCTAGTGGAGATGGAAGCATTCCGCAACCTGATGGCGGTGGCCGTCCAACGATACTCTGTCCCCAGCTGCCACTATTTCTCCCGATGTGCCGTACCCCTATTACACAAGCACGTGTCCCAAAACATTATCCTTGCCCTTCACAACACAGTTTCTGGCAAAGTCCCCCAAACCACGGACACATGGACAAGTGCTTGTGGTCAGGGACAGTACATAAAGGGGTTTATTTAAATGGGATAATGTCTTGTGACGCTACTTACGGTTACCAGTAATAATACCGGCGCTGCTTGCAGATCTCTGGGGTGATGATGATGCAGTTAGTTGGTAACGCTCCCCATAGGTGGCAGTGGTGGAGAATAGGGATTTACACTGGGAAGCAGTTCATTCAGCGGCTGTGTTACAGTCTTAATCAAGGAACAAGTGTGCAGCTTCTCAAACGTATGCAAATGAAAATACGTCACACAGTCTTTAGCTCTGTATGTCTTTTACTGGCAGACTTCAGGCAGCATTCAGGTGTTACTGTCTTAACGGGTTTTGCTGGTCTGGGTAGTAACCAGGGGACTGGGACATCTCACTTGGGACCTTCGGTGGTGTGCCTGCCGTTCCTTTCTCTTGTCCCTCACCGCATTCTTTCTCCTGCTTCTTAGTAGCACTCCCGCATGCATAGCCCTCAGCTCCCACGGATCCTTTCTGGAGGGTTCCTCTCCTGCTCCTCTGGAATCTATACGTGGCCTTTTGGGGATTACGCCGGCTTTCGGCCACAACTTTCTACAGAAGCTCGTGCCTCTGGTTTGGCAGCTCGGAGATGAACATCGGCACCGCTCTCGGAGCCAGTCCTCCATTCCGGGACTGAACCCCTCTGGTCGTTAGACGTACTGGGTCCAGATTCTGGCGCATTGCAACACCTGATGCCCCTAGGGTTCCTTTCCTTCCCGATGGCTTCTCTGCCATCCTGTACTCCTCGCTCCCCACAGGAGCTCTCCTCAGACTCTCACTAACTAACTGTATTTCCGCTCTTCCACTAACCCACCTAGCTTCTCCCTCCGCGACTGGGTCTCCCTGGCAACGGGTCCACCCAAGTCCCCTGCTCCAAGGTGTGTGAATAGGTGTAATGAGGGTCCCTTATGTGACATCCCAATCCCCTAGTAACAGGAGTACCACACTCTTTATTATGGGTGCAGTATCCCTACGTGGTGTCCCGTCCAGTGGGGTGCCACACTATCCCTACACTTTTCGCAGAAAAATTATTGCACAACCCTTCATAAAAGCTGAGTGGTTATTAGCATGGTTGCAATGGCTCCGGAAGACCGAACAGGAACCGGACATACATATAAAAGTCTGTGTTCGGGGTTCAGCACCAGACACAAGGTGTTCTATACGATCACTGAACTTTAAGTTTAAGTTTGCTCATCCCTACAGTTAATAAAAACAAGTGGATGTATCCATGTAGCTATTTAGCAATATAACATGGAAGCGAAAATGAAGTTTCTTTCAGAGAAAATCATTACCGTACATTGTGATGAAAATTAGGATGAAAAATCCTTAAAAATTAAAATGTATTAAATGTAAACTACATTAACAGCACCAAAAATAATGACTAATACTTTCTATAGCGCAATACCTTTGCTAAATGTATTGCATTGAAATCTGCTTTGCAATAAACCACAGATAAGTGTTTACAAAAGTTATTGCAGAAAAAATCCATGTCCCAGCCAACAATCAAAGCTGGAAAGGATGGAAAGGGATTTAGTAAGATTCAACTGCTGTCTTTTCCTAGCCAAGGCTTGATAAATTGCAATGTCTCCATCTGTGTATAAATTGCCCCAGCTTTTCACTCTTCTTACCAGAGATGTGCTGCATTCAACTGAAATGGAATAAAAAAAAAGAAGATATTCCTTTCTCACTATTGTTCCCATGAAATGCATGCAACAAACATAACAGCAGCTATGTCCACTTTAATCTTGTAGGAAACCAGTAGAAGCACCAGTATATACAGTATATCACTGGAAATGCACTAGATAAATCCATATAATCATATTAACTATTCCATATACTAGCACCAAAAATGAGCAAAAGTGGAGGGAAGGCCCAGTATAAAAGAACATGCACATATTACATAAAGATTTGTGAGAGTGAATGTTTATACATTTTACACCCATGTTAAAGCAATCCTGTAAATGTATTAGTCAACTGGCCTTGACTGATCCTCTGCTTGTAGTCAGTCTTCTATATTATGCAAATGTGAACCCTATTTGTAGCGTTAACTTTGTAAACAGTATGGCTGCGTTCACACATTTGCGTATGTTGTCGCACTTTTTGCTGCATTTTTCAGCTGCGCAAAAAAGCGCAACAAAATACGCAGGGGCTTTCACACACTGCGCTTTCTTTACCCCAGAAAGCGCAGTGATGTCACAGAGGGGAGGAAGAATCCTGATTCCTCCTCCCCTCTGTGACAGCCCCATTAGATTTCACAGTGTATTAATATACACTGCGAAATCTAAATTAAACAGAGGCAAGTGTATGTAAAATAAAAAAGAATGAATGCTTCACCTGTCCGTCGCCTTTTCCCAGTGTTTGGTATCCGGTTCCAAGTGAGATGTCTTCTGCCAGGACCTGTGGTGACGTCAGAGGGGGCGTTCCTTGGACTGATTGGCCGCTTGCGGACATGTGATATGTATCACATGACCACGAGCAGCCCAATCAGCGCCGGGAACGCCCCTCTGACGTCACCACAGGTCCTGGCAGAAGACATCTCACTTGGAACCGGACACCGAACACTGGGAAAAGGCCTCAGACAGGTGAAGCATTCATTCTTTTTTATTTTTCATACACTTGCTTTTGTTTAATTTAGATTTCGCAGTGTATATTAATGACTCACCGTGGCCGGGGACTCCGGTTTAGACAGGCTGTAGCTCCTTCCTCCTTGTCACGGGTGGGCCGCGCCTGCCGGTAGTGAGGCCCGGTTGAGTGCAGATCAAAAGTTGAAGACGTCTTGTAGGAACAGATTAAAGGGGTTAATTTATTCGTGACGCCACCTATGAGTAGTTCGGTAAGTCCTACCGACGCTGCGGAACCTCCGGGGGATGGATAGCAGCAAGATGGAACGCTCCCCACAGGCTGAGCAGTGATCCCCGGAGGCTGGAGCTGCTCAAGATGTTGTGCGGCAGCTGCGGTTACCTTGTGTGCGGACGGATGCAATCATAAGGAAGCACGGACACTGAAAGTCTCTGTAACGGGTCTTTACTGTAACCAGCAGGCAGTACATGGTATACAGTTAACGGGTAGTAGACCGGGTGGACTCAGCAGTGATAGGTGTCCCTCAGAGATCCGTAGTGTTCCTCCATTCTAGCTAAGTATCTGCCATTGTCGCCCAGGAATACCAGGTCGGGTACGGGGAGGCTGCTTCAATCCCTATCCAAGATGTACGTTATGGATGTTCTGGGGAGCCTTGGGTCCCTCGGAGGGTACACCGCTGGTTAGACGACTGGAATTTGGTGGAGTGCTCCTGTGAAGCTGCTCCTTCACGCTTCTGGTTCGCGTAGCAGAGGTGAACTGCTGCCAGCTTCGGTACCAGTGAACCGGCTGTAAATTGGGCACAGGGGTCTTTTGGAACCCGTGATTGGTGATGCCCGATCCCGGTTGTTGAGGCCTCAGGTGCTAACACCCGACCGGTGACGGCCCAGGGGCTGCATGGGGTGCAGAGCCCCCGCTCCTACTCCAAGTTCAAGTCTGTTTTTCGTCTAGACTACTCTCAGACTCCTGACTAAAGTCTGTACTTCTCCTACACACTACCCTTGCACTCCGCCCACCAGGACCTTGGATTGGCCCTCTATGTTAAGTGATGCATGCAGGGTTTGGATCTCTAAGTCAACCATAAGACTGCTGGGTCGGAGAATATTGCGGCTGCATTTATGGCTGCAATACCCTCCTGTGACGCACACGTTGCGGGGCGCCACACTCCCCCTTGGTTAAATTCGCTTGTCCCCAAGCGTCACACTACCCACATTACAGAGGTTTTTATATTTTATAACAGGTAATAAACACTTTTATTAATGACAGGTCATTATTTTACGCAGAATAAGGCAAGTGGAATAAACAGGTTAACACATTGCGCGGACCCGGCGGGCGGTCGGCTGTCCTTAGGTAAAAGTTCAGGCTGTAGCTGCCAAGTCGCGGTGTTAATTTGCAAAACAGAAAGAAGTCTCTTGGCAAAAAGTTCAAACAACAAAGTCACTTATGGAGGGCAGGGTTCCGGACTCGTATAGCGAACCACCCGTCACAGCATACATATCGCTCATAGGTTACAATGTCCCCTCTATATAAGTCTCGGTTAGGATGCCCTCGCGGTAGGTGCGACTCCACATCACGGCGCCCCACAAACACTTCTGTACACACACCCTCCTCCCTTATGAATCCCCACCCGGTGGATAAGTTAAAGGTACTCACCCGTCCGGTTTTACAGAACTCATCAGGCAATGGAGGTTGGCGGCAGGCTTCAGTGCGGGCCTGCATGTTGGCGCGCAGCCGAGCGTGCCACTCCTCCCTTCAGATGCGACGTACCTCTTCGTCGGAGTGGTGCGGCATGTGGATAAAGTCACTACGGCGTGCTGGTTGTTGAACGGCTTGAGTCTGGTGGGCAGTCTGGAGCGGAGCCCGGTTGAACGGAATCGGAGAAGATGTTGCTGCGGCGGCACCCGACCAGCGTACCTGAGCAGATCGCCCGGCAGAAGGATCCTTAGTGTCTCCCTAGGCGAACCCGGTGTAGAGGTCCTCAGCTGGGCTGTAGGTTTCGTCATCATCGTCCTCGATCTCTCCCTCGATGACCACGTCGGGCTGCTCGGCTGACGAAGATGCTGGAATGGAATCCTCTGGGTCGATGGGTGGCTGTGCTGCAAAGTTCTCCTCGAGGTCGTCTTGCAGGGCTTCCAGGCTGCCTGTCTCTTCTTCTGTAGCAGCGAGTAACGGTGTTTCGATCCCGTTCACCAGGTAGGCCTCGTTAGTTGCAGAGGAGACCTCCGGTTCAGGGGAGAAACAGGCGACAGTTCCGGCAGTGTTGAAACTAGTCGCGGGTTCCGCAAGTGGAACCAGGTAAGTATTCGGTTCTTCCTTGGAGCGTGTTGCAAGCCCCTGCTCAAACACGGTCACAGTTCCAGGCTTTGGAGAGGGATAAGCGGTGGTCTCTACTGGAATGACACAGTCTATTGGTTCTGGAGACGAGGCTGGACAAGTGGTCGGCGTGGGCGAGGCGGTGCTGAAACTCGAGATGTCATCCGGCCCTGGAGTGGTTGCACCCGAGCGGCTCTGCTGCATCGCATGATGTAGTCTGCTGCCCAAGCTTGCACTCCAACTGCGGATTGTCCATTCCACGGTTTCTAGGAGCCGTACCCGGAGGTCTTGTAGAGCTTCTTTCCAGAAGTCGGGGCTGCCGTCGATATTGAGGACAGGACCCGGACCCGGATGGCCTTTTGCTGCTCTGGCCTCGGCTTCCACTTCTTGCATCAGGTCTCTCAATCTTAAGCTGGCCATGTTTCTTGGAGGAACCACACCCGTCTCTACCCGGTAGCTGTACTGGTGAATAGCTGGTGAAGAACGGTCTGTCTGACACTCCCATTTTCTTTGGGCTTTTGTAGTCCAATCGTGGGAAAAGTCTTTGGGGTCCGCCCCCATGGTTGATTCGAGCAATCAGGGCAGACAAAGAGTTTTGGCGCCTTTGCCTTTAGCCCTCCCACGATGAGGGGTGGTGGCTCACCCTTGGGCTTGCACGTGGCGGATCCTTATGGTGGGAACGCCATCTTGGGCGCCATCTTGGCCCACGGTGAAAAGGTGGGAAAGTTCTTTTAGGGACGAACAAAGTCCAAGTTGTAGACATTAAAGTCATTTTTAAGCACATTATACCCGTTAGGGAACGGGCCTGCTCGTATCCTGTTCGTGACGCCATTTTCTGACTCACCGTGGCCGGGGACTCCGGTTTAGACAGGCTGTAGCTCCTTCCTCCTTGTCACGGGTGGGCCGCGCCTGCCGGTAGTGAGGCCCGGTTGAGTGCAGATCAAAAGTTGAAGACGTCTTGTAGGAACAGATTAAAGGGGTTAATTTATTCGTGACGCCACCTATGAGTAGTTCGGTAAGTCCTACCGACGCTGCGGAACCTCCGGGGGATGAATAGCAGCAAGATGGAACGCTCCCCACAGGCTGAGCGGTGATCCCCGGAGGCTGGAGCTGCTCAAGATGTTGTGCGGCAGCTGCGGTTACCTTGTGTGCGGACGGATGCAATCATAAGGAAGCACGGACACTGAAAGTCTCTGTAACGGGTCTTTACTGTAACCAGCAGGCAATACATGGTATACAGTTAACGGGTAGTAGACCGGGCGGACTCAGCAGTGATAGGTGTCCCTCAGAGATCCGTAGTGTTCCTCCATTCTAGCTAAGTATCTTCCATTGTCGCCCAGGAATACCAGGTCGGGTACGGGGAGGCTGCTTCAATCCCTATCCAAGATGTACGTTATGGATGTTCTGGGGAGCCTTGGGTCCCTCGGTGGGTACACCGCTGGTTAGACGACTGGAATTTGGAGGGTGGTGGGGTGCTCCTGTGAAGCTGCTCCTCCACGCTTCTGGTTCGCGTAGCAGAGGTGAACTGCTGCCAGCTTCGGTACCAGTGAACCGGCTGTAAATTGGGCACGGGGGTCTTTTGGATCCCGTGATTCGTGATGCCCGATCCCGGTTGTTGAGGCCTCAGGTGCTAACACCCGACCGGTGACGGCCCAGGGGCTGCACGGGGTGCAGAGCCCCCGCTCCTACTCCAAGTTCAAGTCTGTTTCTCGTCTAGACTACTCTCAGACTCCTGACTAAAGTCTGTACTTCTCCTACACACTACCCTTGCACTCCGCCCACCAGGACCTTGGATTGGCCCTCTATGTTAAGTGATGCATGCAGGGTTTGGATCTCTAAATTAACCATATGACTGCTGGGTCGGAGAATATTGCGGCTGCATTTATGGCTGCAATACCCTCCTGTGACGCACTCGTTGCTGCGCGCCACATTAATACAATGTGAAATCTAATGGGGCTGTCACAGAGGGGAGGAGGAAGCAGTATTCTTCTTCCCCTCTGTGACATTGTAGTGAGGTGAGCAATTCAGATTGTATTATTGAAATGGACACTGAAGTGAGCATTACACAGTCCGATATTGCCCCCTTGTGGACAATTGCTGAAATGACTGCAGAGAGGAAAAAAACATTGTTTGCTGATCCCCTCCCCCAACAGCCTTGTGCTGAGGAAGAAAAAGGGCGGGAGATTAGTACAGAGTCAGAGCTGAACCAGGGAAGATCTGCCTGTGGATGTCTGTTGAAAGAGGGCTACTTTGCTACACCTTGCCGGAAAAATCACCCCGCAGAAGCCCCCGTGACTGATCCTGGGCCACTGGACTTTGGTGCTGTGTATCTGGCTGCTCTGCAAAACCACCCAGAGTGCATGTGCAGGGGCCGTGACCGACATAAGGGAGCCATTTGTACTGCTGTGATCTCCCTCCTGCTCGGTGTGCCCTGAGACTGGGAGAGACTAACAAAGAAAATTCTGTTACCTGCTGAAGGAGACCAAAGAAGAAGACTGAGGAGACCCCCAGGCCTGCTACGTGGGAGCGACATCTTCTTCTGTGATAAGACTGGTACGTGATTTTAGGGAAAGTTAGGGAAAGATACCTTCATTGTTGTGTTTTTTTCTTGCTGCGTACCGGAAGAAGTGAAGATCCAGAGACTCTAATATATACAAGTGCACATATAGTTCGGTTGACTGTGATATAAACATGTTTGCCAGTAAAGAAAAGTTATTATCGGTTAAACCTGAGTATGGGGATTCTGTTGAGAAAGATCATACACACACACCCGCGGCCTTACCACCGGTCGCTACAACATCACAGGGAGAAAACGCAGGAGCAGCTGCGTAAAGAATTGACATCTCAATTCTTTACGCAGCTGCGCTTTCACCCTGAAAACGCACTGCGTATTTTTACGCACTGTCTGCACTGCAAAGTGAATTTCCCATTCACTTTGCTGGTAGACACAAAACACATTGCGTATTTTGAAAAGCGTGCGTAAAAAAGCGCAGCAAAATACGCAATGTATGAACGCAGCCTAAAACCGTTCCAACTATAAAAATTATTTTTATTTGTTTATTTCTCATGTCCTTGCAGAGATATTATGTTTTCATTTTCTAATTTTCCCTGTTTTATGTCCTCCCTCCACAATTCATTAGTAATTCCTGATAGCTTCATAAAGAATTATGGGGTAAAGGGTACACTTTAAGTGCAATATAATGAATTGTGGGGTGAGGGGTACACTATAAGTGCAATATAATGAATTGTGGGGTGAGGGATACACTATTAGAGCCATATAATGAATAGTGGGGTGAAGGGACGCAATTAGGGCCATATGATAAATTGTGAGGTGAGGGGATACTATCAGGGCTATTTAATGAACTGTAGTGTGGCAGGACGCTATCGGGCCATATAATGAGGTGTGGTGGGGTGAGGGAATGCTATCAGGGCCATACAATCAATTGTTGGGTTGAGTAGGACGCTATGAGGACCATATAATAAATTCTGGGGAAGAAGGCATGGAGAACAAAGCATCCTCCCTCACGATCCAATTCATTTTAAATTCATATATAGCATCAACATTCACAATAAGACTCCAGTTTTTTGTGGGCCCCGTGCAACAGAGTCTCATTTAGCTCCAAGGATATGCAGGTACACACATACATGAACATATACACAGATACATACACATACAGGCATATATACAAATACATATTTGAAGACAAATTCACAAAAATACATATAAACAGACATATAGATATACACAGTCATATACACTGACATACATAGATATATATATATATATACATCATACATGCATATACAGTCCTGAAGGGACATTCAACACTGAAGGCACACATTACTGGGGTTTTGGGGCATACAGCATTGGGTGGGCATGCACATTACTGGGGTTTTGAGGGCATAATGATCTGTGTGGGCATGCACATTACTGGTGATTTGGTGGTTTTCATTGGCTGTAAGCCATATTCATCAACATTAACAAAAATAAACACTTGAAAAAAGATCACTCTGTGTGTAATGTGTTTATGTAACATATGCGTTTCATTTTATGTATTGAATTAATGAAATAAATTAACATTTTGATGATATTCTAATTTATTGAGAAGCACTGGTATATCTCTAGTCTACATTACACATTAGGTGCAGAGACCACGGAGGAGAGCATGGATGAGTGCAATTACATGTCTCACACAGTAATCACCTGCTCTAAGCTTCTCTATATACATATACTAGGGGTAGGTATACCTAGAGAAGAATCTTTGTTAGGCCTCATTCACACATCTGTGCCTCCTATACGTGTGGCGATATTTTGCCACATACAGGAGACACACACATTCACACACCACTGAAAATAGTCATTTTTACACATCCGTGTTTTCACAGAGGCTGTGTGTCCATGTGGAGTACACACGTGTCCATGTGAAATGTCCATTTTTGTCTTGCAGCATGAATGCCACACAGACCGCACACTGATATGACCTGTGTGACATCCATGTGACACATACTGAAGCAAATGAATGTCATTCAAATAAATGGATTGTTATACTTACTTGTCTTTGGCAATGCTGTCACACTTACTTCCCGGACTCCGCTCACTTAACTCATGAATATTCACTGCACTGACTTCAACAGTGGACCCGAAACAGGTGTGACAGTACGCCAGAGACAAGTAAGTCGACAAATTCATGCTGTCTGTGTGTATCTGGATGTCATACGGATAGCACACGGATGACACACACACGGAAGCACAAAATGGACACTCGCACATGTGTGAAAGGGACCTTAATTCCTCCTTGCTTGAGGGGAAAATTAGAACCTTAACTTAACTAGCTGATATCTCCATGAGAAACGGGAAATAAAAGTAAAATAAAAAATACATTTTATTAAGCTTGACATTTTCTATTCATTGGTGTGGATAGTTTCAGGCTATGTGCCGACTCAAAATGTGTGCTGCGGATTATTGATGTCCAAAATCTGCACCATGTTTCAAAGATCCACACAGATAAGTGGGAGTTCTCTTGGTGCATTTCTAGTGAGTTTCAGGTCCTGGTGTGAGCTGGGTGACATGGGAACATTCACCTCAGGTCATACAGCAGTCGCTCTAGCTATCCTCAGGTGACCCAGTCCGTTACGTTACCACTCTCACAGCAGGAGCCAAAGCTCAGTCAGTTTTAATTCTCGCCATGAACGGTTGTCACAGAGGATCAGGGAGGACTTGTGTCGGAATAATAAAGATGGGAATCAAGCATGTGTTTGTGTTTTTTTTTTTTTTTTTACAAATAAATGGTTTTTCACGGTGTAATGTACCGTATATACTCGTGTATAAGCCGACCCGTGTATAAGCCGACCCCCCTACTTTTGCCCCCAAAAACTGGGAAAACTTATTGACTCGCGTATAAGCCGACGGTGGACTCCAGCACAGGTATACAACCCCCAGCAGTGAGGTATACAGCAGCCTCCCCAGTGGTAGTATACAGCAGCAGCCCCAGTGGTATATACAGCAGCAGCCCAAGTGGTAGTATACAGCAGCCCCAGAGGTATATGCAGCCCCAGAGGTATATACAGCCCCAGAGGTATATGCAGCCCCATATGCAGCCCCAGAGGTATATGCAGCCCCAGAGGTATATACAGCCCCAGAGGTATGTGCAGCCCCAGAGGTATATGCAGCCCCAGAGGTATATGCAGCCCCATATGCAGCCCCAGAGGTATATACAGCCCCATATGCAGCCCCAGGAGGTATATGCAGCCCCATAAACAGCCCCAGAGGTCTATACAGCCCCATATGCAGTCCCAGAGGTATATACAGCCCCAGAGGTATATACAGCCCCATATGCATCCCCAGAGGTATATACAGCCCCATATGCAGCCCCAGGAGGTATATGCAGCCCCATATGCAGCCCCAGAGGTATATACAGGCCCATATGCAGCCCCAGGAGGTATATGCAGCCCCATATGCAGCCCCAGAGGTATATACAGCCCCATATGCAGCCCCTGGAGGTATATGCAGCCCCATAAACAGCACCAGAGGTATATACAGCCCCATATGCAGCCCCAGAGGTATATACAGCCCCAGAGGTATATGCAGCCCCAGAGGTATATACAGCCCCATATGCAGCCCCAGGAGGTATATGCAGCCCCATAAACAGCCCCAGAGGTATATGCAGCCCCATATGCAGCCCCAGAGGTATATACAGCCCCAGAGGTATATGCAGCCCCAGAGGTATATACAGCCCCATATGCAGCCCCAGGAGGTATATGCAGCCCCATATGCAGCCCCAGAGGTATATGCAGCCCCATATGCAGCCCCAGAGGTATATACAGCCCCATATGCAGCCCCAGAAGGTAAATGCAGCCCCATAAACAGCCCCAGAGGTCTATACAGCCCCATATGCAGTCCCAGAGGTATATACAGCCCCAGAGGTATATGCAGCCCCATATGCAGCCCCAGAGGTATATACAGCCCCATATGCAGCCCCAGAGGTATATACAGCCCCATATGCAGCCCCAGGAGGTATATGCAGCCCCAGAAGTATATACAGCCCCATATGCAGCCCCAGGAGGTATATGCAGCCCCATATGCAGCCCCAGAGGTATATACAGCCCCATATGCAGCCCCAGGAGGTATATGCAGCCCCAGGAGGTATATGCAGCCCCAGGAGGTATATGCAGCCACCCCCATCTATCCCCCCCCCGCCGCAATCCTGTAAAGGAAGAGATTAGTATACTTATCCCTCCGCTGTCACGCTGCCGCTGTCCCGCCGCCGCTCCTCCATCTTCATCCAGCGTCTTCCGTCTTCTTTCAGCTTCCTCCTCTGTCGGGACGTCATTGCCTGCGACCATCGGAGGAACCCGGAAGAAGACGGAAGACGCTGGATGAAGATGGAAGAGCGGCGGCGGGACAGCGGCAGCGGGACAGCAGAGGGATAAGTATACTAATCTCTTCCTTTACAGGATTGCGGCGGGGGGGGCCTGTATATAGATCGGGGCACTGTATACTGTATACATTGTATACAGTATACAGTGACTCGCGGATAAGCCGAGGGGGTAACTTTTCAGCCCAATTTTTGGGCTGAAAAACTCGGCTTATACGCGAGTATATACGGTATTATTCACTATTTGAGGTAAATTTATAACTAGGTTTAACACTGGCCCAACATAATAAACCTCGGGCTTAGTACCAACTGGGAATATTCAGCTGGCATAAACCCCTTTATTACCCAGTCTGCCATCGCCACAGTGTAGCTAGACGAGTCAGGTACAGCACTGCTTGATGAAAAGTGCTCCTCTCTCTTTTGATTAACAGCCAGGTAAAACTAGGCAGCTGGAGTGAGTGGCAGCTCATGCCTGCCTGCTGTACTTGTGCTACTGACCAAAAATATAGTGGATCCCCATGTCATCAGAGCAAATTTCACTCCAAATCTGCGCTAATTATGCAGCCAATACATACTGTGTGTACAGTGCTGCATATTTGCTGCATATTTAGGTGCTAACAACGAGTGAAAATCATGGCAAAATATGCTGCAAGAATCGACTTCCTGCAGCATGGGCACAAGTTTTTTCCCATTTACTTTAAAAGGAATGTGTTTTACTACAGATTTGTAAAAAAAAAAACACAGAAAAAGCACAGGAAAATTGCAGCAAACAATGCGGAAATCTGCAGCATCAGTACATAGCCTAACACTCTAAAGCTGTGTTCACGTGTGCAATTATCATCCATTAGAACAGATCCTGTAGCGATCCGTTGTCAATAAAGCCATGCAAGCAACTTTTTTTTACCCGTTATTACCGTAAGTTAAAGGTTTTTGCAGGATCTGTTTTTTATAACATTGAAGTCTAAGGAGGATGGACCCGTTAACTGATTGCTACTTATCTTCTATTTGAAATGGATCCTGTAAGTAAAAGACAGATCCTTTACAAATGAAAGAATATTGGATGGTTAAATAGCAATCCATTAAAGGGGTTTTCACATGAACAAAGGTAATTTTAAAGTTATAGGAAAGAGAGAATGGTGGCACTCATGTTTCCTGGTTGCAAACCGACTTTATTAAACTATGTATATTACATCCAAGGGTGCAGGGAGGGAGGTGCTGAAGCAACGGTCACCGTTTCGCGGGTAACTTCCGCTTCTTCAGAGCCCGTAGAAGCGGAAGTTACCCGCTTAGTACACGGTAATTTAGTAGGTCCCAGGGGTGTGAAGCTTAGAAGAGTGGGAGACGTGAAGTGACAGTTACACACAAATCAGTCAAACGGTGACAGAAGAGGAGAAAGGATGGACGCAGGGGACCCTACAGCTGTGACAGGAGGGCACCTTTAAGGAGAGAGGTGACCCAGACAAAGAAGGGGGACACTCCAGGTCTGGTTGGAGCCGCATGGAGTGCCCAGTTTGACACCGGTAAACCGGAACCGAGGCAGTTTGTTAACAGTTCAACCCAAATCGCAGACCGGCAGGCTGTGGGTCTAAAGTAGGAGCCACAGCACCACAAGTCTAAATCCCACCTCTGTGCCAAAGTGGGACCAAGACACTAACAAGGGAAAGGACTAAAAATCGGTGACGGGAGGAATTGTTTTCTCACCGCTCCCGTCCGGACCGGAGAAGAGTCAGAAGTACCTTTTAGTAACAGACCTGGACACCAGCGATCGAGCTCTTTAGTATGGTTGAAAAGAGAGCTAAAGTAGATAACAGACCAAGAAAGTTATTATAGAGACACCTCTGACAGACTCTGCAAAAGCCTCCAAAATCAGTGACTACAACCCTCGGTGAACCTGACTGTACAGTGTACCTCATCCACCTAGTACCAGTAAAGAACTCTTTGAGCTAATCTGGTCTCTGGCATCAATTATTCATCGCCCGAAAGGCCTCTACAGCACCAAAGAGCCAAGGACTATGACTCCTCTCATCTATCCCCGCTGCCCTGAGGTAAAACTCCACCTCTGGCGAGCTATACTACCAAAGCTGCTTCACCATCACGTCAGCGGCCAGCTGCAGCGCTGGTAACTACATTACGTTTCCCTATCCCCAAGTTCCCCCTCATCCCCATCAACCAATTGAATGCCCAGGGCATGGAAACGGAAACCAACCAGCCGTGATTCCATTACGGTTCCGAGTAACCCCTTCCCTGCTGGCCCGACTCATTAATCTTGAGCAAGGGAGGACACAAAACAGTATACATACATTACAACACAGGCACAGGATCATAGTTAATTTTCTTTTCTTTTCCCTGCCTGTTTTTTTTAATTATCTCAAAGATAGAATTAATTGCAATCCCGTGCTGTAATGTTTGTATACTTGATTCAACCAGAGCTGGGGTGCATGAGGTACTTGGTCACCGGGGCTTCTGTGTGGGATGTCACGGATGGTCGGTATCTCCGGTGCCGTGCCCTGGCGAACAATTATACCAGGTGTTAATGGTAAAACGGTGGGGGTAAAAGGGGGCTATTTACAGGGGAACGTGACGCCACCTGTAGAGTCCGGTAAGGTGGTACCGGCGCTGCCAGCCAGCCACTGAGGTGATGGAGGGGGCAGCGGTGTGTGGTACAGCTCCCCACAGGTGGAGCTTTACCTCAGGGCAGCTATGATGGTGAGACGGTGAGGGAGGACAGTGATGGAAATGTGGTGCGGTTCTTACCCCTCTGCTGTTGATGTTGATGATGTTACGTCCTTTGAGCTGCGGCAGGAAGAATAACAGAAACCATTTCCAGTTTAACTTTGCTTTACACGGTACCGGCTGATGGCATAACAATACACGGTACAGTTTGGTTTAGGGTGTTGTTACCAACTCAGGATTTCTCTTAAGGAGTCTTTAGATGTTCTCTCTCTGTCTTTCAGGTTTCTACTTTATCTAGATCTTCCAGTCTTTACCACCTTTGAAGAGCTCCCCCGCCAGTCCTACGGTTTGTTTCTAGGAGATAAGGTCTGTCCACTACCCGGTCTGGACAGGGCAACCCGAGAATAAAAAGTTCCCCTCCAGCACCGCAGTAAATGTCTGTCCCTTTTTATTTCTCCTAGTGTCCTGAACCGGTTTTCAGTCCTGAGGGGAGAGGTACCTTTGTGGCGCTGTCAGCAACCCGGTTCTGTTGGGCCTGCAGCTCGTCGGTTTTGCAGTCAGGGCTGAACTCCTGGCTGCCTCGGTAGTCCGTGTCACCGGTGTCCCCTCAACATGACCAGCTGGCTCCTACCAGTCCTGGTCCATTGCCATCTGTCCTGGGCCCCCACATAAAGATGGGGTACCCTCCACTCAGCTGGGCTGCCAGGCCTGACCACTCTGTCTGCCTTCCCAGCGCCGTCTGAGGTAAATCTCAACTGTCACTCTAACTCTATCCTAAGCTCTGCCCCATCTGTGGAACCTACTATATTACAGTTCCCCCTACACTAAGTGGTGCGGTCCTAAGTGAGTGCTAAAAATAGACTCCATAAGATTTAAATCCTAACCTAGCAACTTACAATAATATTACATATAGATATTAAATGCAATACCACTCTGTGGCGCATACCTGCAGGGGCGCCACATACTCATATATGCCCCCCTGCCCATTATCATACCATGCTCCCTGTATGGTCAGACACGGCCATTTTACAGTACATAGAGACATTTATAAGATTATCTCAGCACAGGAACAATTTTTAAACACATTCAATTGTGGAAATTATTATTATTCCAAGGTCTATTATTTAGCATGAACATTAAAATTACCTTTGTTCATGGGAAAACCCCTTTAATGCATCCTTTTTCCACACACTCCCATGTTAAAAGTCAGATCCTGCAGAAATAAGTTATTTATCAATAGATAAAAAAGTTGTGTTTGCACAACTTTGTTGGCAACAGATCTCAGCAGGATCCATTCTAACGGATGATTACTGGACATGTGGGCTCAACCTCATGCTGGTGAAAGGACCTCCTCATGACAAAGCTTTTATTTAATTCCAGAGATATGTAATCATGTACCCACCTAAATTTTTACATAAACTAGATTCTTTTTTTTTTAATATTAATTAGGTATCTAGTCTAATTAGACTGCCCTCCAGCAGATAACAAGGATACTGGTTTTAGTTGCCCTTGTAATGTTGTGCATCGAGATTCAGATCAGAAAATGTAGGGAAGAATATACAGGGAAATCTGAAATTTAAGATGAATACTGAAATAAAAAGATAAGAAGCTAAACGGCATACAAATAAGTACAATACACATAAAAGGAGTGCAGACCATGATAGATAATCAAGCGGGAAAAAAGTTACCTAGAAGGTTTCCTTCATTTTTGCTTAGCTTTTACCTTGGTAATGGGCATTCTGGAATATGCCAGTGTCATACTAGAACTAAATAGTAATGTTAAAAAAAGCATTTTTGACTAATAGACAACTAACTCATCTAATTTATCTTGCATAACATGCAGCAGAATCATAGCTGCTCTGGCATATTGTAAAAGTAATATTTTAGGGCCAGTAATAATTAATGAAGAGTATTTAGAAATTTGCTGAAATGTTTGTGTAGATTGTATCTAAATATTTATGCTTTACTAGATCGTGGCCCAATTCTAACGCATCGGGTATTCTAGAATATGTATGTAGTTGACATACTGTGACTGACAGAACTTGTTCAGTCAACGTGAGTGAACTACATATATATATATATATATATATATATATATATATATATAATATATATACAGTGCCTACAAGTAGTATTCAACCCCCTGCAGATTTAGGTGGTTTGATAAGATGCAAATAAGTTAGCGCCTTCAAACTGCAAACGAGAGTAGGATTTATTAACAGAAGCATAAATCTTACAAACCAAAAAGTTATGTTGCTCAGTTGAATTTTAATAAATTTTAAACATAAAAGTGGGTCAATTATTATTCAACCCCTCAAACCACCAGCATTCTGTTTGGTCCCCCTAAAGTATTAAGAAGTAGTTCAGGCACAAAGAACAATGAACTTCACATGTGTGGATTAATTATCTCTTTTGCCGGCGGCCTTTTCTGACTATTTAAGACTCTCCCCAAACTTGTGAACAGCACTCATACATGGTCAACATGGGAAAGACAAAGGAGCATTCCAAGGCCATCAGAGACAAGATCGTGGAGGGTCACAAGGCTGGAAAGGGGTACAAAACCCTTTCCAAGGAGTTGGGCCTACCTGTCTCCACTGTTGGGAGCATCATCCGGAAGTGGAAGGCTTATGGAACTACTGTTAGCCTTCCACGGCCTGGACAGCCTTTGAAAGTTTCCTCCCGTGCCGAGGCCAGGCTTGTCCGAAGAGTCAAGGCTAACCCAAGGACAACAAGGAAGGAGCTCCGGGAAGATCTCATGGCAGTGGGGACATTGGTTTCAGTCAATACCAGAAGTAACGTACTCCACCGCAATGGTCTCCGTTCCAGACGAACCTGTAAGGTACCTTTACTTTCAAAGCGTCATGTCAAGGCTCGTCTACTGTTTGCTCATGATCACTTGGAGGACTCTGAGACAGACTGGTTCAAGGTTCTATAGTCTGATGAGACCAAGATCGAGATCTTTGGTGCCAACCACACACGTGACGTTTGGAGACTGGATGGCACTGCATACGACCCCAAGAATACCATCCCTACAGTCAAGCATGGTGGTGGCAGCATCATGCTGTGGGGCTGTTTCTCAGCCAAGGGGCCTGGCCATCTAGTCCGCATCCATGGGAAGATGGATAGCACGGCCTACCTGGAGATTTTGGCCTCCATCAAGGATCTTAAGATGGGTCGTAATTTCATCTTCCAACAAGACAACGACCCAAAGCACACAGCCAAGAAAACCAAGGCCTGGTTCAAGAAGGAAAAAATCAAGGTGATGGAGTGGCCCAGTCAGTTTCCTGACCTTAACCCAATTGAAAACTTGTGGAAGAAGCTCAAGATTAAAGTCCACATGAGACACCCAAAGAACCTAGATAACTTGGAGAAGATCTGCATAGAGGAGTGGGCCAAGATAACTCCAGAGACCTGAGCCGGCCTGATCAGGTCTTATAAAAGACGATTATTAGCTGTAATTGCAAACAAGGGTTATTCCACAAAATATTAAACCTAGGGGTTGAATAATAATTGACCCACACTTTTATGTTTAAAATTTATTAAAATTCAACTGAGCAACATAACTTTTTGGTTTGTAAGATTTATGCTTCTGTTAATAAATCCTACTCTCGTTTGCAGTTTGAAGGCTCTAACTTATTTGCATCTTATCAAACCACCTAAATCTGCAGGGGTTGAATACTACTTGTAAGCACTGTATATATAACAGCACTATGGTATATGGTGGTACTTTATAGCACATGTATAGCAGCGCTATAGTATATGGCGGTACTTTATAGCACATGTATAGCAGCGCAATTGTATATGGCGGTACATTACAGCACATGTATAGCAGCACTATGGTATATGGTGGTACTTTATAGCACATGCATAACAACGCTATGGTATATGGCGGTACTTTATAGCCCATGTATAGCAGCACTATAATATATGGCGGTACATTACAGTACATGTATAGCATCACTATGGTATATGGCGGTACATTACAGCACATGTATAATAGCACTATAGTATATGGCGGTACAGTACATGTATAGCAGTGTTATAGTATATGGCGGTACATTACAGTACATGTATACCAGCACTATAGTATATGGCGGTACATTACAGTACATGTATAGCAGCACTATAGTATATGGTGGTACATTACAGTACATGTATAGCAGCACTATAGTATATGGCGGTACATTATAGCACATTACAGCACTATGGTATATGGCGATGCTCCGCTCCCCGCGGCCCTCCGCGGCCCCCTCGCTCCTACTGGTGGGGGGGCAGGATGGAGCGAGCTGGGCAGCATAGAGCGAGCGGGGCAGGATGGAGCAAGCGGCACAGGATGGAGCCGGGGGGGCAGAATGGATGCAGGGGGGCAGGATGGATGCGGGGGGGAGCAGGATGGATGCGTGGGCAGGATGGAACATGGGGGGCAGGATGGATGCCGGGGGGCAGGATGGATGTGGGGGGCAGGATGGATGTGGGAGTGCAACATGGAGCCGGGGGGGGGGCAGGATGGATGCGGACGGCAGGATGGATGCGGACGGGCAGGATTGAGCCGGAGGGGCAGGATGGAGGCGGGGGCAGGATCCCCCTTGCCCCCCTCTGTTCTCACCCGTCTTTCGCAGT
Source organism: Allobates femoralis (assembly GCA_033576535.1). Classification (NCBI taxonomy): domain Eukaryota; kingdom Metazoa; phylum Chordata; class Amphibia; order Anura; family Aromobatidae; genus Allobates; species Allobates femoralis. Next base: position 231,149,298 of record JARQOC010000003.1, read on the forward strand.
GGTCAAGTGACAGGGCGGGCTGTGTGATTTCACATCAGCCCGCCCTGTCACATGACCACTTTGTGTACAGAGGGAGAAGACGGGTAAGAACAGCGGGAGGCAAGAGGGGGACGTGAGGAGAGGCAAGGGGGGGCGAGATGGAGGCGGTGGGTACCGGTGCCGGGGGTCGCCGTGGCCATATATGTAGCCTGGCGACAGCTATGCGTCGCTGTTGCCAGGTTACAGCTACTATATGATCTTCTAATTTTGAATGCACGCGGCTTTTTGCATATGTGGTGCTCATTGGTTGCCGCGACTAGCGGCAGCCAATGAGCACTAGCGTGCGATTTTGGCGTCAGACAGACATGATTAGGAGATTATATAGTAGATTTGTCAATAAAAATACGACGAATTAGTGATTAGTGATGAGCGGACCGTTTGGATGTTGGTATTCGATGGATTTGGCTGGACTTTTAAAAAAGTTTAGTTTGGGAACTGAACTTAACCCAAACTCCAGACTCCAAATCCCATACAGATCAAGAGTGATATTATTGTCCTACCTGAACAAAAATATCTGCCCATGTTGTGCACTGATTAAATTGCCCCTTACTGTGCTCCCTGAGCAAAATGGGAGCCTCACACAGTTCTTCTTATGGTACATTGCTTCACCAATTAAAAAAAATGCCATCACACTGTCTTCTACTATAAATATGCATCATTTTCAGATGGTGTCCCCAGACTTGTCCACCCTATGCTTCCCCCTCTATACACTGTACCCCTGTTCACACAATGCTACTAGAACAGTGTTTTCCAAAATAACCAGACTTTATCAAATTAAAACCTTTATTTTACAAAAGACGTGATGATCATAATTACAGAACAGCAATGACTGTAGCATAGTGAAAGAATAAAACTACATTTTGTGAAGGTTACAACAGTCACCAGTCAGTAGGAAGTGTACAGGCCTTTGCTTTGAATGACTTCAGTACATCTGCAGCCACAGGACATCACTAGTCTCTCACACTACTCTGGTGTTACTTTAGTCCACTTTTCTTCCAATCTCTTCCACAGTTCTTTGACTGTTGTGGATTTCTTGGCCAGATCTTTGTCACCAAGTGTTTTCCAGAAGTTTTCTATTGGGATTAGATCAGGACTCTGAGCAGCCCATTTAATTTCTTCAATGTTTTCTGTTTCAAGGAACTGCTTTACGCTTTTTACTGTGTGACAGGGGACATTGTACTGCATGAAAATTGCTGGCTGATCGAGTGTTGAACGCAAGTAAGGATCCACGTGTTGAAGGTTCTGATACGCACTTGCATTCACTCTGCCATGTAGCTGTATGAGAGGTCCAACCCCTTCAGCAGAAAACATTCCCCAAACCATGATACTTCCTCCTCCACCTTTCACTGACTTCTTTAAACACTTTGGTTTCAGTCTTTTCCCAGTTGTCAGTGAACAAAATGTTTCCCATCAGACCCCCAAAAAATTAAACTTGCTTTCATCACTATAGTGAATGGTGGACAGGGCCGGCTCCAGGTTTCTGTGGGCCCCGGACGAAAAAGTCTCAGTGGGCCCCCTTTAGTACATATCATGGACTATAATATATATATTGCCACACACTTACCGCAAGCCCCATAGACAATGCATGGGGCTTGCCGCAAATGGGTAGCAAGTGCAGTCGCTAGGCGGAAAATGCAGCAGATGCAGATTTTTTTACCGCAACTGCCACATTTTAAAAAAACGCCTATGTGAAGGCAGCCTTACATGAACAGTGACTGCCGAAACCAGCAAGAGCTGTTTCTGACAGTGAGTATGTTACACGTTGTTAGGAGCGGGCTAAAATGCGTTTGCATTCTCTTGCGCTTTTTAAAAATACCCTTCAAATGCAAAGTGTTGCATTTTTGTGCGTCTGAGGATGCTTGGTATATACACAAGCATCCTCAAGCACACAAATAATGCAAGCAGCTCAATGGAGACACACTGCATTATGGGTGGCACCGCAGCCAAGCGGAGTGTCTGGCCGTCCGGACCTCTCTTTCTCCTCACCTTTCTTCTCGCTGCTCCGGTCTCCTCCGGTCACTCTGCACATATCAGCACAGTCATGACAACATCGTGCCCCTCCATGCTGAGCTGCAGAATGCAGACAGCGGCAGAAGAGACTATGGAGAAGAATGCTGCTGGCAAAGGTGGCTGAGACTATAGGAGCGGAATCTGCAGGGGGCTACCACTGGTACACATACCTCGTACGCACGCGGCTCTGCTCCATACACCTCCTACGCACGCCGCTCTGCTCCATACACCTCCTACGCACGCCGCTCTGCTCCATACACCTCCTACGAACGCCGCTCTGCTCCATACACCTCCTACGCACGCCGCTCTGCTCCATACACCTTCTACGCACGCCGCTCTGCTCCATACACCTCCTACACATGCCGCTCTGCTCCATACACCTCGTACCCATGCGGCTCTGCTCCATACACCTCGTACACACTGGGCTCCGCTCCATACACCTCGTACACACTGGGCTCCGCTCCGTACACCTCGTACACACACGGCTCCGCTCCGTACACCTTGTACCCACATGGCTCCGCTCCGTACACCTCGTACACACATGGCTCCGCTCCGTACACCTAGTACCCACTCTGCTCCGCTCTGTACACCTCGTACACACACGGCTCCGCTCCGTACACCTAGTACCCACTCGGCTCCGCTCCGTACACCTAGTACACACTCGGCTCCGCTCCGTACACCTAGTACCCACTCGGCTCCGTTCCATACACCTAGTACACACTCGCCTCTGCTACATTCACATTGTAAATCCCTCCTGACCCCACACATAAACTTCACCAAATTGCCATACCCCTAGTACACACTCACCTCTGCTACATTCACACTGTAAATCCCTCATGACCCCACATATAAACTTCACCTAATTGCTATGCTGGCCATCATGATGCTCAGAGTCCTGCATACACTGAGGAGCTGGTCATGTGACCCCTGACTCCACCCTCCATTGACATCATCACAGGTCCTGTCAGCCCAGAGTGTGCAGCTCTGTCGGCTCCCACTGAGGGAGATCTCCGGAGCTGCAGAAGGCTGAGTGCACCCTCCCTGCAAATGACCCCCCCAGCTGCCCCCTGGATATGGCCCTGGCTGTGGGGGCAGTGTGCTCAGGGGCCCCTGAGGCTAGGGTCACACTTGCATTGTGACCCTAGCCTGATGCAAGTATTTTCGGCTGCAGCACATAGCTTTTAATGCTATGCGCTGGAGCTCATAGAAACCCGATGTTTACCTTGCCAACCATTGGTTGTCAATGTAAACATTGGGTTTCTATGGGCTCCATTGCTGGCAGCGCATAGCATTAAACGCTCTGCGCTGCAGCAGACAATACTTGTGTCAGGCTAGGGTCACAATGCAAGTGTGACCCTAGCCCTCAGGGGCCCGGTGGGCCCCCTCCAAGCAGTCGGGCCCCAGCACCTGCCCAGGTGCGCCGGGTGCTGACGCCAGGCCTGATGGTGGACCACTCTGTCTACAAAACACGTTCCTCATCAAAGGTGAGTCTAGCCTTTTGATTCTTTCTGCTAATGAGTGGTTTGGCCACTACAGAGTGAGCTTTCAGATCCTTACACTGTTCAGTGCCGAACTAGCAAGCTATTCAAGCTGCAGTGTTCAAACAATTACCCATGGAGATTCTATGCATTATCCTATCCTTACTTGCATTTATCTTTCAAGGGTGACCTGCCTTCTTGGGGAACTTTAAAGAGTTTATGATGTTGTAAAGATGAGTAAATGTTTAGGAGGGCACTACCAGTCATGTAGATTGAAAAGTAGGGATCGCTAGATTGACTGAGGTACATATAGCAAGATTAAAATGAAAGTCTTTAAGAAGCAATACAACCTCCAATAGTTTCAATATTTTATCAAAATGTTTATTTGGTAAAAAGCAACAAATAACCTCTTATGGACTCTTTTTGTTAGAAATGTCTGCTCTTGACACAGATTTGAGATCTTGAGTGACCCCCCCTAGGAGAGGTATTAATTACCTCTACCTATACTGTGAGCAACTCTCTTAACCCTTAAAAAAGAGATGGAGATCCTGTATTCAAAGGAATTGATCGCACGAATAAACCTAAAATAATCTAAAAAAATCTCTAAAAAAGAAAAAACTATAGAATTTTGTAAATCCACTCTATATGTGGTACTATATGCGTCTATGTAAGGAAAATCATGTGATATCTCCGGACCTCCAATGTGCTATGTATATACCTTAAAGCCAAGGCTCTCTCCTCTCTTTCTCCTGCTATTGATTCATATCCCTGCCATTGGTGGAATCTTATATGAACAGCCTTCCCCCTTAAAAAAATCGTCTCTGACTTTGTGAAGTCACCGTATAATTGGTTTTGATATAGGCTATTTTGCACATTTCGTGGACTCTGTTTTGGGGAGTAATATATGTTATATCAGTTGGTCTGACCTTTGTTGGGCATAGAATAACCATAACGATATCTATATTGCACCAAAACTTGAGCACTTTAATAAGTGTATATAACAGTCGTCGCTAGTGAGAACCGCGATATTTTCGGTTCCCGACATGCACACTACGACATCGGTGCATACGCATTGCAATAAGTCGCCGTTATGGAAGCCGTCATTTTCTCGGCTCCGGACATGCGCAGTACAATACCTATGCATGCAGACTTCTATTTGACAATGTAGGGGGACGGACTGGCCATCCGGATCCTCCTGCACTCAGCTGAAGGCCGGAAATTGAAATAAGGAAACAGAACTCGACGCTATATCAGGTAGTCAATGGCAGACACAGTCACATTCCCCTGACAAAGCTGCCAGGCGCCGGCAGCGTAATGCATGGGGAGCACCACACTTCCTGCTACTATGCTGACCAAATACCGGTAAAGCAAGTCCAGCCTGGTATTATATCGTTATTGGGGTTACCTTCCTCCGATAACAGACATGTTACCACTAGAACTATACCTACTTAATAGGGGTTATTGTATTGGTTTGGATTAACTTAATATCACTACTACTAATAAGATCTGTATGAGGGTCAAATAATATACCTTGTATACCATCCTGAAGAAAATTTACAGTGGGGGTCACTCCTTGGTTAATCACCAGATTGCTTTATTTTCTGAGTCAATAATACACTGTATAAAACTTCTATAGATCTGATTAAGAAATGTATACCTAAATTAAACCAGCAGGTTATAAAAAATCTGTCTTAACTCTGCATTATAAGACCTTTTGTACTAAATGGTATGGTTGTATGAATGGCATTGAGATATATGACTGTGTGTGTACCAGACTTTTTCATTGGAGTGCCTTATTTGGTATAATTTTCTCTATAGGAAAAATATGGTTGTACTAAACCAGTTTAATATTCAAAAATTGGTTTAATCTAATATCATACACCCTGTAAAATGTGGTAGTGTTGTATAACATATATTGATAGTTGTGACCTGTATATGAGAAGGATATTGGCGCCCATAACAATTTTGTAACAACATGTAAACTGTGACTGGTTTCCCAGTGTCTGTAATTAGCGGAGGGGTATCCCTTGATATACCCGGTTCAAGTGGAGAGTTATATCCTGAATCCTGTAAAATAAGAATGTGCAAATAGGGTCTTATCTTAATAAAAACTGTCAGCTTGCGATGTGGAATTGCTTACCTTGTCCAGTTGTGAAACCCACAACTGGTTAAAAAGCGATGAAGCAGCTGCTGCAGGGACCGCACTCCCACAGATAACCGTGGTCACAATGTAGATTTCCTTGGACGAAGTGCCTCACTGTCCACGCTGCTGCTCCAGGACCGAAGGAACCAAGACACGGGGATGTCTGGATCTGGTATGTGGCTCTGAAACGCATCGGACAATAAAAACATAAGTTGATCCAGACCTCCCCGTGTCTTGGTTCCTTCGGTCCTGGAGCAGCAGCGCGGACAGTGAGGCACTTCGTCCTAGGAAATCTACATAGCTGAATCCTGGTTATTTTAATTGCTTTTAAATGTTTTTTATGATTGTTCCTTTTGTCGCTTGTTACCAAATAAACCTTTTGATAAAATATTGAAACTATTGGAGGTTGTATTGCTTCTTAAAGACTTTCCTTTTAATCTTGTCTGATTTTGTAAAGATGTAATGCTCTAGAAATCACAGACTTGTAATGACCAACTTCTGTTGCTATGAGTGACTGGGTGACCCCTTTGACCTTCATCTGGACAACCTGCTTCTGGAGGGTTTCAGTTACTTTGGAATGGCAGACCATTTTTGCAAAGCGAGTGCAAACTGCAAAGTTAGGCTGCCGGTTAAATAGGGTTTGTCAGATATAATTAAGGAAATTAGCACTAGGTGCCAGATTGACACCAATAAATTGCAGGTATCTGAAAGTGTTTTCTAATTTTGATCAGTATTCTTTTTCATTTATCTCATTTACATTTTTATTTTGTACTTTAGAATATATGTAAGTTATGAAATAAGCTAATACTGCTAATTTACTCATGTTAGGATATTTTCACATAGAACAACACAATGACTTTAAAGCTAAGGAAGTTGTGTTCTCTAATTTTTATCGCCAGTACATAAAATTATTCAAGCATGTTTTTTCAATACTAAATTCAGAACAATAGCGAGTGTTATTGACATCTAGTGGCCAGATGTTATCGTTATAAATGTGACCAACATCCATAATTACAAATTAAATGTATAGCTCTCAACAGTGTAGACCCTCTTACACGTACACAAGCACTAATTGTTCAGTACAAACTCAAACTGTATAGTTTAGATTCACCTATTACTATTGAGGGCCAGCTGAATACCATCCCTTGTATTTCGGTCTCCACAATTACAATAACTAAAATTACGGTAAGGCTTTTACTTTATGATAAATATGTTGATAGTGCTGAAATTCCAGGATGCTTAGGAGACCTTTTTATTAGGATGCCAGGAGCCACAATAAAGGGCTCTAGGGATTTCATACAGCTTGGAAGCCACATTTTGGATACTCTGGCTATGTAACAAAAATTAATATCCAAGCATACATATCTATGGGTGTTACTATAGATATTGCAACTGCTAAACTTTGTGTTTTTGCACTTGCACTGTCTTTTTGGTAAAAAAAACAAGTTGGTATCTGTTTTCCATCAGTAACTACCATTTTGTAAGTCTGATATTCAGTGGTGTGCAATATTCTTGAGGGAATTAAAAGATGACCTGCAAAAATACATTTCAGAGAATTTTATAATAACTTGCAACCAGCATGGATTAATGAAAGATAAGTCGTGTATCACCAACATGTCGGGTTTCTATGAGGGGTTAAGTGCAAATCTGGATGTTGGTAATGTGGCTGATCTGATTTATCTGGACTTTGCAAAAACATTTGATAAAGTACCACATAACAGCCTTATTCTGAAGCTATAGAAGCAGGGACTAGGGGAAAACATATGCAGGTGGATAACGAATTAGCTTACAGACAAGAAACCAAAAGTCGTTGTAAATGGTACATTCTTTAAATGGGATAAAGTCAGCAGTGGAATCGCACAGGGATCTTTGCTAGGACAGATTAAAAAGGATATTCGGAAGTTAGTCAGTTCAAAGGTGGGCAAATAGATTATTACAGGAGATGGAAGGCCTCCCATATGATGAGAGGTTGGAAAAAAGACATCTCAGAGGAGAACTTATTCATATGTATAAATACATGTGTGGTCAATATAAAGGACTGGCACATGACTAAGGGGCCTTTCACACTAGGCAGATCCGGACAGAAAACCGCATCTGCCACATTTGCCGCCTAACGGCTGCACTTGCGGTACACTTGTGGCAAGCCCCATGCATTCTCTATGGGTCTTGCGGCAAGTGCGACAAGTGAGGTATTACCGCAGTTCCGACACTTGCAGCAGTTGCGAGCGTGAAAACTACACGGTCAGCTGCTGTTATTTTGCACGGCGTCAACTGGATCTTGGCAATACCGCACTTGCCGGAGGCCCCATAGACAATGCATGGTGCTTGCCGCAAGCGTGCCTCAAGTGCGGCCATTAGGCGGCAAATGTGGCAAATGCAGTTTTCTGTCCGGATCTGCGGATCCGGACAGAAATGCTAGTGTGAAAGGGGCCTTACTTTTTTTAAAAACCACACTAAGGACTCGAGGTAGTTGCTACAGGTGGATGAAGGAAAATTCCATCAGCTAAATAGGAAAGGGTTCCTTACAGTCAGTCTGGGGAATGCCGACCACAAGAGGTAGTAATGGCCAACATTGTAACAGCTTTTAAAAAAGGGCTGGATGATTTCACATACACATAACATTGTGAATAAATAATTTAGTCACAAAAAATGTATAATTGGTGGAAACAGGGTTAAACTTTATGGACCCAGGTATTTTTTCCACCCATGTAACTATGTAACTAAGTAATAACAACTGATTTTTTAAGCACTTAACACAAAAAAGGTCCCACAACAAAGCAGTACCCAAAAAGTCATTACAAAAAAAATTCTGAAGGCATACACAGTATTTTACTGACTGTGCTGAAGAACACTATTTCTCTTTGTGATTATTCTTGAAGCATCCCTGTCAAGGCAAATTTCACCCCTGCCTTTAGAAATGATTGCCTGAGACACTATAAATGAAACAGGCCCTTTCATGCTCCTTGAAAATGTAAAACTAAGCTTAGTATTAAGGCTGTTGCACGCTGAGGGTTGAATGGCTCAGTGATTTGGTCATAGGTTAGTCATCCTTTCACCCTTACGTCTGTATTGATTGAACACTGTTATCATCCCTTTGTTTTGTTCCGTGGCTCATAGTAACAGCTCCGGTCCCAGAAGACAGGTGTACTATGCATGCATCAGTTTGGAGAGCTGCAGTATTGTATTGAGAAATAATGCTGTTCTTCCTTCCCTTACTTCAATGCTTTGGGACAAAAGCATAAGAGCGTCACAATATTGGCAGTTAAAAGCATTACTAATTTTGGCTATTCTTATCAAATTGAATATATCCAGCACAGGAGTCAAGGTTTAAGAGCATGGTGCAAGTCCTAGCATTACATAAGAGTACAAACGGAGTATGATTTGCTCACACAAGAGATTTGTATATTTATATGAAGGATTTGTTTTTAATTTTTTTTGACAGCCTATTCAAAGTAGATAAAAAGATCATTCTTAAATTGCAGCTAAATTTTTGAATTAGTTGGAATAACTGCAGATTTTATATCATATATCATAAATGTACAATCTATTTAGAACAGCAAATCGTTTTGAGGCATGGCTGTAAATTTTGATAGAAGCAAAATGAAAAGAGACCTGTCCAGCAGGCCAGGGAACACATAGGGTGGAGAGGCCCCATGACATTTGGGGAAGGAGTTAATAGGGGTGATACAGGAGTGGGTACTTTATAAGAGGCAGAGGGATATAACTTGTTGGGGGGCTTGGTTTAGGGGAGGAAGAGGGGGAGCTTAATGGGAGCTATAGCATGGAAGGAAGGAAGCACCCTCAGTCTATTTCCGGGGGGGGAGACAGGACAGTTTACCACCCACCCTCCCTGTTTGGGTCTGAGCTTTTAAGGCCATTGGAAATGAAGCATGACTGTTTGGAATGTAAGTAGGTTGTTATCATATATTGGGTGGATTTAGATGTTGTCACGGCAGTGGGGGTAGGTCTGGTCCAGACGCAGGGAATCTACATTCATAATGGGGAGGTAAGCCACTTGGAAGGTATAATGGCTTTGGTTGAAGGTACCTTGCAGGCACAGGGTTCTGCAAGGTCGGGGTATTGGTTCTAGGTAATTAATACCTCATCCCTGGGGTCGGTGTTTTGAGGCCAGGGACAAGGTTTGGAGGCTTCTGGACTGGGCCTATCCATGGATGATAAGAGGGTGTGCCTATTGTTTAAGTTGGGACACCAGTTGGACGGTGTACATGTTTATTTCCTTCTTAGTATGTAAACAATAGGCAATGAAGGCTGCTGTGGCCAATTTGTTTAACCAAGTCACTACCAGTGTTGTGTTGTTATTTTAATATTGGGGGGTTGTTTCTCCGGTGGGTTGGTAAATTAACGACCGGAAAATCCTACCTTGAATGTCATGTGATTGTCAACTTGAATTTGTTCAAAGTGCTTAATGTTGATACTTAGTAAATATTGTTTCAAAAAAGTGTTATGTTCTTTACTTCCTAGTTGGAATATACATTTCTTCTATGAGAGCTTATAACTAAAAGCCCTAATAATACCAATTATAACTATTCAAAAATACCATCAAAAACTCTATGTCCAAAATAGGATTAGGAGATAGTTAGACGGGTCGCATACCTATGGCACAAAACTACGTGGAGGAGTAGACAGAACTTTAAGCAATTATACAAATTTACCAGCAGCTTTATGGTTTTTCCTTTTATAAAATGTACATGATAACCAAGGGTATAGCTATACAGGCACATGTAGCAATTACACAGACATTGAAATCAAAGGCCCATTGGCTACATTTAAGATACCAGCAATTTTTATGACACTTGCAAGATGGTGGACCCTATTAGAGATTTTGCACTGTTGGCCAGGAATCTTAAGTTCTTCCTAGTATACATAATGAATGGTTACTTGCTCAGAGAGCAATGTTTGTTATCATGGGGCTGGCAGCAGTTAGAGGTATTACACAGAAAGACTCACGCTGTGCTTGATGTTTGCCATGAGCATTGGAATTATTGGATTTTCCTATAAAACTAATGCTGTGATATATTTACTAAGGTTGTTTGTGTGATGATATTAGTGCTGATGTGCTGAATCATGGCGCTATTGCTAGGAGGATAGGGGCCTGCTATATTTAAAAAATTCAGAGCCATGTTTCGATAATATTTAATGTTATGGAGTTTAGGTATGCTTTGTTGTGATAAGTGAGAGCCGGTAGAAAAAGTTGGAGTGGTGCTGAAATCCACTTTCAGCAACTCTGCTAGTGACATTGAACTAGATGATCCCTCATCTTTTCTGTCTTGGGCACCAAGCAGATTCCACTTCACTGTCCAAAATTTTAGCTAATAAATTAAAGAACTTCATAAAGATTACATTTGTCTAGAAAATCCTGAGAACCTGTCATTTTCTTTTTTTGTACACAATACATCTGATAACACTGATTTTACCCTCAGTGCAAGTCATTCAAACTTTGCAACTGACTCGCATTGGATTGAGCACCCGATGTACCCGAGAACAGCAGTGCTTGCTCCAGTGATTTGCATACGTAAAGCACCTGAACTTAGAACACTTGTGTAAAGTCTGTGTTTGGCACAAACAGTGAAATTTGGGCGACACAGTGGCTCAGTGGTTAGCACTGCAGTCTTGCAGCACTGGGGTCCTGGATACAAATCCCACCAAGGACATCATCTGCTGGGAGTTTATATGTTCTCTCCATATTTGTGTGAGTTTCCTCTGGGTACTCTGGTTTCCTCCCACACTTCAAAGACATACTGATAGGATGTTTAGATTGTGAGCCCAATTGGGGGACAGTGTTGCTGATATATATAAAGTGCTATGAAATTAATAGTGCTATATAAATGAATAAATATTATTATTATTACCTTAAAGTCCGTTTCACTCTTTTCTACTAAGGAATGCACCAGCAGGAGGTCTGCAATCTTAGTAACTTCAATAAACAGTAAGTTAGTGTTGTATACTGCTTCTATATTTGTATTCAATTCCCTATAGAGTTAATTAGCTGAACAATTCTTAAAGGGGTTGTCTGGTCAGAAAATATTGATTAGGCATCCTTTGGATAGATTGACAATATCAGCAATATCAGCTTGGTGAACGTTCAAGATACAGAATCCTCATCTATAAACTCATAACTGATAGAGTCAGCTGAATATATTTCAAATATGTTTATTAAATTTAATGTTTTAACAATAGAACAAATAAAATGAAAGTCAAATACATCACTTCAATATGTTATCAGATCATATAATAATGAACATACAAAGAAAGACATACAAAGAAAAGGGAGAGGGGATGGGGTGAAGGGTATAGTATGAGGATCACACAGAGAGTGAATACGTAAAGATCAGGAATTATTAAGGATATTATTTATTGATAAGCAAAAGAAAGACTGGAGTCTGTTATATGCAGATGTGGGTAATAGGTCTTGCTGGATCTAAATACATAGAGTGAAACTGTAAGAGAATAGCAGCTCTTCTGCAGTACTCATCAGTGGCTGCTACATATTCAATAAAGCTGTTACATTCTATGTGTTCACATCTAGTTACTGATGAAGCTTATGTGGCGCTCCTGCGATCTGGTCTCCACTATAAGTATGCAGCAACTGGGATCGGTAAGTACAGTCACCCACACACACACCCAACACACACCCCCAGATTGAGGGACTCTAAGCCCAGCTGTGGGATAGTGGGAGGAGACAGGTGGTGGGTGGGAAGTTAGTACAGGAAGCGGTCAGGTAAGGGGAGAACAAATAGGAGACACCACAGGAAGTGAGTAGTCAGTGAGCAGTCAGTCAGTAGTCAGTGAGCAGTCAGATAGTCGTTCAGAGAGTCTACAGGAGCAGGGGTTGGAGGAGGATATGAGACTGAGAGGACACGGACCCGGCGGCCTGTACTATCATGAGTCCTGTCCTGGGTCCCATGGGCTACAGACCTCAGAGAGACAGAAGGAGTCCTAGGGGCGCGGTCAGTGAGCAATCCACCCGTGCACGCGAAACAGCTGTGAAGCCGAAGGACAGGGCAGAAACCAGGGGACCGGCCGTGAGATGGCGAAGAAGCTCCAAGCTCCAACCACAGAACTGGCAGACCACGGGATCTGTAGGACCCATGGCCCCACTCCCAGTGCAACAAAGAGAAGGCTGCCGTACTAGGGTCAGGAGACTCGGTAATTCACCCAACAAAAGCCCGTTGCTGCTGGATCGAGGCTCTGCATGTGGAGGCGCTTGCAGGAGGGTGGAAAATGGGCAGCGCCAAAGAGAGAGGCCCATGGAAAAGAGCACAAAATGGTTCCAGAGCTGCCACTGTATTTGCGTTGTAACCTGAAGTGCCTGACGAGAGAAGCCAAGTAAACCGGGTTGAAACTCAGCTTGTGTCAGACTGTTTATTCCTCGCCTGAGGAGCGGTAGATTGAAACGCCACGCAGGCAGCAGGCGCCTGCCTGAGAGCATTCCCGATCCTGCTGCACAGCCAGCTCAGCCCCTCTGGCTCACCGGCACCTCCAACGAACCTATCACCTCCACAGACTTTACGGTTGCCCTGGGGACCAGCTCTTCTCGTGGAGAGCCAAATCATCCCAGTTGCTACCCCATCATCCCCAGATGTCCCGAACTGCAGCAGCAGCTCTACAGTCTGCCTTCCAGGGGTGACGTCATGACAAAAACTCTTTTAGTTCACTTTTATTTTTCTTTTCATCCCTTTTTCAAACTCCCCTTTTTACTAATCGTCCAACAAGGGGACCACGGACCGGGTCACGCTATTGTGACATCCCACAGCCCCGATGACATTGAGAGGACCTGGCTCCGAGTACCCCATAGCCCCTGCTGGGGGGCAAGTCACTTACAACAGCTGATCAGTGGAGGTTTGTATCATCACCCCCCTCCCCGACCTAATATTGATATATGATTCTAAGTATAGGTTATCTATACCTTCTGACTGGACAATTGTTGTGCACAGTTTAATATTATGTGTACCAGCTACTGCAACATACTGCAGAACAATTGTAATAAGAGACATCTTGAAGTACCTATCAGTGGTGGCTACTCATTGAATGAAGCTGTGCATTTCAACTCAGATCAACTCAGATCACCCCACTAGAGCAGATAACAGCTGACTGGCGGGAGGTGTAGTTGTCAGACAACCAATGATCTGATATTGTTGCCCTATCGCGTGCCTGTGTCATTAATATCTTCTGAGAGAACAATTTTATATGAAGTTAGATATTTACTATCTTAAAATATTTGCTTGAGCATATTACCTATTTTAAGATATCTAGCCTGTATTTTTATGAGAAAAAACATGAATATTTGTATAGAAGTGCCTACATTGTGGGATGCAATGTTTGTGTGTGTTCATAACACCAATGGCTTTCATCAGAATGGACAGAAAAGTGTGGAGAAGAATTAGAGCTGTTTTTCTTTACAAGAATGGAATAAAATCTTTATCCAGCCAGGAGATTGTTAATGAAATGTATAATATCGGTAATTGTAATTGTAGTTGTAATAGCATCTTGGAAATAATGATCCTTCATTGAACCATGTGGACAGTTATCCAGCAGGAGAATTTTGACATTACTTTTGGTCCCTTTTCATATACCTTATTTCAAAATGTGCTCATAGCAACATATACTCAACCACTTACAGGGAACCTGTCACCCCCTTTGGGCATTTTAAACTATTAATAACCCCTGTATGTGCCCAGACTGGCCCCTCATACCTGAAATATGAACTTATATTGTGTCCAATGCAGGCATCCTGTTGAGACAGGAGGCTGCTATTGAGACCTGGTGGATGGTGTCCTCGCCGCCCCTCTGGGCTTCAAAACCGGGCACTTTTTAAATTTCCGGCCACTCCTCTGGCCGGCGTTTGAGTGACAGCCTCACTCATGCCGGTGCAGTGGAGCGGGTGTCCGCGCTACATTGAACAGTGCCGATGTCTCGCGAGACTTCACAAATCTCGCAAGACGTCGGCACTATGAACGGACACCTGCTCCACTGTGCAGGGGCAAATGTGCCTGTCTGTGCCGATGACTAGCAGGATTTGTGAAGCCTCGCAAGACATCGGCACTGTTCAGTGCAGCAATGGACACCCGCTCAACTGCGCAGGCACGAGTGTGTCCGTCACTGAAATGCCGGCCAGAGGAGGGATGGGAAGTTTAAAAGGTGCAGGGCGGGTTTGGAGGGGCGGCAAGGACACCATTCACCAGATCTCAATAGCAGCCTCCCAGTCTCAACAGGAGGCCAATGCTGGACATAATGAAAGTTCATATTTCAGGTATGAGGGGCCAGTTTGGGGACACACAGGGGTTACTAGAACCCCATTTACATCATGTAAATCCTGGTGGGCATAGTTTAAAATTCCCAAAGGGGGTGACAGGTTCCATTTAACATCTTATAAAACATTCCACCCAAAATGCCACAAGTCATTGATCAACTTCAAAAGGCTATGTGATACAAGAGGCATTTCAGAGAACAACACTTTAGAAGATGCTTTTACCTTTTTTAACAAGCAAGGAATATCCATCAGGGGAAAACAAAAACAGATGAGGCTCTTTGCTAAACAGAGTCCCTTGCCATTCTATAGCTCATATGAGAGTTTTCCTCTGAAAGAAATATATTCATCATAGATACGTAGAGCCACCTATTGGAAGTAGCAATTGAAAAAACCATTATTAACCCTTTAAGGACCTTGCCATATGACTTAGGCTAAAAACCAAACCAGAATCTTAATTTTCAGACACATCGGTAGCACAAGAGTTAAAGATTTCTTCCTCTCTGAAGAGGCATTTTGAATATGTAATTTCTCAGAGGAGCATATCAGGGCATTTAAGTCTCATCATGCTTTTATGCCAGACCTTTCATGTCACTCTCCACAAAGAGAAATTGATCCGGTCGACAGGGTAGGGGGTACTCGGATACTGGGACAGGTGGTTATTTTGGTGGGGGGATCACGGTTAGTTGGTTCCGTGCCCTGGACCGTCAGTAGCGGGGGTGGGGCTAATGATGATGGGGGAAATGGTATTGTGACGCCATCTGTGGTACCTGGTAATAGGGTTACCAGCGCTGCGGCCGGCCGCTGAGGTGATGGGAATGCAGCTTTGGTAGTACAGCTCCCCACAAGTGGAGCTTTACCTCAGGGCAGCGGGGTGGACGAGGGAAGTAGTAGTACCGGTTCTACTCTGAACGCTGCAGGCGGCGGCGGGGAAGCAGGTACACACACACAATTGTCATTATTTCGGCACCTTTAAACTGATGTCTGGTAACAGGTACGGTCCAAGAGGGTAACCAGGTTTCGGTGCAGCTTGGAACGTTCACCTTGGAGCATTGTGAGGCCTCCTCTATTAGCGTGTACGGTGATTGGGGTAAGCTCTGCCTGTAGCTAAACCTGCCGCTCTTTCTCCCTCTCAGGGTGCTGTTCCACAACCGACAATGAGGACCTTTCTGTGGGATCCCTATTCTCTGCTTAGGTCCCTGGTCCTATGCTTGGTCAGGTTTGGTGTCTTCTGTTCCTTACTTCAGGGGGACTAGATTCTCCTGGTCTGTCTGGGCGTTTCCTGCTATAATAGATTATTAGCAGTTTCGGACTCTGGTGTCCGGGTAACTAAAGGGTTCTCAGATCTGTTCCCTTCTTTCTACTTCTTACTTCTCCCACTGGCCTCCGTCCCTCTCCCTAGGGTGCAGCACAGCTGGGTCAGCTTTCCTGATTCTGGGCCTGGCTTGGTCCCAGCAACCAGCTCCTTCACTAACTGTTCTCTTCTCTGCAGACTGCAGACTGACTGACTCCTCCTCTCAGGCCTGGATCTTTATAGGGGATCTTGCTTAAGGCACCAAGTAGGGCTCCCCCTCCAGGTCTGGGATGGAAGGTGTTGTATGCTGTGTGTGCCAAGGTGTACATCCCTCCCTGCAGCTGTGGGTCCTGTTGCAATCCCCCGCAGGGGTGCCACAAAATGTTATCCCTTACATGCAGCTTTTCACCTACACTGATGAGAAGCAATACCCTGAAACACAGTGTCTGCAAATTGAGGTTCGGGTTTTTTTTTTTCCTAAGTCATATGGCAAGGCTCATTAAAGGGTCGATAGTGACTTTTAGGATTGCTAATTCCAATAGGTGGCACTAGAATGCAAGCTCACGTCCTCTCTGATCACACAATATGCATATTTAATTTCTAAGAGGAGTATAGCAAGGTAATTAAGTCTCTTCTTACTGGTAAGCTAGGCTAGATATGTCTAGCTTCACAAAGAGACACCTTACCACTTAGATGCCAGTCCCATCACATCTCTAGAGCTTTGAAAGCATAGCTTTTTAACTCCAATATACCGGTAAGTGAAGAGAGACATTGATGCACAAGACCTCCTGTCCCTTTATTTCATGTCTGGATATGGTATATGGGTGTCACCATACAAAATGATCTATAGGTTGGAAATCCTATAGCAAGCAGACATTTACAGCACAGAACATCCCAAGAGTGATCTTGAAAATGCACCTTTTAGTCTTTCTAACAATCCATGTCTTATAAGCACTAAAGTCTCTTTTACATGAGCTACAGTTATCAGCTGGATGCTATGCACAGTATGCAGCCTACACACTCTGATCCTGGGAGCCTTTTCTTGAGAGCTCTTCACATTCGTCCTTTAGGGCATTGTATAGATGACCTTGTTAAAAGTGTTTCTGTTAAGTATTTGTCCCTGTGTATTCATGTTCATTGCTGTACAGTGTAAAGAGATTTTTTTTCACAATGCATGTGATAAAAGACAATTATAAAACATTATCAACAAAACACAAAGAAACTGCTGTAAATGTTCTGCATATTACAGTAGTGGCAACTGTATCAATTGACATCTATTTTCTGCATGAAAAAAAGTTTCATGTAATTTCATAATTTATTTTTAAATCCAATGTTTCAAAATGGTTGTGGGTTTGTTGTTCATTTTGCCCATTAGTTTTAATGAGAAGGTCAAAATCCACAACAAAACCCAATTGCAATGCTGTGCAACTGCAATTGGGACAAAGCAAGTCTTTGCTTGTTTTTCTTGCATTAGTTTTACTATTTCTGATAAGTGTTTTATCAGTTCTTGATGTCATTTTCCTTTTTCTTCCACATTTCCCTTTTGGAGAAATCGATCCAGTTTCATTGTGTGTGCGAATTATTCTTGAAATGGTAGATTTTCCAATACCAACAGTGGAAGCGATTTCTCTTACAGTCAGACTTGAATGTTCATTAAGAGTAATAATTCTAGACCTCTTCCGTGTAGGAACATCCATTTTTACAGGCACAAATTACACTGAGAGAAAAAGTACACTAAACCACTCCTCACAGAAACAAGCTCTCACCTGAAGCTGAGGGGGCAGCTAGCTGTTATTTTATGAGTAAAACCAGACAAACCACATTTTGTTACTCAAGGTTGTATACTCACACCTGTTCAAAGCAGTTAAAACTGGTTTGAATAACTGACTGGTAACCCCAACTTACGATTTTACTTAAAAAATGCTTTGTCTCAATTAATTTGCACAGCACTGTATTGCTGATTTCTCAGCAGACTTCTTGCAGATCCAGCAAGTTCTGAATAAAAAAACATCTGCTGAAGTATAAAGTAAAAATGACTATATTCACCTCTCTTGGTGCCTCTAGGGCTCATTTGACTGGTGCCTTGCTGGTCTCTGTACAACACTGTAAAATAGTGTTTTGAGGATAATTCATATGATTGCGGCTATGTTTGTACCTAGTCCATTGTTTGAAGCACTGGCAAACATAGACAGAAGAGGGCTTCTGTGAAAGGACAGCATATGGGCCTTTTGGAGCCCAAGAGCTCATCAAAACACACAATCCCACCAGTTTGGATGTAGAAATGGGCCCCCAAACTCTTGGGTCCCTGTGTTGCCACACAGGTTGCACCAATGATGTGTCCGCCCCTGGTTTCAAGGGAACATTCTTCTTCTGTCAAATCTCCAAACCAAATGATGGTAATTCCATACTTTTTTCTGTGAGTTGTCACAGCAATCTATTTGACACCCCAGGGTTCAAGTGCCACCATGTTATTATCGCCCCTGGGTGGTAGTGTCACACTTGAGAGCAACAGAGGGTATCCATACCAGACAGAAACTGCACACAACACCTTTCTGCCTCCAGGCCTGAAGGGGGAGACCAAGACCCGGGTTCAGGGTGAGCTCTCCTATAAATTCTGGTCTGGGGCTGAGTTAGTCAGTTCAGTTCCTAGGAGGACTGAGGAAGACATCCTGTGGACTAGGAGCAGTGCTACGCTCGTCCCAGGACAGTACAGTCGAGTGTGAGGGACCCAAGTCAGGGGTCTGAGAAAGGAGAGGAAACCCTGGGGAGCGGAGTGGTGTCGTGCTCACCACAGAGGAGAAGCACCACAAAACAGACACCGGAGTACGAGGCTGTGCAGGGTCTAATGACCCAGCAGACAATACCGGAAGGTGGGGGAATTCCAAGTTCCCCAGCCACACTGTGGCCAGAGGCAAAGCAGCGTAAAGAGCCCAGGAACAGCTACTCGAGACTTGGGACTAGAGAAGGACACGAGTTGCCTGACATACCAGCACTGAGCAGGAGAGAGAGAGGGCCAGCAGCTCAGCTTACACAGCAGCAAGGACCTACCAACAAGGAGAGGAGGCCTCAGAACCTGTGGGGTGAGAACCCTGAGTTGCTCTCAGGTGCAAGGACTATGTATACCATCGCCTGTCAGTATTCCAGTTGCACCAGTAAAAGGACTGAGGAATCAACAAACCGTGAGTCTGTCTGTTGCTTTGCACCCGCCATCCTGCACCCTACACCCATACTACACTGTCCTGGGGACCTGCTCTGCGCATGGGGAGCCGCTCCATCCAAGCTGCGCATCCATCATCCCCAGAGGTTCTGCAGCAGCAGTGGTCACTAATAGCCACAAACCACGGGTGGCATCATGACTAACCTTCTCTATCATCAACCCCTTCCCTATCAAGCCAAGAACTCTCTTAACAACTGAATCCAGGGTCATGGAAGCCGGATCTCGACCCCTGTGACTCCCTAGAACTGTTAATAGCCCGGTTCAGAGTTGCCGCAATACTCAGGGGAACCAAATAACCTGACCGAATTCAGGGAGAGAGTGGACAGTTATTATAGAGTGTACCCCATGACAGAAGATAAGCAAGTTAGCATACTAATGGGACAATTGACTGGTGCAACCCAGAGGGAGGTAAAATCCAGGCCGGACACTGATAAAGACACTGTTGAGCATGTAACAGCCAGGCTGAAAGTTACTTTTGATACCCGTATTGCTGCAAAAATAAAGATAAGATTCTTTGGGTGTAGACAAAAGCCGCAAGAGATGCAAGAGACTTTGCATTGACTCTACAGGAAGCGCTGAGGGCCATGAAAAATACAGACCCTAATCTGGTGCAGGAACACAACAAGTTGCTTATTGATCAGTTTATTGATAGACTCATATCCCCTGTCCATAGAGTGCAACTGCGAATTCTGGCCATACAGATCCCTTATCTGGACTTTGTGCAGTTTAAGGACAGAGCTATCCGTATATTGCAGGAATAAGCACCCTATGACTCAGAGCCTGCATCACGCCTGGCCATAACCTACCATGAGCAGGGGGCGCAGGAACTACAGGTCACGGCAGGGGCCAGTGCACAGACTCTGGGGCCTATCACTAATGAGGCTCTGAACTTAGAGATTGAAGCTCTGACTAAGAGCATAGCTGAGATGGCTAAAGCTTTGCAAGTGATGCAAGGATCCAAGCTGGTGGAGAAGATCAAGTTAGGCTCCAGCAGAGATGATTTCCCGTGGATGCGACAGAGAAGATACCCAAGGGAATGACGCAGCGATAGCTATGACTCCGAAGGAAAACCCATCTGCCGCCGCTGCGACAAACCAGGTCATCTTGCTAGAGCTTGTACTGTAAGCAAGAATAACCTGGGGCAGCAGGCTTTCCTTCAGGAATAAGACCACAAGGCCCATCAAACTGGCGTGACAGGTACGTGGGAGGACGCCCAGTCATGCCTGTCGTGCTAGATGGCATCCCCATGTATGCTTTGCTGGACACTGATTCACAGGTGACATCGATACCATATATCCTTTACAAAAGGTACTGGGCAAACTCTGACATTTTACGTGGCCCAGATGATGACTTTATTATATTGGCGAGTAACGGTAAACCTGTGCCGTAGATTGGGTTTAAAGAAGTAACCATAAAGGTGGGGAGGGTAGAATTAAAGTCCCAGGGATTGATAATTGTTGATGTTGACCGGCACAAACTTAACCCAATGATCACTTTAGGCACTAACGTAATAGGAAATTGTCTTGCAGAGATTACTGTCTTGTTACAGGAGATTGCCGATATTGCCAATAGTGGACAGCAATGAGTTCTACGAAAAAAAATAAAAGCTGAGACAGCAGGTTGAGTTGTCTGGAGGAGAAAGTGATCCGGTACCCATTGCAATACCCCCGAAAAGTGAAAAGTTAATCTGGTGTAGGATAGCAATAGGCCTCAAAGGGTGAGATTACCAAGCCTTGGTAGAGACTGTGTACTCAGACAGTAGGTCCAATGTCCTGACAGCCAGAAGGGTAGTTGATTTACGCAGGGGGAGGGTACCAGTACGCATCTTAAATTGTGGTGAAGAAGAGCTCAAACTACCAAAGTATGCTACCATTGCTGAATTGTATACTGCCGATAACAACTCCATCCAGGCAGTGGAACCCTTGAACCCGTCTGATCAGGCAGAGGACAATGGCTCAGAGGGAAAGCTGGAGGTTTGGTGCCAGAAATTACATGTAATTCTACAACCTCCCATCAAAAGCATGGAGTCTACCGGGTAGTGAAAGAGTATGAACAAGTCTTTAGTAAGCATCCTTTAGACTTTGAGCAGGTAAAAGGGGTTGAACATCACATACTGATAGGAGATCATCTTCCCATAAAAGAGAGGTATAGGCCTGTACCGCCAGCTCATTATCAATGTGCCAAAGACATGCTACAGGAAATTAAGGAAGCTGGGATGATAAGAGATAGTGGTAGCCCCTGGGCAGCTCCTCTAGTCCTGGTTAGAAAGCAGGATGGTACAGTGAGGATGTGTGTAGACTACAGGCAAATTAACCGCATTACACATAAGGATGCATACCCATTGCTTAGAATTGAGGAATCACTAGCTGCATTATGAACTGCTAACTACTTTTCCACCTTAGATCTTACCAGTGAGTATTGGCAGGTTCCTGTAGTGGAGGCGGACCGAGAGAAGACAGCGTTTGCCACGCTAATGGGCCTCTGCGAATTCAACTGTATGCCATTCGGACTCGGTAATGCACTGGGACCATTCCAAAGGCTAATGGAGTGCTGGACCGGGCACACGAACTTTGAAACCATCTTATTGTACCTGGATGATCTCGTAGTCTACTCCAAGACATATAAGGACTACCTGGAGCACTTGGCAGAGGTGTTTGAAGCCTTGTCCGGCTATGGCATGAAAGTGAAGCCATCCAAGTGTTACCTGTTGAAACCAAAGGTACAGTACCTCGGTCATGTAGTAAGCTCTGAAGGTGTAGCACCAGATCCTGAGAAAGTAACAGTCATTAGGGACTGGCCAAGGCCCACCAGTGTCAAAGAGGTGAGGCAGTTCCTGGGGCTGGTAGGATACTAAAGAAGGTTCATCAAGGGGTTTACGAAGATTGCTGCACCCCTGCAAGACCTCCTGGTAGGACAGTCCAAGAAGGCTAAGAGCCCAAGTCCTCCATTTGAATGGGGCAGTAAAGAAGAAGACTCCTTCAAGCAGTTGAAGTGGGCCCTGACAGGAGATGAGATCCTAGCCTACCCTGATTACAGCCAGCCATTTGTCTTGTATAATGATGCTAGTAACATGCTATTGGGAGGCAAAGAGGCAAAGAAAGAGTGATAGCCTATGCAAGCAGGAAGCTCCGTCCTACAGAAAGGAACCCAGAGAATTACAGTTCATTCAGAATTCCTGGCCGTCGTCTGGGGAGTTACAGAATGTTTTAGGCATTACCTGGCTGCAGCCAAATTCACCATCTTCACAGATAATAACACGTTGACTCACCTGCAGACAGCAAAGCTAGGCACATTAGAACAGCGATGGATGGCCCGACTGCCTAATTATAATTTCACCATCAAATACCGGGCAGGCCACAAGAACACCAACGCTGATGCCTTGTCTAGGATGCCTCATTTGCAGGACATGGAGGGAGAAGCGGAGGAGCTGGAAGATATTGAGCTACCGGCTTTTCACCGCCCTCATGTGACACAATGTAAGAACCATGAGCACAACAAACGTCAAGAAGCCACAATGCACCCGTTACCCCACCATGGATGGGCAGAAACACAAGACAGCGATCCAGCTGAACACTTATTCAAGGAGCTACTGATGCGGGAAGGTTCGTACCCTGGTTCAGATGCCCCATCAGAAGGCGCAGCAGCTGTGGAAAAAGAGAAGCAAGCTGTTCATATACTGTATGAGGATAAGCTGTGCAGATGACATACTAATCCCAAAAGCCACAAATGTTCTTGGAAGTGTACCACGATGGCGCAGGGCATTTCGAGTGGAAGAAGCTAGAGGTTCTGCTGAGAGAGAGATTCTACTGGGTTGACATGAGAAAAACTATCGAGAATTGATGCAGAAACTGTGGTCCATACAACCTGAGGAGGAAGATGATAAGGATAGTCAGAGACCCCCATTCCAGCCAATTGTTACCAAACAACCGCTTGAGCTAGTAGCCTTGGATCATTTGAAGTTGACCCCGAGCAGAACAGGCTATGTCTATCCCTCACCATGGTAGACCACTACTCTCGTTTCCTGGTGGTAGTACCTGTGAAAGACCTGACACCCGAGACAGTGGCTAGAGCATTTCAAGCCTACTTCTGCAGAACGCATGAGTACCCGGAACAGGTCCTTAGAGATCAAGGTCCAGCATTTGAAGCAGAGGTGTTCCAAGAGTTTTGTAATTTGCATGGGTGCAAGAAAATCAGTACAACACTATACCATCTGAAGACCAATGGCATGTGCGAAAAGATGAACCAGGTAGTCATAGACCTGCTGAAGACCTTGCCGGCGGAAGAAAGAAACATGTGTCCAGAGAAATTGCAATATCTAGTGGATTTATATAACCATGTCCCTGTGAGTTCCACCAATTGTACTCCAGCCTATCTGATGAGAGCAAGACCTGGTAAGTTACCTATTGACTTAGATGTGGGAATTGTAAAGCGAGATGCAGATGCACCAGAAATAGACTGGGATACAGAGTATCAGTAGAAGTAGCAAGAAAGAGCATATAACCATAATGCTCCTGCTACCGCTTTGAAACCAGGTGAGCAAGTTCTTAAGAGAAAAAGACATACTAACAAACTGGATGATCAGTGAGAAGCAGTGCCATACACCGTGTTACTATCAAACTTTGACAATGTCAAGGTGTGCTTAGTGAGTAAAGACAAAGGGAAGACATCGACAGCAGTGTCCAGAGACCATCTTAGATCTGTCCAGAAACATTGAAGTCCCAAGAAAGGATACCAGAAGTTCCAGTGCCAGTAAAACCCCAAGAAGAAGAAGTAATCCATACGGTACTAGGAGACTTTCCCAAGACATGGAGCAATAGTTGTTCCCATGTTAGCATTCCCTCAAACAGTGGCACCTGAACCAATCAGATGTCAAGAACCGCCAGCTGAGGTGTCAAAAGCAGTACCTGTAGAAGAACGGGAAGAGCAACCCTCTGCTAACAGAGAGCTTGTCAGTCCCATGGTAAGACCAAGGAGACGCTCTAGTATACCAGTACTACATAGATCCACACGTAGAACAGTGGATAGTACATGCACAACACCAGTAGCATACACCAGTAATCAGCACAGACCATCAGAGATACCTGTACTGCGTAGATCAACCTGTAGTAATAGAGGTCAGATCACAGCACATTATAGGGATTAGAATGCAGTTTAGATGGGTTTAAGTGTAAATATGTTTTCTTGTTTTCATGTAAGATGTAAATACATAACCATGCAACCAACCAAGCATATGCACCTACAGAAACTTTATTGTATGAACTTTTAAATATTATTGAACTCTTAGTAAATATGGAAAATTATGCCACTGAACTGGTTGTGGTAAAGACTTCGTTTATTCAGCCAATGGTGAAAGGACTAATCACTGCTTTTGAATTTTTCTTGGTTTTTGTAATTTTTGATTTTTAAAACTCTACCACTTTATTGTCATTTAATCTTGTATTGTTTAGGTTTTCCCTTTTGAAAAAGGCTATTGCAGTCCTGGAGTACTGAATTTAACTAAGGGGGAATGTGGCACCCCAGGGTTCATGTGCCCCTGGGTGGTAGTGTCAAACTGGAGAGCAACAGAGGGTATCCACACCAGACTGAAACCGCACACAACACCTTTCTGCCTCCAGGCCTGAAGGGGTAGACCAAGACCTGGGATCAGGGTGAGCTCCCCTATAAATTCTGGTCTTGGGGGAGTTAGTCAGTTTACTTCCTATGAGGGCTGAGAAAGACATCCTGAGGACTAGAAGCAATGCTAATCTCGTCCCAGGATAGCGCAGTCTAGTGTGAGGGACCCAAGTCATGGGTCTGAGGAACGAAAGGAAAGCCTGGGGAGCTGAACGGTGTCGTGATCACCTCAGAGCAGAAGCGCCACAAAACAGACACCGGAGTCCGAGGCTGTGCAGGGCCTAACGACCCGGCAGTCAATACCGGAAGGTGGGGGAATTCCAAGTTGCCTAGCCACGCTGTCCCGGAGGCAAAGCAGTGTAAAGAGCCCAGGAACAGCTGTCCAAGACTTGGGGCTAAAGAAAGACTTGAGTTGTCTGCCATACTGGCATGAAGCAGGGGAGAGAGAGGGCCAGCAGCTCAGCTTACACAGCAGCAAGGACCTACCATTAAGGTGCAGCAAGGAGGCCTCAGAACCTGTGGGGTGAGGAGAACCACGAGTTGATCTCAGGTGCAAGGACTCCATATACCATAGCCTGCCAGTATTCCAGTCACACCAGTAAAAGGACTGAGGAACCAACAAACTGTCTGTCTGTTGCTTTGCACCTGCCATCCTGCACCCTACACCCGTACTACATCCACTGCCCTGGGGACCTACTCCACCTGTGGGGAGCCGCTCCATCCCAGCTGCCCATCCATCATCCCCAGAGGTTCTGCAGCAGCGGTTGTCACTAATAGCCACAAACCATGGGTGGCATTATGACTAACCTTCCCTATCATAACCCCCTCCCTATCAAGCCAAGAACTCTCTTAACAACTGAACCCATGGTCATGGAAGCCGGGTCTCGACCCCTGTGACTCCCCAGAACTGTTTAATAGCCCGGTTCCGAATACCCCACGGCCCTGGGGCGGCCCATATTCATGCAATATGTACATTTCTTGCATTATTCTTTTTTTCAATTACTTACTTTGATAAATAAGCCTAATATAAGTAAACCTGTGATCTCGTCTACCAGAAGTAATAAGTAATACTATCATCTTCCTCCAAATATGAATGTACAGTGCTGCCCAGACTTACATTTGTGTGCAGTGAAGGATGTGTGCACTGAATTTTACATTCCTCAATTTGATGCTTGAAATGAAGCAGGATATCATAAATCTTATACATGGCTTACCACTGTATCTTTACGATGAATGGTGGTCACAGAGCCGCAGAAGTTCACTACCTTCCCTATGTGATTTATTGTAATAGGATGCAGAGGAATAATGAATTAATAGATCTGATTGCTTTTAAAACCGCACTTTGTATAGAGATGAGATATTTATCTGTAAGATACATATTGTCATAAGCTTTCAAGGAAGATCTGCAAACAAAGCAAATAACTGCCTGCTAATCTGCACATAAAAATGTTTTTTATTTAAAGATTCATTTTTTTTAAACATTTTCTCACAAATCATTAGCTTAGTCTGCCAACCCCGATCACCAGTGTAAATGAACATCCTATTGATTTCAATATGACATCCTTTTCATATGGCCAAAGAATCCAAAGATAAAGCTGATAAAACAGAGCAGAAGACTGCATTACTGCATGAGGACATCAGTAAAGATTTTTAAATATATGGAGATTTATACATATTTTTCATGTAAATGTGTTAGCTTATACCTAAATCGCAACGCCCATCAGTCTCTATTGCAAAGCTGTTTTTCAATTGGAGGAGGATGATGGACACGTCTGGTCACGTCCATGCTCCTCCTTAACTTCTGCTATTTTAGACATGGGGAAGCAAACTAGTCTGTGAGAAACTAAGCCTAATTAATACGCAAGTGGAAAGAACCTATAATGCATAAATACTTGTAGGTTTAATAAAATCATCTTGCCGAAACATTTATTAAGTTCTTATGTTAATTTCCTATTTGGATACAAGCTATAGAAGATATTAGATAAGCTAAGAGTTTACGTCAATACATATCCAGTTTTAAAGTATTTAATATAGCAATTTGAGATGACTGTATCTGCCAAAACTTAGATACTCCAAATGAAGCTGATTTTCCTAGAAATTAGTTTTGCATTATTATTTACTGTATGTATTTAATGTTTCTTAAATGTTTTGGGGTTTCTTCAGACCCTACAGCACAGTAAATGTATTGTTAAAAGCAAACTAACAAAAATGTATACTCACTGCTCACCTGTTTGTCCTTTCCGTTGCTCGCAGCTTGACATCCGATCCTCGGAGTCACCATCTCTATCTCACATTTGAACTGCATATTCCGATATGTTCATATTTAGTCTGGACTTCCAACCATAACCAGGTCTCACACCAGAAAGTGACCTTTGAGACTTACTAGCAGCTGGATGTTCCAGCCTAGAGTGAACAGACAGCAACACTACCCACCATTGGTTCCACTTCTTTCCACTGCTGTCTCTTCATTCTCTTCTGTTTAAGCCAGGATTTCCATCCTAGGACTCGGAAGTAGTTATGCATTTCATATCTGTGACATCATCATGTGCAACGTGTAGTAACCTACCGTAGCAGTAACTAGCCTGGTCACAAGTGACCTGAAAATCAATTTGAATAAATTGTCTCATCTCTAATTGAAATAATACTGTAAGCTTACACTGCGATCATTAATGGCATGATAAATTGATTACTAATTAAAGGGATTGTCCACTTTTTCTTGCTAGTGCGGCTTCTCTTACTCTTATCCATAAAATAGCTGCAGGTAAAAGAGCATGTGACCAGCCTCCTCTAATTGAAAAGCAGCTTATCTATGTGAGGTATTTACATTGAAGGAGGCTATAGGACAGATCTGGTTATATGCTCCTCCACCAGGAGCAATAACAAGAAAAAGTAGTCGACCTCTTTAAATAAGATGGTGGGTGGTCCATTTATATGGATGCACCTAAATATTATAGGAATGAATGGTGATATCAACTTGAAACAACTCATGAAAGAATAAAGTTACGTTAAACCCAAGCACGCCATTGTTTTTCTTATGAAATTTTCAATAAGGTTGATGTGTCACATGACCCTCTTCCCATTGACAAAAATAAAGTTGGATCCAAAATGGCCAACTTCAAAATGGCTGCCATGGTCCCCACCCATCTGGAAAAGTTTTCCCACTCCCATATACTAATGCCACAAACAGGAAGTTTATATCACCTACCATACCCATTTTATTTAGGTGTATCCATATAGATGGCCCACCCTGTATACAGTGCGTTGTGAAAGTATTTGGCCCCCTTGAACTATTCAACCTTTTGCCACATTTCAGGCTTCAAACATAAAGATATAAATTCTAATATTTTTGTGAAGAACAACAAGTAGGACACATTCATGAAGTGGACTGAAATGTATTGCATATTTTAAACTTTTCTAACAAATAAAAAACTGAAAAGTGGGGCGTGCAATATTATTCGTCCCCTTTACTTTCAGGGCATCAAACTCACCCCAGAAGTTCAGTGAGGATGTCTAATGATCCAATGTTGTCCTAAATGACTGGTAATGATAAATAGAATCCACCTGTGTGTAATCAAGTCTCTGTATCAATGCACCTGCTCTGTGATAGTCTCAGGGTTCTATTTCAAGTGCACAGAGCATAATGAACACCAAGAAACACACCAGGCAGGTCTGAGACACTGTTGTGGCGAAGTTTAAAACCGGATTTGGATACAAAAAGATTTCCCAAGTTTGAAACATCTCTAGGAGCACTGTGCAAGCGATCATATTGAAATGGAAGGAGTATCAGACATCTGCAAATCTACCAAGACCCGGCCGTCCCTCTAAACTTTCATGTCGAACAAGAAGACTGATCAGAGATGCAGCTAAAAGGCCCATGATCAGTCTGGATGAACTGCAGAGATCTACAGCTGAGGTGGAAGAGTCTGTCCATAGGACAAAAATCAGTCGTACACTGCACAAATCTCGCCTTTATGGCAGAGTGGCAAGAAGAAAACCATTTCTTAAAGATATCCATAAAAAGTCTCATTTGAAGTTTGCCACAAGCCACCTGGTAGACACACCAAACATGTGGAATAAGGTGCTCTGGTCAGATAAAACCAAAATCAAACTTTTTGGCCACAAAGCAAAATGATATGTTTGGCGTAACACCAACACAGCTCATCACCCTCAAAACACCATCCCCACTGTCAAACATGGTGGTGGCAGCATCATGGTTTGGGCCTGCTTCTCTTCAGCAGGGACAGGAAAGATGGTTATAATTGATGGGAAGATGGATGGAGCCAAATACAGGACAATTCTGGAAGAAAACCTGTTGGAGTCTACAAAAGACCTGAGACTGTAACAGAGATTTATCTTCCAACAAGACAATGATCCCAAACATGAAGCAAAATCTACAATGGAATGGTTCAAAAATAAAGGTATCCAGGTGCTAGAATGGCCAAGTCAAAGTCCAGACCTGAATCCAGTTAAGAATCTGAGGAAAGAGCTGAAAACCGCTGTTCACAAACGCTCTCCATCCAACCTCACTGAGCTCCAGCTGTTTTGCAAGGAAGAATGGACAAGAATTTCAGTCTCTCGATGTGCAAAACTCATAGAGACATATCCCAAGTGACTTGCAGCTGTAATCGTAGCAAAAGTTGGCGCTACAAAGTATTAACTCATGGGGGCTGAATAATATTGCACGCCCCACTTTTCAGTTTTTTATTTGTTAAAGAAGTTTAAAATATCCAATAAATTTCGTTCCAC
Organism: Allobates femoralis; assembly: GCA_033576535.1. Taxonomy (NCBI): domain Eukaryota; kingdom Metazoa; phylum Chordata; class Amphibia; order Anura; family Aromobatidae; genus Allobates; species Allobates femoralis. The sequence goes on from JARQOC010000003.1 coordinate 231,179,106, forward strand.
TTCACGATTGTGTCCCACTTGTTGTTGATTCCTCACAAAAAAATAAAATTTATATCTTTATGTTTGAAGCCTGAAATGTGGCAAAAGGTTGAAAAGTTCAAGGGGGCCAAATACTTTCACAAGCATTGTATATAAATAAATATATATATGTATATTATATACGCACATATACATATATACATATATATAAAATTATTTATACATTATATATATGAGGGGTTGAACAATAAATAGTAGAGACAAAATATCTATTTTTTGTTTCATGCATTTTCAAATGTATATGTATTAGGTCACTTCCCTAAAGGTACCGTCACATGTAGCAATATCGACGCCATATGGCTGGCAATTTGACGTGAGAACGCATGTTCCAGGCACTTTTTTTCTCATCGTCGTCGCCCTGTCACACATAGACATCTCGCGTGCGATGTTCAGCGATTCTGCGTTCCGGAAATCCCCTGCCGCAGACCGGAAGCAATTTCACATACCCACATTGCCCCCAAATCTGCACGTCACACGTCTTCACCGCATCAGCGATGTAGGTGTAGAGTGTGAGCGCGCCGAGGAGACAGGTGTGGCAGAGTGTTGTACACAGCACCCCTTCCACTACGATTGGCCAACACAACTGCTTCGCCTTTGGCAAGCCTTGCCAGGAAGTCTGCCCACTACATGACGCATGTGTCCTTTCTACTATATAGCGATTCAAATATGGCGCCTTAGCCATGGACAGCCAATGGGAACGCAGGAGCGACCGCCAATCGCGGAAGACGGGGCGCGCCAAACAGAACGCTCAGGCATGCCTCTGGAATTGCTTCCAGATGGCTTGAGCTCACTTTCTACATCGCTATCGCCCATTCACACGCCATGATGCGCAGAAATCGCCTGGTGGAAATCGCCTGATTTCTCAGCAGAGCAGGGCGATCAGGCGACGCACCAGCGGCGATTTGACGCCGTAAAATCTCCCTGTCTCACGCCACTACGCACAGGTGATGTAGTTTCCACATCGCCGAAATACACAAATTTACGGCGATATGGAAGCCATATTGACACGTGTGACGGTACCTTAACTGCATACCAAATGTGCCCTGTCCATGGTTCTGACAGCCAAATTCAATCCACACTGATATGCTAGTGAAGTATTGTTTTTACAATTGTTAATATTAACTAGTTTCAAACAAAGATCTCAGCTTATGCTTGCTTCAAGTAATACAATGTTCATAATTAATGAGTACACCCCCTTTGAAAATTTTAAAGACTATCTCCTTGAATACTAGAATATTTTCAAAACTTTTGACAAGACTGAGTTTCACACAACATTTTTTTAACCCATAACGTAAAAATAAGATTAACAATATTACTTTCACTACTAAATTTTAAGTTTTACTCAAATTAGTTGATTCAAAAATGAATACACCTATGGGGAGTTCAGAAGAGATAAGTTGAGCCATCACTCTCCATCCAGCATCAGGTTCTAAAAGAGGTTATCCTTGGAAATGGAAAAGCATAGATGCTGAAATATGTCACCAATTAGTTCTAGAAGACTTGGTGCGGTCCTTAAGAATCAAGGAGGTCATATCATAATACTAGAAGTTGTAGGTTTTGATGTGGGGTTTATTCATTTTTTCCATTAACTAATCTGAGTAAAACTGAAGATTTTTGTAATGAAAATGACATTACTAACCTTACTTTCATGTTATGGTTTAAAAACTTGTTGAATGAAATTCTATCTTGTCCAAATTTTGGAAATTTTTCATGTGTTGACTGAGATATTGATTCAAATCCTACTTTTCAAAGGTGGTGTATTGTTTTTTACTGAGCATTGTATACACACGTGGTAAAAATTGATGGTACTCCTCATTTAATGAAAAAAAAAACCACAATGGTCACAGAGATATCTTGAATCTGATAAATGTAATAATAAATAAAAAATCTGTGAAAATGAACAAATGAAAATCAGACATTGTTTTTCAACCCTGCTTCCACAGAGGTTTTTTAAAAATTAAACTCATGAAATAGTCCTGGACAGAAATGATGGTACCATTAACTTAATATTTTGTTGCACATTCTTTTGAGGCAATCACTGCAATCAAACGATTCCTGTAACTGTCGATGAGACTTCTGCACCTCTCAATAGATATTTTGGCCCACTCCTCAAGAGCAAACTGCTCCAGTTGTCTCGTGTTTGAAGATTGCCTTTTCAGATGGCATGTTTCAGCTCTTTCCAAAGATGCTCAAGAGGATTTAGGTCAGGGCTCATAGAAGGCCACTTCAGAATAGTCCAACGTTTTCCTCATAGGGCCTTTTCACATCAGTGGTAAGCGCGTTTTTTCCCCGCAACTGCCGCGGTTACCGCATAAAGGCCGCACTTGCGGTTCACTTGCGGTAATCCCCATGCAATGTCTATGGTATTATACTTTTTCTCTGCAAGTTCCTCTCCTGCTTTTGGAACACTAAACCTGACCTGCTCTGACCGCAGTATGAAACCAGCCTTTCTGCGTTTTGTGCTTTTTTATTTGCACCCAAATTACCGTAGTTATCCAATTTGAACCTTTTTAAATCTATCTTATGTGCTCACCTGTTTTGTTTGTTCTCCACATTGTAGGCAGACTTTTGCAATTTCAGAAGTTTTTGCTTCATTCATCAATTGTGACTTTTTAGGCTGCGTTCACACATTTGCGTATTTTGCTGCGCTTTTTTGCGCGCGCTTTTTGCCACGTTTTTCGTCCGCGCAAAAAAGTGCAACAAAATACGCAGGGGCTTTCACACACTGCGCTTTCTTTACTCCAGAAAGCGCAGTGATGTCACAGAGGGGAGGAAAAGTCCTGCTTCCTCCTCCCCTCTGTGACAGCCCCATTAGATTTCACAGTGTATTAATATACACTGTGAAATCTAAATTAAACAGAGGCAAATATATGTAAAACAAAAAAGAATGAATACTTCACCTGTCCGACGCCTTCTCCCGCTGTCCGGTGCCTTCTCCCGCTGTCCGGTCACCGATTCCAAGTGAGAGGTGTACTGACAGGACCTGTGGTGACGTCAGAGGGGGGCGTTCCCGGGGCGTTCCCAGCGATAATTGGCTGTTCGCGGTCATGTTATATGTATCACATGACCGCGAGTGCCCGGGAACGCCCCTCTGACATCAACACAGGTCCTGTCATTACACCTCTCACTTGGAACCGGAGACCAGACAGCGGGAGAAGGCACCGGACAGCGGGAGAAGGCGTCGGACAGGTGAAGTATTCATTCTTTTTTATTTTTCATTCACTTGCTTTTGTTTAATTTAGATTTCACAGTGTATATTAATACACTGTGAAATCTAATGGGCGGCCACAGCTGTCACAGAGGGGAGGAGGAAGCAGGATTCTTCCTCCCCTCTGTGACATCCCAGGGAGAAAACGCAGGAGCAGCTGCATAAAGAACTGACAAGTCAATTCTTTACGGAGCTGCGCTTTCTCCCTGAAAACGCAGTGCATATTTTTGCGCAATGTCTGCACTGCAAAGTGAATTTCACATTCACTTTGTTGGCAGACAAAAGGCACATTGCGTATTTTGAAAAGCGCGCGTAAAAAAGCGCAGCAAAATACGCAATGTGTGAATGCAGCCTTAAGCAGTTACAAAATTTGGTGCAATTTCACTCTAATTCCCTTGAGGTATTTATGATTACATTAGTATTTTGGTGCAATTTTTCTACTATCTTGCAAAATGTGTTGTTTTTGATGCCGAAAAATTGCAAAAACAGTTCAAAACAAAAAAATACAATTTTATTTTGTGCCAAACTCATGAATCCCATGCCGTTTTGAAGAATTTGGCACCAACAATGCAAAAAAATCTGAGGGATGAATTCTAAATGGGGACCATCTACTATATAATTACCTAATGTTCTCTGTCTGTCACGGAAATCGCGCACCAGCTCCAGGGTGCTCACTGGTGGCCACCAGCGGCAATCAGCGACGTGCGATTTCCACCTCCCAGACACCGTGCTGTCAGCCTCCTGCCAGCTGGAGCAGGTGCGCCCACCTCTTGCCCGCCGCTACCGCCCGCCGCTACCACTTGCCGCTCCATTCCCCCCCTCACTCCATTCTCACCCCCCTCGCTCCATTCCCCCCCTTGCTCCATTCCCCCCCTCGCTCCATTCCCTCCCCCCCCTCCGCCGCTCTGGTCTCAACCGTACCCGGTGTTTACATCGCCGCTACAGCAGGTAATAAGCGGTCATGTGACAGGCTCTGTGTACATCACTTCAGCCCGCCTATCACATGACCGCTCATTACCTGCTGTAGCTTCCAGCGGTGATGTAAACATCAGGTGTGGGTGAGACCGGAGCGGAAGGGAGGGAGGATGGGCGTGTGCTGACCACTGGCCCTCAATCCTGCGCTGACCACTGGTCCTCCATCCTGCGCTGACCACTGAGCCTCAATCCTCTGCTGACCACTGAGCCTCAATCTTCTGCTGACCACTGAGCCTCCATCCTCTGCTGGCCACTCTGCCTCCATCCTGCACTGACTACTGAGCCTCCATCCTGTGCTGACCACTGAGCCTCCATCCTGTGCTGACCACTGAGTCTCCATCCTGTGCTGACAACTCTGCCTCCATCCTGCGCTGACCACTCTGCCTCCATCCTGCGCTGACTACTCTGCCTCCATCCTGCGCTGACTACTCTGCCTCCATCCTGCGCTGAGCACTCTGCCTCCATCCTGCGCTGAGCACTCTGCCTCCATCCTCTGCTATCTACTCTGTCTCTATCATGTGCTGACCACCCGCCCTCCATCCTGCACTGACCACTCTGCCTCCATCCTGTGCTGACCACTGAGCCTCCATCCTGTGCTAATCACTGAGTCTCCATCCTATGCTGACAACTCTGCCTCCATCCTGCGCTCACCACTCTGCCTCTATCCTGCGCTGACCACTCTGCCTCCATCCTGCGCTGACCACTCTGCCTCCATCCTGCGCTGACTACAGTCACCATACAGTGCTAACCACTGAGTCAACATACAGTGCTAACCACTGAGTCACCATACAGTGCTAACCACTGAGCCACTGTACAGTGCTAACCATTGAGCCACCATACAGTGCTAACCATTGAGCCACCATACAGTGCTAACCCCTGAGCCACCATACAGTGCTAACCACTGAGTCACCATACAGTGCTAACCACTGAGTCACCATACAGTGCTAACCACTGAGCCACCGTACAGTGCTAACCATTCAGCCACCATAGTGTGCTAACCACAGAGCCACATACTGTGCTAACCACAGATCCACTGTACAATGCTAGCCACTGAGCCACCATATACAGTGCTAACCACTGAGCCACCATATACAGTGCTAACCTCAGAGCCACCATATACAGTGCTAACTGCTGAGCCACCATACTGTGCTAACCACAGAACCCCCATATACTCTGCTAACCACTGAGCCGCCGTATACTCTGCTAAGCACTCTGCTGCGGGCAGGAGGGTTCGGGGAACAGCGGCCAGGTGCGGGCAGGAGGGGCCTCCTCCTGCCCAAACCCGGCCGCTTTTCCCTGGCCCCCTCTTGCCCACACCTGGCCGCTGTTCCCCGACCCCTCCTGCTCGCACCTGGTCGCTGTCCCCCTGGCCCCCTCCTGCCCGCACCTGGTCGCTGTCCCCCTGGCCCCCTCCTGCCTGCACCTGGTCGCTGTCCCCCTGGCCCCCTCCTGCCTGCACCTGGCTGCTGTGCCCCGGCCCCCTTCTGCCCGCACCCAGCCACTCTTCCCTGACCCCTCCTGCCCGCACTCGGCCTCTCATGCCCGCACCTGGCCACTTTTACCTTGCCCCCTCATGCCCGCTGTTCCCCGGCCGCCTCCTGCCCACACCTGGCCGCTGTCGCCCGGCCCCCTCCTGACCACACCCGCCCGCTGTCACCTCCTGGACTCCGGCACTGCTGCACCCTGGCACTGCTTGACACCGGTACTGCTGTAGGTATCTACTATATAATTGTCTACTTCTGTCTGTTTGCCTGTAACGCAAATTCTGCATTGCTGATTGGTCAGGCCAGCTTCCCACAACCAATCAGCAACAGGGACAGTCTGCCCGCAAATTGGTGCGGGATTTTAACCACGCTTCGCTGATTGGTTGCGCCCGGCCGGTTGCTAGCAATCAGCGATATTGGCGCATGATTTAAACCCAGCTTTGCATTATTCTTAAATCTTCATAAATAAACTACATACATACTCTAGAATACCCGATGCATTAGAATCGGGCCACAATCTAGTAGTTTAATAGTTTCCATAGGCTAGCTTCACACCACAGATTTTGGGATCCGGTTTAAACAGGACAGAACAGGATCCAGTTTTGCCTCCCATGTATCCCTATGGTGCCAGATTGGCCCTATTTGGCTGTCCGTTTTTGTGTATTCTGTGCCAGATAGTTTTTGTCCGGTTTTTCACTGTCCCCAAAAAAATGGAGCCTACAGCATTTTTGAGCTCTGGTGAAAAAATCAGAAAAAATCATCAGAAACGAATTTGGAGAGATCTGTTGCCTATAACATGGGAGGGTATGGGCGCCGGATCCGTGAAAAAATCAGATAGTTTCCCGGATCTGATTTTAAGCTCAGAGCATGCTCAGAAATCTTGCTGTGCAAACTTCAGCACCATAGACAGCACTACTTCATGCACAGGTTATGAATTCAGCACCAAGGACAGCAGCAGAGCAGACACAGGCAGACGTCAGCACCATGGACAGCAGCAGAAAACAAATCCTGCAAATAACAGGATCATATTTGGCCACACTTTCTACACATCCTGTCCTGTCAGGTTCTGTCAGCGTGATAATGCAAAAAATAGGATCCACCCTGACAGCCAAAAACTAGTGGTGTGAAGCTAGCCTTACTGAGTTGCATTCATGATATTATTGATACCAGGGGCATTGTCATCAGATTTCAAAATGTACTTGATAATTTAGAGTTCTAAAAAAACCAACATGAGAACTTAATTTGATCCCCAATCTATAACTTTGTGTCCTTCCTTCATACACAATCATATCTGAACAGAAGATGAGAACAAAAATTGATGTTGCATTAAGAGTACAAATGAGTACAGACGAGTAGCAGATATCCAGTTGGATAATGCTACTTGTTCTTTATTTTTTTCAGTGGTGAGTGCCTAGATGCTTTTTAGCTATAAAAAAGTAGGAGTAGTTTGAAGTATACCTCCTGATTTGTCGGTAGTTCAGGTAGCTGTGGATGCAGCTCAGTAAACTCAGACTGACTTCTATATAAAAAGCACAATTCAGCACACGCTTACCACTCAGTGCATGTTCAGATGATTTTAACAATAGCAAGCTCCAAATTATTAGGAAATACCAGTGGTTAAAAACAGTATAAAATTGGTGTTTTAATACCACGCGTATACAATATAAAGCCAAATAATCTTAGTAATAGTAATTAAATTGAAAACTACTTTAAAGTAACATTTCTATACTGAGAGGATTTAGCTTACCTCATATTCACAGGAAGAGACTGTGTTATGCAAGTCTTGGAAACTTAAAGGTGCTGTTCAAGATTTAGTTTATCTTGGGAATAGACTTATAGCTGAAATATATAGTTACTAGCTGTACTACCCGGCTACGCCCGGGTTAATAAATAACTGCTGTTAGCTATAAAAAAACTGAATTTGAATATGTCATATTAGTAACCTGTAGGAAAATAGAAGCTGAGCTGTGATTGGTTGCTATAGGCAGCCTAATAAATCTCCAGCCAACAGTAAACCCTCCCCCTGGCCGGGCAGTATTTATTACCTCACACATACACATTATAGACAGCTCATCTGACTGACATCTGCCTTAATTCCCTATATGGCACATGTGTTGCACATTGGCTGATTTTAATCAGATGTTTATTTTTGGAAATTAAAGATACCAGATGTATGAGGCGAGTTGTGTGAGGCGATTTGTGCACATCTGTGTCTGTCTGTGTGGTGTGTGTGTCCCTGGGGTGTGTGTGTTTGTGTTCGGGTGCGTGGTGAGTATCCAATGTTAGGGCTCCACCTTAGCTGTTACTCTTTGTGTGCATGTGGTGTGTATACATGTCCCCGTGCGTGGTGAATATTCCATGTCAGGGCCCCACCTTAGTGACTATATGCTGGTATATGCTGTTAGTCTTTGGTGCTGTCATTAAGCCCCTCTCATTCACAACTGTCAACTGGTAACTGTCACTTTCTTTCCATTATATCGATAAGGCCAAAATTGTTTGGTGAATTGGAACGCGCGGGGTTAAAATTTCGCCTCGCAACATAGCCTATGACACTCTCGAGATCCAGATGTGTGACTATGCAAAATTTTGTGGCTGTAGTTGCGACGGTGTAGATGCTAATCCTGGACATACACACACACATATACACACATTCAGCTTTATATATTAGACAAGCAGTACTACCCGACTACACCCGGGTTAATAAATAACTGCTGTTAGCTATAACACAATAGAATTTGAATATGTCATATTAATGAACTGAAGTAAAATAGAAGCTGAGCTGTGATTGGTTGCTATAGGCAGCCTAATAATTCTCCAACCAACAGTAAACCCTCCCCCCGACCGGGCAGTATGTTACCTCACACATACACATAAAAGACAGCTCATGTGACTGACATCTGCCTTAATTCCCTATATGGCACATGTGTTGCACATTGGCTGTTTTTAATCAGATGTTTATTTTTGGAAATTAAAGACACCAGACATATGAGGCGAGTTGTGTGAGGCGAGTTGTGCACATCTGTGTCTGTCTGTGTGGTGTGTGTGTCCCTGGGGTGTGTGTGAGTCCCAGTGGTGTGCGTGTCTCCCTGTGGGGGGGTCCCTGTGGTGTGTGTCCTTTTGGGGGAGAGGGGTGTCCCTGTTGTGCGTGTCATTGTGAGGGTGGGGTGTCTCTGTGGTGTGTGTCCATCCCTATGGGGTCTGTGTGTTCCTGTGGGGGGGGGTGTGTCTCTGTGTCCCTGTGGGGTGTGTATGTGTGTATGTCCCTGTGGTGTGTGTCTCTGAGGGGTGAGTGCATGTCTCCTGTGTCCCTATAGGGTGTGTATGTGTGTGTCTCTGTGGGGGGGTGTCTGTGTGGTGTGTGTCTCTGTGTTGTGTGTGTATCTTTATGGTGTGTGTGTTTGTGTTCGGGTGCGTGGTGAGTATCCAACTGGTAACTGTCACTTACTCTCCATTATGTAGATAGGGCCAAAATTGATTGGTGAATTGGAACGCGCAGGGTAAAAATTTCGCCTCACAACATAGCCTATGACGCTCTCGAGAATCAGATGTGTGACTGTGCAAAATTTTGTGGCTGTAGTTGCGACGGTGTAGATGCCAATCCCGGACACACAGACACACATACACACATTCAGCTTTATATATTAGATATGCTGAAAAGAACAGAGTAATGGCCCTTTCACATCAGCGTTTTTGCTGATGTGCGGCACATCCAGTAGATTTACTGCATCTGCCGAATCAGCCACCTAACAGCTTCATTTGTGGTGCCAATCCGGCAAGTTCCATGCATTGTCTATGTGGCTTGCGGTCGGGTGCGGAAAGTGCGGTTACGCCGGATCGGCCAGATCCAGCATTTGCGGCCACGAAAAAAAAAAGCCGTGCAGCTGTTTTTTTTCTGTGTGGCTGCAAGTGCCAGATCTGCCGCATCCGGCAGAAACCCACGTGCCGCATCGGACCGCAAGCCACATAGACAATGCATGGGGATTGCCAGATCCAGGCCGCAAGTCAGCTGTTAGGTGGCCAATCCAGCAGATGCGGCTCCACCTGCCGCATCGGCCGCAAACGCTGATGTAAAAGGGGCCTAAGGCTGATTTCACATTTGCATTTTTTTCATATCAGATAACATTAGGTTTTTCGTCCAAACTGGATCCTTTTAGGATCCAGTTTTTGCCCATTCACTTTAATGATGTCAGGTAGACTTGCTTCGGGTTGCTTACTGACACCATTAAAGTGAATGGGCAAAAAATTGGATCCTGAAAGGATCAGGTTTGGCTGAAAAACCTGATCTTGCCTGATTTTAAAAAAACTTGTGTGAAACCAGCCTTGTACTCACTCTCTTCCGGTCAAGCGCTTGGCCTCCGCCAATTTCCTGGTTTGTTGACAGACAAATGCTGACATTACAAGAAATGCAAGCCTTCGACCAATCACTGGGCTCAGCAGAGATTCTGATGTAGAAAGCTCAAGGCACTGAGTTCAGTGATTTGCTACAGTGGTCTACTGACATTTAGTCATAACATTATTGATGTAGCCTGTCAACAAGACCAGTGCTGAAAATGTGGGTGGTGATAGAGAATTGCTGTGTTTAGTACTTTCAACAACTGCATCACTTATGGCCAGAAATTTTTTTATCCTAGACAAGTCTTTTACAAAATATGCTGTTCAAAAAAATGGGGCAAAACAGAGAGAGAGAAATATGTAAGCTGTTCCGTATGTGAATTTTTGAACAGAGGTGCATCTGGGGGGTACCTCCAAAACCATTTGTATCCATATATTCTTTTTTTTTCTAGGAATTTCACTTGCAACTTACTGGTTGCAGTGAAATCATGGAGACATTGTTCCATTTGTACACAGCAACAAGATAGAACAATGTGTTCATGATTTCACTGCAACCAGTTCACTGCAAAGTTCCTAGAAAAGTTGCCGTGTGTAATGGTACCTTTACAGATAATATGCCTTTGAACATGATGAATATGAGTGAATCTTTTGAGTTGAACAGCAGCAAGTTCAGTGGGGAATCGGTAGTAGAGTTAAGCGAACCTTTCAAGGTTCGGTTCGATTTTCCAAACTTCCCGATGTTCACCGAATATTTCGCTGAATTTACCTGAACCCCATTAAATTTAATGAGAAGGAAGATCAAAGGCAAGGAAAACACCTACAAGGGGCTCAATACCTGCCAAAGCAGCTCAAAACTGTTTAAACTGGAGCCCCACTGTTGTGACACAACCATTAGCTTTCTAGACTGTTAACATAAGAAATATTGAGGTGTATGAGTGACAGGTGTAGTCCTGGTGGTCTCAGAGACTTGACAAATTCAGGCAACACACATCAAGGTGACCCTACTTGGAGTCATTGCATTTCCAAAAATTGGAGCAGTCATCAATTGACCCTGAGAGCAAATAATATAATAGGGCAGTAGGCATGTATGGAACAGGGCCTGGGACAAGACCTAGCATAGCATTTCTAACATAAACGTTAAAGGAAAACTGTCAGGCCAAACATCCATATGTAACTGCTATCATTTTCTAATTCCTTTTTCTAAGATCTCTCTATTCATGTATTTCTATTATTTATATTTCCCTCCTATCTTTTGTAAACTTCAAAATAAAACAGTAATTCCCTCTGTCACTCACAGTGATTGCTGCCCACTCCCACTCAATAAGGCTGGTATCACCCTGGCGTTTGTGTCTGCATGTGTATGGCATGCAGACGCAAACGCAGTGCAAACGCAGCCATATTAATGTGAACGCAGTGGAGAATCTCCGCATGCGTTCACATTAATATGCACCCCGGGCAGCCAATCAGCTGCCCCTTGGGGCGGCCGGGAGGAGGAGATCATCGGCAGAGATCTCCTCCTCCTGGCACAGCTGATTTCCCGCCGGTATCAGCGCGGGAGATTTGAGCAAACAGCTGATCTGACAGCTGTTTAAATCTCCCACGCCAACATCGAATAGGTTATATCAGCGCGGGAGATATGAAACAGCTGATCGCTGCTTCAAATCTCCCAAGCCGACATCACCTATTCGGTGTCAGCGCGGGAGATTTAAACAGCTGTCAGATCAGCTGTTTCTCCCCGCTGACACCGGTGGGAGAGCAGCGGCGACTTTAGCTGATCTCCCAGCCACCGGGAGATATTTCAATGAGATCCGCAGCATTCTCTTGCGGTGTCATGCGGAGGACACTGCGGATCCATTGACTTCTATGCGTCATTTGTGCGCTTGCGGGCGCTTGCTGATAAATCAAGCGCCCGCGACCGCACAAAAAATGCAACATGTTGCGTGCACAGTGCGCTCGGAGGGTGCACAAATTGTGCGCAAACGCAACCGAATGCAGCCAAACGCAGGCACATGCATTCCCATGTTAAACATAGGAACGCATGTGCGCAAGCGTTTGGCTGCGTTCGGTGCGCAGCATTTGCAAACGCCAGTGTGAAACCACCCTAATTGAATATTCATGCTCCATGACACTGTCCTGCCTCCTTTGTGTGACTCATTCACAGTAGACAGAGAAGGGTGGGGGGAGGAGCGGGGAGTTTAGCTGCAGCTCTGGTGTTGTGAATGCAGTCTTCTCTCGGTCTTCTTCTGCAATGGAGACCTACCAATACCCGCTAGTGAGATCTAATGTGGAGAAATAATTAGCAGTCTTTAACGCAGCAGGAGACTCCTCTATTCAGGGTAACGGGAAAGCATCTTTGTGAGTGATCTTATTGACCTCCCTGTAATGAACACACATCCTCATTTGTGCCATCCTTCTTTCTGACTAGGACTAAGGGGGCTGCCCAGGGACTAGAGCTATTTCTTATAACCCCGGCCTCCTTCATGTCCCGCAGCATGTCTTTGGCATGCTGGTAGTGATTTGGTGGAATGGGTCTGTGTCTCAATTTAATTGGGGGATGATCTCCTGTGGGTATGCGATTGTGTACCCCTTTAATCCTCCCAAAATCTAATGGATGCTTACTAAATATTTGTTCAAACTCATGTGCTACCCGGTAGACTCCGTGCTTATGGTGAGCAGGGGTGGCATCAGTTTCTACGTGCAACTGCTGACACCACTCCTCTAGCTGTCCTTTGGAGTTGTTTTCCTCCGCCTGACGAGACGGGGAAACGGGTTCTACTGCCTGTATGTTGCTGTTACACACAGTGTACAGCTTTGCTACAGTAGCATACCGTTATAGTTTTGCTTCCTCTTCCCCACAATTTAATACATGGATTGATACTCTTCCCTTGCGTACATTCACCACCCCTCTGGTTGTCAGTAGTGTAGGTCTATGCTCTGAATATACCGGCTCTACAACTGCCTGGTATTCCTTTCCTCTGAGACCTACTGCTGCTCGACACCATATCATCATGTCACTTTTTGGTGGTAACACAATGGGAACCGGGTCTGTTACCCGCACACTGCCAATTTGTCCCCCAGACAGATTTACCTGTTGCTTGTGGATGAGGGCTCAGATTTCTCTTTGGATGACTTTCGTACGCCCATAACCAGCAGTCTCGGCAATCTGTCGGAGTAAAAACAACACTTCTCCAAGGCAGTTTTCAATAACATTAGTACTAATTACCATGTAGAGGTATTTTTCACCAGGATTGTCCTCCACCACACATAACCCTTGGCCTTTTAACTCTACCCTCCCCATCTTTATTGTAACTTCTTTGTACTCCACCTCTCCCTGTGGTTGTCCATTAGCTGCAATAATATAAAAATTGGGGTCTAGGGGTTTAAGATCGGTATCAGACCAAAATTGTTTGTAAAGGATATGTGGGATGGTGGTAACCTGCGACCTGGTGTCCAGTAGGGCCGATATGGGGATTCCTTCTAGTGTCATGTTGAGGTACGGACGACCTCCCACGTACCGGTTACGCCAGTCATATGGGCCCAGTTGTCCTACTCCTGGGGGCTGGCCCTCAGGCCCAGGAATCTCATGTTTAAAGGACATCCTCTTGCAAAGTGGCCTGGTTTGTTGCATCGCAGGCAAATGGGTTGTCCTGAAGAATCCATGTAGTCCCTGGCTCTGCGTTGGAATGGTGCGTCGGTCCCCTGAACGGGCGACTTGTTGGTTCCCTCCACGGGCGACATGGGTCTACGTTGGAATGGAGCGTTGGACCCCTGCAAGGGCTACTTGTTCTTCCTCCTCATCCAAGGGACATCCTCAGGGCAATCAGCTAGTTGGATTTTGCTTGGAGGTGGTACCCCAGGCATGGCTTGCAAGAGTTTTAGTACATAGTCCATATTTTTGGTTAGCTGCAGCACCTGGTTACGGAAGTCATCATATGAATTATCTGCTACAGCTTTTCTTTCCACTTTTGCAAGATCTTTAGAAATGGGTTTAAAGTCTATGGGAGAGGTGTTAGCCTGCCAGGATTGTATTGCAGGCTCTGCAGGCACTGGATCCCGTAACACTGTTATAGCACAATCTTTTAAGTCATTAAAGTTCACAGTTGGATGATCCAAAACCCACATGTGTACCTGCTGGCGGTGGTAGTGGGACCTCAATCTTTCTGAAAACTGCTCTGCAAGCATTTTATCCTCTTCTAACACAATTTCCGGGTCTACCTGTTTTAAGGACCGGAGTGCCCCTTGTAAACAGAGGGCATAGTCTCTGATGGTATCCTGCGGTCTCAGCTTGCACTGGTAGAACAGCATCCCCAATTCAGACTGTGTGCGTTTTTCAAAAACTACTTTAAGCTTATCAAACAGTTTAGCAGCAGAGTCCCTGTCAGCATCACTCCAGGACTCAGCCTCCAGCTCCGCTGCGCCTGTTAATTGTCCCTGCACAACGGTGGCTCGCTGCTTTTCTGTCATCGTACACATGTCCAGCATTGCACACATCTTTTGCTTAACGGCTGCTAAGGTACCGGGTTTGCCTTCATATGTTGGTAACCACTTGGCACCCGGTATGTACGGCAAGGCTATTGGCATTAGTTGGGCCGCTGCTCCGGGTGCTGCATTCCGGGCATCCCCTCTGTCCGTGACCTGTGCGTCGTCCGAGTCACTCATGATGGGGCCCCCCTAGTTAATTGCTGCCAGCCGGTGAGGTATAAACAAATTTTACGGTCGTCGGCAGCTCTTCAGGGGGAGTGGAGCAACTCAGGTATTTACGGAACTGGGAACTGGGCTTTGCTGATCTCCGTCAGAGTGAAGGGGCGGGGTTTATCTTCCCGCTCTTTTCTGCCCGCGCTGTGACGTAGTTCAATTTCTATAATGGCGGCCCGATTTTACAATTCACAAACAGTTAATAAAGTTCAACTTTTGGCACACAGTATCCGCTTTTACCGGGCACGGGATTCTGTTCATGACGCCAGGTTGAGGCGGTCGACAGGGTATGGGGTACTCGGGTACCAGGGCTGATGGCGACTTTGATGGGGAATCACGGCTGGTAGGTCCCCGGTCTCATTCCCTGAACCCTCAATGGCGTGGAATGGTGGAGGGATAAGGGGATTGGTAACGTGACACCACCTGTAGTTTCTGGTAATGGGTATACCAGCGCTGCAGCAGGCCGCTGAGGTGATGGTGGGTGCAGAAGAGTGTGGTACAGCTCCCCACAGGTGGAGTTTTACCTCAGGGCAGCGGGGATGGATGAGAGGAGTTGTAGTCCCGTCTATACAGTCAATGCGGTGAATAGCGGCGGTTAAGCAGGCACACACACAGTGATCTTTGTTTCGGTACCTTTTACTGGTGACAGGGTAACAGGTACAGTCCAGAGAAATAACCAGGTCCCCAGTGCAACTTCCAGCTTAGAAAGCTGTGAGGCCTCCTCTGTATCTGTGCTCTGTGGTTTGGGGTAAGTCCTGCCTGTGACTGAACCCACCGCTTCCTTCTCTCTCTCAGTGCTTTGCTCTAAACTGACAATGAGGTCCTTCTGCGGGGCCCCTATTCCTCCTATGGCCCCTGGTCCTGTACTTGGTCAGTTTTAAGTGTCTCTTACTTTGCTTTCTTCAGGGGTTAACTCCTCCTGGTCCTTCCGGGTTTTTACTGCTGCAATAGATGCTGGCAGCGTCGGACTCTGGTGTCCGGGTGTACTACAAGGAAACCTTGCCTGGTTCCCTTCCTTGATTCTCCTACTCTCCACTGGCCTCCGACCCTCTCCCAAGGGTGCAGCACAGCTGGGTCAGTGTTCCCTGGTCCTGGGCCTGGATCCTTTCCAGCAACCAGCTCCTCACTCCAGCTCTCTCCTCTGCTCACTGCCGACTAACTGAAACTAACTCCTGGGACTAACTGACTCCTCCCCTCAGGCCTGGATCTTTTAAAGGGTAACTGGCTTAAGGCAGCAAGTAGAGCTCCCCCTTCAGGTCTGGGGTAGAAAGTGTTGTGTGCTGTTTGAACCAAGGTGTAATTCCCTCCTTGCACCGCTGGATCCTGTGGCAATCCCCTGCAGGGGTGGCACAGATGCACACATTACATCTCTGCAGGTAAACGAAAGTTCATATATACAAATAGAAATCTTACAGGCTGCAGCACAAAACTTCTCCCCCCTCCCAGCACAGAGGGGAGGGAATGAACACAAGCCTGGATGGGTGTGGATATTTAAATAACACTTATACAGTAGCTGGTCTATTCAGTTGGAAATATAATAAAGAGGACTAATGCACCAGCTCCTTGCAGGGTATGAAGATGCTGATAACATGGAAACTAGAAAATGCACAGTAATGCTTTTACATGTTTTGAAAAGGTCTGCCAAGGCCCTATTCAAGGGTATTATTAGTATCATACTAAAAAATAACCTGACAGTGTCCCTTTAATTAATAAGAGGTGCATCAGTGAAAGGTGTAGGCATGGTGCTCAGAGATCCCCACCACTACACAAAATGGAGGCCTAACCTGGAGTCTCCACATTTCCAAAAATTGGGGGCAGCCACCAGCAAAAGTAGCATCTCTTGACCCAGAGTACAAATAGTATAATGGCGCAGCATGGATACATGGGACTGGGCATGGGACAAGGCTTTGCCCAGTATTTTAAAGTTAAACATTGATCAGTAAAAAGTGGATGAGTGACAGGTTTAGGCCTGGTGCACTGAGAGCCTTGCAAAATTCAGGCAACACACAACATGGAGACCCAAGTTGGAGCCTCCACATTTCTAAAAATTAGGCGCAGACACTAGGAAAAATAGCATCAATTGACCCAGAATACAAATTGTAGAATGTTGAAATCAACACAGCACACTGAAAACTACACCATTGCCTAGTTTGTCCAGTCTGCTACAAGGGTGGAGAAGTCCTTGGAGGTCCATGTTTTGTTCATCTTGTTCAAAGTTAGGCAGTCTACACTTTCATGGGACATCCGGATGCGCTTATCCAGCATATATCATCTTTGAAATAGGTTGGAAGATGGATGGCAAGAAGGTGTCTTCTATTAATGCTATCCAACGTTTTTTGGGATTTGCAAACTATAGCCAACAGTTTATTCCCCACTTATCCACTCAGACCAACCTAATTTCTGCAATGATTTGTAAGGGCGCTAATCTTAAGATGTGAACTTCGGAGGCTGAAGAAACATTTATATCCCTGAAACAGTCCCTCTATACTTCTCCAGTGCTGCATAGTCCTGAGTTGAACAAGCAATTCTTTTTTGAGGTGGATGCTTCTTTCTCTGGCCTCAGTGCATTGCTCATGCAGAAGTCTTCCTCCGGGCAAATAGTTTCCCACAGCTTCTTCTCCAAGTGCTTCACAGCTCCTGAGCGCAGCTATTCAATTGGAGACCATGAGTTGTTGGCTATATAGATGGCTTTGGAGGAGTGGCGTTATCCACTGGAGGGTGCTATCCATCTAGTGGTTATTTACACCAAGCCTTATAAGCTGGAGAATCTGCAGTCAGCACAAAGATTGAATCCCTGGCAGGCTAGATGGTCACTGTTCTTTGTTTGCTTTGAATTTGTTTTCCATTTCTAACAGAAAAGAACATCAAGATGGATGCACTCCCGAGGTTTTTTCTTCCCACTGACTAGGAGGAGGAATCGCAACATATCTTGATAAGATGTGGCTTCGGTGAAAGTGTCTCAGCTTTTCCCAGGTAGGACCTTTCTCTTGAAATCTAACAGGAAGAAGATACTGCAGTGGGGTCACTCAGTAAGTTGGCTAGTCATGCCGGACAGAAAAATACTTTCCTACTCATCTTGCAGCATTTCCTGTGCAAAGGCATTATGGACTTTGTTGCTTCCTGTCCATCCTGTTCCCAGAAGATAACTCCAAAACACTTCTGCCCATTTGGTTACTACTACTTCTTGGGCATTTTACTTCATGACAGCATATAGCCATGGACATGTTCCTTCTTGAATCCTCTGATTGCACTTTCATTTTCCAGATTCACAGTTTCCCGAAACACATTCTGCATAAGTGTACACATAAGTGTACAGTTCATGTCAAAATTCTGGAGACCTACATGTAAACTCATGGATGTATCACTAGATTTCTCTTTGGCTTATCTTACCCAGTCCAATGGCCAAGTGGAAGAGGTCAACCAGATCCTAAAATGTTTCTGCAGTATTTATGTAATGCGTACCCCAAAGATTGGGTCAAACTGTTACCTTGCGTGAAGTTTTTCTACAATAATCATTTCAGAAAGGCCTCTGCAAAATCTATTTTTTAATTGTCAATGGACAACAGGTTTTCATCCTTCTCCTTGTGTCTACAATTTCTGGCATTCCTGCAGATGAAACTGTCAACAAGGAATTCTTTAAGATCTGGGAGGATGCTAAAGTAATCCTCAAGAGCTTGACTGTGTGGCTGAAGAGACATGTGGACAAGAGGTGGTTGAATCCTCAACAGTTTCTTGCAGGAGACAAGGTGTGCCTCTCCTCAAGATATCCATATTAAGATTTTGTCCTACAAGATGGGTCCTCCGTACATTGGTCCCTTTGAGGTCATCAGTTCGATCAACAATGTGTTCTACAAATTGATGCTCCCAGCCTTGTTGCATATACCCAACTTCTTCCATAGGTCTCTCCTAAAGCCTGTCATCCTGAGTCATTTCTTTAGGGACCCTTGTACCTTGCCTCAGCCAGTCAGCTTGGAGGACATCTTCAATGTGTGGAATGTTCTGGCCAAGTAAAAGGTTGAAGGTAAAACTCTTTTCTTAATTGACTAGAAGGGTTTTGGTCCTGAGGAGAGATAGTGGGAACCCAAGGAGAATATTGACACTGCTATTCTCCTGAAGAGATTCCTTAAAGGCCTGGAAAAGAGGGGGCATAAGTGAGGGGTACTGTAATGTCACAGGCTACCCTGCACTCCATGTGATAGGGATGCCAATGCACTAACTTTTCCAAATGCTCTGCTTTTCTAATCCCTGTATTAAGTTCCTGCTCACGGAGCCTGTGCATGCATCACAGGAATTCCGGTAGGGCACTTGAGGTGTGCCTGTTCCACTCTTCCCTCTCTTAAAGGGCCAGTATGCCCTAACCTGGAAGTGCCTCTGGCTGAGAGGTACAGCGTATTTAAGGTATCCTTCCCATTCTGAAGGTGCCTGAGCAACGTGTTTAGTCAGCTAGACTGTTCAAAAGCTAGTTTTCAGGTCCCCTTTATCCTGAGTCTGTATCCTATGCCTGTAACCTGTACCTATTTTCATTATTCCCCCCAGTGTACATGTCTATCTGTATCTGCCAGTACCTACCAGAATCAGCCTGTACTTGTCAGTACTTGTCAGTATCTGTTTGAACCCATGGTAACTGCCAGAATCTGACTGTACCTGCCTGTTCCATACCTGTACCTGAAAGAGACTGTTTGTGCCTGCCAGAACTTGCCTATCCATACATGCCTGTCTGTCTTTTCCCGCTGTCTTGCCTGCACCTGAGTTTATACAAGCATTCCCTACCCCTGGGTCTGCTACGTCTGTAGCGAAAGTTACCTTAGAGTGGTACCTGGTTGATACCTTCCAGCATAAGCCTAACCTTACCATCAGAGGCTCTAGCGAATACAAAGTAGTTACTTAGTTACACTCCTCAAAGGTGATACTAATCCCTTTGCAAAGTGGGCCCAAATTCATTGTGGACCACTTCAAAACTCTCCAGCGCTCTGTTTCCATCCACTTCTGGATGTGTCTTGAAGTATGTTTGGGGCATTGTTCTACTGGAAGACTCATAACCCAGGTGCAAACCAAGCTATCTGACATTGTGCACTACATTGCGACAATTAATCCTTTTGTGATCTTCAGATTTCATGATACTTTGAATACAGCCAAGGCATCCAGTGCTAGAGGCAGCAATACAACCTCAAAGCATCTTTGATCCTCCACTATGTTTGTCTGTAGGTACTGTGTTCCTTTCTTTGTAGAAATCCTTCCATTTTTGGTAAACAGTAAAATGATATTCTTTACCATAAAGCTCAATTTTGGTCTCATCTGACCACAAAACGTTTTCCCAGAAGGTTTTTGGCTTATCCTTGTATATTTTGGCAAACTGCAGTCTAGCTTTTTTATGTCCGTGTCAGCAGTGGTGTCCTCATGGAATTCATTTTTCTCTGCCATCCACATCCAGGGAGATTAGAAACAGTGTAAGTTCTTGATTGTTTTGCGCTCTTTTGGCAAAGGAACTCCAAGATCTCTTGAGATGGACTTGTAACCTTGAGATTGTTGATATTTTTTTGTACGATTTTGGATCTCAATTCCTCAGACAGCTCCTCTTTCTTTTCTCCATGCTTAGTGTTACATGGAAGAAAAACAAAACAAGGAGTGCACCATGAGAAGGACCTGAGGTTAAGACTAAAGTTGGATACTCACCAAACAGGTTGGGCAACCTTGCACATCCCTGGTTAAGGCAGCTGGAGGAGAGCCGGCGTAGAGGGAACGCTTCGAGACGCCAAGGCAGAGATATCCTCCCAGCAGCTGTCACGGAACC
This sequence comes from Allobates femoralis, assembly GCA_033576535.1. Classification (NCBI taxonomy): domain Eukaryota; kingdom Metazoa; phylum Chordata; class Amphibia; order Anura; family Aromobatidae; genus Allobates; species Allobates femoralis. The sequence continues at coordinate 231,199,630 of JARQOC010000003.1, forward strand.
CGATCGCATAACCAGAATAGGCGTTTCCTACTGACGTCACGGCCGATCCTTGACTCCGGATTTGGAACTGTGCCGCTCCCACCGCTCACCTGCACAGCAATACCACCTGAGGAAGATAGCAGTTGGCTATTGAAACATGTTGTGGCATATACTGAACGTTTAATAAAGGTTTGCACCGCCTGTCTATTGATCTCTATGTTAACTGGACACTTACCACAGCCGCCAGCTCCACAGAGATCTCCAGGATATGCTCTTTTGCAGAGTGCAAAGGAAAATGCTTTAAACAGCGTTTCCTGTGCACTCTGCAAAAGCGCATATCCTGTGGAGCTGGCGGCTGCAGGAAGCATCCGGTTGCCATAGAGATCAATAGACAGGCGGCGCATAGCATTACATGCTGGTAACGCTATGCGCTACTCCGGCCAGAAACTAAGTTTCTGCTGGATCCTGCAGGATCAGATCCAGACGCAAGTGTGACCCTGGCCTTAGCGCTCCAACAAACACCGCAAACATTTTTTTTTCTTGTTTCACTCCATGCTTAGTGTGGCACAATCAGATTTCTACCCTTTTAATCTGGTTTCATGTGTGCTGGTTTCATGTGTGATTTTCATATTGCAAACAGCTGTTACTTGCCATAGGTGAGTTTGAATGAGCATCAAATGGTTGAAACAGTGTTGTTCATGCACAATTTTGTAAAGATGCCAACAATTTTGTCTGGCTCATTTTGGAGGTTTTGTTTAAAAAAATGATGTTTAATTTACCTTTTTTCCCTTTTTTGTTTCAAAATACACAAATAAATAAACATGGGCACAATAAAACAAGTGTAATTGCAATCCTTTTCTGGGAGAATTACCTCATTTTCTGGAACAATTCAAGGGGGCCAACACTTTTGGCCATGACTGTATATACTTATTAAGACAATACTTTTTCCGTATAAAGCAAAACTGGGTTGACTAATTTTTACTGTAGCCAACTTCTTTCCTTAGCAAATTTACAGTAGAATTTCTGACTTCAAAAAGTCACTTTTATAGCATTGTAGGTCCAGTAAAGTGCTGGTGGAACAATTCTGTACGAACAGTGTAAACAGAAGTGTCATTCAGTTCTATGGTCTATTTTAAAGTATACTTAATGGAGAATTCTTGAAACTGCAGATGGACTATAGTAAGGTTTATGCTACACCAGTTGCCATAAAACGTTACACAAACATATATTTTCTTTTTTTGGTATACTAAAGCTCTCATTTTCCCAATGTTCAGGCAAATACTGTATGCACTTTATATTCCTCATAATTATTAGTTGTATAGGCCTAAGACAGCTTTCATGTTACCATTATAACTTTGCAATGAAATATGGACTTAAAGGGAGTCTGTCAACCCAAACCGACAGTATAAACTAAGCACATACTATCACCTTATAGAAGAGAATAGCTTGAAGGAATGTTGTACTGTACTAATGACTGCTCCAATTCTGCATATACTCGGATTTAATTATATATGCTAATCAGGGTGTTCAGCACATCTCTGATGTGGCCAAGAGATTTAGTGCTTTGTTCCACCTCTTTGTTTTGCATGCTCCTGCCTCTTTCACCACTGATTGACAGCACTGTCTTGCCTGAGTGAGAAATGTCTGCAGAGAAAGTTTAGATAAAATTGCAATCACTAATAACAGTCTACAACATGCCCTTCCCAGTTTCCTAAAGGATCACCCAAATTCTCCTAAGTAGACGCTGATTAAACCGCATTGCACTGTCTAAGCGGTCATCTCCTTCTCTAAGCATCACTTTGCCAAAGCCGCCCCCCCATGACAGAGAATGAACCACTCTCGGTCAGTGATGTGGTGTATGTGCAGTTCATCTCTTTTACCGTGCCTGGGCTGTCACTGAAGCAATCGTCTCTGCACCAATGTGCTGAAGCCACTCCTCTGTGAAGGAGATAAACTGCGCACACACCGCAGTACTGACAGAGCGGTTCATTCTCCTTCACAAAGGGGCGGCTTTGGGACATTGATGCATAGAGAAGGAGATGACTGCTCAGTCAGTGCAATGTGGTTCAATCAGCATCTACATAGTTGAATGGGGTGGTCCTATTGGAGACTACAGTAGGCCTGTTGGAGTCTGGAGATGGCATGTTGTAGACTGGGGAGGGATTGCTGGAGACTGTGGAGGGTTTGTTGTAGACTGGGGAGGGATTGCTGGAGTCTGGGTATAAACTTCCAGCTGTGGCATTACAGCCAGACTCCAAAACAACACACCTGTAGACAGGGATGCGCTGCTTCTCCAAACACACTAAATTGTGATATCTAGATAATCATGCAAAATGCTAACAGGGTGTAAATGACAAACTATTAGCATTTTGCAGCCTAGATACACACACAGACTTCAGCAAAAGCCCGGACAAACCTCTTTAAGTTCAAGCACCATATTTTCTTAGCTTTTATGCCTCAATCTAACCTGCACTAATCTGATATTAACACAGATTGTCGACTATAGACGCTAATTGTGCGTGAATGTGTTAACAAAAATGTACATCCTTTTAAAAATTATTCAAATTGAGTAACATCTTTAACCATTGATTCTCTGTTGTTATGGATCTTTTTCTTAAAATTATACAGTACATAAAAAACAAAGTCTAGGTCAGAATCCCATGATGCTTATAAAGTAGATGTCTTTTTATTGAAGTTTGTGACTCGCCCGTGACTTTTTGCCATCAAGCATTTGTCAGTGACAAATGTTTATGGCTAATAGGGGACAAGATCTCGTAGTTTTTCCAGCAGCGAAAAGATCTAAGTTCAGATCCTTGTGTATGAGCCTATATAAAAGGCAAGGATGATTACTGCTCGAAAAATGGTTTGATGCTTATTTTATGGCTTATTCTCATGTTAGAACACCACAGTGTATAACACAGTCAGCACACATGAATATTGTTCTCAAAATACATACAGTGAATATTTAGTTATCTGGTAATACCTTTATTTTTCACTTTATAAATGTGCATTTAACAAAGCCAATTTTAATATATTTATGCCTGTTTCACATATTCACGAACCACAGGCCGTTCTCACATTGAAAGATCTTGCCTGACTGCTGGGCTTTCATGACCTGAACTAACTGCTTCATACATAAAGCAGTAAAGCAGTTAGTTTAGGTTGAGAGACCAGGCAGTCGGGCCAGACTTTCTGATGCGAGAAAAGTCCTTATTTCAGAGAGATGTGAAATTGCCCTTAGAAAGAGCCAAATCCAAGCCCATATTGGGAATAGTGTACCATTTACGCAACACAATGAGGTTGGGCAGCCAGGAAGAATTTATAAAACATCATCCTAACTTGATGCCTTAAGAACTTTATCTTATTTTCAGCAGCATTATGCACTATCTATATGTTGCATTAGTTTTAAAACCAATGAAATAAAGGAAATCAAAAATGTAAACATTAGAATACACTTATCTATAATTATACCATTTACAGCATTTTAACAGAATGGTAAAAAAGATTATACATAAGATTAAGTGGCAGATGTATGAATTTTTAATAGCCTTTAAAATACAGGAATAAATGGCTGCAAAAACATGCAGTTAGCTAAAGTTCTTTTTTTGTAGTGGTTCATATTAAAAAGCCTTCTAAAAAAAATAACAAATGAGAAAGTCACATTTAAAACATGCTGCATAGTTGACTACTTATATTCAATTTCCAAAGACCTGCCTAAGGCCCCCTTCACACCACGATTTTCAGGATTTGGGACTGTCTGGTTTCGGCCTCATAGTATTCCTATGGGGCCGGATTACAGCAGATGGCAGTGTTTTGCTATCCGGTTTTGTGCTGTCCGGGAGGATAAGGCAGCTTTCGTTTTTTGGCCCCGGACACAAAATCGGAACAAGCAGCACTTTTTGTGTCCTGGGCCAAAACCGCAAAAAATCGGCCGCTCCTGGATCCGACACGAACCAGCGCTCCCTAATATGGGAGTTTATGGTGCTGGATCGCGCCGGATCCGAGATAAAATCGGATCTGGGATCCGGACGCACGGTGCTGGAGTTTAGCAGTGAGCGCTGCTAAACTTCAGCACCATGAGCTGTCCCCTCCAGAGATTTCAGGACCGTGGCTAGCTCCCTGCTAGCCGCGATCTTGAAATTTCAGCAGCTGCGCCCAGCTGCATCCGGCTGCAAACCAGACCGGCTCCAAACCAGTTCAGTTTCAAAATCGGGTCCAGGGCTGTCCGGTGTAGACACTGATCAGGCCGTGGTATAAAGAGCTGAATCCTGACAGTGAGTGTATTACTTGCTGTTAGGATTGGGCATGCTACAGTGCTTAATGTTATAATTAAAGGGCTTGACAATGTTTGAGATAAAAGTTTACAGTCACGCTAGGTGATTTCAGGTCTTTGTGTCTAACAGCATGTGCACTGCACACTTTCACGATTTTCCCATGTCAATGGCAAGATTGGATGGTCATGTGAGCCCAAGTATGTGATTTGTATACTACTGGCCACATTCTGACTAGACGTGTACATTCTCATATATTCATTATCATTGATTGAGGTCATGTATATTTAGTCCACACGTGACTGCACATATGCAAATCAAATGCTTGCGGGTTTGTGACCTCCACTCCCACAGCCAACACCTGAGGATCCTGACAGTGTGCAGTGTGTGCACTGAGGGAACTCAGAATTTTACAGTCACATAGAGTGACACGAAAGGTGACTGCAGACTCATCACAAACTTGGACAACCCCTTGTAATGCCCTTAACATACATATAAACATATTAACTCTTAACTAGTCAGTACAATACTTTAACATAGCCATGTGTCATATAATCTTGTAAGTTATGAATTGTCACATACAGTATATACAGGATCAGAACCAACAGAACAAGAATATATCACCAGAGCCACCAGAGGTACAGAAATACATCTCTAAAATCCTTATCAGTACAAAAATACATCACAGGAACCACATGAGGTACAGAAATACATAACTAGAACTCACATCAGTATGGAAACAGAGGATCATAACCACCAGCAGTAAATAAATACATCCATATAACACCCCTCAGTACAGAAGTAAAGCATCAAATCTCTCAACCGTACAGAAATACATCCCAAAAACCATCAGTACATGGAATATCAATTGTAATGTCAGATCAGCCCTGTATATATATTGTATTGCATAAACCCACAACTTCCAGTATGTCCTTAACAATGGTAAGAAGATACTGCAAGTTGTTATTAACAGTCATCATCCAACAATAAGGAACCACAGTACTGATGAGAATTCATCAGTATTACAAATAGTCATTTACATGCAAGGTACCTTACAGATGACCTTGTTTCTTGGTGTCCCTTGGAGTCCAAGGTGTTCGTGGGATAGGTGGTACTACTAATGTTACTGAAAGGTGCACCGACCAAACATCGTCTCGTTGTATCCCAAGCCAAGTGACAACTTATGTTACTCGAGTCTCTTTGTTTAGCAGCAGCAAAACGATACGACTTGTGGATGAGGCCTTGCATCAAGTGGTCTCTCCTCCTCTTCCTCCACCTCAACATCACATACAGTACAATTCTCAGAGGTGCCACCCCAATTATCCATGCTTCCCCTAGTGTCACAACTCTCCAACCGCACAACTGAATGTAGGGAAACAACACATAGGCAATTCTGCATAGATGTTCACACATTCTATTCCATGGGCATCAGAGGTCTGCTTCAAAGATTCACAGACTCCAGAGGAGAAAAGCATCTGCTCCTATGCCCACCTGGGCAGACTAGGTGATGTGTACTTTTCAGTGTGCTGCATTGATCTCGCCACTATACAATGTTAATTCTGGGTCAATTGATGCCACTTTGGTAGAAGCTGGCCCTAATTTTTTTAAATGTGTAGACTCTTCTTGTCTGCTTTTTGAATTTAGCAGGGCTGTCTGAGCACGTTGCTTACATGTGTCACTCATTCCCTTGTTACTAATTAATGGTAAACCTTCAAATGCTAGGCCAGGCCTTGTTCCAGACCCTGTGCCATGCATGCAGGCTGTGGCATTATACAATTTTTATTCTGCGTAAATTGATTCCACTTTCATGTTATCTGGCCCTAATTTTTTTTAAATGTGGAGACTCTTCTTGGGGCCTCATTCTTTTTCGGGTCCTGAATTTAGCATAGTTCTCTCAGCATGATGCCTATACCTGTCACTCATCTCTCTGATCAATGTTGAAGCTTGAAATACTGGACAAGGCCTTGTCCTAAGTATCCATAGTGCACCGTGATAAAAATGTTAACTCTAGGGAATATATGGCACTTTTCCTGTGTCTGCCCCTAATTTGAGATGCTTTTGCAGCTTTTGGACCCCCTAAACATATTTTCTATACCTTTGGTTTTCCTCCCATTAATTCCTATGGGTTTGGAAGTTTGGCAAACTGTTCATTGAACTATTCGGATGAACATTTTTAAATTCGGCGAATCAAACCAAAGCTGAACTTCAAAAGGTTTGTTCATCCCTAGTAGTAATGTGATCGATCCTGATATTAATTGCATTAATGTGGGCATCCTAATACTCTCCTTGTAATATTGTCCCAATCCTGATTTTCTCCTTGTAGTAATGTCCCAATCCTGATCCTTTTCTTGTAGTAGTATGTCCCATTCTGATCCTCTCCTTGTAGTAATGTGTCCCATCCGCATCCTCTCCTTGTAGTAATGTGTCCTATCCTGATTCTCTCTTTGTAGTAACGTGTTCCATGCTGATCATCTCCTTGTAGCAATGTGTCCCATCCTGATTCTCACCATGTACTAATGTGACCCATCCTAATTCTCTACTTGTAGTAATGTTGCCCAACCTGATCCACTTCTTGTAGTAATGTGGCCATACTGATCATCTCCTTTTAGTAATATTCCCAAAATGGTTGCAATTTATAGGTAGAAAAATAAAAAAATCATACGCACCTTCCCACTCCTGCTCCACTGCTGCTCGTTGCTGGTCTCTTCATGTCTTCTGTCAGTTACCACACATCCACAACACGTCATGCCAGGCTTAATGACATTCCCAGTGTAACTAGTAAGCATCAGAATGAGGAGTAAATGTCTCCTCCAATCAGACATAAGTTTGAACTGCTAGAGCAATAGCACCAGCAGTTCAAAGTGACAGTAAATTCGGGCTGAGGCAATGCCACGTGCAAGCAGAGGGGGCACGGCATGCCATCTCTGGCACGTGTGCCATAAGTTTTCCATCACTGGCTTATGGTCTAGAAAATACAGGAAGTCAGCAATATCAAAATGATTTTGTCACATGATTCATGTTTAACCATTATGACATGTGCATGTTTCACCAAAAATCAGCCAGGTTAAATATCCATTGCACCCAGCAGCAGGCTTCCAGCTCCACTGGGAGGCAACACAGATGTCTAAATACCGGTGCTCAGTCCCCTGCAACCCAAGCAATGTGGCACCTGCGTCTAGCCATACAAACAAGGAGGAGACTGGTGGTATCAACTTGGGTTGCAGGGGACTGAGCTAAGGTATTCAGACATCTGTGTTGCCTCCCAGTGGAACTGGCAGTCTGCTGGTGGTGCAATGGATATTTGACCTGGCTGATTTTTGGTGAGTTTTTTCTGAGTTTAATGTCCTGTTTAGGTGATTTTTTTAATGTTTGTTGGTTTTCCACTAAACAAGCATATGGGTAACATATGGTTAGGACTCGTAAGCGTGATGGACCTTGACAGTGGGTTACGAGCTTATGTTATTTTGGCAAAAGTATCCACTAACACCTCACATTTGTATCTACAGTGTTTTGTTGTATACTTTTATCCTTTTGCAATTTGTGGTTGAGCCCTCTGGGGGGCGTCTGTCATTTGTGATGCATGTATTGGTGCGGAGCCGCCCACCTGGCCATATAGCATGGGTGTGACCAACAGGCTTGGCTCTGACACTGTGCTTCACATGTACGTGTGTGACTGACGCTCTTTTGGTGACCTGGTGTCTATAGATACCACCAGTCTCCTCCTTGTTATCATGGCTGGACGCAGGTGCCACAACCTCCCCCATTGCTTGGGTTGCAGGGGACTGAGCATCGGTATCCAGACATCTATGTTGCCTCCCATTGGAGCTGGCAGTCTGCTGCTGGGTTGCAATGGATATTTGACCTGGCTGATTGTTGGTGAGTTTTTTCTGAGCTTAATGTCCTGTTTCGGTGATTTTTTAATGTTTGGTGGTTTTCCACTAAACAAGCATATGGGTAACATATGGTTAGGACTTGTAAGCATGATGGCTCTTGACGGTGGGTTACGAGCTTATGTTAGCATGGGTGTGACCAACAAGCTTGGCTCTGACACTGTGCTTCACATGTACGTGTGTGACTGATGCTCTTTTGGTGACCTGGCGTCCATAGATACCACCAGTCTCCTCCTTTTCAGCATGGTTGGACATAGGTGCCACAACCACCCCCATTGCTTGGGTTGCAGGGGACTGAGCACCAGTATTCAGACATCTGTGTAGCCTCCCAGTGGAGCTGGCAGTCTCCTGCTGGGTGCAATGGATATTTGACCTGGCTGATTTTTGTGAGTTTTTTTCTGAGTTTAATGTCCTATTTCTGTGATTTTTTAAATGTGCATGCTTACAATATGAAAGGAAAAGCCATAAGCACAACCAAAATAAATGTTTTTTACAATTTTTCAAAGGGATGTGTATACATTTACCATCCTGTTATCCAATGCACTTTTCTCTGTCAGGTGAAATCAAAAGCATGGCAGCATGGTGGTTCAGGGATTAGCATAGCAGCATTGGAATTCTGGGCTCAAATTCCACCAAGGACACCTGCAAGGATGTATTTGTGTGGATTTCCTCCTCAATCAGGACAGTGATAATGTCTGTAAGGTGCTGCGGAAATTAATGGCACAACATAAAATTAAAAATAAAAGAAGTCAACATTAAAATTCTTGCAATCATCAATATTGCTGCAGAAATTCAAAGTGGAGGGGCTCATGGAAATTCCCTTTCACCAAGAATCTGAAAAGTTAAAAACTGTTGGTTTTCATGGGTTGGAAAGCAGTTGACAAACATATGTACCGTAATCATTTCTATTCTTGAGGCCATATTTACACTGATTTTGCATTCACAAGGAATGGACCATCGACATCGTGTTCTGTGTGAGTTGGAAATGTTCCTTTATATGTTGCCTTAAAAATAGCAACCACTGGATACCTTTTCCAAATTCTGCAGCAAAATCCCATACCTAGTAGCAATTGTCCATTATTAGCAACCATTCTGCAATACCTTGAATATTTAAAGCTAAAAGGAAAGAGTATTATCTTGCATTCAGAATTAATATAAACACATTCCTGCCTCTGAAACAGAAAAGAAGGAAAAAACCAGCAAATATTCTTTTTCAGTGTTCCAAAATTGCCATGCTGCTTCTTTATGTTGCATACTTTATTCTATTCTATCTTCAGTGAAAAGTTGACTGTTGTAAGAAAAGCTACACGTAATCAGTGAAATATATATGTTCCCATCTTAAATGTGTTGCTTCATCTTGCTAGCACATCATCTTCTTTGGAAAGCTATTATCACCTGTTCCATCTCTTAGAATAGTCCTAATTGCCACATACTTGTTCAGGCACTAAATCTAAACATGAAAAAAGAGAGAAAAATTAAGCTTACTATTCATGCAGAACAGTGCATGTGTGCTTCCTTGTCGGTACCTAATGGTGTTTTAATAAATGCACCGGCTGGTAGAAGGCTTTTAAATGTAAAAAGAGGCTGGTGTTTATTTGATACGACAAAGGGAAATAGGAAATTTGTGTTGAAAAGCCCTTCCCCCATCACTGACCCAGTAAACATGTCAGAAATGAAAAGTACTAGCTGCAAATTTACAAACGCACGTACAAAAGTGACCTCTTAAAGCCACCGTGGACATTTGACATTGGCTTATTTAATATGCAAGATGACTAAATTGAATACTGTTCCCCACTACTTGACTTGCTTGGAGATGATTAAACAGACATTAATGGCCACTTTACACGACCCGATATCGTCGTCCAACTTCAGCAAAAAGTCACGTGGTTCGTGCGTTGGCCCCGATATCGTTCGTGCGTTGTATGTGTTAAATGTGCAATGCGATGCAAGAACGATGCCAAACCGATATCGGGAAAGAATTGTGCAGGCTCTCCAACGGCCCGACATTGGATGGACGATGTGGCAGGATCGTGCTGTGTGACAGCCCAACACCGACTTGGAGAGCAACTTCCCCTATTCACTCCCATGTTAAATGGTCGTTCCTGGGTCGCTCATACAACGGGGGCGTATACATCGCAGTTGTGTTGCCTGCCGATATCTCCCTGTGTGACAGCTCCTATGCGATCTTGGATTTCAGCCAAAAAAGTGCACGCTCCCGTGCCATTGGATACAATATCAAGACGATGTTGGGACGTGTAAAGTGGCCATAAATCCATCGTGCAATCTCATTGTTCCTAAATTATACAATACATTTAGTAATCTTAGCTACACTCTAAAGACATACTGATAGGGAATGTAGATTGTGTGTTCCCATTGGGGACAGTGATGATAATGTTTGTAAAGCACTGTGGAATGAATGACACTGTATAAGCAAAGTAAAATGAATGAATAAACTATATTAAAAATCTCTAGTAAAATGTCCATGCATATAACACATAGATTTTCAGGAAATAATATTTCATTTTGTTACCAAAGCTGTACAAAAATAATTGTTTGCTAAGCAATTATAATTCAAGGTTATCAGGCAATATACAGGTATGTTTTGCCATATGGACTTTTCTGTCATGTACACAGAGCATTTACAGATTGGCTATATACTAAACGTAATGAGTTGGCATCAAATGTAAAAAAATAAAATGTTTCATATCTCAAAGGTCTTTTGCAACATTCAGTATATGGATTGCCAAACACCAAATGTTTAAAGAGAAATTGAAAGCAGGATAGAGCAATATAAGGAAAGGTATGCCCACAATGGCGAAGTTATACTGATTGACCCAATATCCTAGATCAGGGATCTCAAACACCAGGCCTCAAGAGGTGCAAACATATCATGTTTTCAGGATTTCCTTAGTATTGGAATCATCACCAGTGCAGGTGATTCAATTATCACCTGTGAAATACTACGGAAATCCTGACCTGTTTGTGGCCCTTGAGGCCTGGAGTTGGAGATCCTCGCTTTAGATGAAGAAATCCAATTTTTGATTATTGTTTTTGGTGCCTCTGAAGATGACCGAGATAACGTGAGAAGTTGCATGGGAAAGTACTGGGGATAAAGTCTTCTTCTACTCCTCTACCCTATGCTTGACTCCTGTGTTTCTATAACAATTTACTGATTATTCAATTGCAGAAGAAGACACATCACTTCTGTTATCTATTGGTGCGATAGTAACATCCAATGCCACAAGTTAGGGCAGCTTCACACTGCAGGGTGATCCGGTCCGGGGCTGTCAGGGATGAACCTGACAGCCCCGGACAGGATCAGCACACAGAACTAGAGAGCTAATTTGCCCTCCGGTCCGGTGTGCGGGCGCACACAGCTCCCACTGCTGATAGGTCCGGACCGCGGCGCCACGGCCTTGACCTATCAGCGGCTGCAGCTGCGTACGGCTGCACACCGGACCGGAGGGCAAATTAGCTCTCTAGTTCTGTGTGCTGATCCTGTCCGGGGCTGTCAAGTTCATCCCTGACAGGCCCGGACTGGATCACACCGCAGTGTGAGGCCGTCCTTAGGCTGGTTTCACACTGCAGTTTTTTGCATATTGTAGTTTAAAAATAAATAAATCATTTTTTTTAAAAATGACGTAGTGCTCCATGGTGTTTTTGATTCTCAGTGCAGATAAAGCGGATAGCTCTTAGCTGTCACCCCCAGCTGCCTGGCTTTACCTTGGCTGGCAAGCAAAATACAGGGAAGCCCATTATTTTTTTAAATGATTTAATTAAATAATTTTAAAAAATGTGTGTATTTTGATCATCAGCCAAAGTAAAACCAGGCAGCAGGGTACTAGGATTCTCAGCGTGGTAAGGCCCAACCATTCTGGGCCCCGCATGCTGAAAACCACAGCCACCCCAAAAAAAGGCATATTCATTGTAGCACTATTTCCAAGAGATTTACCTGGCTTTTCCATCAACCCTGGTGGGGGTGGCATGCTTAATAATAAAGGGTTGATATCAGCTTTGTATCGTCAGCTGGTACTAAGCCCAAATTTCATGGTTTCAGGCCAATATTAGATCCAGCCACCATGAATTCCTAGTAAATATTAAAAATAAACAGATAATCTTTTTTTATTAGAAATAAAACGCAACATATCCAGGGACTCCATCTTTACTACAAAAAACCTCCCTCGAGTGTAATCCAAATATGAACATCTTCAGCTCTGCCTCATCTGTGTGACAATTTTGGAATAGAAGAAGTTGTGGTCAGTTGGGAGCACTAGGAGACATGAAAACTCTCAAGGGAGGAATTTACAGACCTGTTTATTAATTATTCGCTCACTATGCATTTCAATAGCGAGCTGCTGTCTTCCTCAGGTGGAGAAAGACAGCAGGTCGCTATCGAAATGCACAGTGAATGAATAATTAATAAACAGGTCTGTAAATTCCTCCCTTGAGAGTCTCTATGTATGCAAGCGCTCCCAAGTGACCACAACTTCTTTTATTCCAAAATTCATTGTTCTCCATCTTGGGATTGTGGCTAAAGCGGCTGGGAGCTGTCAGAGTGCTCTCTCCAGCTTTCCTGGACCTGCCGTGACATCATCGGGTGATGCAGGCATCAGGTGACTTGCAACCCCGCACCACGTGACCAAACCAGGAAGCGGTGAAGGAAAAGTGATTCACAGCAGCCCCGCAGGTCTCTGCTGTCACACCTGTTCCTGGGGTTGCGCAAGGGTGCACCAGCCGATAAGGTAAGCAGCCAACAGCTTCATATCATAACAATTTTCCCCACTAGACCACCAGGTACTTTTCATGGATGCACCTCTCTTTTCTTGACTTTCATCTCCGCGAGAAGACACACACATCTGCTTGCAGAGCCGAGCAGGCACGTACTGAGAGCCGAGAGCTGTGTGAAAAGTTATCTGAGTTCATGCATGAGCGTGAACTCAGATGACCCAGCATGATGGCACCCAAAAGACCTCACTTTACAGCTGTGCTCCAGGTGCTGTGTGAAAGGATATCTATGTTTGTGTGAAAGGATATCTGAGTTGGCCCTCATGCTGTCAGTCTGTGCCTGGTCTCTTTACGAGCAGATGTATTTGCTGGTAGAGATGCAGCAGAGCTAAAGAGAACAAGGCACCCTGTGGATTACGTTGGAGGGAGAGTTGTTTTGTAATAAACATGGAGTCCCTAAATGTGCTGTGATTTTTTCTAACTAAAAAATGTTCTCTGTATTTTGTTTTTTTTAATGTTTACTAGAAATTCATAGTCGCTGGGTCTAATATTACCCTGACACCATGATTTATGGTTTTAGTGCCAGCTGACAATACAAAGCTGGTATTTACCCCATTATTACCCGTGTTAGTACAAAAAAGAAGAATTATCAGCTCACCATTGATGTTCTTCTCCAAAAGTCCCCTTCATAGCACGAGTCGCGGCTTGGCAACCACCAATTATGGAAACGATAAGGCAGAGATTGACCCAATGATGAGGAAAAATGGTAGCACGTATAGGAGAAATGTGTAAAACTTCACTTTATTGCATATCCATGAAAAGATAAGAGATCATGATTAAGGCTGCTCTTAACCGTCCTATGGACTGATGTGACTGCCGTACTCTGTGCATTATTGTTATATTTTTTATGGATTCGCAATAAAGTGAAATGTTAAACATTTTTCCTCTATGTGCTGCCATTTTTCCCCATTGCTGGGTCAATCTCTGCCTTCTGGTTTCCATTATTATCCAGCGTGCCACTGTCACTAGAGCAGCTGGAGGAGTTGGGGTACAGCGCCAGAAAATGGCTCTTCTAGGAATGTGCCATTTTCTGGGGCAGATGCAGGCTGCAATTTGCAGAAGGTGGCCTAGAAAGCTTGAGCCACCCTGCGCCCCCAGCTGCCTAGTTGTACCTGGCTTGAAACAAAAAATATGGTGAAGCCCTGCATCATTTTTTCAATTATTTAATGAATTCATAAAAGTATTACAAAAAGGGGCTTCCCTAGATTTTTTTTTTACCAGCCAGGTAAAAATAGGCAACTGGGGGTAGGGGGCAGCCCATAGCTCTCTGCTGTACCTAGCTGGCATACAAAATACGATGAAGCCCCACATTGTTGTTTTTTTAATTATTTCAATGAATAATTTTATAAAAAGGCTCAACTTTGTTATGGTTTTGGTGCTTTTTAGGCTAGGAGATGCATGTGAACACTTTGAACACAATGCACGCAGTTTTAGGCCAAAATTGCACCAAAAAAGCATGAAATATGCAGACCACTACATTATTTTTTTAATTATTTATTTATTTATGATGAAAAAAATATATGTGGGCTCCCAGTATATTTTGATCGCCAGCCAAGTTAAAACTAGGAAGTTGATGGGTGAGATTCTCATTATGGTAAAGCCAAAGCATTATGGGCCCCCCACACTGAAAACCGCAGCCCTCAGTCACCCCTGGAAATGGCCAGGTGCTTTACTCACCTTTTCCAGCGGCCCTGATGGGTGGTGGCATGCTGACTGCTTGAGAAAGGCTGAACGCCGAAACGTTGCAGTCCTAGGACAAATAAACCCACATGGATTTTTTGAAGGAAGTGCTGCCTTTCGTTTTTTCATCTATACACTATAATATGGCTATGGGGCCCAATAGCCAATCACAGACGTTGTCACAGAGAATGGGCTGCTGTGATTGGCTGCTGAAGTACCATGATACCAGCCCATACATTCTATCATCTAGAATTTATAGGCTGAGTCCAGATTACTCCAACAGTAATGATGGGCAAACCCGTCCATGCTCGGGATCGGTGCACTTTCCCAGATCTTTTTGTAAAGTTCGAGTTCAGGGCCGGACGTAATTCAAACTTGCGTCTGAACCCCGAGCTTGGACTTTACAGTTATGGGATAGGGTAGGAGTCTGTAAAAGAAAGCATATAATTAATAAACTCAGATTTACCAGGTCCCACCGTCCCGACATAGCGCGTCCTGCCGTCCATCGCATCTACCTCCGCCCGGGGCCGCTCATTATCTTCCGGGGATATTCACTGCACTTCTGAGAACCACTTTGTTCTTGGCAGTATTCACGGTGATGTCAGTGTCAGGGGTTACTACAGTTCATAGCTCAGCTATGAACTCAATTGACCTGTGTCACGGCACCTAGCTCAGTCTGAGCCTGCTTGTCGCACTGAACAGACGCTTTACCTTGGCTGGCAATCAAAATACAGGAAAGCACATTATTTATTTTTAATTATTTAATCAAATGATGAAAAAAATATATGTGGGCTCCCAGTATATTTTGATCGCCAGCCAAGTTAAAACTAGGAAGTTGATGGGTGAGATTCTCATTATGGTAAAGCCAAAGCATTATGGGCCCCCCACACTGAAAACCGCAGCCCTCAGTCACCCCTGGAAATGGCCAGGTGCTTTACTCACCTTTTCCAGCGGCCCTGATGGGTGGTGGCATGCTGGGTAATAATGGGGCTAGTACCAGCTCAGCTTTGTATTGGCAGCTGGTACTAAGCCAGAAATTCATGATGTCAGGCCAAATTAGAGCCAGCCACCATGAATTTCTAATAAACATTAAAAAAACAAAGAAAAAGTTTTTTATTACAAATAAAACACAAAACACATTTAAGGACCCAATCTTTATTAGAAAAAAAAAATCCCTCCGACGTAATACAGTTCTTTTCATTTCACCTCTGCTACATCTTTGCCAGCAGACAAACACTGTCTGCTAGCATAGAGAGCAGGCACAAGATGACAAGAAGACAGTTGAATAAGCTGAAAGCAGCCCATACATTCTACCATACTCAATTGTATGGGCTGAATGCAGCCAATCACAGATGCCCATTCTGTGTGACAGCATCTGTGATTACTTATATGCAAGATCCGTGCCATATTAATAGGGCACTATTGCACCTCGTTTTGTCTCCTTTATCTCTTTTGTAGCATCTGTGATTGGCTGTTAAGCCAATGAAGTGAACATCCCTGGAAGATAATGAGCGGCCCTTTAGACGCAGTGCCGCGGGACAGCAGGACCCGGTAAGTATAAAGATAATGTTTATTAATCATGCGCTTTGTCTTACAGCACCCGAACTGTATCATCTATTTCCCAAGGAAACCCATATTCTGCATCTGTGCATGAACACTAGGTGTTCGGTACAGACCTCACATTTTCGCCCATCACTATCCAACAGCCAATCACAGATGCCCATTTTGTGTGACAGCATCTGTGATTAGCTGTCCTGCCTTCTGCAGTGAAGATCCCAGAAGTTAATGTGCAGCCCCAGAAGTAATAGCAGCTAGATGGCAGGATGGTAATGTTTAATAACTCATTGCTTTCTTTTACATTACCCCTGCCCCCATCCTATAACTTCAAAGTCCAAGGTCAGGGTTCAGACTCAAGTTCAAATCACGTTCGGCCATGAATTTGGACTTTAAAAAAGTCCGGGCGAGTCCAATGAGCCCAAATAGCAGCGGGTTCACCTATCACTACTCTTGATTAGAGATGAGCCACCACCCTAATGTTCTAATTCGATTCGATTCGTCGAATTTGAGATTTGTTCGTCAAATGTTCGACGAACAGCGCAAACCCCATTGAAATCAATGGCAGGCTACTTAAAACATATAGAAAACACCTTCAAAGGGCTCCAAAAGCTGCCAAACTACTCAGAATGGACAACAAATACCACAAAAAGTGACAACAATTCAACCACAGTACAAATAGTCACAGGCTAAGTGGCTTAAGTTTTCTACATTAAGTAAAAAGAGATGGAAGAGTAAAAGGAGAATGAGACACAGGTATGGGCATGTCACACCCTTCTTAAATCATATAAAACATAGCAAGGGGACTCCAACAAGAATCCTTGCTCCTTTCAAAGGGTCATACCTACAGCAAAATGGTATCAATTCTCCCAGACCCAAAATTGATGAATGGCCCAGCTTGCATACATGGCACAGGGTCTGGAACAGGACCCGGCCTAGCATTTCAAGGTTAAACCTTGCTCAGCAACTAAACGTTTTGTGGAGTATTACAGTAAAAACTACAGAGGTAGGTCAGTGACCTGAATGAATAGGCTTAGTGGGCCGGATCCCCTTGAAGCTCATGCAAGAGGTCCCATCAATGTTATGCCCTGCCATACACAGGTGGGACCACAGTTAGTTTTGTGGAGTACTACATGAATTCACAGAGAGGTAGGTCAGAGACCTGTGTTTGTGCCTAGTAGGCCGGATAAAGTAAAAGCTTGTGCAAGCGTTCCCATAAAAGTCATGCCCCGCCACACACAGGTGGGACCACCATTAGTTTTGTGGAATACTGTAGAAAAAACAGATAATACAGAAAAGCTGCACAGCACTCAGCAGACCAGTGTGAACTGGTGCAAGCATGGGGCACAGAGATTAAACAAACTAAGTAAAAGTCCATGCAGCACACAGCTATCACCAATGATGCACAGTGCTAACAAGCCATATTTGTTTGAGGAAAAAATTCAAAACTTACGTTTTTCAAAAAACTCAATAATCTTTCTTTTAATCTGGAGTTCTTGGTACATACATTGGCCAATGTCTGCTTGCTCATCAACTACGACAAAGTGACTCCAGGTCTGATGAGCCCTATCTGACATCCAAGCCCTCCTTGTCCACCCCCACCTCGCGGTGGGCAGGCACCATCTATACCCTCCATCACCTGTAGGTTTAATGAGGGTGCACATTGCAGCAATGGAGTCTGCAGCTCCATATAATATATAATACAGAAAAGCTGCACAGCACTCAGCAGACCAGTGTGAACTGGTGCAAGCATGGGGCACAGAGATTAAACAAACTAAGTAAAAGTCCATGCAGCACACAGCTATCACCAATGATGCACAGTGCTAACAAGCCATATTTGTTTGAGGAAAATATTCAAAACTTACGTTTTTCAAAAAACTCAATAATCTTTCTTTTAATCTGGAGTTCTTGGTACATACATTGGCCAATGTCTGCTTGCTCATCAACTACGACAAAGTGACCCCAGGTCTGATGAGCCCTATCTGACATCCAAGCCCTTCTTGTCCACCCCCCACCTCGCGGTGGGCGGGCACCATCTAAACCCTCCATCACCTGTAGGTTTAATGAGGGTGCACATTGCAGCAATGGAGTCTGCAGCTCCATATAATATATAATACAGAAAAGCTGCACAGCACTCAGCAGACCAGTGTGAACTGGTGCAAGCATGGGGCACAGAGATTAAACAAACTAAGTAAAAGTCCATGCAGCACACAGCTATCACCAATGATGCACAGTGCTAACAAGCCATATTTGTTTGAGGAATAAATTCAAAACTTACGTTTTTCAAAAAACTCAATAATCTTTCTTTTAATCTGGAGTTCTTGGTACATACATTGGCCAATGTCTGCTTGCTCATCAACTACGACAAAGTGACTCCAGGTCTGATGAGCCCTATCTGACATCCAAGCCCTCCTTGTCCACCCCCGACCTCGCGGTGGGCGGGCACCATCTAAACCCTCCATCACCTGTAGGTTTAATGAGGGTGCACATTGCAGCAATGGAGTCTGCAGCTCCATATAATATATAATACAGAAAAGCTGCACAGCACTCAGCAGACCAGTGTGAACTGGTGCAAGCATGGGGCACAGAGATTAAACAAACTAAGTAAAAGTCCATGCAGCACACAGCTATCACCAATGATGCACAGTGCTAACAAGCCATATTTGTTTGAGGAAAAAATTCAAAACTTACGTTTTTCAAAAAACTCAATAATCTTTCTTTTAATCTGGAGTTCTTGGTACATACATTGGCCAATGTCTGCTTGCTCATCAACTACGACAAAGTGACTCCAGGTCTGATGAGCCCTATCTGACATCCAAGCCCTCCATGTCCACCCCCCACCTCGCGGTGGGCGGGCACCATCTAAACCCTCCATCACCTGTAGGTTTAATGAGGGTGCACATTGCAGCAATGGAGTCTGCAGCTCCACTGTGCCCCATGCTTGCACCAGTTCACACTGGTCTGCTGAGTGCTGTGCAGCTTTTCTGTATTATATATTATATGGAGCTGCAGACTCCATTGCTGCAATGTGCACCCTCATTAAACCTACAGGTGATGGAGGGTTTAGATGGTGCCCGCCCACCGCGAGGTGGGGGGTGGACAAGGAGGGCTTGGATGTCAGATAGGGCTCATCAGACCTGGAGTCACTTTGTCGTAGTTGATGAGCAAGCAGACATTGGCCAATGTATATACCAAGAACTCCAGATTAAAAGAAAGATTATTGAGTTTTTTGAAAAACGTAAGTTTTGAATTTTTTCCTCAAACAAATATGGCTTGTTAGCACTGTGCATCATTGGTGATAACTGTGTGCTGCATGGACTTTTACTTAGTTTGTTTAATCTCTGTGCCCCATGCTTGCACCAGTTCACACTGGTCTGCTGAGTGCTGTGCAGCTTTTCTGTATTATATATTATATGGAGCTGCAGACTCCATTGCTGCAATGTGCACCCTCATTAAACCTACAGGTGATGGAGGGTTTAGATGGTGCCCGCCCACCGCGAGGTGGGGGGTGGACAAGGAGGGCTTGGATGTCAGATAGGGCTCATCAGACCTGGAGTCACTTTGTCGTAGTTGATGAGCAAGCAGACATTGGCCAATGTATGTACCAAGAACTCCAGATTAAAAGAAAGATTATTGAGTTTTTTGAAAAACGTAAGTTTTGAATTTTTTCCTCAAACAAATATGGCTTGTTAGCACTGTGCATCATTGGTGATAGCTGTGTGCTGCATGGACTTTTACTTAGTTTGTTTAATCTCTGTGCCCCATGCTTGCACCAGTTCACACTGGTCTGCTGAGTGCTGTGCAGCTTTTCTGTATTATATATTATATGGAGCTGCAGACTCCATTGCTGCAATGTGCACCCTCATTAAACCTACAGGTGATGGAGGGTTTAGATGGTGCCCGCCCACCGCGAGGTGGGGGGTGGACAAGGAGGGCTTGGATGTCAGATAGGGCTCATCAGACCTGGAGTCACTTTGTCGTAGTTGATGAGCAAGCAGACATTGGCCAATGTATGTACCAAGAACTCCAGATTAAAAGAAAGATTATTGAGTTTTTTGAAAAACGTAAGTTTTGAATTTTTTCCTCAAACAAATATGGCTTGTTAGCACTGTGCATCATTGGTGATAGCTGTGTGCTGCATGGACTTTTACTTAGTTTGTAGAAAAAACAGAGAGAGACATCAGAGACCTGTTTAGGCCTGGAAGGCCACATGAAGTCAAAGCTCGTGCAAGCGTTCCCATAAAGTCATGCCCCGCCACACACAGGTGGGACCACCATTGGTTTTGTGGAGTACTATAGAAAAAACAGAGAGATACGTCAGAGACCTGTTTGTGCCTAGTAGGCCGGATAAAGTCAAAGGGAACCTGTCACTGAATATTAGAGATGATTCACCACCCTAGTGTTCGAATTCGATTTGGTTTGTTGAATTGGGGGTGTGTTTGTTGAATGTTCGTCGAATGTTCGTTAAACACCATCGAATATCATTGAAAACAATGGCAGGAAAAATCAAACACATACAAACACATAGAAAGCACATAGAAAACAACTTCTAAGGTGTCCAAAAGGTGACAAACTTCTTAGAAGATACAACAAACACATGGAAAAGTGACAAGTACATATAAAACGCAAAAAGAAAAGAGATGGACGAGTAAAATGAGGAGGAGACACAGATGGCATGCCATGCCCTTCGAAAATCCGTTTTTACTCCAGTATTTGTAAGGCATCATGCAGACGATGAGTATTGCTTGATTTTTACATCTGTATCTGTAAGGCCACGTTCAGATGATGAGTATTGCTTGATTTTTAATTCGGTTTCTGTAAGGCCTCGTTCAGACAATGAGTATTGCTTGATTTTTACTTCAGTATCTGTAAGGGTACCTTTACACGCTGCAATTTTTGGTGGTGATATGAGGCGATCTAACGTGCGCATGCACGTTTTTCACGGTCGCCTCAGATCGCCGATGGCTTTTTTACACGCTGCACTCTCGCCCTCAACCTAAAGCGATGTGTCGCCCTGGAAATCGCCTCCCACAGCGGAACCAATTCGGTCGCCTTCCCTCACCCCTTCACACGCCGCAATCCCCAAAGCAATGTGGGCGTACATGTTCAGCGCGGCGAGAACATAGGTCTGCCAGACTGGATTACACCCCGCCCCAAACACGCTCATTGGACAACGCAATAGCGTTATGATTGGTCAGCCTGCTCTGGAAGGCTGGCTAATACATGACGCCATTGAAGATGTGTGTGTTACTGAACGGACAGCTCTTCAAATATGGTGCCCTGTGAACTGACAGCCAATGGGAATACAGTAGCCACCAGCAATCATTGCAGACGGGGCGCGGACTACAGCATGCTGTGGCACGCCTACGGGAAATCAATAGGCGACGCAGATTCCATCACTATCGCCCAATTCACACACCAAAAACAGGGAATCTTGCCTTCATGATTGCCTCTAATTTGTGAGCAGTGCTGTGAAATCGGAACCAGACGACAGGTTTTTTATCCTCACCAAATTCACAAATTACACGCCATATCGCCAGCAAGATTCCTCGCCGCAGTTGCAGTGTGTAAAGGACACGTTCAGACGATGAGTATTTCTTGATTTTTACTTCAGTATGTGTAACGCCACGTTCAAACGATGAGTATTTTGTGATGTTTTTCCTCACTGTCTGTAAGGCCTCATGCAGACAATGAGTATTGTGTCACATTTAGGGGATTACAAGAACTGTTTCCCTTCTTTCCAAAAATTTGGGCACAGAAACCACTTAAGTGGCATCAATTGAACCACAGTTGCAAACTTTAAATGGTTACTTTTAGGCAAAAATCCACAAGGCTTTAGTCTCCCCAGGATGACACAGGGCTAGAAAAGTCCTTGCGGATCCATGTCTTGTTCATCTTTATGTATGTTAGTCTGTCCACATTCTGGGTGGACAGACGCATGCGTCTTTCTGTCAGCACACCACCAACAGCACTGAAGACACGTTCTAAGAGAACGCTGGCTGCGGGGCGCGATAAGATCTCCAAGGCTTGAGTGGCGAGCTCAATCCATTTTTCCAGTTTGTAAGCCCAAAATGAGCAAGGCTCCAGTTCCTCGATACTCGTGTACCATCCGCTCCAGGCGTTGACTATGTATCAGACTTCTCGTGTCTTCAGGCATTGAAAATGATGGTCTGAAAAAATCTTGAAACGAGGCCACAAAAATTGCTGGTACCACCACCAGATACAGTGTTACTGGTACAGTGTGAGTGATGATGACGCGACAGTCCCACGGTTGACAAGTTGGAACTGTGAGATTCACTCTGTCTACTACCACCACTGGTGGTTTGTGGAGAAGCCGATCTGAGATTATGTATCAGCTTCTGCTGATAGTCCTGCATGCGTGAGTCCCTTTGTATGGCAGGAATTATTTCAGCAAATTTGCTCTTGTACCGGAGATCTAATAGTGTGGCAACCCAGTAGTCTGCATTACTCCTAATTTGCACAATCCGAGGGTCATGTTGCAGGTAGTACAGCAAGAAGGTGCTCATGTGTCTTGCGCACCCAGGAGGACCAGGTCCTTGTTGTGTTGGTGGTGGGGAGGTGAGAATGATGCTTCCTTCCTCTGCCCTCTCCCCCCAACCTCGCACAACAGAAATGTCATCAAGGTCTCCCTCATCTGCTGACTCTTCAATGCTCATCACCAGTTCATCCTCCATTTCTTCCTGGGCTCCTTCACCTTCCTGAAGAGGCTGGTTGCTAATGTACGCCCTCGTGAATGCCTCTCCACCACCCTCCCATGCCTGCCATCTTGGTGCTGCCGACTGTGAGGATTTGGCAGATGTTGTCATCCCTCCTGCATAGGACTCCTCCTGTACTTCCCTTCCTCAACCTCCTCTTGTCCCACCACCTGACTCCGCACATTGTTTAGAGTGTGCTCCAGCATGTAGATGACTGGAATAGTAATGCTGATAATGGCATCGTCAGCACTAAACATCTTCGTCGCTGTGGTGAATTGGCCACCGAACCTGGCAGCTCCACAGCGCCTCCTGTTAAACCCAGGTCAGTCAGAGAACTGCCTGAGGATAAAGAAGGGCCGCAGCTGCCCTGTCTGTGCTGATTTATTAAGGCACCTCTCAGTGAGTGTGGTATACGCCTTCTAGTCCGCAGCCAGAAGCACATATAATAACCCCCACCCCGTCACTGACAGAGGCCCTGGATAAACCTCAAGCACTATTGCTGCCACCAGCTCCTCGTTTTAATATAAGTCCGGTCCGTGGTCGGGCTTATATTGGGTCAGGAACCAACCCAGGTAGCGTTAAGGCCACTTTACACATCACGATATCGCAATGCAACTACGATAAAAAGTCACGTGGTAGGGGCGTTGCAGTTGATATCGTTCGTGTGTTGTGGGCAATGCAACTCAAAAACGATTGTAAATTGTGCATGCTCTTCAACCGTGTAATATTGGCTTGACGATCTGGCAAGATCGTGCTGTGTGACAGCGCAACTATGATTTGGAGCGCAACTTCCCCAATTCACTCCAATGTTAATTGGTCGTTCCCTGAGTTGCTCAGACACAGTGTGCAAGAGGGGCTTAAGACATCGTAGTTGCGTTGCCTGGTGATATCTCCCCGTGTAACATCTCCTATGCGATTTTGGACAAGTGCCAAAAACGTGCGTTCTCCCGTGAAGTTGTATGCAATATTGGAACGATATTGCGACGTGTAAAGCGGCCTTTAAATGAGCACACGGACGTGTGAATGAAAGATCAAGATAAAAAGAGCAAGTCAAGATTAAATTTATATATTTAATCACCCTATTGGTACACTAGATATATTTACAGTTATTATTAAGGTGTTACAAATATTACAGTCAGTTATGCAAACACAAGGATAAATGGAATACACAGAATTACACACACATGTGATCAGTTACCTTAATGCTGATGGCCCCACAAGGGCGGCGTGACACCAATCTGTTCATGGGGTATTCTCTAGCTTTGGTGGAATAATGCCTCTTCAGAAGAAATACAATATGGAGATGGGGCAGCTGATTTTTATACATTATAAGCCGACCCCTGTCTCCACCCATCTCGCACCTCTGGGCTGTCTCACAATTCCCACCCATCTGAGTGGAGATATAGATATCCAAAACTTATTATCTGCCCTAGCCTTTTCTGTGAGCATTCCTGACGGAAGACAATGCTTTCATATTTTCAGTTATAATTTTTTCTTCATCTGAATATGAAACATGGCTATTCTGAGAGCATCCTACTAGCCAATATCACGTTTTGATGCCTTACGGTCATCACACACATATGTGAAACGATGTGCGGTGACGTCTGAATGTCGCAGTCACATATCTATGCTTATCTTGTTTATATACAGCACGGCTCATGAGATATTAACGTTATATTCATGACTCCGTCCAGTCTGAGTTGAAGAAAGGATTTCCTTCCCACTGGCATTACAGGGAAATTGGATTTGCCACTTCTCTGCAAATCCCAGCAGGAGTCTTCCTTTACCTGGCTGCCCTATTGTATGGCCTGTTGGATGGCATCTTCATGCTAATGCATCTACTACTTGCCAGAGATAGATTGCCTCTGGCTACCAAGGGTGGGGGCTTATCTCTTTATGAGTGAGATGTGTCTTCTCTGAACAGACAACTATTGCTTTCTGGGACGAAATGGAATCTGGGGAATATGGCAATATTCCTTACAAATATTGCTTAATCATCACAGTCGCCATCTCAAAACTCTGCAGAAGGGTGCATAGGTCCTTGATCTGAGACCACTCCTGCAGCGTGATCTGCCCCACCTTTGGATCTCGTTGGCCCATGCTATACGTCATAACGTATTGCACCAGGGCACGGCGGTGCAGCCACAGTCGCTGCAACATGTGCAGAGTAGAATTCCAGCATGTCGGCACATCGCATTTCAGCCACTGAACGGGCAAGCCGAAAGACTCCTTGAGTGAAGTGAGTCGTTGAGCTGTGGGATGCGAACGCCGGAAGTGAGCACACAGCGACTGTGCCCTCTGCAGAGGCCCATCTAGGCCGGGATAGTGTATCAAAAATTGCTGGACAGCCAGATTCAACACGTGAGCCATACAAGGCACGTGTGTGATATTGCCCTGGCGAAGGTCCGCACCCAGGTTTGCAGCATTGTCGCACACAGCCTTCCCTGGCTGAAAGTTTAGTAGAGACAACCATTGCTGAAACTAGTTCGCCAGAGCTGACCACATTTTAAGGTAAAGACCGCCTGATGGTATTGAGCTCTGCTGCCAGCAGAGTAGGGAGGTGTGCAGGATTCTTTCTGTGCAGTTACAACGCGGGTGGCATTACCAGACAGGCTTTGGGCAGAGGTGGAGGACCGAGACAAGGTTGAGGAGGCAGAAACAGTGGAGGAACTTCTACCTACAGAGGATGGATGCACAACTCATGGGGATGGCAAGACTTGGACAGCAGACCCTTCTCCTGCTCTCACCATAGTTAACCAATGCCCAGTCAGCGACATGTAATGCCCCTGTCCATGCTGTCCAAGTGTCTGTGGTGAAATGCACCCTGTCACATACAGAGTTTCTCAAGGGAGCGGTGATCTTGTCTGCGACATGCTGGTGCAGCGCAGGAACACCTTTCTTGGAGAAGTAGTGGCGACTGGGCATCTGGTACTGGGGTACTGCGACGGACATAAGGTCGCGAAAATCCTCTGTGTCCACCAGGCGGAAAGACAGCATTTCTGAAGCCAACAGCTTGCAGATGATGAAATTCAAGCGCTTAGCTTTTTCATGGCTAGGAGGAAATGGCCTTTTACTTGTCCACATCTGAGGGACGGAGGGCTGGCTGCTGTGCTGAAACATAGTTGAGTATGGTGTCCCCGGCAAAATGCTGGTCTGGGAGGAAGGTGCAGGTGAAGATGTAATGTTGCCTTCATCCAAAGGTGGTGCTCTCGATGTCTGAGAGAGCTCAACAGCAGCAGCATTTTCCACTTGAAAACCAAGTGACGACCTGCCAATCACACTGCCTATTGCGGGTAAAGAGGTGGAAGGTGTACGCCCAAAATCATGTGTGACAGCTGTCCCCACAGTCACAGACGATGAAGAGCACACGGATGCACTTGATGGGGAAGACAGTGGTAAGCTCGCCCCGCTAGCCCGCATTCTAGCATGGTGAGCTTCCCACTGCGGCTTGTGCTTCATGTCCATGTGGCGGTTCATACATGAAGTACTCAAGCTAGTGAGTTTTTGACCTCTACTCAGAGATTGGTGACAAATCTTGCAGATGACATGAGTTGGGAGATCCTTGGCGATGTCAAAAAAGGTCCAGGCTAGGCAAGGCTTAGAGCCCATGTGAGCTGCAGAGCCAGCACGACTTCCGCTCAGAGTTGAGGCTGCGGATGCAGTTGTTGGCGTGCTTCCAGTGCTCCTTCTATGTCCAGGAAGGCGCAACCTAACCTCATCATCAGTAGCATCCTCCTCCACCTCCTGTGCTGACCTCATCGACTGGCTGACTGTGGGTTGACAGTAAGTGGGATCTCCAACCTCATCTTCATCCTCTGTGTTCTCACACCACTCATCCTCAGTGACAACCACTTCCTGCATTGACCGATAACTTAATTTGTCAATCAAATCCGGTATCTGAGTCTCATCAGCATCATCCTCCTGGTGTCCACCAACAGTATGTACTGTTAGGGAATGAGGGTCTGCATAAAGGTCAGAAGCTTCTTCATCTGGGCCTGGGTCTGACTCACAAAGCTTCTGGGCAGCAGGGCAGATCATTAACTTGTCTAGACTCACTGCAGCTTTGGAGCAGACCTCTGATTCCCAGGCTATTGTGTCACTGAACAGCTCTGCAGACTCAAACATGGCTGTTACCCCAGACTGAGTAGGGTGGCTGGACACTTGGGAGCTTGGAGGAATCAAGTGTGATTGGTCTGACACCTCAGATGACTAAAGGATTTGTGATATAGAAGTTGAGGTGGAGGAGAGGCCACTTGATGGAGCACTTGAGATCCATTCAAGCACCTGCTGTTTTTGTGCCTCACTCACAAGTGGTATCGATGGTCGTGTCCGTAACAAAGAGATAATATCTGAAGTAGACATCTTACTTTGGCTGGAAGATTGTCTATCTTCATCAGATGTTAATATAGCTTTAGCATCTACCCCATGGACACAAACATTTTTCCCTTTCCACCACGCCTACTCCCATTTCCACCAGCAGCAGGCCTTTTGCCACTCATTTTGTATATGAAAAAGTTGGGAGCAGTACAGTTGTTTTACAAAACAAAGGTGAATGTCAATCAAGCAGAGGTGACTGAACCAACACTGCTACTAGGCCCAAAGTGAGACCTGGGCAAGGTGCAGTTAAAAATTAGTAGGAAGTACACTGGCGATATAGTAGATTGTATTACAAGTGGCCTACACTAATAGTTTTTGTCACGCTGCGACTTGACCAGAAGTCAGATGAGGCCAAGGCGCAGTTGAAAATTAATAAGAAGTACACTGGCGGTGTAGTAGATTGTATTACAAGTGGCCTACACTAATAGTTTTTGTCACGCTCCGACTTGACGAGAAGTCAGATGTGGTCAAGGTGCAGTTAAAAATTAGTAGGAAGTACACTGGCGGTGTAGCTTTTCACAAGTGGGCTTTACTACTGTGTAAATCACACTGCTACTAGCCTGAACAAATTGCTGAGACTAGCAGCAGCAAAACAATGCCTACTTAAGACAGGTGGTGTAGCTTTCTTAACAGCAGTGCTACACTACCTACCCTAAAGGACTCCCAGAGCTAGATGTAGCCAGATGCAATGAAAAAGACTTGTACAGCACTCTGGCACACACCTGCCTGGAAAAAACTAATAGGGACTGCTCTAACCTAGCCCAAAGGGCTGTAATTAAAACTAGTCCCTGCTTCTATGGAGTAGATCTGAAAAAGGGCTGTTACAGACCTAGTTCCTACTCCCTACTCCTATGATGCAGCTCTTACAAGAGCTGATTCTGCTAAAATTCGCACCCTCCCCCCAGCCCCTACTCCCTAAACCTATCTATCTAACTATGTATTAGCTCTGTAGCTGAGTGGGATAGTAGAATTGTAAGTTTTGACTGTATGGCGCCCACAGCAGCAGCGGTGCCGTATGACACACAGCTACAGCAATGAGCAAATGGCGGCAATGAAGAAAATGGCCGGACATGTGACATACACAGCTAATAATTCCGGACCTTGCTTGTGCAAAACATGCCCTTTACTGTGTTTCACTGTGATTGGCTCAAAGCCTGCACTGCCCCACTCTACATGCAGCCTGGAGAAAAAAAAAAAGCTCCATCACTTCAGGAGCACTGATCTGAACCCCGCCCCCACCCCCGCACACTATACACTGAAAATGGATATTAAGATTGAAGATCAGTATTAGTGTGAAAAGCCAGGTATGCTTTTGGTGACTGAAGCGTTATCAAACATAACATCGAACTGCCGAATTTGAAGCTAATTGTTCTAATTAGAGGAATGACTCGAACACTGCCCAAAACAGCTTGAATTTGAGATTAGCGAACATTTCGAATCGAACATCGCTCATCTCTACTCTTGTTGACAGGAGTTGGGGAACACTGACCTCATTTATCAATTTATTCAGTAATAAGATCATCATTATGACCATGCCTTTCCATTATATTGCTAAATTCTGCTGACAAGTTCCCTTTAGGCTAGGTGCACACTTGCCGGCGGGTTGGTCGGCGGCAGCTGGGCGGACCCGCCAGGAAGCTCCGGAGCCGTCCACCGGCTTCCTGGCGGGTATGTGCGGCGGGAGCCGGGCGGGTGACGGGCGGGAGCCGGGCGGTTGCACAGCGGGTTCTCGGCGGCGGTTCTGCAGCGGCTGGAAGCAGCACATGATTCTGCTTGCAGCCGCTGAAGAACCGGCGGTTTATAGAACATGCTCATTCTTTGCTAAGCCGATGGGAAACCAGCGGTTTAGCAACAGATGAGCCTGTGTAAACCGCCGGAGTGTGGACACCGGGTGTCGGTTTACATCGGTTTTAATGTTAATCCAAACGCCGGTTTGGATTAACATAAATTTACATAAAACTAATGAAAACCGACCGCCGGTTTCCGCTGCTAAAACGACTATAACCCGGCCAGTGCGCACATACCCTTAAAGTTCCAACAATAGGTTTTTGTTGAGTTTTTAGAGCTGCTTATTTTTGCTGAACAAAAAATGCATTGTCTTACACTTCCAGTAAACTGTATGGGATTTATAGAAATCTCATACTCAATGCGCTTATATTTTTACGCTGCATAAACTTACCTGCACTGCATTTTAGGAATCCACAAGTCAATTTCTCTTCCTAGACACTGAGTTTTTTCTGTGCGGATATTCCCCACAGAACTGTGTTAGATGCAGAAAATCGCCATGTGAAAAACACATGTAATCCACATGGGATTGTATAAATAAAGTTTTGGCATAAGCAGATACCAAGAAATATTGAAAATAAACCAGCTTAATTTAAATATGATCTACCAAGTAGACACACCAAAACCTGGAGCATCCAAAAGATCATAAAAAAGCAAATAAAAGAACACAAGTAACCAAATTTAGTTTAGGGGCAGAAATGCTACAGAAAATATGCGTCATCAAAAGCTTGCCAAATACTTAGAGATTGAATGTAGCCTCAAACATTTATGCAGGTTATCTAACACTGCATTAGGGCTTTGTGACAGTATACTGTATATGAAAAATTATCCCAATAGATTTAATGTTACTCCTATTCACTCAGTTAATTATGACTGTCATTCTATGGGCCATCGCTTGCCAGGCAGTTCTATCGCACGTTGCATCTTTCAGTTACCAACCGCCATTCTCATGTAACCGTTTTGACTATAGAAAAGAATCTATTAGAGATGAAAGACCAAAGAAAGTAGAAGAGAAACATGAAAGGCATTAGAAATTTTCAGAATAGAAGGCACTTTAAAATAGAAGGTGACTGGGTTTATTTGCTCAATAATATGAAATGGGCCAATGAACTTGGGTGCCAGTTTTTTGCTGTGAGTCATCAAATGGACGTTTTTGGTTGGCGGCCATACCTTATCTCCAAGAGTGATGTTGGGAACAGGTCGGCAATGTTTATTAGCACTACCCTTATCTCTTGGTGAGGATGCAGCTATATCTGATTCTACCTCAGTCCAAATGTTATGGATGTCTTGATAGATGATGTGCACAGCACGAAGTAGGCTCTTAGCTGAAATAGGTAGGATACAAGGTTCCCAGCCATACACCATAACATATGGCTATTTTCCAGAAGACTTTGAAACAGAATTGTTATGCGTGAATTTGGCCAAAGTAAGGAGGTCTGGCTAGTTGTCTTGGTGGTGTTGGAGAATATTTGTAAATACTGTTCCTTTGAACTGACTAATTGTTTCAGTTTGCAGATTACTTTGTAGGTGATAGGCTAAAGAGAAGTCCAGAGAAATGTTTAAGTTCTTGCAGAGTGCCCTCCAGAACCTGGAAAAAAATTGCACACCATGGTCAAAGACAACACGAGTTGGAAGCCCATAGAAATGGAAAATTTCTTTAAAAACACTGAAGCCGCTCTGTGTTGCGTTGTCACGCTCTCTGTGTTGCATTGTTGCATTCTTTGTTATGCTCTCTGCGTTGCATTGTTACACTCTCTGCTTTGCATTGTCATGCTCTGTGCTTTGCCCCTCTGCACCCTGGGCACACTCAGTGCATGAACTGCATTCAGAGGCTTTAAAAAATTAATTTTGGGGGGCGTGGCCTAGGCAGCAACCAAGATAGACAGGTGCTTCATGTGCTCCCATCCCTATGCCGCTAAAACCTTTTCATACCTCACAGAAAACCGTCACTTTCGGCAGCCTCAGCATCCACATACCGCAAGGGACTCCTGGGCTTCATTTCTCCCGGTGATCTGCCCAGAGAACCCCCATCTAGACCTCCTGTAGCAGAGGAGACTGGAGGCCTACTACATGTGAGGAGACCTCTCACTAACTGCCGGACCCGACAGGGCTCTCCTTGCACTCAGAGCCAGCTCTGCGCTGCACCTATAGCCCAAGCGTCGGCGGCTCCTGGGACTAACGCAACATCGGGACCACCAAGACAATATAGCTCCTTGCCAATGCCGGGCGCAGGCGGCAGAGGTGTCTGGAAGAGAGCTGCTGTGGCTCCTATCGGGTGTGAAGACACCGACCGGGGGCTTGACCACAAATACACAAGCCAGAAGAAAAGAGCAAGGGGTGAGACCAGTGGTAACGAGCGGAGGCGGCTGGACACAGTGACAGAGGGATCATCAGAGAGCAGGCTTATAAACTTCACTGACACCCAGCGGAGAGGAATCTGTGATAGATTGGGGGAGAGAGACGAACTCCCTTTCTCCCTGCTTAACCCCCTGTGTGCTGGATTGTGAGACCCAGGCTGTATTTGCTGAGTTGGCAGCGCCATCTATTGGCCAACAACTTATTTCCTCACTGAAGAATCCACCCAACATATGACCTCAACAACTGTGAGACTACAGTGCCACCTTGTGTCCATATCATATATGTGTGCATTAATTCCATTTTCTGCCCAGCACTAATTACCCAAGTGCACTCCTTCTAAACAATTTTACTATATACTACATGAGCCTTAATCTCTTTTCATCATGAAAGTCTAAAAACCACTATGTTCAGGTAGGGCTTAATAGCTACGCACTAACGGAAGATTTTACAATGGTGAAAACAAACAAAGAGTGTGTAAAAAAACAAACAAAGACCCCTTCTGGAAGTCAACAAACATCGTTTCAGAGAGAAATTGATAAATATCTAAGAAAAAAGCAGGAAACTACCCAAACCCCTGTGAAAGGCTGCTTTAAAAGGAACACTTCGCCAGATCAAACAGTGGATTCTGATTCTAGTAGAGAGGACTCAGAGGGTGAATCAGCAATGGAAGACCCCACCCCGATATCTAGGTCTTTCATGAAACAACTTATGGCGGAAACAATAAAACCTCTACTAGAGGAAATTTCGGGACTCTACTCAGACATGCAACAAATGGGCCAAAGAGTTGAAGCCCTAGAATCCACCAACGGAGAGCTTATAGAGGCTGTAAATTGCCTAAGAACCCAAGTCATATAACAGCAATATCAACTAAATGTGGCCCTTCTTGCAGATGAAGATCAAGAGAATAGAAGCAGAAGAATAAATATATGCCTACAAGCTATACCCGGATCTTTTGCTAATGAGGCGCTAGAAAAGGTCACGAGAGGTGTATTTGCCAACCTACTGGGAGAAGAAAGAGCCGACTCCATAGTTATTGAGAGAGTACATCGCGCTCTGAAGCCGAGACCAAAACCTAATGAACCTCCCCGAGATGTCATATGTAGTCTTCTCAGTTATGTTGAAACCTTAGCTGTGCTCTCGAGGGCTAGGGAACTTGACACCATCACTTATGAAGACACACCTCTGCAACTATTTCAAGACCTTGCTTCTTCAACTCTTGCAAAAAGAAGGATCCTCAGGCCTCTTCTACTGGTCTTCAAAGACCAAGGCTACAATTACAAATGGCTTTTCCCCTTTGGACTGGCTATTACGGCAAAAGGTCAACACATCATCATCCACTCCCCAGATGACCTACCCAAGGTGTGGGCAGTACTGGACATGGCCCCAATCTTCATCCCCTCGTGGATGCCAGTTGACACTGGCTGGAGCTTCCGTATGCTCACCAAACCACCTGACTGCATCCCTGCTAAGAAGAAACACGCTTTGCCCAAGCAGAGGAAACAAGGGTCCAGACATCATCTAATCTGACCGAGATTATGACGGTCTATATTACTTCCCCCATTTCTTCACTAACCACTCTATGCTAGGTTGGCTATACTTTCCACTGCAAGAACTGAATAACCTTGTGTAACTCTCTCAAATGATGATTTTTCTATCAGATTAATCTGAATTCACTATAGTCTTTACTAAGGATTCTCTCTCTACTCTCCCTTCTATGCTTGATATTCGCTCTTTTACTCTACAAATGTTCTATTTGTTACTGTTACCATTTTTGATTGTTGACCCGTTATGCTTAATTCCCATACTAAACAAAGTATGGATGTACGTTAAAGAACAATTACCTTGATTCTGTAGTAATGCAGACCCTACCTGAACTTTTTTCCTCCTATGTTGGGACTTTTGGAACCCCCATCTGTGGTAGGCGATGTCTCCTATGTACAAAGTTATTGTTATACTCATCTCAATATGTTTGTTTCCCTATCTTTCTCTTTCCCCCCCGCAACCCTACCAACGTGACGACGTACTTTATAAGACGAATCGACTATGGAAGATAGAACAGGTTCATCTCCGATCACTGTGGCATCCTTTAACATCAAAGGAGTCAACTCCCCCGCGAAGTGACACCAGATCCTCAACATCCCGAAGAAACATAAAACTCAGGTAGCTTTCCTACAAGAAACACATTTTAAGATTGACAGAACCCCTAATCTTAAACACTCATCTTACCCCATTTGGTACCATAGCTGCAACACATCGTCATCTAGGGGCGTAAGCATTGCCTTGAAAAAAGGTTTCCCTTTCACGCTTCAAGATACCATCAGTGATACTGAAGGTAGATATGTTTTTGTAAAGGGTCAAATCGCTAACACAACAGTGACCTTTGCAAACAAATATGCACCTAATACACACCAATTTCAATGGCTACTCTGGATACTCTACATCTTTTCAAGCAGGGATTGTTAGTGATTGGAGGAGACATTAACGTAACACTAGACCCCCTGTCAGACTCCACTAGTGAACACTCCCCAATTTCATTTTCGTTGAGTATTGCTTACTAGACAATTTTCACTCTTTATCATTAATAGACGTCTGGCGCACCCTTCATCCCACAACAAAAGACTACTCCTACTACTCCCCACCCCATGACTTCTACCATCGGATGTACCGTTTTCTAATACAAGCCAAAGCCATTCACCTGCTTAAATCTTCCTACATTGACCTAATCTCCATTTCAGACCATGCCCCTGTGTTCATGGAAATTTTTATCATGTCCCTGCCAAAACCGCCTATGATTTGGCGATAGAACGAAACACTACTAGACCACCCAAAAAATGTAGAAAAATTGTGCACCACTATTTCGAACTACTTTCAGGAAAATACCACACAGGACATACCCACACCAATAATCTGGGAAACACATAAGGCACTTCTGAGAGGAGACATCATTTCCTTGAGCTCCTATGTAAAAAACAAAGAGATTGGGAAATAACCTCAATACTCCACCAAATCTATGTGACGAAAAGACTAGACAAACGTACTAGATCCTCGGGATATCACTCGGAGCTCGCGGCCCTCTGAAACAGCCTCAAAAATGTACAATCGGCCAAACAACACAGGTGTTGCAGACAACGCTTCTATATGCACGCCAATAAGGACTGGAAATTAACTTCTTTGCTCA
Organism: Allobates femoralis; assembly: GCA_033576535.1. NCBI lineage: Eukaryota > Metazoa > Chordata > Amphibia > Anura > Aromobatidae > Allobates > Allobates femoralis. The sequence goes on from JARQOC010000003.1 coordinate 231,234,203, forward strand.
AAAAACAAAAACACAAAACTTTCATAAAAAGTATATTACAGAGGCTGGTGGGAGGGTCGGGGCAACCGAGGAGATAGCTGAAGCTTTCCGTCAATATTATGAATCCCTCTATACTGTAACTTGCCCACTCCAGAGAATATGACTTCTACAACAGACGCAACTGCAAACATTTAAAACTTCCTTACACAACTTTCTCTCCCGATGATATTCCCTACAAATGCTGAAACACTCCTCTTTAAAATCACTCCCACTGAAATAGCGGAAGCAATACAAACAACACCCAAAGGAAAAACACCTGGCCCGGATGGGTTCACTATAAGATATTATAAAACATTCTCAGATTTGCTTCTCCCACAGATGACAAAGCTATTCAACGTGTTTTTAACAGGAGACAGGCCACCACTCCAAGCTTTAGAAGCAAATATAGCTATCATCCCAAAAGAGGGGAAGGACGGCAGCCTTTGCAGCAACTACCGTCCCATCTCGCTACTAAATGTAGATCTGAAGCTCTGGGCCAAAATTCTGGCAACTAGGATTGGGAAGGTTCTGGCAGACCTGGTTAACCCCGACCAAGTAGGCTTTGTACGAGGTCGAGAGGGCAGACAAAATTCAGCACATATTCTGCAAGCTACAGTGGTGTTCAAAAGTCCTGCATAGGCGTGAAGAAAACTATATATTTCATACTTTTGCATCTCTACAGTGAAACTGGTGGAACATATATGTTTTTGTAATCCGTCATTGTATGCCATACTCATTTTTTAATGTCCCAAGTGTATAAATTGTTATGGTATGCGCATTTTTTATCATTTTGTTTACAGCATAACCATACCTACACCAGTACAGTGTGTACAGGTTTCTAAGTTCATTAACTTCCAATGCAAGTTCACACAGACTAAAATTTTACTTTTTAAGATTTATTATTTTTTATTTATTTCAGAGTCCTGAAAAGGCCCTTTTGAGTGCATCTTTAGCTTCTAATACTTTATTGGCCAGCCTTTGCTCTTGAGCACCAACTTGTATCTCTGTGGCATTGAGTGAACAAGCTCCTGCAGATGTTCACGAGTGATGATGTGGTTCCAGGCATGGCCGTATTTGGAGTTCCTGCTGCCCTAGGCACTGTCAGTGGCCGCCCCCGCCATCATGGCTCCTCCTCCCTTTGTGGCCCCTCCCCCATCATGGCTCCTCCCCCTGTTGCGGCCCCTCACCCCATCACGGACAATCTTCCCCCCAGTCACGGCCTTCCCCCCAAGCTTCATGTAGCTTCTCCCCCCACATTTCATCATGTAGTACATATAAAAGGTTTGTCCAACCATACTACAGAGACATACTGGTGGGATGTTTACATCGTGAGCCCCAATGGGGACAGTGTTGATGATGTATGTAAAGTGCTGTGGAGTGCATAGTGTAATATACCGTATTTTTCGCTTTGTAAGACGCACTTTTAGTCCCCCAACTTTTGGGGAAAGTGGGTGATGCGTCTTACAAAGTGAAAGTAAAAGTTGTGCATTGGGAGAGGGGGGGAAAGGTGGCTCAGGAGCGGTGGCTGGATGGGGCCAGGACCGGGCTCCAGCTGCGGGCTCTGGTCACATGGGGCCGCTCATTATCTCCTGTAATATGCACTGCATCCCGGTGTCAATCACCAGCGGGATCAGCCCATATTACAGGAGCCGGGTCCGCAGCTGCAGCCTATCTGTATAGTCAGTGATTTCCACGCTTGCATTGCGTGGAAAGCACTGACTATACCATGGATGTAATACTCACCTAGCTTCACCGCTGCCTGCTGACCGCGATATCCCCGCTGTCGGTGCTCTGCCGGCATCCGGGTGCTGTAGCGTCGCTGCGAGTGACGTCATCACCGAGAGGCGCTCTCAGCAATGGGGGCTACTGTGCCTGCAAAGGGGGCTACTGTGCCTACAAAGGGGGCTACTGTGCCTACAAAGGGGCCTACTGTGCCTGCAAAGGGGGCTACTGTGTTTGCAAAGGGGGCTACTGTGCCTGCAAAGGGGGCTACTGTGCCTGCAAAGGGGGCTACTGTGTTTGCAAAGGGGGCTACTGTGCCTGCAAAGGGGGCTACTGTGCCTGCAAAGGGGGCTACTGTGCCTGCAATGGGGGGCTACTGTGCCTGCAATGAAGGGCTACTGTGACTGCAATGGGGGCTATTGTGCCTGCAATGGGAGGCTACTGTGCCAGCATGTGGGATATATATACCAGTATTGACATATATATGATTTGTAAGACGGACAATGGCATTATAAGATGGACCCCATTTAACATTAAAAATTATTTTTTTTCTCTTTTCCTTCACCAAATTTGGGGGTGCGTCTTATAATCAGGTGCGTCTTATAAAGCGAAAAATACGGTAAGTGCAAAAAATATTATTCTTAATATGATGTCACAATACCAGGATCTGAGGATCTTCTATTTCGAGGTCAGGGGCTCTCTGATGCGATGTTGCTGCCTGTCTCGCTGTCTTCCGCTTTTGACACTGCAGTGCGGTGGACAAGAGAGCATTAACTGGTTAATAACAAGAAGTATGGTGTGTACTAACTGAGCCATAAACCCTCCCCATACCATGTCCAGCAGACATTGTAGGATTACTATATGGATTTTATTATTAGGGTACGGACACACTGGCGTGAAACTCGGATGAGTGCAGTGTGTGATTACATCGCATTGCACTCGGACCAATGTTAATCGATGTCTGAGAGCACACTGACGAGTGTCGGACGCTTTTTTCTCAGCCAAATTCAGGATGAGAAAAAAGCTGAAACATTCTGCGACAGTCTGCGATTCACGCGCGAGACTCACCAATGCAAGTCTATGGGTCTGACAAAATTACATACCGCACATTGACAGCACTCGGACCATCCGAGAGGTATCAGTTTTTTACATGGATACATTACCATTCTGTAACTGAGAACACTGACAGTGTACCACCATGTCCCCAGCTCCGTGCTGTGTACAGTGTACCACCATGTCCTCAGCTCTTTGCTGTGCATAGACAGTGTACCACCATATCCTCAGCTTCGTGCTGTGCACAGACAATGTACCACCATGTCTCCAGCCCTGTGCTGTGCACAGACAGTGTACCACCATATCCTCAGCTCCGTGCTGTGCACAGACAGTGTACCACCATGTCCTCAGCTCTGTGCTGTGTACCACCATCTCCCCAGCTCTGTGCTGTGCACAGATAGTGTGCTGAGCTGAGGACATGGTGGTACACTGTGACTGACTCTCCTGGATGAGAAACAGACCGATTTTAAGGCGGCGGGAGACAGTGTAGCACCATGTCCCCAGCTCCGTGCTTTGCACAGACAGTGTATCACCATGTCCCCATCTCCGTGCTGTGCACAGTGTACCACCATGCCCTCAGCTCCGTGCTGTGCACAGACAGTGTACCACCATGTCCCCAGCTCCGTGCTGTGTACAGTGTACCACCATGTCCTCAGCTCTGTGCTGTGCATAGACAGTGTACCACCATATCCTCAGCTCCGTGCTGTGCACAGACAATGTACCACCATGTCTCCAGCCTTGTGCTGTGCACAGACAGTGTACCACCATATCCTCAGCTCCGTGCTGTGCACAGACAATGTACCACCATGTCCTCAGCTCCGTGCTGTGCACAGACAGTGTACCACCATGTCCTCAGCTCTGTGCTGTGTACCACCATCTCCCCAGCTCTGTGCTGTGCACAGATAGTGTGCTGAGCTGAGGACATGGTGGTACACTGTGCACAGCACGGAGCTGGGGAGATGGTGGTACACTGTCTGTGCACAGCACAGAGCTGAGGACATCCCCGAAGAGACAGACAGGCCACAGACGGGCGGCGGGACAACACTGAGCCCACCAGAAAGAACAACAACTCCCAGCACCCAACACACTGCCCAGAAATCATATAGGACAGGCAGGAAAACTACAACTCCCAGCATGCCACACCCTGCCAACACAGGAAGATGGAGGCAGCTGCATGGAGGCAGACACACGGTACAGCTGCCATTATCACCACACAACCCAGCACCAGCCACAGCCCCAGTCCTCATGCACCCCCGTCCTTCTCTCCTCTGTCCCTCCTACTGCTCCTTTCCTCCTGCACCCCCATCTTCCTCTCCTCTGTCCTCCTCTCCTCTGCCCCTCCTGCTGCTCCTCTATCCTCCTGCGCCCCCATCCTGCTCTTCTCTGTCCTCCTGCACCCCTGTTCTCCTCTCCTCTGTCCTCCTGCACCCCCGTCCTCCTCTCCTCTGTCATCCTGCACCCCCTTCCTCCTCTTCTGTCTTCCTGCACCCCCGTCCTCCTCTCCTCTGTCCTCCTGCACCCCGTCCTCCTCTCCTCTGTCCCTCCTGCTGCTCCTTTATCCTCCTGCTCCCCCATCCTCCTCTTCTCTTGCCCCTCCTGTTGCTCCTCTATCCTCCTGCACCCCCGTCCTGCTCTCCTCTATCCTCCTGCACCCCCGTACTCCTCTCCTCTGTCCTCCTGCACCCCCGTCCTGCTCTCCTCTGTCCTCCTGCACCCCGTCCTCCTCTCCTCTGTCCTCCTGCACCTTTTCCTCCTCTCCTCTATCCCTCCTGCTGCTCCTCTATCCTCCTGCTCCCCCATCCTCCTCTCCTCTGCCCCTCCTGTTGCTCCTCTATCCTCCTGCACCCCCGTCCTGCTCTCCTCTGTCCTTCTGCACCCCCGTCTTGCTCTCCTCTGTCCTCCTGCACCCCCGTCTTGCTCTCCTCTGTCCTCCTGCACCCCCGTCCTACTCTCCTCTGTCCTCCTGCACCCCAGTCCTGCTCTCCTCTGTCCTCCTGCACCCCGTCCTCCTCTCCTCTGTCCCTACTGCTGCTCCTCTTGCACCCCCGTTCTCCTCTCCTTTGTCCCTCCTGCTGCTCGGCTGTCCTCCTGGACCCCCGTCCTCCTCACCTCTGTCCTCCTGCACCCCTCTCCTCCTCTCCTCTGTCCCTCCTGCTGCTCCTCTTGCACCCCCGTCCTCCTCTCCTTTGTCCCTCCTGCTGCTCTTCTGTCCTCCTGCACCCCTGTCCTCCTCTCTGCTGTCCCTCCTGCTGCTCCTCTGTCCTTCTACACCCCAGCCCTCCTTCCTCTGTCCCTCCTGCTGCTCCTCTTTCCTCTTCTCTTGTACCCTTGTTTCTGTCCCCTTGCCCCTCTGTCCTCTTCTTCTCTGTCCCCCTGTTTCTGTCCTTCTGCCCCTCTGTCCCCTGTTTCTGTCCCCTACACCTCTGTTCTCTTCTCCTCGGTTCCCCTGTTTCTGCCCTTCTGCCCCTCTGTCCCCCTGTTTCTGTCCTTCTGCGTCTCTGTCTTCTTCTCCTCGGTCCCCCTGCGCCTCTGTCCTCTTCTCCTCGGTCCCCCTGTGCCTCTGTCCTCTACTCCTCGGTCCCCCTGCGCCTCTGTCCTTTTCTTCTCGGTCCCCCTGTGCCTGTGTCCTCTTCTCCTCGGTCCCCCTGCGCCTCTGTCCTCTTCTCCTCCGTCCCCCTGCTCCTCTGTCCCCTGCACAGTTCCCTCACACTTCTAGGGTCCTCACCTGGTGCTGACTGCTGACATTGGCCGGGCTCCCTCTGAGCACAGTGATGTGCAGCAGGATCTCCGTCGCCAGCCGCACCATCCTCCAGTGCCTCCAGACGGCTGCTTCCCCGTTCTCTGGGTCTGAAGGGGGCGGCTGGGTGCAGGAGCCGCCAGTACCGCCACTGCCGCCGCCGCCGCCACCACCACCACCGCAGCACTTGGGAGCACGGGGGACAGGAAGGAACAGAGTGGAAACTTCAAGTTTCCCCTCCTTGGCGGGCCCCTCCTTCTCCTCCTCTCTTCCAGGTCTTCTGCCTGCACGCCGAGGTGAGGTGGGTGGGCGGGGCGGTGGGCGGGGTGGCCCTAATGATGAAGGGAATGGGGGGAGTATGGGGGCGGGGCTCGCGACCTGGCCGGCCCGGAGCCGGGAAAAAAAAAGAAAACACGCTGAGACACCACCCCCTATGAACGGCGCCGCCCTAGGCACGTGCCTACGAGTGCCTAATGGCAAATACGGCCCTGGTTCCAGGCCTGTATCAGAGCCTCAATCAACTCTCTCTTGGTCCTTGGCTGTTTTTTAGATATCTCTATTGATACCTTGTGCCACAAATTTTCAATTGAATTGAGGTCCGGGGACTAGGCTGGCCAGTCAATTGTAGCCACCTTTTTTTTCCATTCCATTACTGTTTTTGCTCTGCGACAAGGAGCATTATCATCCTGGAAGATATAATTTTAGTTGACTTTCTGTGCCGACCAGATCTAGGCCTGTCCTGGGTAATTCCAAGCTGCTTATGTTTCTGCAAAATTCTTACGACTGTACTCTGATTACAGCTGACCTTCCTTGCCCTCTGTGGGCCAGTATAACCCTCTTCATGTAGCACCACAACTCGCACACGATCCTCCGCTGACAAAAATCTGAGGGCTCCCATCATAAAGCTCTACAGTATGATTCACTAGATAGACCAACAGATAAAACAAACAAAGCAGCAGATGTGATGCAATGTAATGGAATGTGATTGGCTGCCATATCCAGGTTATGATTGGTCACAAGAACTTCATCTGTGATTGGCTCATTTTGGATCAGAAGCTGTACAATATTTAGTTGTGCTTTCAATTGTTGCAATAATTTCAGGCAAAACTGCTTCAAAAGCTAAAAATATTACAGGGAGAGAATGCAAAATTGTATTCTGAACAAAATCATATATAATATGTCATATTAGCATCGAAGATATTCGACAGAAAACGTTTAAAACTTGAAAAATCAATTTATCCTATGCCTATGAAGGACTTTTGAACACCACTGTATCTCATTTCCAAGACGTTCCCATACCGGACTTGCCCTTCTTTCAACGGATGCCGAAAAGGCGTTTGATAGAATTAGCTGGCAATACATGGTCTGTGTGTTGGAGAAGTTTGCCTTCCCCCCTTCCCCACTTTATAGACGCTATCATGACATTATATGCTCGCCCTACTGCAAATGTCGGGGTGAATGGGATCTATTTGACCCCCTTTGTAATCCGTAACAGGACCAGACAGGGCTGCCCCCTTTCCTCTACCCTCTTTATATTAGTAATGGAAACGCTAATTCAAAAAATCAGACAAGACGGGAACATTGCTGGTCTCAGGACTGGTAGTGGGGAATTGAAAACCGCAGCTTTCGCAGATGATCTCCTGCTATTAATAACAAACCCAATAATAGCCTTCCCTAGACTTTTAAAAATCTTTTCTGAATTTGGCGATATTTCTAATTTCAAAATTAACATGACTAAGGCTACCTTCACATTTGCGCTCCTCTCTGCAGCGTTCTGCGGAGGGGATCCGCAATGTGACCGCAGCACCGCAAGCCCCTATCTTTATAATGGGAGCGTATGGTGCTGCGCTTGACTGCGCATGACCGTGCGCACCCATTCACTGCCATATGGGATCTGTGCGCAGGCGGATGCCTGCGCACAGATCCCATATGGCAGTGAATGGGTGCGCACGGTCATGCGCAGTCAAGCGCAGCACCGTGCGCTCCCATTATAAAGATAGGGGCTTGCGGTGCTGCGGTGCTTGCAGAACGCTGCGGAGGGGAATGCAAATGTGAAGGTAGCCTAAGTCTGAAGCTCTAAATATCACACTACCTGAAACAGATGTAGCAGAACTTAAAAGAACAACAGACTTTAATTGGCACTCTAATAAACTAAAATACCTAGGTAATGTACCTGTCCAGAAAGAAGTCCAGGTACAAGATCAAACTGTATAAGCTGTGCAGTGTTCACTCAAATCTTTAGAGTTTAAGAAGGGAAGGACACTGGAGTTCAAAGCCTTGAATACCTCCTGTCCTGGAAGTGAGTCGGAAATTTGTGTGGGATTTGGTGCACTCACTACTGAATCAGGGTTATCTTATGCTTGTTGATCATTTTCATACCAGCATCTCACTCTTCAAGTCCCTCACTGACAGAGCTAGTGGTACTGTGAAGAAAAAACAGGGGGCCCTCCCTAAGACACTAACTTGGAAGCTTCTCAGAAAGGGTGAGAGCAGAGCTCAATGTAGCAACAACATGCTTGTTGTTAAGTACAAGGAAAAGAGGGATGTCCTTTTCTTCACCACAATACATGATAATGACACCATGACCATGACTATATGAGGTACCTCTACATAGGTCAACAAACGAGACTGTGTCCTGGGGTACAATAAACACATGTGAGGAGTTGATCTCTTTCATCAAGTCCTCCAGTCCTACCATTCCTTAAGAAAGACTAAGGTATGGTACAATAAGCTAGCCATGCTCATCGTACAGATGGCACTATTCAAAGCTGTCATGTTATCATGATGTCAAGGCCATTCCAGTTCCTTCCTTCAATTCCAAGAGATAGTAATTAAGGCCCTGTAGGTGCCCATATAGTACCAGAGCAACATTTCCCTTGGGAGGTCCCTCGAAGAGGTGGAAAAGGAAGGTCACAAAAATGGTGTCGAGTGTGCTAAAAAAGGGGGATAAGGAAGGACATCATTTGGCAATGTGACACCTGCCAGACCAACTTGGGCTATGTGTATAATAATGTTTTAAAGACTACCACACATCCATGCACTACTAAATTTAATTCTACACAATTCAAGCAAGGATCACAAAAAAGCACAGTAAAACAACATGTAAAAATAGTAAAAAAGCAAGTACTGATAAAAAAAATGTCAATACTAAAGTATCTAGTTAGTACGTTTTTTGCAAAGAAAGTAAGAAGCTGCTCTACCACTGACAATGTAACCCATAATAGAGCAGTCCCTATCTAATGTATTTAAAACCTGATCATGTATACAATAGATGCAGGATGCAGACAGGCCAGAGTCCAATAATGACACAGTGCAGAAGCGACTTCTTATGTGCATGACTCACTAAGGAAGGGGTGGGGACACTCCTTTATCTTGCAGAGCAAGAACTGAATTAGACAATTACATGAGTCATGTACAAAGTGAACAGGTCTATAAGGACGTGTTCACACCACCAAAACTCGATCACAAGAAAGCATAGTAAAACAATGTGTAAAAATACTCTGCTGTAAAGATAGTAGTAAACAAGCAAGTGCTGGTAAAAAATGAAAAAGCAAGAAAACTAAATTAGACATGTCATAGCAGAGTTTTTACTGTGGTTTAGATTTTCTGTGATGTGAACTTGGTCCTACAGACTTGTTCACTTTGTGTTTTGGCTCAACAGTTGTAATTGTCCTTTTAGTCTCTTGTTATGCAAGATAGGGAGAGCCCCATCCCTTTCTTACTGACCAAAGCACATAAAGTGCTGTTTGCTGCACCATGTCCATATTTGGACTCTGGCCCTTCTGCACACTACATCCAGTAAGTATTCAGTATATAGGATCAGGTTTTAGATAAGTTAGATAATAATCATATTTATTCTTTTATATAGCGCTATTAATTCCATTGTGCTTTTACATACATTTTACAACACTGTCCCTCTTGGGGCTCACAATCTAAACATCCTATCAGTATGTCTTTGAAATGGGGGAGGAAACCCACGCAAACAGGGGGAGAACATACAAACTCCTTGCAGATGTTGTCCTTGGCGGGAAATTGAACCCAGGACCTCAGCTCTGCAAGTCTGCAGTCCTAAACACTGAGCCACCGTGTAGCCCATAAGATAGGGACCATTCTGATATGGGTCACCTTAACGGTGGTAGAACGGCTTCTTACTTTTTGCAAATAACCTATCAACTAAGTACCCTGTTATTTACACTATTTTTTATTAGCACTTGCTTTTTATTATTACCTATCATAGCAGAGTATTTTTAGATGTTTTAATACTGTTTTTTTCTGTGGTTTACAAGTCACACATACCAACTTGATGTACTCTACGCAACTCACAGATGCCAACTACGTTACAAAATTCACATACCATGAAAATCTACATCAGTTCCATTATAGGGTCAGTTTTGGGGGGTTCCCAATATTTTGGCACCTCAAAGGCTTTGTAAATGCGTCATGATGCCCATACATCATTGGATCAAAGTCTGCGCTCCAGACTGTTCCTCCTTCCTTTTGGAGCCCTACCTTGAGCCCAAACTGTAGTTTCCCACCACATATTGGGTAACTGCGTACTCAAAAGAAATTGCACAACAAATTTTAAGTTCATTTTTTTCTGTTATCCTTTTGAAAGTAAAAAAATTCAGTAAAAATTCAGCTGAAGGAACATTTTTGTGGCGAAAGTGAATTTTTTTTTTTTGCTCAACGCTCTAAAATGCTGTGAAGCACTTGGGTGTTCAAGGTGCTCACCAAATATCTAGATAATGTCTAGTTCCCCAAATCAGATTAATTGTGGGGTGTTTCCACTGTTTAGCCTCATCAGGGGCTTTACATACGCGACATGACATCTGCTAACGATTCCAGCCAATTATCCCCTTGAAAATACAAATAGCGCTCCCTCCTTTTTGAGCCGTGCCATGTGCCCAAACAGTAGTTTTCCAACATATATAAGGTAGGAGAAATTGCACAACAAACCAGGAGTCCATTTTTTCCTGTTACTCTAGTTAAAATAATAACATTCAGCTGAAAGAACATTTTTGTGGAGTAAATTTAAATTTTTTATTTTCATACCTCAACGTTCTAAAATTCTGTGAAGCATCTGGGGGCTTAAGGTCCTCACCAAACATGTAGAAATGTTTCTTGAGGGGTCTAGTTTCCAAAATGGGGTCACACTGTTTAGGTACATCAGGGGCTCTCCAAATGTGACACTGTATGCCCTACTGATTCCAGCCAATTTTACGCTTTCAAAGTGAAATGGCCCTCAGTTCCTTCCGAGCCCTGCCGTGCGCCCAAACAAAGGTTTTCTATCACATATGAGGTATTGACACATTCAGGATAAATTTGTCATCAAAGTTTGAAGTCCGTTTCTTTCTGATACTCTTGTGAAAAAGTAGAAATTTCAGCTGAAAAGAACATTTTTGTGGAGAAAATGTGATTTTTTTTTTCACTTACACATCTCAATTTACTAAAATTCTGTGATGCATCTGGTGGTTTAAAGTGCTCACCACATATGTAGAAATGTTCCTTGAAGGGTATAGTTTCAATGGAGTCAATTGTGTGGGGTTTCTACTGTTTAGGTACATCAGGAGCTTTTCAGTTGCTACATGGTGCCTGCCAATGATTTCAGCCAATTTTCCACTTCAAATGTCATACGTTGCTACTTCCTTTCTGAGCCCTGCCATGTGCCTATTGCACAAACAGTAATTTTCCACCTCATATGAGTTATCAGCATACTTAGGAGGAATTGCACAACAAAATATAGGATCCATTTTTTACTGGTACATTTTTTACTGTTTTTTTTTCACGGCCAAACTGTGAGGCCCCTGGAAATTCAAGGTGTTCAACACACATCTAGAAAATGTCCCTGAGAGGTTTTATTTCCAAAATGGGGTCAAGGTCTCCACTGCTCAGGCACATCAGGAGCTCTCCAAATGAGACATAGTGTCAACAATTAAAAGCCCTCCTGCCACAACGCGTTTCGACGCTAACTGCGTCTTCCTCAAGTGGATCCACTTGAGGAAGACGCAGTTAGCGTCGAAACGCGTTGTGGCAGGAGGGCTTTTAATTGTTGAATAAAACTCAAAGGTAATATATTCAAGAGCATTGTGTATCCTGTTTTAGCTCTTAGCGCTTACCTTTATTATACCACATTTGTTTATCGGCTGATTTTTTTTATTTTCACAGCTCAACATTCTAAAATTCTTGTGAAACATCTGAGGGTTCAAGGTGCTCACCACACATCTAGAAAAGTTCCTTGAGGGGTCCAGTTTCCAAAATGGATTCACTTGGGGGTTACCACTATTTAGGCTCATCAAGTGCTCTTCAAATGCGAAATTGTGTCTTCTAAAGAGTGTAGACGATTTACAGTCATATGAAAAAGTTTGGGCACCCCTCTTAATCTTACTCATTTTTATTTGTTTAAAATTGTTTTTTTTTTGCAACAGCTATTTCAGTGTGATATATGTAATAACTGATGGACACAGTAATATTTTAGGATTGAAATGAGGTTTATTGCACTTACCAAAAATGTGAAATATGCATTATTTCAAAATTTGACAGGTGCAAAAGTATGGGCACCTCAACAGGAAAGTGATATTAATATTTATCAGATCCACCTTTTGCAAAAATAACAGCCTCCTGTAGCTGTTATGGCACCTTTACACGCCGCTACTGGATGGTGGCAACAACCGGCTACTTCACGTGCACGAGCACGCACAAACGGTTGCAAACGGTAATTGCACCACCTTTACACGCCGCAACAAGGTGCGCTATGGTAGGTTACATCTATCTCTGGATACACCGCCGGGTGTCTCAAGTTACCTTCTGCAGAGCACCTTACCTCATTTACACACCGCTACAACAAGCTAATATGGGCGGACCTGGTGCAGCAGGGACAACACATAGGCGAGCCACAATTGTGGATTACGAGACGTCCGTACGCTGATAGGACAAAGCAATAACATCATGATTGGCCAGGCAGCGCAGGAGGCTGATTAATACATGACGCTCGAGCAATTGTGTAGTGTGACTGGTCAGCTCCTTAAATATGCCACCCTATGCAGCAACAACCAATTGTAACGCAGGAGCTTCCTCCAATGATCGCTGAAGGGGGGTGGTTTCCCTGAGGCTGTGTCACGCCCCAGGTACATACCAGGTACATAGCATGGTGTAGAAACAACCCTTCTGTTCCTTCTTTACACGCCTATACAGGTCGCTACCATCGGCTGGGTAACCACCTGTTTTAGGGCAGTGCTCTGAAACAGGTGCCGCCACTGGCGGGTGGCTACAACCGTCTTCACACGCCGCTACCTCGGGTTGAATTGGCGGTGCAAGATACATTTCTCTCATGTACCCGGTTGTTGCCACCATCCAGTAGCGGCGTGTAAAGGTACCATTAATGAGTTCCTGGATCCTGGATGAAGGTATTTTTGACCATTCCTCTTTACAAAACAATTCCAGTTCAGTTAAGTTTGATGGTTGCCGAGCATGGACAGCCCGCTTCAAAACATCCCACAGATGTTCAATGATATTCAGGTCTGGGGACTGGGATGGCCATTCCAGAACATTGTAATTGTACCTCTGCATGAATGCCTGAGTAGATTTGGAGCGGTGTTTTGGATCGTTGTCTTGCTGAAAGATACATCCCCGATGTAACTTCAACTGTGCACTGATTCTTGAACATTATTCTCAAGAATCTGCTGATACTGAGTGTAATCCATGCGACCCTCAACTTTAACAAGATTCCCAGTGCTGTCATTGGCCACACAGCCCCAAAGCATGATGGACCCTCCCCCAAATTTGACAGTGGGTAGCAAGTGTTTTTCTTGGAATGCTGTGTTTTTGTGGCGCCATGCATAACGCCTTGTTGTATGACCAAACAGCTCAATCTTTGTTTCATCAGTCCACAGGATCTTCTTTCAAAATGAAACTGGCTTGTCCAAATGTGCTTTTGCATACCTCAGGCTACTCTGTTTGTGGCGTGCATGCAGAAACGGCTGCTTTCGCATCACTCTCCCATACAGCTTCTCCTTGTGCAGTGTGCGCTGTATTGTTGACCGATGCACAGTGACACCATCTGCAGCAAGATGAAGCTGCAGGTCTTTGGAGGTGGTCTGTGGATTGTTCTTGACTGTTCTCACCATTCTTCTTCTCTGACTTTCTGATATTTTTGTTGGCCTGCCACTTCTGGACTGTCCCTGTGGTCTTCTATTTCCTTACTATGTTCCTCACAGTGGAAACTGACAGGTTAAATCTCAGAGACAACTTTTTGTATCCTTCCCCTGAACAACTATGTTGAACAATCTTTTTTTTAAGATCATTTGAGAGCTGTTTTGAGAGCCCATGATGCCACTCCTCAGAGAACATGCAAATAGGACAACAACTTGCAAGTGGACACCTGAAATAGCTTTTCTCATGATTGCATACATCGGGCTATGAAGTACAAAGTTCAATAAGTTTACCAACCCAATTTAGTGCTTCAGTAAGTCAGTAAAAAGTAGTTAGGAGTATTCAAATCATGAAAATCAGAAGGGTGCCCATACTTTTGCACCTGTCAAATTTTGAAATAATGCATATTTCACATTTTTGGTTAGTGCAATAAACCTCATTTCAATCCTGAAATATTACTGTGTCCATCAGTTATTACATATATCACACTGAAATAGCTGTTGCAAAAACCCAATTTTAAACAAAAGAAAAAGAGTAAGGTTAAGAGGGGTGCCCAAACTTTTTCATATGACTGTATTTTTGACGTGAAAAGTGATTTGCACTCTCTAGATTCTGAGCCCTGCTGTGTGCCCAAACAGTAGTTTTCCACCACGTATGAGGTATAGTCGTACTAAGGAGAAATTACACAATCATTTATTGAGTCTAATTTTTCCTGTTAGCCTAGTAAAAATAAAAAAATTCAGTTGAAAGAACATTTTGGCAAGAAAATTTTTTTTTTTTAATGTCACGGCCAAACTGTGAAGCACATGAGGGTTCAAGGATCTCACCACACACCTAGAAATGTTCCTTGAGGGGTCTAGTTTCCAAAAGGGGGTCAATTGTGGTGAGACTCTATTGTTTAGGCACATCATGGGCTCTCCAAACATGACATGTTGTTTTCAGCCAATTATCTGCTTGAAAAAAAGCAAACTTCTGAGCCCTGCAGTGAGCCCAAATATTTTTTCTGTTACCCTTGTAAAAAAAAAAAAAAAAAAAAAAATCAGCTGAAAAATCATTTTTGTAGAGGGGGAGGCAGGGGGAAGACGGAGGATGGAGTGGTGGAGGGGAGGAGGACAAAGGAAAAAGGAGGAAGTGGTGGGATGGGGGAGGATGGAGCGGCACATGCAGGGGGAGGATGGAGCGGCAGGGGGAGGACAGAGCACAGAGCGCCAGGGGGAGGATGGAGGATAGAGTGGCAGAGGGGAGGAGGACGGAGGACGAAGCGACGGGATGTGGGAGCATGGAGCAGCACAGGCAGGGGGAGGACAGAGGATGGAGTGGCAGAGGAGACAAGAACAAAGGAAGGAGGAGGAAGCGGTGGGGTGGGGGAGGATGGAGAGGCACTGGCAGGAGGAGGACGGAGGATGGATTGGTGGAGGGGAGGAGGACAAAGGAAAGTGGAAGAAGGGGTGGGATGGGGGAGGATGGAGCGGCACAGGCAGGGAGAGGACAGAGGATCGAGTGGAGGAAGACAAAGGAAGGAGGAGGAAAAAGTGGAGTGGGGGAGGATGCAGCGGCACAGGCAGGGGGAGGACAGAAGATGGAGTGGTGGAGGGGAGGAGGACAAAGGAAGGAGGAGGGAGTGGTGGGATGGGGGAGGATGGAGCGGCACAGGCAGGGGGAGGACGGAGCACAGAGCAGCAGGGGAGCGGACGGAGGATGAAGTGGTGGGGTGGGGGAGGCTGGAGCAGCATAGGCAGGGGAGGACGAAGGATGGAGTGGCGGAGGGGAGGAGGACAAAGGAAGGAGTAGGAACCTGTGGGGAGGGGGAGGATGGAGTGGCACAGGCAGGGGGAGGATGGAGTGGCGGAGGGGGGGAGGACAAAGTAAGGAGGAGGAAATGGTGGGGTGGTGGAGGATGGAGCGGCACAGGCAGGGGGAGGATTAGGATGGAGTGGCGGAGGGGAGGAGGACAAAGGAAGGAGGAGGAAGCAGTGGGGTGGGGGAGGATGGATCAGCACAGACAGGGGGACGACAGAGCGACAGGGGGAGGGCTGAGCACAGAGCGGTGGGGGGGAGGAGGACGAAGGACGACGCGGCACAGGCAGGGGGAGGAAGGAGCAGACTCACACCCACACACAAAGTCACACCTAGACACAGACTCACAACCACACACATACACACACAGACTCAAACCCACAGCCAGACCCACACAGACTCATACTCACAGCTACACACACACACGGGCTCTCACCTCTCCATTCCCTGGCGATCCCAGTGCTGGCCTTCATGTTCCTGGTGCTGAGCAAGGTGTCAGCAGAGCATAGGTGTGGAGGAGGCGGGCGCAGAGGCGGCGGTGTGCAGGATGATCCCGGGTGTCAGCGCCTCTTGTCAGTGCAGCTGGGCCCCAGCTGGCATGTGCTGCTGCCACCCAGCTGCACTGACAGAAGACGGCTGACACCTGGGATCATCCTATGGCCGCACAGTCTTTCACTGCCCCTGGCAGGCACTGAATGTGTGTGCAGAGGCTCCAAGGGGCAGTGACAGACTGTGCGGCCATAGGAAGGAGGGGAGTGTAGAGGAGCCGCACGATGCATGCCCCCATTGCTCCCTGCACCCTGGGAGCCCCGACCCTGGAAGCCCCCGGTCCCCGGTGTCAGTGGGCGGCTCATGGCGGGGGTTACTGTCCATGAGGCTGCGGTGAGGCTGCGATGGGAGTCCGCTGCGGCAGCGCTAACGGCCGCCATCTTTTGTTCTGTCTCTTTCTGTGTACAGAAATCCTGCGTCGCTGATTGGTCAAGGCCGGCCGGGCGGACCAATCAGCCCTAGCGCGCGATTTCCGTGACAGACAGAGAACATTAGACGATTATATAGTAGATGGAGGCTTTGCTATATTATATGTATATATATATATATATATATATATATATATATATATATATATATATATATATATACAGCCTCCATATTATATATAGAGCACATCACTGCCTACGTATGAATGTATTATTTGTACAGTTCAGCCTCCACATTGTATATATAGCCCAGCAGCAGTCTCCAGATTATATACCGTATTTTTTGCATTATAAGACACACTTCTGTTCCCTAAAATTTTGGAGGGGAAGTGGGGGGTGCGTCTTATAATGCAAAACAACAATAATGCGGTGGAGGAGGGGAGCCTGTGGAGAAGTGTCGGGGACTGTCAGGAGGATGTCAGGAGGCTGCAGCTGCGGCCCTGTAGTCACAAGGGGCCGCTCATTATCTCCTGTAATATGCACTGCATCCCGCTGTCAATCACCAGCAGGAGCAGCACATATGACAGGAGCGGGTCCGCAGCCCAGTGGCTACGGTCCTTGTGGGTAGTCAGTGTTTTCCAGCATGGAAAGCACTGACTATCCCTGGGAGGATAAGCATACTCACCCCTCTCTTTGCTCGCTGCTGTCCGCGCCATCCCCGCTGTCTTTGCTGGCATTTGGTCCTGTGAGCGTCGCTGCAGAGTAATGGCCACTTTACACCAGCTACAGGTAACAGGTTTTCCACAGGTAACTTACTGGCTGCAGTGAAATCATGGAGACATAGTTCCATTTGTACACAGCAACAAGATAGAACCATGTCTCCATGATTTCACTGCAGCCAGTAAGTTACCTGTGGAAAACCTGTTACCTGTAGCTGCGTGTAAAGTGGCCATAACGCTGCTCACAGGACCGGTTGCCGCAGACAGCAGGGATAGCGCGGACAACAGGGAGCAAGGAGAGGGGTGAGTATGTGTAGCACCCCTGCGACCAGGGTGGCCACATAGGGAACTGCAGCCAGGCAGAAAGATAGACGGTTTGTACACAAAACACCCTCACGGACACACACATACCACTAGAGGCGGCACCCAACCCGGAGTCCGGGACTCTAGGCGGGCAAGGGGTGGTGGGTTTAGAGGAAAGTGGGTGGGAACGAATGCAGATCAGGTGACAGAGTAAAAATAGAGGAAAAAGAAGAGGAAGGAGTTAGTAGGCCAGAGTGAGCCGAGCAGCACAGACATCAGAAAGACAGAGACATGTCCCGGTGGGATTGGGCTTCCTGGAGATGCAGAATCCACAGAGTCACAGAAACCATGGAAAGAAAGCTCGTCCATAGCTGGCATCCCAGGGGAGTGTGGGGAAAGAGACCGGACCGGTATCACCGGGTCCAAGGAACACGGCAGCACTGACCAACTACCGGCAGAGTAGTTTTCCCTAGTTTAGGCTGAAATCACACGGGTTAGATGGAGTCTTTTAACGTCTTGCAAGATAGGGTTACTGCAGACTAGGCACATACCATAGTGTCGGTACTGAGGGGAACTGAGATTCCATACCGGCTTCCCAGAAACCGACGGGGAGCTTGAACTTCAGGTTGGAGTTCCCAACAAAAGGGTTGGAAGCACAGCAGCAACCACGAGGACCCACAAGGGTCTGAGCTGCCGCTATACAACCCGGAGAAAGAACAAGAGAGAGAACAGCCAGAAAGAACACTTAAGAAAGAGTGAGGGGTCTCAGAGCGACAGCCTGGCTGCAGAGGGTTCAGTGTTACCGGAGTTAAGTGTCTGTGAACTGTGTTAAGAACAGTACTGAGAATAGCTGTGACTGTTTTGAAGAGCTGACAAGTAAACCCGGTGAACCCTGCCTGAGTATCCGTGTCTGATTCCAGGTATAAAGAACTGTTATCATAACTTTTATCCTCTCAGGAGCAGCCCGACCCGCGGCCGGGTCATCCATCTGGGTGCAGCACCATCATCCATCCATCCTCTTGGCAGAGCAGCGCTGCAGCGGTGGTCCCATCATTGACCACAACCCATGGGTGGCATCACGACAAACATTATCTCTTGTATATATTCCCTTTTACTTGTGAGAACCCGGGACACGGTCTGGACCAAGACTTCCGTGACATCCCCAGCAGTACCCCGGTCCGGTACCAAGTACCCTGTCCTAGTGGGCTCCACAACTTGGCATCACGAACAGGATGGACCCAGTCCAAAAGAACCAGACCCCATGTGCCTAAGAATCGTGTTCTGGACTTTTACCGCCAAATCTGGGCTTAATGGTGGCCATGGAAGCCTGAAGCCATGTGCAAGGGAGGTGTGCCCAGACCCCCATCGTGTGCTGTTCTGGTCCAAAGCGGGAAAAAAAAGGTCCTCCCTCGCTCCCCTGAACTTCGGGGGAGCCAGCCATCAATCCAAAGGAGGAGCCTCCGCCCCCAAGTGCACCTACCAGTGAGAAGCTGGCGGGAGCTGAAAAGGAAGTCATCACCCTGGAAAGGCGGGACAGGAAACCGAATGCGGAGCAGTCGCGATTACAGTACACATGGACGGAAGAGAAGGACGCCGAGAAGTGAGCTACCGTCAAAATAACTGAAGTGATCCCGGAGGGCCCACAGAAAGTATTCGTGGAGGAACCCGGCCAGGGAGAGACCAACAGTGATCAAGGCAGCATGGCGGAAGGCGGCAGAGAGCGTCCGGAGATCCGAGACACCCGGAAGGATGTAATGCGGCTGCTGCCCCTACAGATGACCCGGGCCCAAGTTGAGCAGACGACCCGAATTCAAATCGACGTGCATCAGAACTTGCAGTCTTGGACTGCGCAACCCGGCTGGGCTGGCGCTGCTAATAGTAAAACCCGGAGTGAGGAAGAATGCCGCACTGCGACCCTGATTGACTTGTCTGTTCCCGGAGCTGCCCTGCGACCTGCCCCAAGAATCACTGACACACTAGGAGCCCTGGAAGAGGGATGGTTGCCATTGCCGGAGCCCCTGATACCTGCACCTGTAACATCAGAGGTGGGAGGGGAACAGCTCCGATGCTGGTGGGAGAGGAGCGAGGCCAGAGATGACCTTATGGGTTTCTTTGGGGACCCTGGCGGCCCAGTAAGTCCTGCAGAGATTGTAACCCGGGAGGAATATCTGCGACGCTGTATTCGCAAGTGGGAGAAGGAAGAGGTAGAGCGGCAGGTACAGAAACAGATCGTAATAGCCCGCACTAAGGAGGCAAAGGCAGAGGCCCCACGTGATAGAGAGTGCATAGGTCCCCACGGCACCAGGGACAAATAGTTAAGATCATTGAAGATAAAGGATTCTCCTTTGCTCATGAACCCGGTGCGCCCAGAGACATTTTTATAAACAGGCGTGATGTAGAAGCACATCTTCCTGCACAACTCCCGAACACGAAAGTGACCATCGGAGAATGGGTCTCCTACAACGTAGTACAGAGAGAAAGAGGACCCTATGGAGTCCAAGTAAGGAAATTGCCTTTGCAAACACCAGAAGAAAATGAACTCCCAGCCTTAGAGAATCCAGAACCAGATCCAGTTGTTTACCCGGATTCAAGTTATCACACGGATCCAGTTGTTAACACGGGTTCTACAAATTTAGGTTAAATATGTCTATATTAAAGTTTTTTTTAAAGATATAATCAAAACATAACATACATCAATACAGTCATAGAGCATGTCTAACAGTTAAACTAGAGGAGAAAGGGCTAGGCATCGGATCAAATGGAAGCTCTAAGTAGCTTGTTGAGTCACCGTAAAGCCGGGTTCTCAGGTCTCAGGCGCTGGCTGTGGTCACAGTTCTGTGCCTGAGGCTGTGTAGGCCTGGTGGTCAATGAAGGGTTAAATAAGGATTTTATAGGAATAAAGTTACTGTTTTGTGACGCCACCTGTAAGGGTCCGGTGATGGCACCGGCGCTGCTTTGACCACCGGAGGGATGGGCTGCAGCAAGATGGATCCGCTCCCTACAGGACGAGCGGGAGTCCCCGGGGTCAGGAGCTGTAGTGATGGAATACGGCAGCTCAGTTGATTCTGTAGGTAAATCAGTTAGTAACAGTTGGGAAATAATGCTTGGACATGATGCTCCTCTGCACGGGTCTTTACTTAGTTCTCACACAGTACACTGGTATAATGGTTTCCACTTTCAAGTAACGGACCGGGTGGTCCCTGTGATGAACAGTGTCCCTCCAAGGCTCCACAGTGTCTCTCTTAATCTGACTGTCCCTTTTACTCTTCGCTGCCTTCCACGTACCAGGTCGGGATACAGATGAACTTCTGTTGGGCACCCGAGCCATTGGCCTAGCGACTCCCGATGGGTCCTTGGACCTAAATGGTGGGTACCCCTCCCGGTACAGCTGCGGTGATGGAGATTTATGTGTTGTGCTCCTATGAAGCCCTCAATCACTCCGGTTCTGTAGTACAGCGGTAGATCATCTGCACTACCTCGGAGCCGGTTCTCCGGGTTTGGACTGGGCTCGGGTCATCTTTTGCCTGTACTGGCTCTCTTGGCCCCCTACACTTCTGGGTCACCACTACTCGGTGCCCTCTCTGTTAGCTGTTCTGTCACGACATCTGTTCTTGTTCCTGTCTCTCCAACTTTCTAACTCTTTCTGCTCTTTCCCCACTGCAATGCATCTAACTCTCCTCCCACCAGGACCGGTTGCCCGGGAAACGGGTATCTAATTGGTCCTCTGCCTCTAGATGTTGCATGTGGTACATGGAGCCTTGGGATTAACCTGTTCACCACTGAGACGGAGAATACTGCACCTTCAGTCAGGGGTGCAGTACCCTCCTGTGACGCACTCGTTGCGGGGTACCACACTTGTCCTATTGGTGAGATCTCTTCAGCTTCGCCAAGCCCTTCTTACATACATTAAATAATATCATCCACTCAGTAGTGGATGTAATAGAAAAAGCACCCTCGGTCCATTTAAGGACTCAGAGCTGCAGGGTCTATAGGTACAAAATGTTGCTAGTACAGTAAAGAGGACCCATGGCCATCCAGGGGAAAAGAGTAGTGAGGTTAGGGTGAGCTTAAAGGAAGAATGAGGGAGAAAATAGAGAGATAGGAAGAGGAGCAGGGGCAGAAAGAGAGTATATAGGGCGTCATGTGGTGGTGAGAGGTGTAAAGCTGGTAGTAAAGTTCGGGCGCATGTACATCCCCCTCAGGTAAACAGATCTCCGAAGTTAGGAGCATCGCCAAATAAAATCCACTCAGTCCAAGTGAATGTATACTCATATTGGGTCTGAGAGAACTTCGCGGAGATCTCCTCAAACCTGCGTAACGTCTCCATTTCGGAATACCATTCCAGAATGGAAGGAGGGTCCCGTTCTCTCCAATGTCGGGGGATCATGTTACGGGCTGCAGTAAGACAATATCGAAGAACATCCTTCTTCTGGGTCTTCCAAGAACCAGGGAGCAGAGAGAGCAAGGCCATCTCGGGGGTGCCCACCAGACTTCTGCCCGTGGCTAAATTATAGTTACGGAACACTTTCGACCAGAACTCTCCGATCAAGGGGCAGCCTCACCAGACATGCAACATAGTGCCTATCTCAGTGCCACATCTCCAACAAAGGGGAGAAGTGCCCTGATAGTACCTGTGTATCCTGTCCGGGGTGAGATACCACCTGTAGCGTATCTTATAGCACTTTTCCAGTGCCTCACATGAGCCAGATGATTTACAAGCCATTAAGAAGCACTTCTCCCAATCCTCCTCCGAGATCACTCTACCAAGCTCCCTCTCCCAAGCCCTCCTATAACCATGGGCGTCGGCACCTACAGACTTAGATAAAATACCGTACACAGCCGAGATCACTCTAGAGGCGCCATGTCAGCTGCAAATATCTCTTCCATAGGGGATAGTTACATTCGAAGGTATTCCCACTATTTCAGCCTCATGTCCGGTGAGTCAG
Source organism: Allobates femoralis (assembly GCA_033576535.1). Classification (NCBI taxonomy): domain Eukaryota; kingdom Metazoa; phylum Chordata; class Amphibia; order Anura; family Aromobatidae; genus Allobates; species Allobates femoralis. The sequence continues at coordinate 231,256,563 of JARQOC010000003.1, forward strand.
CCTGCAGGGTACCGAAGCATGGAAACTCACCCGCTCTCAGTACGTGGCCGACTCGAGTATCCTCTTCGGCCCTCCACACCAGTAGAACCCGGTTGGACATTCCCGGGGGAAAGGCTGGGTTGTAAAATATCGGGGTCAAAGGGCTAGCTGACGACGCTTCCGCCAACTCTCTCGAGGCCACATGCCATGTCCTCAGTGTCTAGGTAGTGAAGAAGGCAGGGCGACTCAAAGAGGCGAGGGCTCCCGAGGGAATCCATTGTAGGTAACGAAGGGGTACCTCTAGACTCTCTTGCTCAATCTGCACCCACTGTTTAGTCCCGGCCTTAAAGTGTCAGTCAACCAGGCGCCATGTCAGCTGCAAATATCTCTTCCATAGGGGATAGTTACATTCGGCCCCCTTCAGAACGTGGGGGAACTCAGAAAGGACCTCAACTGGAGGTATTCCCACCATTTCAGCCTTATGTCCGGTGAGTCAGCCTGCAGGGTACCGAAGCATGGAAACACCCGCTCTCAGTACGTGGCCAACTCGAGTATCCTCTTCGGCCCTCCACACCAGTAGAACCCGGTTGGACATTCCCGGGGAAAGGCTGGGTTGTAAAATATCGGGGTCAAAGGGCTAGCTGACGACATCTCCGCCAACTCTCTCGAGGCCACATGCCATGCCCTCAGTGTCTCAGTAGTGAGGAAGGCAGGGCGACTCAAAGAGGCGAGGGCTCCCGAGGGAATCCATTGTAGGTAACGAAGGGGTACCTCTAGACTCTCTTGCTCAATCTGCACCCACTGTTTAGTCCCGGCCTTAAAGTGTCAGTCAACCAGTCTAACCAAGACAGCCGCCAGGCAGTATCATCGCATGTCTGGTAGCCCCCCCCACCTTCCCCCCGTCCCCCCCGACTCCCTAGGCGAGGTCAAAATCCTCATACTCACTCTTGGCTTCCTGTCGTTCCAGATAAATCGAGAGATTACAGAACGAAGGGTGCAGAAAAACGAACTATTTGGCCATGTCGTTACGGCTTGAAAAATATATAAAAACCGTGGTAGGATGTCCATCACCACAACATGGATCCTTCCGAGCCAGGACAACCACAGGGGTTTATAAGACTCCAGCAAGGCCCTTACCCTGTCTAGAATGGCTTGTGGCTTGGTGGTTCAAACGAAAGGCTCTGGACAGATCAGCCAGGAGACTCACTCCCAGGTAGATTATATGACCCACTTTCCATCAGAAGGGGAACCCTCTCGATAGGGAAGATACCTCGGTGGGGGGCAAGGAGACATTCAACGCCTCGGTTTTCGAATAGTTGACCTTATAGTTACTAAGGCTACCAAATGTCTCAAACTCACGCGGCGGGGAAGGTCGAGGTCGGACGGGTAACGTACAGTAGGACGTCATCCCGAATAGCGCAGCCTTGTGGTGGGTATCTCCTACCACCATTCCGTGAATGTTGCTATTGTCCCTTATGGCTTTTGCCAAGTGCTGCATTACGATGACATAGAGTAGAGGGGAAAGTGGACAACCGTGCCTCATCCCATTCTTAACCAGGAACGTCCCAGACAAGCCCCCATTCATCCTCACCCTCACAGAGGGACGGGAGTAAAGCAAAGAGATCCCATTCAGGAATTTGTCACCCAAGCCAATGCCTCCCGTAGGAATCCCCAGTGGACCCTATCAAAGGCCTTCTCTGCGCCAATGGAAAGCAGACATAGAGGGGACTTCCACACCTTAGCCTTCTCAATAAGGAGATAGGATCTAAGAATGTTGTCCCGCGCCTCTTGGCCCCTGACAAAGCCCACTTGGTCAAGGTGGATGATGGACAGGAGTTTCAGCGACAGTCTGTCCACCAAAATCTTGGCGAACAGCTTGACGTCCACATTAATCAAAGAAATAGGTCGGTAACTTGCCTTCTCCAAGAGGTCCTTCTTTGGCTTGGGGATCACACAGATGTGTGCCTCCAAGGCTTGTGGAGGGAAAGTGTCTCCTTCTAAGATGGCCTTGAAGGAGGAGAGCATGTGGGGCAGCAAATCACCAAGCAAGGTCTTGTAAAATATGGGCATGAAGCCGACCGGCCCCGAACTTTTAGATGTCGGGGTAGCTTTAATCACGTCGGTGAGTTCCTCCATCGATATGTCCCCCTCTAAAGGCAATACTTCCTCTTCAGGCAGGGACGGAAACCCCACCCTAGAGATATAAGACCGAATTTTCGTTCGTAGAGCCGTAGGGTCCATATCATCGAATTTCCCTTTCAGGCCGTAAAGGTCTGCATAGAATTTCTGAAAAACTGCCGATATGTCTTCCGTACTGTGGACCAGTTTACCCGTGGGAGTCTTGATGGCCGGGATATGCGTAGGACCCGACCTGGGATGGAGAAGTCTAGCTAGGGGTCTCCCGCATATGTTAGCCTTCTTATAAAAAAAACCTTTTGCCCGTTTCCTGTGTCTCTCAAATCGCTCGTCTAAAAAATTTCTCAACTCCATTCGTGCAGAGGTCAGCTCTATGGGTTCTGCAAATTTAACAGAGACTGTTACCGCATAGTCTACAGCAGATGCAGCTACCCAGATGCCCAGCAGTTACCTGTTAGTCCAAGCCCTGCAAGAGCTGGAACTGTTTCCAAGGAGAGCTCCACAAGTGCTTCCGTGGAAAGTGGAGAGGAAAGATCAGAAGTGAAGACCCGGATCCTGCTGCAAGGACAGTAAGTGTGAATGTGATGTGTTCCTTATTGGCCTCATCCCAATCCTGAGTGAATGATAGCTTTCCCCTGTCTGTCTTATATGTTGATTGACATTATTATCATGGGCAATTAAGTGATAAGAATTTCCTTGTATATAGTTGAGCATCCAGTATGCTCCCCATTGATTTTAAGACCAAATTGCACTTTTGAGACTGTGCATAGAACTTGAGCTGGACTTGCAGAGTGCTGTTGAACTGCATTTGAAGCACTTGTGCCTTTTTGGAAGTTTTGCACTTTTTGAAAAAACTTTTATACTTTTACTAGAAAGTAATGTGCCTTTTGAACTTGTATACTTTTTGCAGGAAAAGTAATGCCTTTTAGAGAATAATGTGAATAATGTGTTTTAGCACTTAACCAGCAGACCGTGTGCAGAAGGGTGGAGGAACTGGATTGACCCCCATGCACATTAAGTTAGGGAAAGCAAGTGCCTGTGGGTGGTGTAAGTGAATCAAGGCCTCCTAAGCAAAAACGCCCATGGACTAATGTACATAGTTAATGTAACGTTAAAAGACCCGTGCCTCCTTAAATGGATAAATAATTGCTGATTAATATTATATTGTTTACAAAATAAAAATGCCTTTTTCAGGGGGACCCATGCTGGACGACGTGGGGACACGCCGGTTTAACTCTGGGGGAATGTGTTGCCCCTGCGACTAGGGTGGCCACAAAGAGAATTGCAGCCAGGCAGAAATATAGACGGTTTGTACACCAAACACCCTCACGGACACACACACACCACTAGAGGCGGCACCCAACCCGGAGTCCGGGACTCTAGGCAGGAAAGGGGTGGTGGATTTATAGGAAAGTGGGTAGGAACGAATGCAGATCAGGTGACAGAGAGTAAAAATAGAGGAAAAAGAGGAGGAAGGAGTTAGTAGGCCAAAGTGAGCCGAGCAGCACAGACATCAGAAAGACAGAGACACGTCCCAGTGGAATTGGGCTTCCTGGAGATGCAGAATCCACAGAGTCACAGAAGTCATGGAGAGAAAGCTCGTCCATAGCCGGCATCCCCGGGGAGTGTGAGGAAAGAGACCGGACCGGTATCACCGGGTCCGAGGAACACGGTAGCACCGACCAACTACCGGCGGAGTAGTTTTCCCTAGTTTGGGCTGAAATCACACGGGTTAGATGGAGTCTGGTAAAGCCTTGCAAGATAGGGTTACTGCAGACTAGGCACATACCAGAGTGTCGGCTCTGAGGGGAACTGAGATTCCATACCGGCTTCCCAGAAACCGACGGGGAGCTTGAACTTCAGGTTGGAGTTCCCAACAAAAGGGTTGGAAGCACAGCAGCAACCACGAGGACCCACAAGGGTCCGAGCTGCCGCAATACAACCCGGAGAAAGAACAAGAGAGAGGAGATAACAGCCTGAAAGGACACTTAAGAGAAAGTGAGGGGTCTCAGAGTGACAGCCTGGCTGCAGAGAGTTCAGAGTTACCAGAGTTAACTGACTGTGAACTGTGTTAAGAACTGTACTGAGAATTGCTGTGACTGTTTTGAAGAGCTGACAAGTAAACCCGGTGAACCCTGCCTGAGTATCTGTGTCTGATTCCAGGTATAAAGAACTGTTATCATACCTTTTATCCTCTCAGGAGCAGCCTGACCCGCGGCGGGCTCATCCATCTGGGTGCAGCCCCATCATCCATCCATCCCCCTGGCAGAGCAGCACTGCAGCGGTGGTCCCATCATTGACCACCTTCAGCACCCCCCCTCCCTGCACCATCTGTAACTTGATGCACCAATAAAAGCCGGAAATTTTTGGATCCAATCCATGTGCCGCTACTTTCTACAAATATCAAGAGTTTTTCTCCAGCAGAGCACTGGATTCCAGACACCGCCGTTTTCCGCAAGGAATCTGCAGCAGGTTAGTGCCCGGTTCACTTCTCACAATAATTGACCACAACCCATTGGTGGCGTCACGACAAACATTATCCCATGTATATATTCCCTTTTACTTGTGAGAACCCGGGACACGGTCCAGACCAGGACCTCCGTGACATCCCCAGCAGTACCCCGGTCCGGTACCGAGTACCCTGTCCCAGTGGGCTCCACATATGCTCATTTCTTTTTTTAAGTGTGTGGCAGCATGGGGGACAGTGCCAGCATGGGGGAAAGTGCCAACATGGGGGATAATGTCAACATGGTGTACAGTGCTACATGGGGGACAATGCCAGCATGGGGGACAGTGCCACATGGGGGGACAGTGCCACATGTGGGACAATGGCAGCATGGGAGACAGTGCCACATGGGGGACAATGCCAGCATGGGGGACAGTGACAACATGGGGGACAGTGCCAGCATTGGGGGGATAGTGCCAGCATGGGGGGGATAGTGCCAGCATGGGGGGATTGTAATCATAATAGAAAAGGGGCGCAATGTGAAGCTCTTATGGGCAGGGATGGGTGTGTGGGGTTTTGACCACTCACCTTTTGGGGTTGTGCAACTCTGCACAACCCCAGTTTCAGCCTCCTGGGATGAGGATCCTGTCCTGGGACCGTTCCATGCTCTCGCATTGGGCGGCCGTGTCTCCCACATCACTTCCGGGTTCTGGTCACATGATCGGATTATGCGGTGATGTCACTGCAGGTCCTCAAGCTAGATTCTCAGTCTCTTAGGCAACACCAGGTCCTTTCCAGGTAGTTAATGAATGCCTAGAGCTGCTCCTGCCGCCAGTCCCTCACAGAGGGAACAGGGAACTTGGAAGAAAGTGGAGGCAGCCTAATTAGGAGCTCTAAGGCAGTTGGGCAAAAATTGAGAGGAAAAAGTGGTTAGCAAACCTTTATTTGCCCTCTACAACCCACAACATGTTTCGACAGTGAATGTCTTCATCAGGCTCCACCTGAATTTTTGCTCAACTTCCTTAGCACTCCTAATTAGACCGCCTCAACTTTCTAGCATGGGGGGATTGTGCCAGCATGGGGGATTGTGCCAACAAGAGAAGAAAGTGTACCAGCATGGGGGACTGTGCCAGGATGGGGGACAGTGTGCCAACATGAAGGCTATGTGTACCAGCATGGGGGATATATATAGAAGGATGGGGGACATATATACAAATTGTAAGATGGACACTGGTATTTTAAGGCGAAACCCATTTAACATTAAAAATGATTTTTTCCTCTTTTCCTTCATTTAATGTGAGGGTGCATCTTATAATCCGGTGCGTCTTATAAAGTGAAAATTATGGTATATATATATATATATATATATATATATATATTAGGCTGGACACTTTGAAGCCTATAGGATTAAATATAGATTTTAAAGTAGGTGCCATTTTGCCATTTTATGGATATTCTATCTTGATTTGAAGTAGTATGGATAGGGTGAATATTGTAATTATTTATGCATGTATGTGGTATCTTATTGTGTCTTTTTTGTTTTTCATTTATTTTACAGAATTATACTCAATAGATGAATATGTAAACATCATTGAGTTGATTTATCCTTATATGACAAGTAATGTAAGAATTTATGAGAAGAATTTCCTCATTTTTCTCTATATTTTTCTATTAGAGTGATATGGATTATAAATGACATGTTGGATCTCTGGCCATGCCCCCTTTGGGAAATCAACATACTAAATAACTAAGCAATATGTAACTTCTGGGAAAAAATAAAAATAAAATAAAAATGTTTTTTGTTCATAGGCGTATATATATAAGTCCAATCATCAGAATATAGGAAAAAATGCGGCACTCACCAGAGAAGATCTCTTTGTCCTTTTTATTCACATATCCGTGTTACGGTACATGCGATGAATACATGCGGGGAGGGGGAGAAGGGAGGACCCGTCGAAGCGGCATTTGTCCGCGAAACGGCAGGCCGTCGTCCGCCGTCCCTTCTCCCCCTCCCCGCATGTATTTATCGCATGTACCATAACACGGATATTTGAATAAAAAGGACAAAAAAGATCTTCTCTGGTGAGTGCCGCATTTTTTCCTATATTCTGATGATTGGACCTATTATTTTTGTGTACACCAATAAAAAGAGACCAACAGAACATCAATTCACATTTAACCCCGTAGACATTGAAAGGTGCCCAGTAATTCTGGATTGGCGGTATATATAGGTGTATGTCTCTTTAAGAGAAAGTGATATTATAAGTGAAATTATGTTCCCTTTAAAGAAAAGGTCCCTTTATGGCCTGGGTCACATCTACGTTTTTTTTAAGAATGCTGATCCAGTTTTGAGCTTTCAAAAAGCTCAAAACCGGACCAGGAAATACTCCTCATAGGAGCCAATGCTAAACACCGGATTGCTTCACAAGCAATCCGGTGTCCGTCTCCGGCACTGCAGCCTGCGTTAAAAATCATGCAGGCTGCAGTTTTCGGAGCAGTTCTATGATCCGCTCTGCAGTAACCGGATGGCTCAGGATGTGTAATCCTGAGCCATCCGGCAACTGCATAGTTTGCTGATCCCGGCTATTGCCGGCATTAGCAAACTGTTCTTTGTCTCCTAAAGATTGTAATTTAATAAATAAAAGAATGGTTGAGGTCTCTAGGGGGGGCTTAGTCCCCCCTAGAGACCGGACGCCCACTTTTTGCAAAAAAAGTGTGTGACCAGTAGTGATGAGCGAATTCTAAATTACTCGGAATCGCTTGACTCTAGCGAGTCCGAGCACAGGACTCGCTACTCGTTGCGAGTCTAGCGAGACCATTGTTAATGAATGGGGAAGCGAGTAATAGCGAGTAGTGTGCGATTTACAAATCACAGATGTGTCTCGGAAGCTTCAGCCTGCCATTGATTTGCATTGGACTCGTTTACTTTGCAAGTAATCGCTGGGAAACTCGCACAGATAAGAGTCCTGTCTGCTCTGTGTGCTGGCTGCCGCAGCTCCAGGGTCCTAGAGCCCGCCTGCTGCCTGATGTAGCAGAGCTGAGATTGTTCTCAGTCTGCTCATTCCCTGTGCATAGACATCTATATCTATGCACAGGGATGAGCAGAGAGGACATCGCGTTTTGGACTGCGTCGGACGGAAGAGGATTTTTTTAATTAAAGATGGAGTCCCTAATGGCTTTTTTTTTTATTTCTAATAAACAAATTTCTCTGTGTTGTGTTTTTTTTAAAACAATTTAATAGAAATTCATGGCGGTCATGTCTAATATTGGCGTGACCGCCATAAATGTCGGGCTTAGGGCCAGCTGATAATACAAAGCTGGCCCTAACCTCTTTATTACCCAGCGTGCCACCGCCACCAGGGCCGCTGGAAGAGCGGGGTTCAGCGCCAGAGGATGGCGCTTCAATGAACATAAAACTGAGCGGAAAACGCCGACGGAAACCGGTAAAAAACAGCCCACAAAACGACTGATGTGCACATACCCTAAGGGTATGTGCCCACAGGAAGGTTTTGCTGTGTTTGAGATCAGGTTTTGCCTTGGTTTTTTGTAAATCTATGCTAATCTAATCCTGAGTTTTGGGTTTCCATCAAAAACTATGTGTGCAAGGAAAAGCTTTCACACACACACTGTTTTTTTTTCTCTACAGAAAATGGAAATACCACAGGTGTTTCCACTTTAGCAAAAGTTCAGCAAAAAATTGACATGCTCATTCTTTCTAATGGTGGGTTTACACACACCAATTTCTGTGTCCAATATCTGAACAGATCTCTGGTTGCAGTGAAATCATGGATACATTGCTCCATGTTGTACACAGCCACAAAATGGAGCAATGTGTCCATGATTTCACTGCAACCAGAGATCTGTTCAGATATTGGACACAGAAATTGGTGTGTGTAAACCCACCATCAAGGGGGGTTTACACATTGTGATATCGGCGTCCAATTTCAATGAAAAGTCACGTGGTTCAATCGTTGGACCCGATATCGTTCCTGCGTTGTATGGTGTGAACGTCCAATACGATGCAGGAACGATGTCAATGCGATATCGGGGATTGAATTAGCGTGCTATTCAATGCTCCGATATTGAATGGAGATTGGAGCCGGATCGTGCTGTGTGACAGCCCAACTCCGATGTGAATTTCTACGTCACCCATTCACTCCCATGTTAAATGGTCGTTCCAGGGCTGGGGGGCGTAGACATCGTACGGACGTTGGATCCAGAAATCGCAACATGTAAACCTCCGATGCGATGCGGCAGAAACGTGCACTAAATGCGCGCTCCCGCGCCATTGAATTGCGATATCGAAACGATATTGAAACGTGTAAACCCACCCTAAAACACAGCAAAACCTGAGGTGTTTCCACTTTCTTCACCAAACAAAAACCAATGTGTTGGGACAGCTAATCCTAGAATCACATAGGTTTTGCTGGAAAACAAAAATGCAGCAAATCCTGTGGTGTTTACACTGTCTCCAGAGAACAGAAACCAATGTGTGTGCACAGCATTTCTGTGAAACACATTGCTTTTGCTGGGAATCACAACCGCAGGAACAAATTAGCATACATTACCATAAAACCAATGGTAAACCGCAGGCAGAAACTGCAGCAAAAGCGCACTGTGTGCACATACCCTAACACTTAATTCTTTTGAATGGGTTAATGTAAGGGCAAAATGCCAGATACTTATCAGGTTAATGGACGGAGGAATAACAGACACCAAGTCTTAGATTGCAATATCAAAATATTCCTAAGGGGAGGTGCCCCAACAGGTTTATTATATAGACAGATGCTGATGCATAAATTAATCAAGCATTAAAGTCATTGGTTACATTCTTCTTCCAACATTATTTACTTCATGGTGATTGGTTCTTTATCATGTAAACATTTGGCAGAGGATATAGGGACTTTCCATGTCCCTCAATAACCCTTGGCAGGGTGTGTGTCTCTACCAGGAGGACCCAGTTTTTGTATGATGGTAATAAACGTCATGGAAAGGTGTAGACCTAGTGTACATGCTTCATGGGTGTACAGGAGCGCACACACCACTGCACATGCGCAAAGGGTGATCACGAGAGTCGCGGCCATGCGTGCATGGGCATGCGCAGTCAGTAGTTCCAAAACGCCAGGTTACACACCCATTTTTTTTCTATAGTACAGAGCTTTGTATATAATTATGGTCATAAAAATCTAAAACACATGTGCACCGATTAATCACAATTAACTGAGTAGTGTAATTTGTAATGTACCCCTTCGTTATATGAAGGAAAGTTTTTCTATGCACTGTAGTGTAATTGAGAATCTAAATACAGGAATGCACTGGAATAATAATTGAATTATGTTAAAGCACTATGTATGCACTTTAATGTAAATTATTTGATAATGAGTTTATGCAAATGTAACTCTATTTAATCCTTGTATGTACACCCAGTCATTGCTTGACAAAGATCTACTAAAGATTGAAACATTGCCTAGTTCCTGACTAATAAAGGTCTGTTCTTAACTGCATTTTTGGCTTGCTGCCTATAAATTTTTCTGGCATGTACCTGGCAAGTGGGAAGCTGTCAAGAAAGGCACTGCACCCTGGACTATTTGATGTGCTGCCCATTCATATATATATATATGTATATATATACAGTCAGGCTAAAAGTATTGACACCTCTGCAATTATGGCTAGGGTCACATTTAAAACTTGAATTGCATTCACCGCATCCAGATCCGGATGCGGTGAACGCAATACCGGTCACACACATTTTTTTTCAAAAATGTGTGCAGAATACCGCACTGCAGTAACCGGATTGCTCAGGATGTGTAATCCTGAGCAATGCGGCTACTGCATAGTTTGCTGATCCCGGCTATTGCCGGCATGAGCAAACTGTACTATCTATTGTAAAGAGTGAAATTTAATAAATAAAAGAATGCTTGAGGTCTCTAGGGGGGGCTTAGTCCCCCTAGAGACCGGACACCCACTCCGGTGGGCTTCACCTACAATTCCCCCATGCCACGGGTTCCTCCGAGCTCCGTGCAGGTCCCCCAAACTGCCCCCCCCGTATCTCTATAGAGGGGTCCCTGCAGCCCTCTGTTATAAGTCTCCCTATTTGAGGGCAAAACTAAGTATTACTGTACAGAATTCGGGTCATAGTTACGTGTATTGTAATGAAGAATCATTATCACTCCATGGGCGGGTTTCCTGTGCTGCTGCCTCTGCCCACGAAATCATGATGCCCGCCCCCTGTGGCCCTCATCCTGTGTTGTCCGGGCGGCCGTGTCATGAAAGGGGAGGGTTTAAGTTCGCGTCATACCGATAGCCCCGCCCCTTTCATGACGCGGCCGCCCAGACAACACAGGATGAGAGCCACAGGGGGCGGGCATCATGATTTCGTGGGCGGAGGCAGCAGCACAGGAAACACACCCATGGAGTGATAATGATTCTTCATTACAATACACGTACCTATGACCCGAATTCTGTACAGTTAATACTTAGTTTTGCCCACAAATAGGGAGACTTATAACAGAGGGCTGCAGGGACCCCTCTATAGAGATACGGGGGGGGAGTTTGGGGGACCTGCACGGAGCTCGGAGGAGCCCGTGGCATGGGGAATTGTAGGTGAAGCCCACCGGAGTGGGCGTCCGGTCTCTAAGGGGACTAAGCCCCCCCTAGAGACCTCAAGCATTCTTTTATTTATTAAATTTCACTGTTTACAATAGATAGTACAGTTTGCTCATGCCGGCAATAGCCGGGATCAGCAAACTATGCAGTAGCCGCATTGCTCAGGATTACACATCCTGAGCAATCCGGTTACTGCACAGCGGATCATAGAACCGCTCCGAAAACTGCAGCCTGCATGATTTTTAGCGCAGGCTGCAGTGCCAGAGACGGACACCGGATTGCTTGTGAAGCAATCCGGTGTTTAGCATTGGCTCCTATGAGGAGCGTTTCCTGTCCGGTTTTGAGCTTTTTGAAAGCTCAAAACTGGATCAGGATTCTAAAAAAAAAACGGAGATGTGACCCTAGCCTATGTCAGATAATACTCAGTTTCTTTCTGAAAATGATTGCAATCACAAATTCTTTGGTATTATTATCTTCATTTAATTTGTCTTCACTGAAAAAAACACAAAAAGATTTGTCCTAAAGCCAAATTGGATATAATTCCCCACCAAACATAAAAAAAGGGGTGGACAAAAGTATTGGCACCCTTAGAAAAATCATGTGATGCTTCTCTAATTTGTGTAATTAACAGCACCTGTAACTTACCTGTGGCACCTAACAGGTGTTGGCAATAACTAAATCACACTTGCAGCCAAGTTGACATGGATTAAAGTTGACTCAACCTCTGTCCTGTGTCTTTGTGTGTACCACATTGAGTATGGAGAAAAGAAAGAAAACCAAAGAACTGTCTGAGGACTTGAGAAACCAAATTGTGAGGAAGCATGAGCAAGCTCAAGGCTTCAAGTCCATCTCCAAAGACCTGAATGTTCCTGTGTCTACCGTGCACAGTGTCATCAAGAAGTTTAAAGCCCATGGCACTGTGGCTAACTTCCCTAGATGTGGACGGAAAAGAAAAATTGACGAGCGATTTCAACGCAAGATTGTGCAGATGGTGGATAAAGAACCTCGACTAACATCCAAACAAGTTCAAGCTGCCCTGCAGTCCGAGGGTACAACAGTGTCAACTCGTACTATCCGTCGGTGTCTGAATGAAAAGGGTTCTGTATAGTAGGAGACCCAGGAAGACCCCACTTCTTACCCCGAGACATAAAAAAGCTAGGCTGGAGTTTGCCAAAACTTACCTGAGAAAGCCTAAAAGGTTTTGGAAGAATGTTCTCTCTTTTTGGGCAAAGGCATCAACATAGAGTTCACAGGAGAAAAAAAGAGGCATTCAAAGAAAAGAACACGGTCCCTACAGTCAAACATGGCGGAGGTTCCCTGATGATTTGGGGTTGCTTTGCTGCCTCTGGCACTGGACTGCTTGACCATGTGCATGGCATTATGAAGTTTGAAGACTACCAACAAATTTTGCAGCATAATGTAGAGCCCAGTGTGAGAAAGCTGGCTCTCCCTCAGAGGTCATGGGTCTTCCAGCAGGACAATGACCCAAAACACACTTCAAAAAGCACTAGAAAATGGTTTGAGAGAGAGCACTGGAGACTTCTAAGGTGGCCAGCAATGAGTCCAGACCTGAATCCCATAGAACACCTGTGGAGAGATCTAAAAATGGCAGTTTGGAGAAGGCACCATTCAAATAGCAAGGACCTGGAGCAGTTTGCCAAAGAAGAATGGTCTACAATTCCAGCAGAGCATTGTAAGAAACTCATTGGTGGTTACCGGAAGCGGTTGATAGCAGTTATTTTAAAGGTTGTGCAACCAAGTATTAGGCTGAGGGTGCCAATACTTTTGTCCGGCCCATTTTTGGAGTTTTGTGTGAAATGATCAATGTTTTGCTTTTTGCTTCATTCTCTTTTGTGTTTTTTCATTGAAGACAAATTACCGTATATACTCGTGTATAAGCCAACCCGTGTATAAGCCGACCCCCCTACTTTTGCCCCCAAAACCTGGGAAAACCTATTGACTCGTGTATAAGCCGAGGGTGGACCCCAGCACAGGTATACAGCCCCCAGTGGTAGTATACAGCAGCCTCCCCAGTGGCATATACAGGCCCCAGCAGTATACACAGCAGCCCCAGTGGTATACAGCAGCCTCCCCAGTGGTATATACAGACCCCACCAGTATATACAGCAGCCCCAGTGGTATATACAGACCGCACCAGTATATACAGCAGCCCCAGTGGTATATACAGACCTCACCAGTATATACAGCAGCCCCGGGGGTATACAGCAGCCTCCGGGGGTATACAGCAGCCCCAGCAGTATACAGCAGCCCCAGGGGTATACAACAGCCCCAGGGGTATACAGCAGCCCCAGGAATATACAGCTGCCTCCCCAATGGTATATACAGACCCCACCAGTATATACAGCAGCCCCAGTGGTATACAGGCCACACCAGTATATACAGCAGCCCCAGTGGTATACAGCAGCCCCCGGGGTATACAGCAGCCCCAGTGGTATACAGCAGCCCCCTGGGGTATAGAGCAGCCACCAGGGGTACACAGCAGCCCCCAGGGGTATACAGCAGCCCCCAGGGGTACACAGCAGCCCCCAGGGGTATACAGCAGCCCCCAGGGGTACACAGCAGCCCCCAGGGGTATACAGCAGCCCCCAGGGGTATACAGCAGCCCCCAAATGCTGGCACTCGCCCCCCCCCCCTCCTTGTAAGGCCTCCCTGCTGCTTAACATACCATCCCCGGTCTTCTGCACAGCGCCGGTCTTCTGTGCTCCGTCCTCCATGCTCCCGTCCTTGCTGCATCCGGGATCCCTGGCCGTCGCACGATGACGTCATATGCCTGCAACGGCCGGGATCCCGGATGTAGCCGGACGGGAGCATGGAGAACGGAACACCGAGGACCGGCGCTGTGCAGAAGACCGGGGATGGTAAGATAAGATAAGGGGGCCCTTACACAGAGGGGGGGGGCGAGTGCCAGCATTTGGGGGCCAGATATGCACTGCTTCCCCCTGCCGCTGACTGACAGGGGGAAGCAGTGCATATATAATGAGCGGCCCCACGTGACGGGGCTGCTCATACAGCAGCCTTCCCCCGCCTCCTCCAGCTTCACCAGCCCCGGACACAGCCCCCACCACAGCAGCCTAACGTATTGACCCGTGTATAAGCCGAGGGGGAGACTTTTCAGCCCAATTTTTGGGCTGAAAAACTCGGCTTATACACGAGTTTATACGGTAAATGAAGATAATAATACCAAAGAATTTGTGATTGCAATCATTTTCAGGAAGAAACTGAGTATTATCTGACAGAATTGCAGGGGTGTCAATACTTTTGGCCAACACTGTATATATCCTAGTCCAGATAGCCCAGGAGCTGCCTCCATATAGCCCAGCATCAACCTACAGATAATATAATATGGTGATTCTCCTCCTGCTTTAATTATCCCAGCTCTTGGTATATATGTTCCCATCCCGGCCTCATCTTGGTACATATAATCCCCCATCTTGCTGCACACAGTAAAAAAAAAACATTCACATTCTCTCTGCCACTCCAGGCCTGTGTCCTCCTCAGATGTTGTCCGGTCTGTGCCTCTTCCTCATTGACTGAATGGCTTCATGAGTGTAATGAGGTTGCAGGGTGATGACTTCATCATTCTGCTGCAGTCTGCCAAGGAGAAAGCTCCACTGCCCCCCTGCTCCACTGCTCATGCCCCACAGCTCCACTGCTCATGCCCCACTGCCCCACTGCTCCACTGCACATGGCTAATTTGCATATCATTACACTTCGGGAGACACCAGCATTTTTTTTTCCTGTATCTTTTTGGGGGGAGGTTTGGTCATTATTTGAGAGCTATTAAAGGTTTCTGGGTTATCTTATTGACTTGCATTTTAAACTATAGGGTGTCTTTAAAGCAGAAGTTGCCTGAGAAATGTTCAGATTACTTCTTTTTACATAGAAATGTCCATTTTCATTTTTTTGAGTGTTTTCTGGATACTCTTTCTGGCGGGTTTAAGAGCAGACCAGCCAGAAAAAATGTGTGAATATGGACAGCTGATCAGGGTTATCAAGGATAGACTATTCATTTTAGAAGACCTTTTAATTATTCTGATACATCACTGGATAACGTCTTCCTGCTTCAGTGTTTATGATACCTTTGTGCTGTGTAATCCCACGGTTCTTGCTCTCAAAGGCAATTCTATGTAGACTGTTTCCTACATATACTATATCTCTAGCTGCACATTTTTCCAGTCCATTAGTTATCATGTTTTCCATAAAATAATTGATATGATGCCATTTAACAAAAAGCCAATGTATTTTAATAGGAATTCAAACATGTTTTGTCTCTGTTGACTGTCAATCTATTAATTGTCATATATTTGGTAGTCCAAAAAGTGCAACATTCTGCATTTTCATCATGCTTTCTACACTATGGCCCACTTAAATTCCATTAAAGTCACAGATTACTAGACCAAAAGGGAAAAACATGAATATGAAGTTGAACTCCTATTTGTTTCTGATCTGAAAAAAAAATCTTAGCACGCAAAGAGGTAAACATTTTTGCATAAGGCTTCAAGTATATGACCATGTTGCATCTTCCATCTTTATTCAGCATTCCTGATGAAATGGTGGTGAATGATGACCGCCACCTGAATAAACGTATTTGTTTTCGTCATGATGTCTCCTACAAAGATTAGAAGAAAAAAAGTTTTGGTATCATGTTAGCCAGCTGAAAAAATATTGATTGCTCTCAGTGGGAGAAAAAACTAAATAATAATCTTGTAGTTGTGATACCTTTTAATGGCTAACAAAAATAAAGTAAGTGATGTTACAAGGCAGCAAGCTTTCGAGACTTCTCAGGTCTCTTCGTCAGGCATGGTATGATAAAATATCCAAAGAAGCACAAATATATACATGCACAACCAGAGCAGACACAAGGTATAATAAATAGATGTTTAGATAGACAAAACAGAGCCTCAAGGGGGCCTTTCATTAGCCATGCTTAGTGATGTCAAAATTTTAATGACACTAATTTATATGTGGACCTGGTGTCTTAAGCGTCTCTGAAAAAAATTCTTCTGATGTGATAATGAACCATAAATCCATCAGAGATGTTTAATCTTGTTTCGATGCTCTGAAAACTTCTTTTAGCTTGGATTCATAGATCCTCCGATATTTCTATGACTTAAAATCAACTTTCAATATTGCAACTTTCATATTTTCAATGTTATCTCCTTGACTACAAAAATGCTTCGCTACTGGTAAGTGGATTTTTTTGTCTGTAATTGTGTGACGATGAGACCTCATCCTTGCTCTTAGCCGTTGTCCTATCTCCCCAACTTAAAAAGCCCCCTCAGGACATATAGTGCTCATTATTAAATACACAACATTGGAAGAGGAGCATGTGAATGTCCTAGGAATCTTATAATCCTACTGTCACATCGCCATTGGACTCGGTGGCTGGTGTTCCTGCCTCGGCCACTGGAAGGAGCCGGTTTCCTTCGGCTGATGGTACCAGTGATAGGAGGGCCTTGTGCTCATATGGACCTGCGACGTCTGCCTCTGTCGCTGAGCGCCGCCATGTTTCTCCTTTGGGTGGTGTTGGTAGCAGAGGAGCGGGCCCTGCAGAGCTGTCTGTTAGGCGCAGCCTTCGTTCTGCTGTCAGAAGTGGGGTGGGCGGAGCCAGTCGTGCATCACCATCTGGCCTGGTTCTAGGGGCGGTCCGGATGAGATCATCAGGCTGTGGGCTCCAGCCTATGGGAGGTAGCCGCGCCCTTCAAGTACATTGGAGCCTGGCTTGCAGGCCGCCAGATATAGTTTTGGTTCCCCAGTGATAGTGTGTGTTTAGTTTCGTGTCTGACCTTGCCTGGATTTCTGACTCTGCCTCTGCCTATTGATTTTGTACCTCAGCTGCCCTCTTGGTTTTGCCCTTGACCTTTGCCTGGATTTTTGACTCTGCTACTGCCTGACGATTTTGTACCTTAGCTGCCCTCTCGGTTTTGACTCGGACTTCTGACTTCATTTTTCGGGTCTTGATTTTCCCCTGGCGATCTCCCCGGCTCTGTTGCTCATAATAGGCAGCTACCCCCTGGGCTCCGCTGTAATTCCAGATCCCTGTATAGGGGTTAAGGGTCTCGGGATTTCTCGGGGTGCTGCCTACCAGCAGCTCGGCCTCTCAGCGGATGGTCGTCACACCTATAATCTTATAATCCTGGTGTGTGTTGGGGATCTGTATCCTGTCTTTGGTCTCTATGTAAGCACATTGCAAGGACAAGTTCCTCTCGGCGTATCTGAGAGCATCGAACTTCGGATCATAATGTTTCCTAAATTGGGAGGCTGCCTATAGCACAGCAAGGAAGAGTCTTTGAATATTATTTTTAGTCGATTTTCCATGTGTAGGATATGGTGAAGTTTCCTGGCAGTTTTTCTCAGTACCTCAAGCTGCGGGTTGTAGGGCACCACCAGAAGAACACGATGGTTTTCTTCTTTTTCTCTGTATTGGAGAGCTTGACTTCTAGGGATCCTTGTGGCCTTAATGATCTGATCATCAATGGAGGTGGGGTGGTAGCCTTAGCTTAAAAATGTCCTTTTTAGATGGTTTAAGTGTTCATCCCTGTCCACTAGGTTTGAGCAAATACAGTTATATCTGAGGGCCTGGCTTTAGACAATTGACTTTTTAATGTGTTTCAGATGGAAACTGTCCTATCTGAGGTATGTGGGATGGTCAATCGGTTTCTGATACACCGATGTCTGGAATGAACCATTAAGAATTTTTATAGTGGTATCCAGAAAGTTTTTCTGTTTTTGAGTAGTCCAGTGTTAAGTTTATAGTGAAATGAAATTTGTTGAAATTGTCATGGAATTTTAGGAGTTCATGTTCACACTCAGTCCAGATTATTAAGATGTTATCAATGTACCAAAGTAGGCCAAGGGTTTGATGGGACAGGAGGTTAAAAAGTCATTTTCCAGTTTAGCCATGAAAAGATTGGCATACTGGGGGGCCATTTTGCTTCACATAGCGTTCCGGTGTGTTGAAAAACAGTTCTTCACCAAAAGAGAAAATTTTGGGTGTGAGGATAAATCTGGTGAGCCTTAGTACCAATTCAGCAGGGATCCCATTGACTTCAAGAAACATTTGGCAGGCAGTAAGTTCATCTTTGTGTGGGATGTTATAATATAAGGATTCCACATCCATGGTGACTAAGATGGTACCCTTGGAGATAGACCTATTGTAGAGAGCTTGTTTAAAAGGTCCATCATGTCCTGTATATAGCTGTTTGTTTTCCTTACCAGTGATTTAAGGACATTCTCCACCCACCTAGAGATTCTTTCAGTGAGTGTTCCCACCCCTGAGATGATCATCCTCCCTGGATTACCTGGTTTATGAATCTTTGGAAGTATATGGAAAACTCCCATCCTTGAATTCTCAGGTATTAAGTCCAGAAGGTTTGTGGAATCAGTACACAAACATTTGATACGTTTTCTCAACTCCCTCATCCAGTTTGGTGCAGTACTGTATATCCATTAGCTGTATGTGTGTCTGTGTGCTTCTTTAATATAGTCTTTTGTATTTAGGAGAACTATGGCCCCACCTTTGTCTGCAGGCTTAATAGTGATCTTCCTGTTGTTCTTCAGGCTATGAATTGCCTTTCTCTCTTGCACACTGATAATAGACGTTTCTGTTGTTTTCTTTATCTAATATCGTGGATTGTACCAAATGTCTGAATGAGTCAATATATTGGTCCAAAATGGTGTTGCAGCCAGGACGAGGTGTCCAGTCAGTGGTTTTCTTGTTACTTAGTTGCACTTATGTTTGGGTGCTTAGAGGCCTCAAGTTTTCTTTATCATCAAATAACTCCTTCTGTTTCAAGCTCCTGAAGTATTCTTCCATGTCACTACACAGTTCACTTTTGTGTAGAGATTTTGTAGGACAAAATGTGAGACCTCTAGAAAGCACACTAAGGTCTAGATTTGTGGGTTTGTGAGATGACAAATTAATAGCACAGTTGACAGTACCTGTGTCCTTCCGGCAGTTTTGCTCCATGCTGTTGTGGTTATGAGGAACTTGACTGGTGTTTGAGTGTAATCCTGCTTTCAGTCGGAGTCTGTCAAGCTTCTTCTTTTTGATGTATATAAGGTATGATTGCTGTGAAGTTTAAAAATGCTGCATTCTCCGCTGTATGTTATCGGTAAGTGTGCTCCTTAAAGTTTGTATTTCCATTTGCACCTTTTTCTTGGTGCTGTAGAAAACATGAATAAGGTGATTCCATAGTCTGTACTAGAGGTGTTGTGAATAATGAGTATTGTAGGTGTTTGGAAGAGGATTCTTTAAGCTTAGTCCTTTGGATATTAAATGTTCCTTTTTGCATCTGGTTAAAAAGAAGATGTTACTATCCAGTTGTGCCAGTTTCTTCAGATGATCTTTTAGTTCCATAGATGTGCGGTACATTCTGGTATCTTCCATTTGGTTAGAAGAAAAAAAGTTTTGTTACCGTGTTAGCCAGGAGAGATGGGCACCACCCTAGTGTTCGTGTTTGATTCGATTCGTCGAATCGGCAGGGTGTTCAACGAATGTTCATTGAATGTTCGTCGAACACTGTTGAACACCCCAGAACACTAAATAAACAGCTATGTGGGGCTGTTTCACTTCCGCAATGTATATACATACATTGCAGAGGTGAAATTAAGTAAAATAAAGTGTTAAAAAATAAAATGTATGCTCACCTGTTCGGCGGTCCGCAGATGGCTCCGCCAAGGTCCTGTTGCTGATAGGACCTGTGGTGACGTCAGAAAACCGGATATCGTGGGAAATCCGGTCATGTGACCAGTTTTGTGACGTTGACGTCACCACAGGTCCTATCAGCAAGAGGACCTTGCCGGAAAGGTTAAAATAGACATTTTTATATTTTGAACACTTTCTTTTACTTAATTAAGTAAAAGAAAGTGTTCAAAATATAAAAATGTCTATTTTAACCTTTCCAGCAAGGTCCTTTTGCTGATAGGACCTGTGGTGATGTCAGAAAACCGGTTATCGCTGGAACTCCGGTCATGTGACCGGTTTTGTGACGTTACCACAGGTCCTATCAGCAACAGGACCTTGCCGGAGCCATCGGTGGACCGCCGGTAAGGTGAGCATACATTTTTTCTTTTAACACTTTATTTTACTTAATAGCTGTGTGAGGTAGCACCCGGGGAACCCACTTGCATAACGACACCAAAACACATGCTTATAAGTTTGCAAATGAATACCCGTTTATTGCTCACATATAAATCATAACCTGGGTAGTACATTAAACATTTGAACATAAGCACGTCACATAATACATTACATCACACAGTACATTACATATATTATGAACACATATTGCACATATACGACTACAGTAACCCGGGACCTGTAACCACCTCTCCTTCCAACCCTTGGAGCACTAACAACAGCTCCTGTGATGATCACGGCCACCGGCCTGTCTCAACGTTACACATACATTTATAACACATATTTAACCATATATATCAACAGGCCCTGTGGGTCCCAAAGGCGGTACCAGCCGCCTGGCTTTATTTCCCGAGCTCCACACTAGCCCAGGATACAGGCACGAGCCTGACCGGGTTCTTACACACTGCATGTGATCCATCATATAAGCATTCATGGATCACACACATCCTTCCATATGCTCACAGCCCATCATTTAAACATCCATGGACTGTGGCACCTCTGGGTTCAGAACAGGGATTGAGTAACCTGAGTCATGGGTACGCCAAGCATCCCCAAGGGCGCTTTCCTGGACGTATCTCGCCATGCGTCCAGACCAGAGTCCACTTGGTTCAACCACGGTTCCCCCACTCTAGAAGCCCTTCTAACCCCTGCTTCTGACCACCAGTACATACACTACAACGGGTCCCTTCACTGACTGTTTTATTCGGACCCAATGGCGGCTATGCCCGCCTGGCACAATTCATACGTCTGCCTCCCGTAGGGCTACATACACTTCAACGGGTCTCTTCACTGACTACTTTAGTCGGACCTAATGGCGACTATGCCCGCCTGGCACAATTCATACATCTTCCTCACGTAGGGCTACATACACTCGCTGGGTCTTTTACATAAGCCATAAAATACACATACGCTTCAACGGGTCCCTTCACTGACTGTTTAGTCAGACCCAATGGTGGCTATTCTTCAAACACAAGATTGGGAAGTTACCTCCCAACCTTTAGGAAAGATTACTCAATAAAATTCTTTTTAATTAATTAATCTTTATTATATATTTTAGTATAACAATTTAAAAATCAGAGCATTCCCTCTGGGGGACACACAAGAATCATCACCATAAGACTGTTCAGTATATAGAAAAATAGTATATACAGCAACAACCACATAAAACTTGTTCCTTTATATCAACAATACTGGGTCATGGATTTTACAATATAATCCATCCCATCATATTATATATCTCCCATAACCATGTTTAACTGCTAGGTACAAATCGGTATATCTAAAAAAGGTCTCAGTTGTATACTATCTTATCTTACTGAGAAAACCAAAAATACACTCAGATCCGACCTATACACTCACTGGGTGCCCTAAATCAGTTCCAAAATCTCCTTAGGCATCAACCCAGACAATGAATTATGGGGCACAAAGTGCAGTCGTGCTTCATACCTGTGTAAACTGAGATGTCAATGCGTGCCTGTGCTCCCTCCTCCCCTACGGCCGTTTCGCTTCCCTGCTTCTTCCGGGGGCGTACAGGATGTTACAAGCTGGGGCTTTTTATTTAACTCCCCTTCCAATGAGTCATTATCTTACTGATTCGCCATCTGATGCAGCTGTGTTGCGGCGCATACTCCTCCCCGCGACACGGCTCATTAAACCTCCTCCTGTATGCGGACCAGCGTACTTCAAGCACGCCCCGTCACGCCGCATACAGGGGATAATAACGTCATCACGTCGGGGCGCATGCGCACCACAGTCATCAGCGGCGAATTCTTTCTAAGTATATCTCGTTGCCTGGTAACTAATATAACTTGATAAAATTAGCTAAAAATGGCCAAATTAACCTATCTATGCCACAACAAGATACAAATGTATCAATTAGCCGTAATGGCCTGCCTTTTTTTCTAAAATTCATAACAAACATACAATACAGAATATTATATAAAAACATGACATATACAATTCATTAGTGCAACATATATCGATGATAAAGTGAAAGTGCCATATTATTAACAAAAATCATAAAAAAATATATATATAATTCATTATATTAAAGTGCCCAAAATATATTATAAAAATAATTAATAAGAATAATAAATATATATAATAATTTATATAAAGTGAATATAGTGCAGTACACAAACAATTACCGTATATACTCGTGTATAAGCCGACCCGTGTATAAGCCGACCCCCCTACTTTTGCCCCAAAAATCTGGAAAAACCTATTGACTCGTGTATAAGCCGAGGGTGGACCTCAGCACAGGTATATAGCCCCCCGCAGTGTGGTATACAGGCCCCCCCAGTGGTAGTACATAGGAGCCCCAGCAGCCCCAGTGGTAGTATATAGGAGCCCCAGCAGCCCCAGTGGTAGTATATAGGAGCCCCAGCAGCCCCAGTGGTAGTATATAGGAGCCCCAGCAGTATACAGGCAGCCCCAGCAGTATACAGGAAGCCCCAGCAGTATACAGGCAGCCCCAGCAGTATACAGGAAGTCCCAGCAGTATACAGGCAGCCCCAGCAGTATACAGGAAGCCCCAGCAGTATACAGGAAGCCCCAGCAGTATACAGGAAGCCCCAGCAGTATACAGGCAGCCCCAGCAGTATACAGGCAGCCCCAGCAGTATACAGGCAGCCCCAGCAGTATACAGGTAGCCCCAGCAGTATACAGGCAGCCCCAGCAGTATACAGGTAGCCCCAGCAGTATACAGG
Organism: Allobates femoralis; assembly: GCA_033576535.1. Taxonomy (NCBI): domain Eukaryota; kingdom Metazoa; phylum Chordata; class Amphibia; order Anura; family Aromobatidae; genus Allobates; species Allobates femoralis. The sequence goes on from JARQOC010000003.1 coordinate 231,279,601, forward strand.
CAGCCCCAGCAGTATACAGGCAGCCCCAGCAGTATACAGGAAGCCCCAGCAGTATACAGGCAGCCCCAGCAGTATACAGGCAGCCCCAGCAGTATACAGGAAGCCCCAGCAGTATACAGGCAGCCCCAGCAGTATACAGGAAGCCCCAGCAGTATACAGGAAGCCCCAGCAGTATACAGGCAGCCCCAGCAGTATACAGGCAGCCCCAGCAGTATACAGGCAGCCCCAGCAGTGTATACAGCCCCAGTGGTAGTATATTGCAGCCCCCGTGGTAGTATACAGCAGCCCCCGTAATCCAGGGCCCCCCCAGCCTCTCTCCGGTCACCTGGAAAGGAAACTATACTTATCAGTGTCCGCTGTCCGCGCCCGCCGCTGCCGACATCGCGATCCTCCATCTTCATGCGGCGTCTTCCTGTTTCCTGTGCGCGTCGCAAGGAATGACGTCATTGCTGCGACGAGCACAGAAACAGGAAGACGCCGCATGAAGATGGAGGATCGCGATGTCGGCAGCGGCGGGCGCGGACAGCGGACACTGATAAGTATAGTTTCCTTTCCAGGTGACCGGAGAGAGGCTGGGGGGGCCCTGGATTACGGGCGCTGCTGTATACCGATGTATACACCGGTATGTACCGATGTATACATCGGTATACAGCACTGACTCGCGTATAAGCCGAGGGGGGTACTTTTCAGCCCAATTTTTGGGCTGAAAAACTCGGCTTATACGCGAGTATATACGGTATTAATAAATCCATCTAAAAAATCCATGATGTCTTATTGTCTTGTGGTGACCTGGCCTATTCATCATTTTTTTGTCTACTGTCATAGAAAGAAGACGTTTTGATGAAGATCATTATTCATATTACTTTGAACCAATACAGTTATAAATTATATTATTAATAATTGTTTGTGTACTGCACTATATTCACTTTATAAAAATTATTATATATATTTATTATTCTTATTAATTATTTTTATAATATATTTTGGGCACTTTAATATAATGAATTATATATATATTTTTTTATGATTTTTGTTAATAATATGGCACTTTCACTTTATCATCGATATATGTTGCACTAATGAATTGTATATGTCATGTTTTTATATATATTCTGTATTGTATGTTTGTTATGAATTTTAGAAAAAAAGGCAGGCCATTACGGCTAATTGATACATTTGTATCTTGTTGTGGCATAGATAGGTTAATTTGGCCATTTTTAGCTAATTTTATCAAGTTATATTAGTTACCAGGCAACGAGATATACTTAGAAAGAATTCGCCGCTGATGACTGTGGTGCGCATGCGCTCCGACGTGATGACGTTATTATCCCCTGTATGCGGCGTGACGGGGCGTGCTTGAAGTACGCTGGTCCGCATACAGGAGGAGGTTTAATGAGCCGTGTCGCGGGGAGGAGTATGCGCCGCAACACAGCTGCATCAGATGGCGAATCAGTAAGATAATGACTCATTGGAAGGGGAGTTAAATAAAAAGCCCCAGCTTGTAACATCCTGTATGCCCCCCGGAAGAAGCAGGGAAGCGAAACGGCCGTAGGGGAGGAGGGAGCACAGGCACGCATTGACATCTCAGTTTACACAGGTATGAAGCACGACTGCACTTTGTGCCCCATAATTCATTGTCTGGGTTGATGCCTAAGGAGATTTTGGAACTGATTTAGGGCACCCAGTGAGTGTATAGGTCTGATCTGAGTGTATTTTTGGTTTTCTCAGTAAGATAAGATAGTATACAACTGAGACCTTTTTTAGATATACCGATTTGTACCTAGCAGTTAAACATGGTTATGGGAGATATATAATATGATGGGATGGATTATATTGTAAAATCCATGACCCAGTATTGTTGATATAAAGGAACAAGTTTTATGTGGTTGTTGCTGTATATACTATTTTTCTATATACTGAACAGTCTTATGGTGATGATTCTTGTGTGTCCCCCCGGAGGGAATGCTCTGATTTTTAAATTGTTATACTAAAATATATAATAAAGATTAATTAATTAAAAAGAATTTTATTGAGTAATCTTTCCTAAAGGTTGGGAGGTAACTTCCCAATCTTGTGTTTGAAGAATTTGCTGAGGAAAGCAATTTTTTTAATGGACTTTGTATTGTGACCAATGGTGGCTATGCCCGCCTGGCACACTTTACACACAGGGTACTCAGTTCACTCTAGCATACGGGAACTGCCTTTTTACCGGGCACGGATCCGGGTCTCGCTACCTGGGTCACGGGTACACCAAGCGTCCCCAAGGGCTCCTTCCTGGACGTGTCTCGCCACACGTCCAGACCAGTCTCCACCTGTTTCAGCCGCGGCTTCCCCACTCCAGGAGCTGTCACAACTCCGGCCCTGGCCAACGGTATGGAGCTAGCATGCTCCCCTCATGTTCGCACACCACAGAGCTCTGGACTGCTCTGCTCTCAGCATCCCTCAGTCTGAGACTCAAACACACACCGACTGAATCTCTCTGGTGCTCTCTGGCTGATGATCAGGATCACACTCAATCAGCTGGCAGGCTCTTCATCATGCCTGCCACTCCCACACTGACACATCCACCTGGGCTGCTATTACTCAGGACACACCCACCTTAGGACACACTGTTCCCATAAATCCACTCTTCAGGCTCATCTATGTGTCAGATCTACAACATTCACTCACAGATTTAACACATTATGTTCCGAGTAGGTTCACATAGCATCATCACAGTGTGGCGCCCCACAACGAGTGCATCACAGGAGTGTATTGCAGCCCAAATAGCAGCAGCAGTATTCTCTGACTAAGCAATGACATGGTTAAAACTCAAAGCTCCATACCCTACATGCACATCAGAATAGAGGGCCAATAAGGTCCTGGTGGGCGGAGTGTAGAGGTAGTGTGTAGTGGAGAACTTAGTGCAGAAAGTCAGTAAGACCAAGATCTGCAATGTAGGAGAAGGAGGTAGAAGCAGAGCGTGGCCAGGAGGAACGTAGGAAAGGGGGCCTTGCACCGTTCCGTGCAGCCCCTAGGCCACCACCACCCCCGGTTGGGCGCCATCATCCCGGTGCCTCAACAACCGGACTCTGGGCGAATGCATACTGGTCAAAACATCCCTGTGCCCATCTACAACCGGATTACTGGTTCCGAAGCTAGCAGTTGTTCAGCACAGCTATGCAAACCAAGAGTGGAGGGACCGCTCTCCAGGAGCACCCCACCATCGCCACACACAGAGTTGTCTTGCCAGCGGAGTACCCACCAAAAGGACCCAAGGCTCCCCACACAATCTGGTCAGAATTCACCGGTAGGGAAATTGAAGCAGCCTCCTTGTACCCGATCTGGCACCCCAAGGCGACAACGGCAACACAAACTAGCTTAGAATGGAGGAACACCGCGGAGCTCTGAGAAACACTGGTCATTGCTGAGTCCACCCGGTCCGTTACCCATTAACTGTATGCCATGTATCACCTGCTGGTTACAGTAAAGTACCCGTTACAGAGACTATCAGTGTTCGTGCCTTTTTCAGAACTGTCCATCTCCGCAAGTAAAAGGTAACTGCAGCTGCCTCACAACATCTTGTGCAGCTCCTGGCTCCGGGGACTCCCGCTCATCCTGTGGGGAGCATCCCATCTTGCTGCATCTCATCCCCTGGAGGCCCAAGCGGCGCCGGTGGAACTCACCGGAACACTCACAGGTGGCGTCACGAAACAATTAACCCCTTAACTGTTCAGCCAACTCTTTTGAATCTGGACCACCGGGCCCCACTACCGGCAGGCGCGGTTCCGTGACAGGAGGAGAAGAAACGCCCGCCCCGCGGAGTCCTGGCCACAGTAAGTCAGAAAATGGCGTCACAAACAGGATATGAGCAGGGGCCCGTTCCTTAACGGGTATAATGTGCTTAAAAAGACTTTATTTCAACTAAAAGAACTTTGTTCTTCCCTAAAAGAACTTTTCCGGCCTTTTCACCGTTGGGCCAAGATGGCGACCAAAATGGCGATCCCCGCCATGTGAACCACCACGTGCAGGCCCAGGGGTGAGACTCCGCCCATCTTCGTGGGAGGGCCAAGGCAAAGGCGCCAAAATCATTGTCCGCCCCGATTGCTGGAAACAACCATGGGGGCGGGCCAAAGACTTTATCCCACCTATGGACTACAAAAACCCCCAGAAAGTGGGAGTGTCAGAGGCTTTTCCACCAGCTCTTCAACAAGAACGGTTACCGGTTCGGATGGATGTGGTTCCTCCAAGAAGAAGATGACCAGCATGAAGCTCCACCAGTTGATGCAGGAGGTCGAGGCAGAGGCCAGAGCAGCCATAGGCCATCCGGGTCCGGGTCCCGTCCTCACAATAGACGGCAACCCCAACTTCTGGCAAGAGGCATTGCAAGACCTCCGGGTGAGGCTTATGGAGTTAGTGGAGGAGACGATCTACAGCTGGAGCGAGGGTCTGGGCAGCCGACTTCACCGAGCTATCCAGCAAGGACTTACCAGTGGTCCTACTCCAGAAACGGACAACAGCTCCCGTTCCGCCACCTCACCAGTGCCAACCACCTGTCCTGCCTCATCACCAGAGCCCGTGAACTGCATTATCCCACCGGAGACCATGACCTACCCCGTTCCAGGGTCCGAGACCGCAACTGAATCCGTTCTAGAGCCGGAGCTTACAAATTGCTCCATCGCAGAAGCCGACACCTGTTTAGTTCCCGCAGAGGAGCCCACTACCGGTCTCATCACCAACCCAGAGACTGTTACCTGTTTCTCCCCAGAACCAGAGGCCTCCTTTGAGACTACAGAGGCCTACCTGGTCACTGGGATAGAAACACCACTACCACTTGAAAGTGCTGAAGCCACAGACGAGGAGGAAGGCAGCCTGGAAGCCCTGCAGGACGACCCTATGGAGGACTCCGCAGCACCATCGCCCATCTGCCTGGAAAAATCCAATCCAGCATCTCTACCCGAAGCGCAGCCCGATTTGATCGTCGAAGGAGTGGAGGAAGAGGACGACGAGACCCACAGCATCGCTGAGAACCTCTATTGCACCGGTTTTGCCTGGGGAGATACCAAGGAACCTCCGGCCGAGCAACCAGCTCGGGTACATTGGTCGGGTGCAGTCGCGGCACCTTCCCCGGTGCCGTTTACTCGGGTACCCATCCAGACTTCCCGCCAAGCTCAAGCTTACCAGCAGCCCCTGCATCGCAAGGACTACGTCCATACCCCGGTTCGTACCGACGACGATGTACGTCAGCTCCGCAGGACGAAGTGGCGTGCCCGTGAACGAGCTAACATGGAAGCTCGTGCCGAGGCCCGTCGTCAACCCCGGTTGCCTGAGGAACTTCGCAAGGAAGGTAGAGTGACCTCGTTCAATCTATCTAATGGGTGGGGTTTCGCCAGGGAGGAGGGTGTGTACAAGGAGATATTTGTGGGGCGTCGCGATGTAGAGTCACACTTACCGAGAGGACATCCAGACCGCGACTTGTATAGAGGGGACATAATCACCTATGAGCGACACGCTTGCTATGATGGTTGGTTCGCCATACCGGTGCGCAATAGTTCTCTCCACAAGTAACTTTGCTTGAACTTTGTCAGTGACTTTCTTTCCCATTTAACTGCCAGAAGCGCGGCCCGGCGGCTAAAGCCCTGGACTTGTATTAAGGACAGCCGACCGCCCACCGGGTCCATAAAGGTTAACCCGTTTGATACCTGTTTCGTGCATTTGTAACAGTCTAAGTAAAATGTATACCTGTTATTAATAAACGTGTTTCTTTTATTACCTCTTTATAAATGTAAAAATATCTCTGTAATGTTTGGGTAGCGTGACACTACAGTAAAACCAGCTAGTGTGGACAGGATCATACCTTGATCCTCCATGTGATGCTCCCCGGCCATGGGGACCATGCCGGCGGTGCCTCACAGCTGTTTATTTTGGCTGAAAATGTGGCAGATGCGCTTTTCTGACCGCATCTGCCGCATTTTCGAACCAAAATCGAACAGCTTCTAGAACTGCCGAATTTGAACCAAATTGTTCTAATTCGGCGAATGACTCGAACACTGCCAAAAACAACTTGAATTTGAGATTGGCGAACAATTCGAGTCGAACACTGCTCATCTCTATTAGCCAGTTGAAAAAATGTTAATTGCTCTGAATGGGTGAAACAAAATAATAATCATGTAGATGTGATACCTTTTAATGGCTAACAAAAATAAAATAAGTGATGTTACAAGGCAGCAAGCTTTCGAGACATCTCAGGTCCCTTCGTCAGGCATGGTATGACAAAATATCCAAAGAAATACGAAAATATACAAGCACAACCAGAGCAGACACAAGGTATAATGAATTAACATTTAGACATGGACATTTATTTATTGAAAGGTAGTTTTAAGTCATAGAAACATCAGAGAGTCTGTGAATCCAAGCTACTAAGAAGTTTTCAGTGCATCCAAACAGGGTTAAACATCTCTGATGATGGATTTATGGTTCATTATCATATCTGAAGAATTTTTTTCAGAGATGCTTAAGACATCAGGTCTACATATAAATTAGTGTCATAAAAAATTCTTACATCACTAAGCATGGCTAATGAAAGATCCCCTCCAGGCTCTATTTTGTTTATTTATCTAAATGTATTATACCTAGTGTCTGCTCTGGTTTTGGATGTATATATTTGTGCTTCTTTGGATATTTTGTCATACCATGCCTGACGAAGAGACCTGAGACGTCTCGAAACTTGCTGCCTTGTTACATCACTTATTTTATTTTTGTTAACTATTAAAATGTATCACAACTACAAGATTATTACACAAACACACAAAGCTACGGAGCTCAGTCAGCATCTCACAGCCATCTTACCTGTGCAGTAAAATGAAGGTATACTGTCTGCTACTATAGTTGAACTTGCTACCGTGATGGGATTACGCAGGAGCTTGGTGATGAATCCCCTGCAAGTCATGCCGGATCTTCCTAACTATCCAAGGTGGTACCAGTGTTTTGTGTAATGTGTGCTGAATCAAGAATCCTTATTTACTCCTGCTGAACAAAGAATCCTTATCTACTCCTGCTGGTCAGCGCGGTGTATATCCCAGAATCACTACAAACAGCTTCTCTTTACCTCTCAAGGGAACTACAGTGACCAGGTTTATTAACCAGTTGTGGGTGTCACAACAAAAGGAGGCGAGTGCATCCCTGCAAGCCCCCTTCTGGTGTCCCCTGGTAAACACTCTATGTGCGCTCCCCTCCCCCCTCTCTTTGTATATAACTAACCAAGGAGTGTGGGTCAGCACATATGTCACCTGGGGCTCTACTGCACTACCCAATGTGGGCCTCATCTACAGTGAGGTGCAAATTCAATCCTGGGCTTCCAAGCCAGACAAGGACCTGACGAGCTCACAGCAGTTAATAACTGAACCTTTCCCTAAACTGTCTAAGACCGGGAGCCACAGATATCAGACTGCACAAGATCTTGCTACATGCCTGGCTGGATTCCACTTGCAGCAGGTGCCGCCGCTACTGTATTCCATTCCCCAATACCACCAGGACCAGGAATATGAGGTGGAGGCTGAGGAGAAAGAGGAGGAGGTAGAAGAGCTTTCTAGACCCTTGATTTTGCATCCCATTAAGTTCAATGGAGTTTGGATGTCCAGCAAACTGTTCGGCGAACTTGTTCAACGAACCAAATTCAAACTTCCAAAGGTTCACCCATCTCTGTAGACAAGTCTATTGGTGTGAGTGAATCATTGTACTGAGCTCAGATGTCATTTGAGTGCAGTGGGATCTATGATGAGTCTGGCAATGGTGGAAATGAAGAAATTAATGACATCATCCTCTCCGCACTTGTGATCCGATCACAGGCACATGACACTCAGTTCACAATCGCTACAGAGCTTTAGTCAAGGATCATTGGTATATCACATCAAATGCTCTTGCATGAGCTTAAGCGGCAGTGTGTGTCTAAATGTCATAATTCACCAGAAGTAATTTATTAAGTGGAGACTAACCCCCTAAATTGTTTCCATGCAGCAGCCATCACATTATCTATTGTTCCTGTATTTGGAGCATTAAGGATTACGTGTATCCCTTTATATGGCCTCCTGCCATGTGCATGATAGATTGGCAAACTTAGGATGGTTGTAATAAAGCAACATCTTAGCATCAGCATTACAACCACTACAACCACAACAAATGTACCTTAAAGAGAATGTGTCAACAAATTTTACACTACAAACTGCATACACTATTACTCTGATTTTTTTTTTTAGATCTAAAAAAACTAGTATTCTTATGTAAAAATCCATCTCAAAATGGCTGAATAATCTTTTATGACAGGTTAAATTCATTCTTCACCCACACAGCCTGAATGATGGCTCCTCAATGTACCTCCTCCTTGCTGCTGCTGAAATGCTCAGGAAAAGCTGCATTTGTCAATCAGGCAGGTTGGACGGAGTCTGAATGTACTTTGACTCTCCAGCTCTCACTCATTAGTAGGACTAATATATTGGTTGTTTACATTTCAAGAAAGCAATTTTAACTTGGATTTTAATAATATATACACAAGTTTCATCAGGTCTATGATATTTTTAATACAGCTTCAATAAGTGTCTAAAGATGCAGCGTGCACATACCTAAAATGAAGTCTTGAAGGGAACTTGTCAGGTTATTTTCTAGTACAATAGTAATGGCATCTTTAAATAGGGCTTAAGCAGATCTTTCAGGATCAGTAACTTTTATTGACATACCTTATCCTATTATCTTGTTGTAAGTTTTGGTGAATTAAGCATATGTTAATACAAATTGCATAGACATTGCTTTACCCATCTCCCAGTGGATTTACTGTCCCTGCTGAGAGGTGAGAGGGAGTATGGTGGGGGCAACAGTGCAAATTCTATTTGGATTTACTATCACTGATGCTAGAACTGTGAGGGTGGAAGGGGGAGCAGGGCATATGCAGTTTGTATTTTACATACACTATGTGCAGTATTATTAGGCAAATGAATATTTTGATCACGATACTTTTTATACATGTTGTCCTACTCCACGCTGTATAGGCTTGAGAGCCAACTACCAATTAAGTAAATCAGGTGATGTGCATCTCTGTAATAAGGAGAGGTGTGGTGTAATGACAGCAACACCCTATATAAGGTGTGCTTAATTATTAGGCAAATGCCTTTCCTTAGGCAAAATGGGTCAGAAGAGAGATTTGACGGGCTCTGAAAAGTCCAAAATTGTGAGATGTCTTGCAGAGGGATGCAGCAGTCTTGAAATTGCCAAACGTTTGAAGCGTGATCACCGAACAATCAAGCGTTTCATGGCAAATAGCCAACAGGGTCGCAAGAAGCATGTTGGGCAAAAAAGGCACAAAATAACTGCCCATGAATTGAGGAAAATCAAGCGTGAAGCCGCCAAGATGCCATTTGCCACCAGTTTTGCAATATTTCAGAGCAGCAACGTTACTGGAGTATCAAAAAGCACAAGGTGTGTGATACTCTTAAGACTGATTTTTCAAAGGTTTTATGGACTGATGAAATGAGAGTGACCCTTGATTGGTCAGATGCATGGGCCAGAGGCTGGATCAGTAAAGGACAGAGAGCTCCACTCTGACTCAGACGCCAGCAAGGTGGAGGTGGAGTACTGGTATGGGCTTGTATCATCAAAGATGAACTTGTGGGACCTTTTCGGGTTGAGGATGGAGTGAAGCTCAACTCCCAGACCTACTGCCAGTTTCTGGAAGACAACTTCTTCAAGCAGTGGTACAGTAAGAAGTCGGTATCGTTCAAGAAAAACATGATTTTCATGCAGGACAATGCTCCATCACATGCATCCAACTAGTACACAGTGTAGCTGGCCAGTAAAGGTCTAAAAGAAGAAAAAATAATGACATGGCCCCCTTGTTCACCTGATATTAACCCCATAGAGAACCTGTGGTCCCTCCTAAAATGTGAGATCTACAGGGAGGGAAAACAGTACACCTCTCGGAACAGTGTCTGGGAGGCTGTGGTAGCTGCTGCATGCAATGTTGATCGTAAACAGATCAAGCAACTGACAGAATCAATGGATGGAAGGCTGTTGAGAGTCATCATAAAGAAAGGTGGCTATATTGGTCACTAATTCTTTGGGGTTTTGTTTTTGCATGTCAGAAATGTTTTTTTCTAAATTTTGTGCAGTTATATTAGTTTAACTAGGTGAAAATAAACAAGTGAGATGGGAACATATTTAGTTTTTAATAAGTTGCCTAATAATTCTGCACAGTAATAGTTACCTGCACAAACAGATATCCTCCTAAGATAGCCAAATCCAAAAAAAAAAAAACACTCCAACTTCCAAAAATATTAATCTTTGGTGATAATGAGTCTTTTGGGTTGATTGAGAACATAGTTGTTGATCAATAATAAAAATAATCCTCTAAAATACAACTTGCCTAATAATTCTGCACACAGTGTATGCTCGACTAGTTACTACATCACTGAATTTTCCCCAGCTTAAACCAGAATAACAGGATTATGTACAGCAATAAGTTACTGATACTGAAAGGGCTGCTCAAGACCTATGTAAAGATATCATTAGTATTGTCCCCTTTAAAATGCTCAAGTGCATTTGTCCTCTGTAAGGTCAAGCCAGTCAAGAAAGGGCTACAATGAAATTGATGCAGATGCCAAAAGTATACCAAAGAAATACAAAAAAAATGGAATAAAAACTGATGGAAACATTAATCTACTTATAAAAATATTACCATTGCCAGTTAGACTATATATTCAATACAATAACGTGGCAGCATTTACAAGACTCATTAGATAATGACTACCAGGGTCCTGTTATGGTCATACACTGGGCATAGAAAATGTCTGTTTGGCATGGCCTAACACATTTTTTCCGTGGAGAGATACATTATCCTCCTCGAGGTTATGATATTGTGTTACATGTTTCTGCTGCACTAATTAAAGCACGCATAGCACAATTCTCCGTTAATTAAGCACTTAAAGGCTAAATAAATTAAGCACAGGTTTTCCCAGAAATCCCTGTTGTGATATTTTACTATTTCTTGCTCTAACATCACGATTGATGCTAATCTACTGTACATAGGTATTGTTTTTTTGACAATCGTCATGTTAAAATATTGAAAGAATGTGTAGAGCAAGGTTTTGGGGGGTGGTGTATCATTCGGCGAAGATGAGGTTAAGAATTTTTACACCTGCCATAACGGGAGGAAAATGTCGAGAAGGGGTGGAACGCAAAAGCAGAATGGATGTGGAGAGACCTTCGTCTTACCACCCAGAGAAAGAGGAACTAAAAGGATTATAAAAGTTCAGATTAAAATGATATGAAATCTAGCATTTGGCTCCTACACTACCGCCTTGGTCCTGTGAAGCTAATCTGTATGCACTCTGTGACCTCCTCACAGCGAACCCTGCTAAATATATTATTCCCACGGGGCCTTTCACTGCTGCTTGGTGTCAGAAATCAATATGTATGAGGCGCGTGGATGGGAATTTCTAATAGATCTGCCTGGCCCTGTGCTGCTTTTCAATATCTGCCTTGGACTATTAGTGCCGGCTCGGTGCCTGTGAAATAACCGAGATAATCTTTTAAGGTGCGCTGTTAAGGTGGAACTTAAACGTTGCGATTTCAATTAAAACAAAACAAAAATAAAATATTTCTGGGAGCGTGAATATATTTTATATTCCTACATCAGTTATTTTGTGTAACCTTGTGTAACTACCCTGAAAGGCTGATTACAATGTTGAGGATTAAAGTATTAGAATGTCTAGATACATTCCCTACTAGTCATTTCCCAAACAAAAGGGCTCGGAGCCAAAATATTAGAAAAGCAGGTTGTTTTGGTAGGAATAATCTTTATTATTTTACTGTTTTGTTTATTGTTATTTTTTTGACATATATTTTTGTATAGATGAATGTAAAATCTTGCCTATAGAAGCTGTTCTCAAGGTGTTATTGAAGAGGAAATGCATGATTTAAGGCAGTTAATAAATCTAATAAAGCATGCTACCTAGTATAAAACAGCATAAATATATGATTTTTATTCTACCCTTATATCGTGCAGTAGGAAACAAAGCACAGGTATTCTCGATGTGTGTGCATGTGCATTGAGATATGTATTCATACAGTAAAGGTCTATAAACCTTGCATGTATTATTAGAGCAATGTGTGTGCCAGAATTCTAAAATTGTTTCCCAAGGTTCTAGTAGTGTGTATGTGTCTGGAGCAGAGCAAATGTAGAGTTGATTTTCTCTTCCATTCTTTGTTCTCAGAGGAAGCTGATTCAGTTCATTGCACAGAGGTGCAGCCTATGAGAGCCACAACTTGTGAAAAAAGGCCTTTTTATTAGAAGGTGCACATTCTAATTCATGCATATGATCACAGGACTCAATTCTCAGTCAGACTAAATGCAAACTGCTGCCAAATTGCAGCCATCTGAAAATCTATATTTCTGAAGACTTTTTGCATGTCTATAAATTTGGCCATATTTGCTTTTATACCATTGTCACATCAGAAATTAGGAGCGTAGCACTTATGGTGCATTTAGACAAGATCTAATCAACGAATGGTAAAAAAACAATTATCCGCCTATGGCTAGGGTCACATTTCCGTTTTGACCCTAGCCTGCCGGATTCCGGTTTTAACTTAGAACTTTTTCCAGCACCGCATAGCGATACCGCTATGCGGTGCTGGAAAACGCAGTCCCTAGTTACCCTATGTTTACCTCAACTACCTGTCACACAGGCAGCTGCTCGGAGTGCGCTTTACAGCGCCGCACAGGAAACGCTGTCTGCAACGTTTCTTGTGCGGCGCTGTAAAGCGCACCCCAAGCAGCTGCCTGTGTGACAGGTAGTTAAGGTAAACATAGGGTAACTAGGGACTGCGTTTTCCAGCACCGCATAGCGGTAACGCTATGCGGTGCTGGAGGAAGTTCTAAGTTAAAACCGGATTGTTGTAGGCTAGGGTCAAAACGGAAATGTGACCCTAGCCTATGTCAGGGGTGCACAATATGTTTTGATCCAATGGCTACATTGCCATACTGAACCAAAATTTTAAGGGGGTACTCATATGAATACATCACAAGAACCACCATCATTACATTAATGCATGACCATAACCATGTTTTGAGGAGCAATTGGAGAGTTTTTGCTGCCCACAAAAAATCAGTGTGAACACACTCATTTAAACTGATTATTTGGATCAGAAATTTGCCAGATCCAATACATAATCTCAAATCTCTAAATTTTGAAATTTTTTAAGGTTTAACATAGCTATGAAGCATATTAAAAATTGCTACATGGGTACAAAATCAGAACCACCCTCAACATATGTGTGCGATGCCAGAACAATCATTAGAAACTCAGTACTAGAAATCCTGTCAATACATGAATGCAGTGCCAGGACCATTATAAGTGCATGAATGCAGTTCCAGAACCACCATTAATACATGAATGCAGTGCCAGTACCACCATGATCACATGAATGCAATTCCAGAACCACCATTAATACATGAATGCAGCGCCAGAACCACCATAAGTACTTGACTGCAGCCCGACAACCACTGTCAGTGCATGATTGCAGTGCCAAAACCATCATCAGTACATGCATACTGCATCAAAAACACCATCAGCACATGAATGCTGCACTAGAACCAATGACAGTACATGAATGCAGTACCAGAACCACTATCAGAACTTGACTGCAGTGCCATAACTACCGTCAGTACATGTGTATTGCAACAAACTTAGTACAGCTATCAACTAAAATGGCTGGTCAGCCCCATATACAATGGTATCACTTGAACCCTCATTCCCAGTATGTCCTTAAGAATGGTAGGGAGAAGCTTGGAGTTGCTGTCACCAGCCATCATCCACTTGTGGACCAAATTGGGAACCACAGTGCTGATGAAATGCAGGCAGTATCACAAATAAATATTTACATCCAGTTACCTTATGCACTGTCAAGCAAAGGGTTAGCAATGTTTTAAATGTTTGCATTTCAGACTCCATACCTCACCATGGACTGCAGCTTTATTAGTGGCACTATCTTCATTTTATAAACAATTTACATTTGTAGTAATGTGTAGTATTTTGTAAATCCACCTTTGGCTTTCAAAATTGCCTGAATCTTTCTGGGCATACTCTTAATTAGATTCAAGCATGTCTCCACCGAAATTTGATCCCAGGTCTACTATACATTCCCAATGATGGTATTTCTCTCTCCTTGAGAAATCTTCACAAGGCTGCTTCTCGATTTGAACCAGTTACCTTTTGCTTGAGAATCAACCTTATAACACACTGAGCTATTAGGAAATGTTAAAATAGGTTGCAAATTGTAATATACCGGAAGAAAAAATGTTTTAAGCACTAGGAGTAAAAGAGTAAGAATGCAGTGAAATGACAAGAATTTGCATAACTAATTACATTCTAAATAGTTGCATGTCAAATTTAAGTAACAGATAGCCAAGATGGTTGTCTAAGGCTGTGGAGATCTCCTCATCCCAGCCACAGCGGATCTCCCGCTGGTGTTGGTGCGGGAGATTTGAAGAAACAGCTGATCTGACAGCTGTTTAAATCTCCCGCGCCGACACTGAATAGGTGATATCGGTGCAGGAGATAAGAAACAGCTGATCGCCGCTGATCAGCGTTGGCCACCGGGAGAGATTTCAATGTGATCCACAGCATTCTCCTGCGCTGTCATGCAGAGGACACTGCGGACCCATTGACTTCAATGCATGGTTTGTGCGCTTGCGGATGCTTGCAGATAAAGCAAGCGCCTGCGAACGCACAAAGAATGCAACAGGGTGTGTTCAGAGTGTGCTCGGAGGGCACAAATGGCACATATAGGCACCATCCGTTAACGGATCCGTTTTTGCTAGCATTTTTTGGCAAAAAATGGCAAAGTCCAAAAAACGTATAGCTGCACAGGAGGCTCAAAAACCAGCCTTAAAGTAACGGATCTGTTATTGAAACAATTGGAAAAAACTGATTGACATGTGTGACCCTAGCCTTTCTGTGATAGTTGATCATGAAGGTCTTTGATGAAGTTGAGGCTAGTCAAGTACTTTCTCACAAAATCCACCCAATTATATCTTTATAGACCTTACTTTGTGCACTGGGGCACACTCATGCTGGATCAGAAGAGCACCTTCTCCAAAAGTTTACCACAAAACTTGAACAGTTGTACAAAATGTTTTGTTATGCTATAGAATTAAGATTTTAAGTCACTTAAACTAATAGATCTAGACCAACCCATGAAAATACAACCCCATAATGTTTTTCCTCCACCAAACCTTACAGTTGACAAAATGCAGTAAGGAAGGCACCTGGTGTTTGCCAAACCAAGACTCATCCATCAGACTACCTAAATGGAAAAACTGGAGCGATCACTCAATATAGCATTTTATATACCTATGACAATGGGACTGAGTGAAAAAAACTGAATTTAATTACTCTTAAATGTGTCCTAATACTTTTGTCCATAAAGTGTATACATATTATTATACCCATCCTTTCATGAGTATTTCTGTCTTCTAAGGTTTGATCATGAATAAAAAACAGCAGGGTATTTCCACCGTGGGAACAATTTGTCTATTCTGTTCTGGCAAATTTTCCAGTAAGTTAATGCAAAGGTCAGATGATTATCATGAATAATTGGAAAGTTAGTCTCATTAGGGGCAAAATCAACACCAAGTTTAAAAGGAATATATAATCAGAAAATGACATGTTTGGTTAATGTAAGTTTATTATAAACATTTTTTTCATTTTTTGCTTATTATTATTTTTATGTGACTATTAGTGATGAGCAAACAGTAAAATGTTCGGGTGCTCGATGCTCAGGTCGAGCATATCGAGATGCTGGGGTGCTCGACCCGAGCACCAAGCTCAATGTTAACCTATGTGAAACCCGAGTGCTTTTCCGGCGGCACCCCTGGTGGACTGCAGAAAGCCTAAAAATGTCACAATTTTATAAGAACAGTGCTCAAATGACATGGGAACAGCATGGGGAAGACCCCTTTAATCATATCTGACTCCCAGGTCACTGCTGTGAACAATGTTGTCTGAGTATTACGCCACTTTTACGGACTCACAATAAAACATTTAAAAACTAAACCAAAATGGATTTTCCTGGGGAAAATGTTAAGGGCTAAGGCCAGGTGCACACGTTGAGTATTTGATGAGTTTTTTACCTCAGGATTTGTAGCCAAAACCAGGAGTGGATAATTAAATACAGAAGTGGTGCAGGTGTTTCTATTAGACTTTTCCTCTGATTGTTCCAGTCCTGGTTTTGTCTACAAATCCTGAGGTAAAAAACTCATCAAATACTGAATGTGTGCACGTAGCCTAATACTCACTTGTGAGACAGTGTTGGTGTATTATATTTTCTTTTTATTACATTAAAGATTAAAAAAAACAATTGGGAGGCACTCTGATGCCCCTTTTAAGAGACGTGGAGGAGGGCCTGATTAAATATTGTATGTTCCCATTATTAAGAAGTGGATCTCCCATAGTGTTGCCCTATGCATACTGCCAAAAATTGGGAGGCACTCCAATGCCCTTTTGAAGACAGGTGGAGGAGAGCTTTATTAAATAATGTTCCTATTATTAGGAAGTAGGTCTCCCATAGTGTTTGATCCTCCTTCCTCCCACCATGCCGTGTGCCCGGACAAAACTGATCCCACACTTGGACACTCTGAAGAGTTGTTCACTTTAACATTTATAGATTCGGGCCTCTTGCCTACTCCACTTGAAGTGGGGCAAGAGGAGATCATGTGTAGCTACACCCCAATATTTGAGCACCCACGGTTGCACGTAGGCGATGGTGGGAAAGTGTCACAAGAGGTGGACGATGATTACACACAATTGCCATAAAGTTAAGAGGAGGACTAGGATGCGGAAGTTATAGGAAAAAAGGAGACACAAGAGGCGCAGATTGTGCCTTATCAAAAAGACACTTTTGCTATTGTGTGGATTTTATAGGGGTCCACTCACCTTTGTAGGTTGTGAAATCCACAACCAGTTTGAGCGCTTAAGCAGCTGCTGCAGAACCTCCACCATCACGCCAAAATCCACGGGAAAACAGAAGCTTTAAACAGGAATGGTTTCCACGGTCCGCGCTGCTGCTATTCAATCAAAGTACTTAACAAAGGTTGTTACCATCATCAGGTCCTTTATTCTTTCATATCAACACGTTTCAGTGCTGTCCCAGCACCTTCCTCAGGGTATATACCTGGAAGAAGGTGCTGGGACAGCACTGAAACGCGTTGGTATGGATGAATAAAGGACCTGATGATGGTAACAACCATTGTGAAGTACTTTGATTGAATAGCAGCAGCGCGGACCGTGGAAACCATTCCTGTTTAAAGCTTAGGGTGCAGAAGTGGAAGACGACATTATGGATGATATGGTAACTGACCCAACCTGGCAGGAGGACATGCAGAGAGAGGACAGCTGCGCACAGGGGGAGGTGTAGCACCCCAAGTGGCCGGAAGAAGCAGTGTGGTGGCCTCAGACAGAATGCAGGCAACCGTTCCCCATAACACCAACACAATGGAAGTTGCCAGTACAACAGTTAGGTCTTCCAGAGTCTGGCTGTTTTTTAAAGACTCTGCCGATAATTCCAAAAATCTATAATAGGATAAACAAGGGCACAATGGGTCTTATCTCCTTAATGTAATGAATGTATGCAGTGCATTAATTGCTCACCTAAGCTAGTTGTGAAACCCACAACTAGTATATGCACATCGAACAGCTGCTGCAGCATCCACCACCGCAGGGATGACCGCGTGATATCCAAGGACAGAAGACCAATATGATCCGCGCTGCTGGAATAAGATCACAGACTCCCGTGATATTTAAAATGGTGTTCTTTATGCCAAAATGACACGTTTCAAGGCTGTCCTTTCTTCATCAGGGATACACCAGTATAATCAGGGATACTGGTGTATCTCTGATGCAGAGATCAGGACGACCTTGAAATGCATCAGAATGGAATAAAGAACACCGTTTTAAGTATGACGGGAGTCTGTGATCTTATGACAGAAGCACGGATCGTATTGGTATTCTGTCCTTGGATAATTCCAAAAATGCCATTTGCACCACCTGCCATGCCAGAATTAGCAGGGGTAGCAAAACTACCAGCCTGACAACCACCAGCATGATCAGGTACATGGCAGCAAAGCATTCGACTTTGTGGGCCATGCCTCAAGGTCCAGGAGCAGTGTCTGCGGGTGACAATGCTGCTTCTTCCACTGTTGTGCGTGCAAGGCAATCCCATGTCCATAATGCATGTGAAGATGCCTCCTGTTCTGCACCTGTAGTTGCACAATCAGAAATATCACCATCAGCAACCTTGTCCACGTCCTTGTTCCAGCACAGTGTTCAGTTGTCCATACCCCAGTCCTTGGAACGCAAGCGCAAATACGCACTCGACGCCCCACAGGTCACACTACTCAATTTGCACATTTCGTGCCTGCCTGCGCTCGAAATGTTGCTTTTTAGGCTAGTAGAGACGAAAGCATTCTAGAACCTGATGGCAACGGCCGTCCCTCATTACTTGGTCCCCAGCCACCATCCCCGCATTACACAAGCACGTGTCCCAAAACATTAGCTGTGCCCTTAATAACACAGTTACTGGGAAAATTCACCTAACTATGGACACGTGGACAAGTGCTTGTGGGCAGACAGTACATCTCGCTGATGGCACACTGGGTTAACATAGAGGAAGCCAGGACCCAGTCTCCCAATGTCCTCCCGACGCCAAGAATTGCGGGCCCTAACTCAATCAGGGTTTCCCCACAGTCTAGAGCTCCTCAGCCTCCTCCTCCTCTTCACCCTCCACATCAGTCAGAAGCTGGAAGCACTGCAGCACTGCCTCGTCCAAGTGACAACAGGCTGTGCTGAAGCTAATATGTGTAGGTGACAAACCGCACAATGCTGAAGAGTTGTGGACAGCTCTGAAAGAGCAGGCATATCTGTGGCTCACACCGCTGAACCTACAGCCAGGCATGAGTCATGTGTGACAATGGCCAGAACCTGGTGGCGGCTCTGAGGTGAAGCGAGCTCACCCATGTACCATGCCTGGCCTATGTGCTCATTCTCATGGTTCAGCGGTTTCTTAAATCCTAACCAGAGCTGTCGGATCTGCTCATCAAAGTACTCAGCCTGTGTTCCCATTTTAGAAAGTCACCTACTGCTTCGGCCGCCCTTGCCGGGTTTCAGCAGCATTTGCAGCTTCCGGCTCACAGACTGATGTGTAATGTCCCCACGTGTTGGAATTCGACACTGCAGATGTTCATCAGGATTTGTGAGCAGAAGAGGGCAGTTGTTGACTACCAGCATCAACAAGGTGATCAGTATTTGCTTCAGACTCCACACATAAGACATCAAGAGTGGACGTGGATGTCCGACATATGTACTCTCCTCCAAAACTTTGAGGACTCCACCAAGATGGTGAGCAGTGATAACGCCATCATTAGCATCACCATCCTGCTTCTCTGACTTCTGAAACCCTCTCTGCTCAAAGAGGATGCATGTCAGGCGGCGCATGATGAGATGGAGCAAGGAACCATACTGGGTTCACACAACCCAGTCTCATCTCATCCCAATGTGGGTTGGGTGATAATGAGGAGGATGAGGAAGTACAAGAGCTAGTTTCATGCGCTATAGAAGGTACTACCTACACAACTGTCATACCGTCTGTTCAGCGTGGATGGCCAGAGGACAGGGAGGAGGAGGAGGAGAGTCAGTCATCCTCTTGGTGAGGACATGGAAGTCTTGCCTGTTACCAGTCTTGCGCGCATGGCTTGCTTTATGTTACGCTGCCTGTCCCATGACCCTCGCATTATCAAAATTTTGGGTGACACTCATCATTGGTTGGAGATACTTTTAGACCCACACTACCAGGAAAACTTTATATCTCTTATTCTCGGGGTGGAGAGGTCTACAAAAATGGGGCAGTACCAGAAGGCCCGTGTTGCAAAATTATTAGAAAAATTCCCTTCTGAAAACGCTGGCGTTGCAACACCCAAATAATATTTTTAAAGGGTATTTATGATGCCCGTAAAAAAAAAAAAGGTATATAGTATATTCATGTATACCCCCCAGTCCTCAGTCCATGATTAGTGCATGGGCTTTACAAGTATAGGAGACTTGCTCCTTTGTAATGGGAACATTGTTTTTATGAGGCCCTCCCCCATGTCTCTTCCAAGGGCCATCGAAGTGCCTGCCAATTTTTGGCAGCCCTGCATAGGGTGGGTGAGGAATTTGCGTTCCAAACTTGACCATGTGGAAGACAGGGTGGTTGTGGTGGTGGCAAACTGACAGGAAGCATTAACTGCTATCCAACCAACAACCTTTTGAGACTGGTCTGGGTTTAATAGTTTCCTGAAAAGGAATATACACCGCAGTCTGCTATATACCCTGCCTGTATACAGCTACATTAATCCTGAAAAGGAATATACACCGCAGTTTGCTATATACCCTGCCTGTATACAGCTACATTAATCCTGAAAAGGAATATACACCACAGTCTGCTATATACCCTGCCTGTATACAGCTACATTAATCCTGAAAAGGAATGTACATCGCAGTCTGCTATATATCCAGCCTGTATACAGCTACATTAATCCTGAAAAGGAAATACACACCACAGTCTGCTATATATCCTGCCTGTATACAGGTACATTATTCCTGAAAAGGAATATACACTGTTGTCTGCTACATAACCTGCTTTTATACAGCTACATTAATCCTGAAAAGGAATATACAGCGCAGTCTGCTAAATACCCTGCCTGTATACAGCAACATTAATCCTGAAAAGGAAAATAAACAGCAGTCTACTATATACCCTGCCTGCCTGTATACAGCTAAATCAATCCTAAAAGGGACTGTTGTTTTGATGGAGATAGATATTAGAAGCCTGTACACCCAGCCCCAGATGTGCTGACTGGTATGCAGTCTCTTGTGGTATACCATAGTGTGCTATATACCCCTCCTGCCTGTAAATAGCTAAATTAATTGTTAGAAGGACATTTGTTTAGATAGATAGATAGATAGATAGATAGATAGATAGATAGATAGATAAAATATTAGAAGCCTGTACACCAGCCACAGATGTGCTGACTGGTATACAGCCTCTTGTAGTACACCGTGTGCTATACACCCTGACTGCCTGCCTGTATACAGCTAGATTAGTCCTCAAAAGGACTGTTGATTTGATGGATTTTGTATCCCATCACCTATACTACCTAAAGAACCCAAAATCTGTCCCTCACTCAACAGCATGTCTCCGTACACTAGCTGACAATGTGGAGCAGACTGACGAGCACAGCGGGGTCAGGTCTTATATAGACCTCATGACGCTGTACGGCCAGCCATTCACTGTAATGCCACAACCAACATGGCTGTGACATTACAGTGTGTGGCAACCAATCTCTGCATGTGGGCGGGCTCTGTAAAGAGCGCTAACATGCAGGGAGGTGGACCCCAAACATGAGCCCAAACATCTTGCCGGTACTCGGTGCTTGCTGAGTATCGCGAGTACTCTGATTCTCGGGCGACCACCGAGTATTGGCAAACATGCTGGCTCATTCCTAGTGACTATACAAAAATCCTGAAATATTTGAGCACAAACAAACAGAATTTAAGGCCAATATTCTTTAAAATGTTCTTAATAATAAATGCTCTTCAGTAACATGTGCCCAATTAATTAAGAAGCACTCAATTCCTAATACGTTATTTGCATTGCTAGCTGTGCATCCAAAAGAAATTTAAATCTATGCCTACAATTTACCAGTTTTGTAATTTATTCCACTTTCTGGTGTAAGTTATAGTAATTTTTGGAGTTGAGGCTGACCTCTTCCTTTAAAGAGGTTGTCCAGGTTTTGTACAAAATCTCTATTCCCTCTATAAGGGGATGGAAAAGTGAAGAGACACGCGATAGTGCTGAAACCAAGAACACAGAAGGGTCAGAGTCGGCACCTGGGACTGTAGCAAGATGGACTTATGTGGAGCAAGCTTGCTCATAGCCACCATTCAGAGTCCGAATTTTGTGGAGACTAGAGAGACCAGACCTACCCAGATTACAAATAGTCTCATGGCGTAGTATGGGTGCAAGAGACACGATCTGTGCCAGCTTGCACACACTTCAAAATCAGTTTAACAAAGGAGGACACTCGAATTCACTTTCATTTCAGTCACAGGGGAAAAAGTGGCAGCAGTTTTCTAAATTAAGTAAAAGGAGAAGTAGGAGTATGAGAAGGATGAGTGACAGGTGTAAGCATGCCATTCAGAGAGCCCTGCTCAAGTCATGCATCAGACAGCAATGAAACTCTAACAAGAGCCCCACATTTTAAAAAATTAGTGTAACACCACAGCAAAAGTGGTATGGATCTTATTTTTTATTGGGCAACAATAGCAGCAAGGCAGGAGGCATAGACTTAACATTTCTAGGTTGATTATTTAGCAAGTAGTGCACAATGGTCAGGAACAGCAGGGGCGGACCTACCGTGCTTCCGTGCCTTTCTGCTTCCCCCTTGCCTGATCCCCTGATCCCGCCCCTCCTCTCCTCTTCCGCCCCGGCTCCACTGCATATGGCGGCTCAGCGCAGGTAGGAGATCCACATCTATAAACCCCTCTAGCACCCCCCCCGGGGGGTCCAATCGCCACAGACGTACTGCATCCAGGTTAGGGTGTAGTATCCCACTCATTGGTAAGGGGAGTACAGACCAGTGTCGGGACATCCTGACCACACTAGGAATGATTGTAGAGGGATTGGGTGGTGAAAGGAGTTAGTTAGAGAGAGCACTTTGGGAGGAGTGAGGTCAGTAAAAACTCACGTAGATGACGTAGGACACATGACAGAGGGTATAAATGGAGCAGGAAAGATCTAGAACGTAGAAAGGAGCGCAATTTGACTTTTCGAGCTAATTTTCCATTCAAAAAGTGAAATTGCGCTCCTTCACTTCTGAGCCCTGCCGTGTTCCCAAACAGTGGTTTATGACCACATATGAGGTATTGGTGTACTCAGGAGAAATTGCCCAACAAATTTTAGGATGCATTTTATCCTTTTGCCTATGTGAAAATGAAAAAAGTTAGGCTAAAAAAAATTTTGTGAAAAAAAAGTACTTTTTCATTATTACGGATCAATTTGTAAAACATCTGGGGGTTCAAAGTACTCACCATCCATCAGATAAGTTCCCTGGGGGGGTCTAGTTTCCAAAATGGGGTCACTTGTGGGAGAGCTCCAATGTTTAGGCACACAGGGGCTCTCCAAATGCGACATCCTTGCTAATCTCTAGTCACGAGTGGAAATGTTGACCTTAATGCCTTGTCAGTTCTGCCTGCCTGATAACTGTCTACAAATTCAGGGATGAAGGCCCCCATTTTAAGGAAGTGGGTCTTTTGTAGTATTGCCCTAGACAGGGAAGCCAAAACTTGGGAGGCACCAAGATGCCGCTGGATAGAGGCGTGCATGAGGGCCTCTTTTAATATTGTGCCCATTTTAAGGAAGTGGGTCTTTTGTAGTATTGCCCTAGGCAGGGCAGCCAAAAATAGTGTGGCACCCCAATTACCCTGGATAGAGGCGTGCATGAGGGCCTCTTTAAATAATGTACCCATTTTAAGGAAGTGGGTCTTTTGTAGTATTGCCCTAGGCAGGGCTGCCAAAAATTGTGAGGCACTTTAATGCCCCTGGAAAGAAACATGGAGGAGAGCCTCTAAATATTGTTCCCATTACAAATGAGCGGGTCTCCTGTACTTGTAATGCCCATTCTGTAAGCATGTAGATCTGTAGGACAAAGTGCCGTTGTGTCCGCGCTGCCATCAAAAGGATCACCAGAGACAAGAGAGAATCTGGCCTGAATTGTGTCTTTATTCTTCCGACGCGTTTCGGAACCTTCACCTGGCTCCTTCCTCAGGCTTCATCTGGAGGATCGCGATGGCGGCTTAGGAGCGCGATGGCAGCGGCAGGACAGTGACAGGGATAAGTATAATCATCTATTACTTTACAGGTTTACCGCAGCAAGGGGGGAACCCTGTATACTGATGGGGGGGCCTGTATACTCATGGGGGGGGGGCGCCTGTGTACCACTGGGGCTGCTGCTGTATACACCACTGGGGGTGCTGCTGTATACACCACTGGGGCTGCTGCTGTATACACCACTGGGGATGCTGCTGTATATACGTCTGGGGCTGCTGTATACTACCACTGGGGCTGCTGCTGTATACACCACTGGGGCTGCTGCTGTATACACCGCTGGGGCTGCTGCTGTAACACTGCTGGGGCTTGTATATACCACTGGGGAGGCTGCTGTATACACCACTGGGGCTGCTGCTGTATACACCGCTGGGGCTGCTGCTGTACTGCTGTAACACTGCTGGGGCCTGTATATACCACTGGGGAGGCTGCTGTATACCACACTGCTGGGGGCTGTATACTTGTGCTGGGGTCCACCCTCGGCTTATACACGAGTCAATAGGTTTTCACAGGTTTTGGGGACAAAAGTAGGGGGGTCGGCTTATACATGGGTCGGCTTATACACGAGTATATACGGTACACCCCTTCTGTATTTAATTATCCACTCCTGGTTTTGGCTACAAATCCTGAGGTAAAAAACTCATCAAATACTCAGTGTGTGCACGTGGCCTAAAGCCCAGCACGTGGACTGGTCAGACACAAACACTGACGAGAATACTGAGTGTTTTGGAGTATCCTAATTTACGCTACAACCCACTCCTGGCGCACACAAATGTTAAATGAATGCAGGCAAGAGTTGGTTTTTAGCTGGACACTGAGATTAGAGATTAAGGCCCTGCAGGTGGACTGGTCAGACACAAACGCTGCCGAGAATACCGAGTCTTTTGCCGTATCCTAATTTACGCTACAACCTACTCCTGCTGCACTAAGATGCTAAATGAATGCAGACAAGAGTTGGTTTTTAGCTGGACACTGAGATTAGAGATTAAGGGTATGTGCCCACAGGACGTTTTTTAAGCAGTCCTGAACGCAGCAAAAGCTGAGGATCCTAGTGTCCTTGACAGGAGATTAGCTATGATCTTGTCTGTGTTTTATGTACGTTTTTACTGCGTTTTTGATAGCTGCGTTTTTCCTGCGTTTTTTCCATTGACTTTATCAAAAACGCAGGTAAATAATTAACATGTCAATTCTTTCCCATCT
This sequence comes from Allobates femoralis, assembly GCA_033576535.1. Taxonomy (NCBI): domain Eukaryota; kingdom Metazoa; phylum Chordata; class Amphibia; order Anura; family Aromobatidae; genus Allobates; species Allobates femoralis. The sequence continues at coordinate 231,304,744 of JARQOC010000003.1, forward strand.
GCACCAAAAACACAGGTATTTGACAGTTCTTGACACTTGCAAAACCAATGTGTGGGCACAGCGTTTCTGTGAAACACATTGGTTTTGCTGAGAATCAAAACCACAAGAACAAATTAGCATACATTACCATAAAACCAATGGTTTTCTGCATGCAGAAACCGCAGGAAAAACGCAGCAAAAACGTCCTGTGGGCATATACCCTAAGGCCCTGTAGGTGGACTGGTCAGACACATGCTGACGAGAATACCAAGTCTTTTGGCGTATCCTAATTTACGCTAAAACCCACTCCTGGCGCACACAAATGTTAAATGAATGCAGACAAGAGTTGTTTTTTGGCTGGATACTGAGATTAGAGATTAAGGCCCTGCAGGTGGACTAGAATACCGAGTCTTTTGGCATATCCTAATTTACGCTACAACCTACTCCTGCCTATAGAGAGCTAAATTAACCCCTAAAAGCACTGTTTTGGGATGGATGAGCCCATACACCAGCCCCTGATGTGATGCAGGCTGGTATACTTGCACAACAAAGTTTGCTATATACCCTGCCTCCCTGCCTGCCTGTATACAGCTCTATTAGTCCTCAGAAGGACTGTTGTGGTAATTATATTGTCAGCCCTGCGCCTACACTAGCTGAAAGGCCACAAATCTGTCCCTCAATCAGCAGCACCTCTCCCTACACTCACTGTCTTTGGAGCAGAGTGACGAGCACAGCGCGGTCAGGTCTTATAAAGACCTGATGACGCTGTGCGGCCAGCCAATCACTGTAATGCCACAACCAACATGGCTGTGGCATTACAGTGTCTGTCAGCCAATCTCTGCATGTGGGCTGGCTCTGTGCCACACCTGTTGCTGTAAACGCCGATTGGCCGACGCATCCAGCACTGGTGCCGATCAAGACCGGGCACCTGCATCATCGGGTAGTGGAGGATCGACCTCCATCTACCAGCAGGTAGCTTAAGCCTTGTAAGCAAGGTTTACCCTCAACACATAGAGGAAAGGATAAAGGAACATCCCCTCAGCGTATCCCTGGTTCGGGTAAGGGGCTCTCTTGAGCCCATGTGTGTGGGTTTTATATGGCCATATACACAAAAGTGGCCTTACTAAAGCTACAGGAGCAGGAGACTCATTCATTACACTTAATTCAATGTTAATGTTTGTGTAGTATTTGTGGAACAAGAAATATTGAAAAAATGTCTTCTCTGGGATTGAAAAAAAAAAATTTCTTGTGCATTTTGAGGTAATTCTTTAAAAGAAGTGGCTTTTGAATAAAGCACAAGTGAAAGAAAACTGTGTATAATCATTATAATCATTATAATTCCTGACAACCTGGGCAGGGAGGAAAGAGTCTAATGAGCGGATGTATTATTACCTATTAGCACACATATACAATAGAAACTTTTAGAATAAGTGTCCGGCTGAGTTAGGAGATCCATATTAAGCAATCTTTTGGTTGATATTTGTCCACGAGGGATACATACATATTTGAACTCTTCTCTTTGTACTAACAGAATCTGCACAATATCAACCCAAAAATTCTGTTTTGTTATTTTACATTAAACATGTTACCCATCCTATAATTCTGTCTTTGATGACACTTAAATGACAGATGAACAGTGATCTATAGAACACGTAGTGTAAGCCTAATGTGAGGCCGTGTTTTCAGTTTACCAATATTACCTTAGTGAGATGGTGGACCATCACCCAAATAGAAGGCATATCCAATATAAGCTGATAAATCAACAGATAGTCCAAATCAGTGTGTAAACCTTTATATGAAATGGTAATAACATAGATTATGAATAGCATATAGAGACACTATATTTCAAATCCATGATAATATTAAATTAACTTTCTTTTGCTCAAATGTTATATAGGCACCATGCATTTTGGTAGAGTTTTTAGCCATCTAATAATTCCAGATTTATCCTTTAGACTGTCATAGAGAGAAATGTGATTAATCAGAAAACATGCTTCCACTGTCCTGGGTTACATCACTTCAGCTATTGATTGGCATTTCATATTGTGATCTTAGGCTTGGGTGCAGCTAATAAACTAGTGATTTCTCATGCTGATGTGACATTAAGAGGCAGCTTAGATTTCTTAAAGCACCACTCCAACATTGAAAAGTATAGGAACCGCTGGAGTGGTGCTTTAAATATAAGCCCCCTGCCCCTTGTTATATACTTAAAGGAAACCTGTCAGATGGTTTTTACCCCCCACACTTTCTGTACCTGCAACTTTATAATACCAGTCTAATCATTCCTGCCTGAGCTCAGAGTGTAATGTGAAAGGTGAAAAAAGTATTTATAAACTTACATTTCAGTCTACACATTGGAGGAGGGAGACTGTCTGGCAGGATAATAGTTAACTCACTATTACCTTGCATGGCTAAAGGACCTGTGTGATGTAACGATCATGTGACCATTGTGGGCGGAGCTAAGCATGCAAACTCATATTATGTTATAGGGACTTAGCTCCGCCTATTGTAGTCACATGGTTATGACATCACATCAGTTCTTCCAACATGTTCTAACATAAGCCTGAAATGTTATTAACCTGCCAAACAGTCTCCGTCCTCCAAGCTGGAGACAGGCTGCCTCATTACATAAAGAAATGTGAGTGTATAAATGCTTTTTTTTCTCCTTTCACATTACACTATGAGCTCAGACAGGGATAATTAGAATAGCATTATAAAGCTGCAGCTACAGACTGTGATAGCTGGGGGGGCATAAACTAGCTGACAGATTCCCTTTAACTTCCAGCGGCATCATCTTTTACTGAAGGCATTTAAGTCCCGCGGTGCCTCCTCTTGTAATTGTAACTGTCTGACTGGAAGTCAGAAGTTATGTCACAAGTTACCAATGCACCAATGCATCCCTATGCAAGTCAGAACAAGGCCAGAATGAGGCCCTTATAGAGATGTATTGAGTTGTGACCTCTGACACACTCCGTCAAATAATGGAGCTGCCAGCAAGTCAAAAATCACAGGAAATCACGGCCTGAAGAGACTGGCGATAGAAGTTGGAATTGCTGGAATGTAATTGTATGACAGAGGTCAGGAGACTTAGATTTAAAGAACCACTCCAGCAGTGCAGTAAAAAAATGCTGTAGTAGAGTTTTAAGCTATGCAACCAAGAGTAGGCATTTATAGGCACCACCGTGGCTTAGGTCTAAAATACCCCATGGAAATTTTGGAACAATCTTTATATCTAGTATATGCTGTATTTTTAATTCTTTTTTTTTATATAGTAAAATCAGCCTTGACTACACATTACTTAGTTATGTCACCCTGTATTATTTTTTATTTCTTGCAGATTGTGTGTCGTTTGGCATATATTAGGAATTGGGGCAATTTCAAGCAATGAGAGTGGAAGAGATGTGCTGTAAAAGGAGATTTTGATTTTGGAGATATTTGATTTTGCCAGCAGGTTGTCACAGTTGTTGGCCCACTGTTCATGCTATGCCACTTATCCACCATCAAACTAGGGAGAGAAGAGAAAGCACAATAGGGTCTTATCTCAACAATATGTGTAGGGTTTCACTTGTTGCTGCTCCCCTGGGACAGTTGTGTAACCCATAACTGGTCTAAAAGCGTGAAGATGGCTGCTGCAAATAATCAAGGTATCCAGATGATTGAGCGCTCCCAAGGAGATTGACCTTATGATAAGGACTCTGACTCCTTTTTTTTTATTCCTTCTTGGAGATTTATTTCAAATGACTTCACAGTAGTAAAAAGTCATTTATAGCCGAAACGCGTTGTTTTAATTATGCTTTTATGACTTTTATGACTTTGAAGTCATTTGAAATAAATCTCCAAGAAGGAATAAAAAAAAAGGAGTCAGAGTCCTTATCATAAGGTCAATCTCCTTGGGAGCGCTCAATCATCTGGATACCTTGATTATTTGTTTCATTCCATGGGCTCATAGCTGGGAGTTCCGCTCTCTGGAGGATAGCAGCAGCATACCAAGGAGACAAAGACCCCTGTAAGACCCCCAGTGGGTCGATATGCGAAGAAACAAGACACAATAAAGGTGAGTTCTCTTGCCCAGTGTACTTCTGAGAAATATTGTACTTTTACATTTAGATCTGCGCCTATTTTCTCGCTCCCCACCCTTCTCTGACCTACAGCCTCGAGGTCTATTGTGTGCAAGATGGCTGCTGCAGGATTCACCCTCCATCCACACATAGGTGTCAGAACCGAATACAGGAAAGAAAGGACATAGCTTCCTGGATCTCTGCTGCCGACCAATGAAATGAGTTAGAAAAACCACAGATTTTTAAGTGCAATGATGACTTTAATGGAATTAAAGCCGTCATTGCACTGAAAACTGTGGGTTTTGTAACTCATTTTATCGGTTGGCAGCGCAGATCCAGGAAGCTCTGTCTTTTCTTCCCAGTATTCAGTTACTTATCCACCATGACCAGGAGTGGAACAATCAGAGGAAAAGTATAACAGAAACATGTCACCACTTCTGTATATTGTACCCACTTCTGGTTTTGGCTTAGAAATACAGAGGCAAAAATTCACCAAATACTCAACGTGTGCATGTGGCCTGAGATGCCGCTCTTTCACTAAAGTCATTGTATCCTAAAATCTATTTAAAGAGATGGTGCAAATCAATTCACCTGACCTGGTCCAGCAGTCACTTCAATAAATTGTGCCAATAGACAGGAACACTTCTTTTGAATAACTGGCCTGATGCAAGGTTTCATGTGCATCAAACTTCAACAATGACATCATACCAATTAGATAATCAGTAGATGAGTCATTGATTCCAGCAAAGAAGAGGCGATTCTAAGAAATCCAGTGCCACCTGGACCCGTCCATGCAGAGGATAGGGGCGACGGGTGGCATGAGACTGGGGGGAGGGGTGGCCATAGTTGAAAATGGGGGGGAGGAGAGTAGCGAGGGGGACAAGAGGTGATCCAAGGGGGTAGTGGTCTGAAGATAGGCAGGAAATGACATAGTTTATAGGTGGGGACTCAGGGAGGAGAAATATAAATATGATGACTAAGGTTGAGTGGCCTTCTTTTGACTTCGGATCACCGGACAGGAAAATCCCACCCGCCCTCCCTAAAAAAGAAGAAACTCCGGGTCACAGTGGCCAGTGGTGATCATCGGCGGCGCTACCATGTTCAATATATCATTGCTATGAAGAGTTAATTTTGGCATTCACCTTCTAAGCCGAAGGGAAGTGCAATCCTTCAGCCATGGTTCTCTAGAGGTTTCCTCCACAGGGTTTTTTTCTCTCCTGAGTGCTGTAGGATGACTCTTTGTGAGTCGGAGGCTTGTAAAAATTTTTTTTCTTAATGCTTTTGAGGCGATGGGGGATTGGGGATTCATTAAATACATAGATCCCCTTTGTTGGATGGTTAGTTGATGGTGGTCTGGTGAGATTTGGGTGATACCCGGCGATGGAACGTCGGGTTCATATTAATGGTATTGGAGGACAAACGTCTTCCCTCAGTTTCATGGTGCTCCTGAGCCGGTGAACATGGCTAGGAGTAAGGGAGGGGAGGGGCAATGTCAGGGAAAAAATCACCAGATCTTTTGTAGCTTCGATGACCTCACCAATTGTTTTAATTATGTTTTCTTATAAATAAATTTGCTGTTGTGACCATTTTTATCCAAAGAAATATGGATTGTTGTCTGAGTTTTATTCATGGGATAGGGTGGAAGAGAACTCCAGAGAGAGGAAAAGGTTAGTGTTAGGGGTCAGGTCACCAGAATCTACCTTACCAGCGTCATGTTCAGCAGCCACAGATAACTAACTTGGCCACTGGACCAGGTCGTGTGAAACAATTTGTACCATCTCTAATTACAACCCAAGCAACCCCTTAGGGTAACTTTACACGGCGCTGCAACAAGGTGGAAACAACCGGGTTGATGAGACAAATGTATCTTGCACCGCCAAATCAACCTGAGGTAGCAGCGTGTAAAGACGGTTGTTTCCACCCGTCACTTGCGGCACCTGTTTCAGAGCAGTGCTCTAAAACAGGTTGATTTCAACCCGGTGGTAACGGCGTGTAAATACGGTAGGGTAAGGTTTATTCGTCACCTAGATAACTCCCCTGGGCATCACACGGCCTCTGTGAAACCACCCCCCTTCAGCGATCATTGGAGGAAGCTCCTGCGTTACGATTGGTAGTCGCTGCATAGGGTGGCATATTTAAGGAGCTGACCAGTCACACTACACAATTGCTCGAGCGTCATGTATTAGTCAGCCTCCTGCGCTGGCTGGCCAATCATGATGTTATTGCTTTGTCCTATCAGAGTACGAAATTCTCGTAATCCACAATTGTGGCACGCCTATGTGTTGTCCCTGCTGCCTTTGTGCCGCCCATATTACCTTGTTGTAGCGGTGTGTAAATAGGGTAAGGTGCTCTGCAGAAGGTAACTTGAGGCACCCGGCGGTGCATACAGAGATAGATTCAACCTTCTGTAGAGCACCTTGTAGCGGAGTGTAAAGGCGATGCGGGTACCGTTTGTAACCGTTGCTGCGTGCTCGTGCACGTGAAGCACCCGGTTGTTTCCACAATGCTGTAGCGGCGTGTAAAGGTACCCTTACAAATTCATTTCTTAACCACATTTGTGTGATTTTTTGCAAGGCAATAAATGGTGGTTCTCTAGGTTTCTAAGGCACAATGTTTTTTTTCCATGGGAAGTAAGAAATATAGGCAGAGTCCAATAATAGACTGGTAACTATGTCAATCAAAATTTAACACATCTGAGCTTTTATGATTATTCACTCATTTATTTATACCTACTGATTTGAAGGTAACTCTAATTCCATGCGGAGTGTGATATGAGAATGTTAGACTACAAGGAACAATGTGATTAATTGATTGAGATAATTTATTTTACGTACGTCAATCTTAAATTACCAAATTCCCTGTTTTAAATCTTTATTGTAGTTTTCTCAGTTACATGAATTGGTATAGTACATAGCAATTTTTTTGTGTAATAACAGAAGGGAAGAAATCCATTCAAATTCTTTCAGGTTGTGTGCTTTCATATGCTTTCTGATTTTGTTTAGGCATTTTATGCAGCGTTTAATCGCTTATTGCTAAATTACTTAAATGTATATATGTATGTGGAGATGGCTCAGGAGCTGAGCTGCCTTGTCATGGTATATCACACATTGCCAGATCTGGGACTAACAACAATGCCCAGAGCTGAGCTCTAATCACTGCTCTTAATCATTTAAATGCTGCTGTAAATTACTGACAGTGGCCTTTATACGTGAACATAAAAATTCGCTTACACCATCTGTGTGGCCTTCCATGTATGTCATCCATGTGTTATCCATGTATCTTCAGTGCATACCTGTGTACCATCTGTGTGACACCTGTGTGTCCTGTCAAAAAATGCATGACACTGAAATCAATGATTTTATATGTTAAAAATGTTCAAAGATAGATAGATAACTAGACAGATAAATGAAAGATAAAAAAGGAAATCAGCACACACATACAATGGATAGATAGATAGATAGATAGATAGATAGATAGATAGATAGATAGATAGATAGACAGAAAAAAAGCCAGTTCACATTATATGTTAAGTGCTGTGCAGCTTTTTTTCTGTTTATGTCTAATATGTGGAGTTGCTGGCTCCACAGCTGCACTTAGCACCCTCATCACCCCCAGGTGGTCTGAGATTGAGATGGTGTCCACCCACTTAGAAGTGGGATAGGGAGGACAAGGAGGACAGGGATGTCAGCGTAGGACTCATCAGATCTGGGGTCACCGTGTCGTGGTTAATAAGCAAACAGATATTGGCCAATGTGTGTACCAAGAACCCCAGAAAATAAAAAAATAAAAATATTGAGTTTTTTTAAAAAGACGTACGTTTTTAAATTTTTTCCTCATATCGTTTGTTAGCATGTGTGCATTTTTGGCAGTAGCTGAGTGCTGCACTGAATTTTTTCTAGTTGTTTAGTCCAGCGTCACAGCTAGCACCAGTTCACATTAAGTCTTGAGTGCTGTGCAGTTTTTTTTCTGTTTTATGTCTAATATGTGGAGTTGCTGGCTCCATGTCTGCACTTAGCACCCTCATCTCCCACAGGTGGTCTGAGGTTAAGATGGTGTCCACCCACGTAGAAGTGGGACAGGGAGGACAAGGAGGACAGGGATGTCAGCTTAGGACTCATCAGACCTGAGGTCACTGTGTCATGGTTGATGAGCAAACGGACATTGGCCAATGTGTGTACCAAGAACCCCAGAAAATAGAAAAATAAGAATATTGAGTTTTTTGAAAAAAACGTAAGTTTTAAATTTTTTCCTCATATATCGCTTGTTAGCATGTGTGCATTTTTGGCAGTAGCTGAGTGCTGCAGTGAATTTTTTCTAGATAGATAGACAGACAGACAGACAGACAGACAGATAGATAGATAGATAGATAGATAGATAGATAGATAGATAAAAAGATACTAGACATAAGGTGTCGTCACATGCTACGATTTTGTGAAACGGTCTCACCTACGATTTCAGGGGTGTGCGCACATGGACAACATCGTTGGTGAGGTGTCACACATTTAGATCTCATTCAGTACGCACCAACGATGTAGCGAGCAGGTATCGTTTGCACAACCCAGCGATCGATGCTTGTCAATGTTGTGACTAGGCGAAATCATACAGGAGATCGTTATCGTGGTGTCACACAGAACGATGCAAGCAGATTGCATGATCGACATCATCTGATTTGGGGTCCAGTTCTCAAATCTGCGATGAACGATAAGACCATTTATCGCTTGTAAGATCGACGTGTCACACGCAACAACGTCGTTAGATTGACTGCAAATCCATAACACTTCAGTGATATCTTTAATGATATCATCGCGTGTGATGGCCCCTTTAGATATAATAGATAGATAGTTTGCAAAGCTTTCCACCTAGCCAAATCAATAAATAATTAGTTAAATGAAAAAAATTCTGTGGGATCGCCCCTATTTTTGATTACCAGCAAAAGAAAAGCACACAGCTATGAGCTGATATTGTCAGGACAGAAAGTTCTATGGTTATTGAACCTAAAAATGCCACCCCCAAAGCTGCCCCAAAGATGGCACTCCAAATCTTGTGCTTCGCCTCGGCTCTTCCCGAGTAATAGTCCTTAGGGTTGATGTCAGCTGTTTAGTGTCCAAAACATAGCTGGAATCAAACTCTGGTGCTAGTAATGGAGAGGTGTCTGTCAGAAGCCCCCATTATTAGCCCAGCATTAAAAAAGAATACACACAAAGACTGCAGACTGTTTTTGAATTGTAGCAATACTTGTGTTAGCAATATAAATTAGCAAATGATTCCACAAATTTTCTTCAGTATAAGTAATTCCCAAACATTTTTTCATCTGCTTGATCTTCATCACTGAGTGCAATCCGATAAAAAATCAGGTTGCACTGGCACCAATGTTAAAACAATAGAATAGTGTCAATTTGCAAGTGTTCCCTCAGGTAGAAACAAGCTGAGGAAAAAAATCGCAACATGCTGCATATGGCAGCATATCTCACTGGACACTCAGCTAGCACGGTTCCCACATTACATCAGCTGTGACCTCAGATGAACTCTGTGGTCACTGCTCTCACAGCCATGGCTGCCCGATTCGTCAGTGTGAGAGTGCTGCTTGCGATCAGTGGTCACTGAAATGTGATGTAGCAGAGCTGCACAGCTTCATCAAGGGACATCGTGTTGTGGATTTGCCATCAGAGCTGGATATGTTTTGTTAATTAATGGGTAAAAGAAGGGGTCTGTGTTTAAAATAAAGGATTATTCCCTGTGTTTGTGTTTTTTTTAACTATTTACAGACTTTATTGGCAAAGAAAGCAGGGGAGCCCCATAGGCCGAAAGGTGGCATGACAATACATAGGGGTGGGGGTTGTAAGGGGTTAATGAGGCTGTGTAAAATGGATGTGTATAAGCAGGTCATGGGAGGAGATCTGCACACTGTTAGATTTGTGGGGAGGAAAGTGAGCAGGAGTTTGGTGGCGTATAAAGGAGAGGAGAGGGGGTGAGTGCCTCCTCTTTTAGGATCAAGAATCAACAAAGTCTGACCTGGTTGCTGGAGCTGCTGCAGGGGTCCATGGTCTCAGCTTGGCACAGTGGTACATGGGTGCACAGGCAGTGCACACACATATCCTCTGGTTGCCTGTGCTGCCCTATGGGTACCTGATCCCTCCATCTCTGTAGGGCCGATGAAGCAATGCAGGCTCCTGAGCAGGGGCAGCAGGTGCTGGCAAGGTAGGAGGCTGCATGCAAGAGCCCCCTACTGAGATTCTCCAGGGGCTGAGTGGGTGTCCACGGTCTCTTGGGGGGTTGGACAGGTTTGGTCCTTTCAGGGAGTATGGAAAGGTTTTCTGGTAGTTTGGTGTCAGTGGCTGACATGGTGCCATTGTTGTTAAGTCTGGTTGGTAGTTTTTTCTGTGAGCTGGTGGATACAGGGGTAAGAGGTGTTCTGGAAGGTATGGAAGCATGGGGAAGGAATGTTGAGGAAGGGTGTATATAATGGTGGATCATTCCGGGTTATGTCGAGGGGGTTCTCTATGGGTCTGTACATGACGGGATCCAGTGTGTCCTCATCATGCCATTTCATGGCATCCATTTAGTGTATTCAGCACTAGGGGAGCTTGAGGCAAGTGGTATTCAGGTTATGTGCCTGCTTATGTGTGTTGCGGTGGTTTTATCATATAGCGTATAGGGTAGTAGGTTGTGCATAACCTCAGTCGTCAGGAGTGTTTTTTCTCCATTGCCTGGTAGTGTTGTAGGTTGAAGTTCATTTATTGGGCATGGGGGATGGTGGTTTCAAATAGGGACACATTGTCGGGTTTCAATGGGATTTGAGTTAGTTCAGTTATGTTGTAGATAATTTGTGAGGTGAATGTGATTTTTATTGGATTGAGTGTTTGGGTGATAGTTGTGGGACTGTTTCATTAGGTTCCTCAATTTGTCAGGTTAGGAGAGGCATTTTGGGGTGTGATCCATTTGTTACACACTATGTGCATATTTCAAAGGACAGTTGCTGTTTTGTGTTTAATGGCCAGGTGATGGTGCTGGTGTTTGGATCATTAGGGTTCGGGATGTGTAGTTCCTGGAAATGCAGTTCATGGGTATGGTTTTCAGTTTTGGCATTGGTTGGGGGTCACATCTAATAAGGGCTTGTCAGTTATCTGGTTAGTTTATGTGGAGTCACTTTGTGCTCAGTTTGTCAGTTTGGTGCTTGGGAACATTCCTTTTCCCTGGGTGGTGGTGATATGGTAACTGTCTTAGCAGCAGTCCTCTGGGACAGCATGGATTCCTAAAGTGGTTCGGTGGTTAGAAAACCACAAATAACATGGGAACTGATGTGGCTGGGTTTTTGGTCCGATGTTGGAGTGAACAACAACAAAAAAAATAGGGTGAAAAACTGTGTGGGGTTGACCTTCTTGGGAAGAGCCGGGAGATATGGAATGGTTTTGTATGTTGGTGAGGTCATATAACCATAAAAGAAGGTGGAACATAGTGGTTGAAGTTATTGTTGGGGGATTCGGAGGGATGTAAAAGTGTGGTTATTATTTCTGGGGTAGTTGGAATATGGTTATGGCTAGGGTCACATTTGCGGTAAAATTTTCAGATCCTGATCCAGTATTGAGCTGTTAAAAAGCACAAAACCAGATCAGGAACTGCTCCCCATTGGAGCCCATTATAGTAACCGGATTGCACTACATGCAATCTGGTTACCGCTTGCGGATCTGCAGCCTGCGGTAAAAATCATGCAGGCTGCAGTTTTCGCAGCGGTTAGGAAACCGCAGCAGGGATTGCTATAATGGGCTCCTGTGGGAGCCCATGCGGTTGCCACAAGGCACATGTGAATGCCTGCAGCAGCCGTATGCTGCCGCAGGGATGAACAAAGGGTTAAATGTTAATAAGAGCTGTGGGCAACATGTGTCTAGGGCAGAGGTTCCCAACTCCAGTCCTCAAGGCACACCAACAGTGCAGGTTTTCAGGATTTCCTTAGTATTGCACAGGTGATAATTGAATCACCTGCACTGGGGATGATTCCAATTTCTAAGGAAATCCTGAAAACCTGCACTGTTGGTGTGCCTTGAGGACTGGAGTTGGGAACCTCTGGTCTAGGGGGTACCCCCCCCAAGAGACATGCTGTCCACTCAGGTGGGCATGAGAGGGGTTAATCTTGTCAGTATAGTATTGCCGGCTATTGTCGGCTTTGTGAATTTTATGAATGACTGCGGCGGATCCTCACAGTAGAGGAGATACTGTACGTAATGTACGTAGTGTATAAGCCCCTGTCCTTGGTCCTGAAAGTTGTAACATTAGTTCTATGGGTAGCGCACCGCCATAGAACTAATGTTACAACTTTCAGGACCAAGGACAGGGGTTCATACAGTACATACATTAAGTACAGTATCTACTCTACTGTGAGGAGCCGCCGCATTCATTCATAAAATTGATAAAGCCAACAATAGCCGGCAATACTATAATGACAAGATTAACCCCTCACATGCCCACCTGAGTGGACAACATGTCTCTAGGGGGGGTGGGCACCCCCTAGAGACATGTTGCCCACAGCTATTATTAACATTTAACCCTTTGTTCATCCCTGTGGCAGCATGGATGAACTAAGCATACGGTAACCAGATTGCTCCAGATTACACATCGGGAGCAATTTGGTTACCGCATTCCGGTTCCCAGGACACATTTTGTCAAAAAATGTGTCTGAAGGCAATTGCGGTTACCGCATCCGGATCTGGATGCGGCAATCGCAATTACCTTTCCAAATGTGACCCCAGCCTATGAGGTGGCTTGGCCACCGAGAGGTATTTTGTAAAGTGTTGGAAAATTTTAATATTGGGTTGGGAATCTGTGGTGCTGGATTTGGTGATGTTTATGGTGCAGGAGGCAGTGGACTAGTTCCCGGTAGGGTGGCGGTCATATGCTTGGTGGCAATGGCGCGAACAGGAGGTATTTGCATGTGGAGGTAATAATGCTTGGTGTGGATTACGCAGGTTAGGTTAATTCCTGGTTCTTTCCTACAGCGAGTTAACGTAGCCCGATGCCAGGTGGGGTTTAAAGGGAGAGGTTATGATTTTGGTGTGAGATTTTCCTGGTGATAAAATTGGAAGATATTCAATGAGTTGGGGAAATTGGTGGTGATGTTATCGGGAGTGGTTTTGTGGTATGGTGGGTTGGCTCAGCTCGGTTGCCAGTAGGATTCCAAAGTGAAGTAGTGATTTCGGTGGCAGGTCTTCCTGTAAATGGATAGGAGGATATCGTATGGGTTGGGAATGTTCTGGTACTTTCCCTGGTGGTATTGCATAGTTGTTGGAAAATGTGGTGGAATTGACAGGAAATACGAAGGTCCTAAAAGGTTAAAGGACCTACACAAGAATTCTGTTTGTGAGGCAGTTGGTCCCATTGGTTTAGACATGAGAATCGCTGGATGCTTTAGTTCTGGGGTTTTGAATAAGTAAAGCTTCTCCTCCAGCTTACTGCTTTAGGCCCTTATGTGTGGCTTCTGGTTATGGAACGTACCTACAAGTTTGAGTGATGGGGGGAGGGCCAAACCGTGCAAGGTGTCGCATGACTGGCCTGTGGCGGGGGATAGGTCTGGTTCAGAGGCTGGATAATTGGTCATTTCCTTTGGGGAAGCAACTTGGGGAATAGTGGCTACGGTTACAACAATGTAATTATTGGGTGAAGGTCCCGTTAAGGTCAGAGGTATTAACCGTGTGATGTTAATATCCATTCTTCTCAGGGCCGGTGCGGTGCAGCCAGGGAGACTTGTAAGGTTGTGGGGATTGCCTTTGGACCGGACCTATCAGCTGTTTATTGCCTGATAATATTTACACTGATTATGTGGTGGTGGGGTCACCATTGTGGTGGGCGCCCCCTAGGTTTGTGCAAATATTTAATAAAGGCTGCGGTGGCCCAAGTCATGGCAGTTATGTGTTTATTTAGTTATAACTAAGGGATGATTATGACATTGAATACAAAACTCAGTATGATCCAACACGATTGTCAAGAAAGCCGGGTACCCCATAGGCGACAAGGCGGCATGACAATACATATGGGTAGGGAGTGGAAGGGGTTAATGAGGCTGTGTAAAATGGGGGTGTATAGGCAGGTCATGGGAGGAGACCTGCATTCTGTTAGATTAATGTGGAGGAAAGTGGGCAGGAGTATGGTGGTGTATAAAGGAGAGGGGAGGGGGTGAGAGCCTCCTCTTTCAGGATCAAAAATAAACAGCCCACCAACCCGCCCAATTTTTATAAGTAATAATATGTGTTGTTAAATTGGTTATGTAGATGTATATTTGCAGAATGTGAGCCCTCACAGGCAAGAATCACCAAAAATAGGCTGTCAGCTCCAGCTTGTTTAAACAAACATATGGTTAAGAGACATATAGTTAGGACTCGTAAGCGTGAGGGCCCTTGACGGTGGGTTACGGGCTTACGTATTTTGGCCAAAATATCCACTAACACCTCACATCTTCATCTACAGTGTTTATTGCACTTTTAACTTTTGCAGTATGTGGCTGAGCCCTCTGGGGGCGCCTGTAAATTTATGATGCATATACATGGTGTGGAGCAGCCTGCCTGATCTAATAGCGTGGGCGTGACCAATAGGCTGCAATCTGACACTATGCATCACATGTGTGTAGATGACTGACGCCCAATAGTAACCTTGTGTCTACAAATACCACCAATCATCTCCCCCATAGCATGGCGGGTCACAGGTGCCACAACCGCCCCCAATGCTTAGTTGGTTGCAGGAGATTGAGCACTGGTATTCAGACACTTGTGTTACCTCTCAGTTGAGCTGACAGCCTCCTGCTAGGTGCAATGGATATTTTACATGGCTATTTTCTGTGAGCTTTTTTTGAATTTATGTCCTATTTTCGGTGATTTTCTTCTGAATGTTTGGTGGTTTGTCGTTGGTGCCACAACCGCATTTATGGTATTATGTATGTTGTGTAGGACTGTAACTGTATGTGTAACCGTTTGTCACAGTGGCGTTATTATCTTTGGGGAAGCCACCATTGGGAAATAATGGCTCCGGTTACAGCAATGTAATTCTCGGCGAAGGTCCTCTTAAGGTTAGAAGTATTAACCGTGTGGTGTTAATATCCCTTCTCCCCAGGGCTATGCGACCAAGGAGACTTGTTAGGTTGTTGAGGTTTGCCTCTGGACCGGACCTATCAGCTGTTTATTGTCTGTTAATATTTACACTAATTATGTGGTGGTGGAGTTGCCATTGTGGTGCGCACCCTCTAGGTTTGTGTAAATATTTAATAAAGGCTGCTGTGACCATTTTTACCCAAGTCATGGCAGTTGTGTTTATTTAGTTATAACTAAGGGACGGTTATGGACATTGATTACAAAACTGAGAACGACCCAACAAGCCCCTATTGGATTGTGATGTGAGGGTTTCATAGAAGCCTGAAGATCACCAATCTAGAGCTTGATGACAGCTGTCAATTCTCAGCTGTTATTAACACCTTCCATTACCGCATTTGCAACAGCACCAGGGCAGCGGGAAGAGCTGGGGCAAAGAGCCTAGATTGGCGCACCTTATGAGGTGCCAGTTCTGGGGCAGCTGTGTCTTGCAATTTTTAGGCTGATGAGGGCCAATATCATTGCCCTTCCCACCCTGACTATACCAGACCCCAGCTATCAATTTCACCTTGGCTGATTTTCCAAAATGGGGGGACAGTACACCGTAATGTTCAAATTATGTATTTATAAATGATTAATTTACAAAAATAGCATGGGGTCTCCTCTGTTTTGGATTATCAACATTTTTTTCTAAATAATTATTTATTTTTTGGCTAAATTCAAGGCTAAACACCCTTTAATGCTACATGAAAGACACAAAAGGGGACAAACTTAAAAAAATATAATGGGTGAGATATTAGATTGCTTTTTGACATGTATCTATCTATATATTCATTCTATCTATATATCTAGACAAAAAAGGGGGTTGAAGCAGCACTGTGTGGCAGGTATTTAGCGGGTGCAAAGCGTACCAGGGGCTCTTGTGAAGCTCCTATTATACATACAGTTTCGCAATAGTCCACAGCACTCCAAATCAGATGTAGCCAACTATTTATTCCAGCTCAGGTACAAAGTATGGCAATGTTTCTAGCTACAGAGCTCTTTCTCCAGCTTTCTCCAGCTTTCTGCAGCTGGAGAAAGAGCTCTGTAGCTCACAACGTTACCATACTTTGTACCTGAGCTGGAATAAATAGTTGGCTACATCTGATTTGGAGTGCTGTGGACTATTGCAAAACTCTATCTATCTATCTATCTATCTATCTATCTATCTATCTATCTATCTATGTATCTATCTATCTATCTATCTATCTATCTATCTATCATCTATCTTTCTATCTCCTTAGAAGACATAGTTTTATAAAAAAGCAACTAGCTTTAAATTGACAGACATGTAGGCTATGTAAAAGACAATGTTAAAAACACATTGCATACGCATGTCATATGCATGACACACAAATGCCCACCGAGGAAAATCCTGCATAATCGCATGCCATACAAATGTTGTACAGATGTCATACGGATGCCTGGTGAGAAAAAAACGCATGACAATCGCTTTATGTTTGCAAACTTTTCTCACTGAGGATGTCAGCAAGTGGAGATACACTGATGGGAACGCAAACAAGTGCATGCTAATGAAACAAATGGCCTTTTTCCCACATCCATGGCACAGAAACCTTGCTATTTATTGTTCACTATAAAAGGTGCAATATACTTGAGGGTTACAATACACTTGAGGAATACAATATATTACCCCCACCACTGGTGGTGAAAATAAGATTCATTTTGTAGGTCATTTACACAAATAAGCTTTAGGCTAGGTTCACATGACCATAGATTCTCTCATCGAAGAAAATTGGGCCAATTATGCTAATAGCAATTAAATCAAACTCTGATCTGAATTTGATCAGAGTGTCAGCATACAGTCCCTGACAAAAGTTATGTCGCTTATCCATGTTATGTAAATAAAAGATTATAGTTATCCACTTGGGTAAGAGCAGACAAGTTGCCAACATAAAAAATTAAGCCCAGCAGTGAAGGGCGACAAAAGATAAAGTAAAAGACATAAAACTTAACTTTTACTGATCTATTTAAAAAGGTATATATCTGGTCTTCAGCCTCTTGATAATCAAGGCTTTGGTCACAGGGTGGATTTTTGGCATGTTGTCAGAGCTCAAGTTGCGGTTCAAGTGAAGGTCTGGGGTGCTGAGTTTCTTTTTATACACACCCACTAATTAACCGATCATTTACAGAGTACAGGTGAGGATGTAAACTAGGAATGGGTGGAATTATATGACCAGGCAAAAAAAATTTTGTCTTGCTAAAATCTGACAATTCTGTGTTCATTAAATGATCAATATTTCAGCATTAATGTCGGAGGTTTTCAGCTTTCATAAGAGTAATTTATACAACCAATGGATGAATTTAATGTCAGATTATAAGCTTTAATTTATAAAACTTAACTTTTATGGCCACTTTACACACGGCTACATTTCTAGCTTATCCACAGGTAACTTACTGGCTGCAGTGAAATCATGGAGACATAGTTCCATTTGTACACAGCAGCAAGATAGAACCATGTCTCCATGATTTCACTGCAGCCAGTAAGTTACCTGTGGATAAGCTAGAAATGTAGCCGCGTGTAAAGTGGCCATTACTGATCTATTTAAAAAGGTATATATACCTACATTGACAAATTAAAACCAGTGCGACAAGTGTTAGTGGATCCTTGTAATGTGATACTAAGCTCATTTGATCAACATTCAAGGAACACAATGATTTTGCTTGAGTATCAGCTAATCACATATAAGCATTTGTTTCTTACTGTGCCTTTAAACTGCGTAACCAATATCTCAGGACTTTTGTCCTACAAAATTCTAGCAAATCAGAACGTTCTCACCCATCTTGTGGACGTTCTGATGATGAATGCATGGCCAGCTGAACCTTCCCTTCCAGAGTGTGTCCTTTTCTATGACAACAACTTCATCCAGTTTAGGATTGCAAATATCCCACCACGTGACGCATTTCTATACAGGATATGTCATCAGGGCAGTTTCATTTGGCTTGCTTGCCTGCTTAGTATAATGCCAGGCTTGCAGAGCCCACAAGTGCACGTGCCCACAGCAGCAGAGTTTATGCCATGTCATTATTTTTCTTCTTTTAGACCTTTACTGGCCAGCCACACTGTGGAGTAGTTGGATGCATGTGATGGAGCATTGTCCTGCATGAAAATCATGTTTTTCTTGAACAATACCGACTTTTTCCTGTACCACTGCTTGAAGAAGTTGTTTTCCAGAAACTGGCAGTAGGTTGCGCTTCACTCCATGCTCAACCTGAAAAGGTCCCACAAGTTCATCTTTGATAATACCAGCCCATACCAGTACCCTACCTCCACCTTGCTGGCGTCTGAGTCAGAGCGGAGCTCTCTGCTCTTTACTGATCCAGTCTCTGGCCCATCCATCTGGCCCATCAAGAGTCACTCTCATTTCATCAGTCCATAACACCTTTGAAAAATCAGTCTTAAGATATTTCTTGGCCCAGTCTTGACATTTTATCTTATGTTTCTTGTTCAAAGGTGGTCGTTCTTCAGCATTCCTTACCTTGGCCAGGTCCCTGAGTATAGCACACCTTGTGCTTTTTGATACTCCATTAACGTTGCAGCTCTCAAATATGGAAAAACTGGTGACAAATGGCATCTTGACAGGTTCCTGCTTGATTTTCCTCAATTCATGGGCAGTTATTTTGCACCTTTTTTGTCCAACACGCTTCTTGCGACCCTGTTGGCTATTTGTCATGAAACGCTTGATTGTTCGGTGATCATGCTTCAAAAGTTTGGCAATTTCAAAACTGCTGCATCCCTCTGCAAGACATCTCACAATTTTGGACTTTTCAGAGCCCGTCAAATCTCTCTTCTGATGCCTAAGGAAAGGCATTTGCCACGCATGACATAAACTCTGCTGCTGTGGGCACGTGCACTTGTGGGCTCTGCAAGCCTGGCATTCTTATGAAAGCTGAAACCCTCCGAAATGTGGTTTAGGTTAAGAAAATACATTGGCATCAATGCTGAAATATTGATCATTTAATGAACACAGAATTTGGCAAGACAAAAGTTTTGTCGCCTGATCATATAATGCACCCAATCCTAGTTTACATCTTCACCTGTGCTCCGTAAATGATCGGTTAATTAGTGGGTGTGTATAAAAAGAAACCCAGCACCCCAGACCTTCACTTGAACTGCAACTTGAGCTTTGACAACATGCCAAAAATCCACCCTGCGACCAAAGCCTTGATTATCAAGAGGCTGAAGACCAGATCCACTGCAGAGGAGGCTGGCACCTGTAATGTGTCTTAGCGTCAAGTACAAAGAATTAAAATAAGATTTGAAGAGACTGGAGATGTGTTTGACAAGCCCAGGTCCAGCAGACCCCGCAAAACAACTGCTCAGGAGGAACGTTTGTTGATTAAAAAATCCAAAACAAGCCCCTCTTCCACTGCAGCAGAGCTCCAACAGGCCTGGTAACCTCAAATCCCTGTGTCAACTAGAACAGATTGTAGAATTCTGTCTAGAAATGGCCTCCATGGTTGAATCAGTGCCCAGATGCCAGCACTAAGCAAAAGGCAAATAGAAAACAGTGTGGCATTTGCAAAGTCCCACAGCCTGCTCAACGCTGGAAAAATGGCAGAAGGTGGATTTCTCTGATGAATCTTCAGTAGAATTACACCACAGCCACTGAAAATAATGCAGGAGACCTACTGGAGCCGATATGGATCCAAATTTGGTGGTGGAAAGATCATGGTCTGGAGTTACATTCAGTATGGGGGTGTGCGAAACATTTGCAAGGTGGAAGTCAATATCAATAGCCTAAAATATCAACATGTATTAGCTACCTCTTATATTCCAAATCATAAAAGTGGTCAAATTCTGCAGCAGGATGCTGCTTCATCTCATACAGCCATCTCTACAACAAAGTTTCTCCAGGCAAAAAAGATCAAGGTGCTCAAGGACTGGCCAGCCCAGTCACCAGACATGAAATCATTGAGCATGTTTGGGGTAGGATGAAAGAGGAAGCTTGGAAAACAAAACCAAAGAATCTAGATGAACTCTGGGAGACATGTAAGACTGCATTCTTTGCTATTCCTGATGACTTAATTAATAAATTGTATGAATCATTGTTGAACCGCATGGATGCAGTCCTTCAAGCTCATGGAAGTCACACAAAATATTAAATATGACTCTAATAGCACCACAACTTCATTCACCAATGTTATGCAACATACAGTCATATGAAAAAGTTTGGGCACCCCTCTTAATCTTACTCTTTTTTTGTGTAAAATTGTTGTTTTGCAACAACTATTTCAGTGTGATATATGTAATAACTGATGGACACAGTAATATTTCAGGATTGAAATGAGGTTTATTGTACTAACCGAAAATGTGAAATATACATTAATTAAAAAATTGACAGGTGCAAAAGTATGGGTACCTCAACAGAAAAGTGACGTTAATATTTAGTAGATCCACCTTTTGCAAAAATAACAGCCTCTAGTCGCTTCCTGTAGCTGTTAATGAGTTTCTGGATCCTGGATGAAGGTATTTTTGACCATTCCTCTTTACAAAACAATTCCAGTTGAGTTAAGTTTGATGGTCGCCGATCATGGACAGCCCGCTTCAAAACATCCCACAGATGTTGAATGATATTCAGGTCTGGGGACTGGGATGGCCATTCCAGAACATTGTTATTTTTCCTCTGCATGAATGCCTGAGTAGATTTGGAGCGGTGTCTTGGATCATTGTCTTGCTGAAAGATCCATCCCCGGCGTAACTTCAACTTTGACACTGATTCATGAACATTATTCTCAAGAATCTGCTGATACTAAATGGAATCCATGCGACCCTCAACTTTAACAAAAATTCCCGGTGCCATCATTGGCCACACAGCCCCAAAGCATGATGGACCCTCCCCCAAATTTGACAGTGGGTAGCAAGTGTTTTTCTTGAAATGCAGTGTTTTTGTGGTGCCATGCTTAACGCCTTGTTGTATGACCAAACAACTCAATCTTTGTTTCATCGGTCCACAGGACCTTTTTCCAAAATGAAACTGGCTTGTCCAAATGTGCTTTTGCATACCTCAGGCGACTCTGTTTGTGGTGTGCATGCAGAAACAGCTTCTTTCGCATCACTCTCGCATACAGCTTCTCCTTGTGCAGTGTGCGCTGTATTGTTGACCGATGCACAGTGACACCATCTGCAGCAAGATGATGCTGCAGGTCTTTGGAGGTGGTCTGTGGATTGTTCTTGACTGTTCTCATCATTCTTCTTCTCTGCCTTTGTGATATTTTTGTTGGCCTGCCACTTCTGGCCTTTACAAGAACTGTCCCTGTGGTCTTCCATTTCCTTACTATGTTCCTCACAGTGGAAACTGACAGGTTAAATCTCTGAGACAACTTTTTGTATCCTTCCCCTGAACAACTATGTTGAACAATCTTTTTTTTCAGATCATTTGAGAGCTGTTTTGAGGAGCCCATGATGCCACTCCTCAGAGAAGATGCAACTAGGAGAACAACTTGCAAGTGGACACCTGAAATAGCTTTTCTAATGATTGGATACACCCGGCTATGAAGTACAAAGCTCAATGAGGTTACCAAACCAATTTAGTGCTTCAGTAAGTCAGTAAAAAGTAGTTAGGAGTATTCAAATCATGAAAATCAGAAGGGTGTCCATACTTTGGCACCTGTCAAATTTTGAAATAATGCATATTTCACATTTTTGGTTAGTACAATAAACCTCATTTCAATCCTGAAATATTACTGTGTCCATCAGTTATTACATATATCACACTGAAATAGCTGTTGCAAAAAAACAATTTTAAACAAAAAAAAAGAGTAAGATTAAGAGGGGTGCCCAAACTTTTTCATATGACTGTATATTTGTATTTTAAGTTAATCATTTGTTTGAATATCACATTACTTTCTGTGGACGACAAAACTTTTGTCTTGCCAAAATCTGACCGTTCATTAAATGATCAATATTTCAGCATTGATGCCAAATGATTTTTTTAACATAAACCACATTTTGGAGGGTTTCAGCTTTCAAAAGTGTAATTTATACAACCAATGGATGGATTTTACGTCAGGTTATAAGCTTTTATTTACATAATATGGATAAGCGACATAACTTTTGTCAGGGACTGTAGTGTGATCCTATTCTCTATAATGAGATAATTGGAGCATACTGTGAGAAGAAGAGAGAAGATAGAGAACAAAATTCTATGAATCATCAGAAATCAGACTGCAATCAGATGTCATCCAAGTGCACTCCGATACTTGCCCACATTCATAGACTTGAATGGGTGTGTGGCATCTGATTTCAGAGTGAAATCGCAGCATGCTATGTTTTTTTACACTGACAGATTCAGTCAAAGAAATCAATCTGACATTAGCACTGAATCATTGGATAATCTTGGTGTGGGTGCTATCTGATAAAAAATTGGATAACATTCGTCTGCCATAAACAGTTGCGTCAATGAGCTTTTAACCACAGTCTAGCAAGTGTTAAATAAACACATACCACAGGTAGGGATGGGCGAATCCTGAAATATTCGGAATTGCTGGACTCTAACGAGTCCAGGTCCGAGACTCGGTACTCGTTGCGAGTCCAGCGAGTCCGAATAGTAACCTGTACTTTTGCCGTGTATCTATACTGATACACTACAAAAGTACCCTAAAAGTTAATCTAAGGGGTTAAAAACAATAAACATTAGTAGTCACCTCCTGTACTCCTGTACCTTATGTACCGGGACCGGTACCGAAGACCTCCGGCTGTTACAGGACCTCCGAGACCACCGGGAGAAGATGGGGAAAAGGACCTTGCAGTTCATCCAATCATGCGGCTAGAGGTCACATGGGTTTTTCATGTGGCCACAGTGCAGTCGCATCACAACCCATGTGACCGCTAGCCGCATGCTTTTTAACCCCTTAGATTAACTTTTAGGGTGCTTTTGTAATGTATCTGTATAGATACATTGCAAAAGTACAGGGACTCGCTACCCCCGAGTAATCCCTAAGGAAACTCGGCGAGTAGCGAGTCCCCCGAGTCCGCTACTATTCGGGCGAGTTCCGAATAGTAGCGAGTAATTCGCCCCCATCCCTAACCACAGGTCATGTTACCTTAATGAGGGAGGGATCTTTGTTGGGCTAACAATCTCCCTCAAAAATCCACCACTCCACAGTCCATTATATGACTGCCATAACAAGCTAAGGTATAATGATTGACGAACCCAAAAGTCCTAACAGGATTGAAGATTATTTGCAAGCCACACAGACTTATTGTTAGGTAACCAAATGTATAACTGAAACATAAATTGGTAGGTCAAAACTTCGGGTGTTATTATGGAGATGTATCCCCATACATTGCTACAACTATCTATACTCCTCTTGGGAAGCTTTTCACAAGATTATGAAGTTTGTCTATTTTAATATATGCCCATTCAGGCAAAAGATCATATGGTTGTCCAGGTACTACGTTGGACATTTGGATCTCGCTTACAATCGGAATTCCACTAGAGTTGTCCTCACTAAATTCCTCACACCATGACTTTAAGGAACTCTATGAAAAAAAGAGTAAAGCTGTGCTGTAGCAGAAAAGAGAGGTGCTGAGGCTGGAAAGACAATTAGCGCAATAGGTTCCTATACTGGGTGTAAAGTGAAACAATTAAATGGTGGTGCTCACCTTGAATAGCTGTGTCAGACACAACTACTTCTCAAAGCTTGAAAAGGCTTCTATAGATCCACATGAAGTAAACATCAATTGTGGAGAGGAATGGGTAATGCTGCACTGCTAACGTTGAGAAGATGACAAATTCCTGGAGATTGATTTAATATCTATGCCTTTCATAGTAATCCAACTCCTTCATCAGGACAGATCATATAAAAACAAAATTGGTATAACTCTGAAATGCATAGACATTAAAACACTCTCCAGGAATTTGCCATGTTCTCATCATTGGCAGTGCAGGTTGACCCATTCCTCTCCACAACTGCTATAACAAGAAATTGGATTTTCCAAACTATTGCCATAAAACGTAACGATGTCATAATATGTCTTTGCATGCATTAGGATGACAGTCCCGTATTGGATATAAGAAAGTTACCACAAATAAAAAGTTAAATAGGGGCCAAGCGAAATGGATAACAAACAATTTCACCTTTGTTTGGATAGCTTTAAAAACCAATGGGTACATATGGTAGGAATTTAAGTATAGTCAACCAAGCAATCATAAGCCATATGTTCTTAATTATATTATGGTTAGACAAACTAGGTAGGTAGCGCTACCCAGACATCCACCAAATTAAAGGTGCCCCAACACTAGAGTATGGCATGCAATGCAGGAGCATCAGACGTGTGATTCTAATAAATAACACTGCTCAAATTCTGCTGCAAGCATGAGCCAAGTGTCAAGCTATTGTGATCTGGTTCTACCATATATAAGAGTTGAATCACAGATATGGAGAAGAGAGAGATTAATCTCTTCCTCTTCTCCACTGTCTGCCTAAGTGTATATCACACTGCATTCAGATATCATCCAAATGCAGCCCCATGTTTCACTCACACCGAAACAGTTGGGTGTGAGAAGAGGCATGTTGCCAATCAGCATGCTGCGATTTTTTTTGCTCATACTAAATCGCTGATCAGCACTGTCCCAAAGTATAATATTGGACTGAGTGCTATTTGATAAAAAACACCAGATAGCACTCTTCTGTTATACGCCAATGTGAGCTAAGGCTCAAACTTCAGATTGCCAGTTAGTGATTCATGATTCTTCCAGTCCAGAGCACATTTTAATTACTCTAATCACCTTATACTTTCCATCATTCTAGACAATGCTTAACATTGTGCATGATGGTCCTAGAATTAGAGCCATAGAATTGGTTATGCTGTTCTTGTGCTAATATCAATACTCCGTACACAACTGTATACAGCTCGCTAGTGATGTAACATGGATAGATTTTGTTAAGTGATGTGGTGCTTCCAGTCTGTGATTTTCAATGTGTCATTGTGGCTGAGCTGCCATTGCTCCTAGATGGTACTACTTCACAAAAATTGCACTTATATTTTATTGAGGAAGATTTGGAAATTAAATTAGCTTATATGTGCAATTCCTGATATCTCAGGGATTCTGGAAGAGTTTTTCATGATGCATTGTACTTTGTTAGGGATAACTAGTGTTGAGCAAAAATTTTCCGAACATATTTGCCAATTTCAAATTGGGCACGAACCTGGCCGATTCGGCTTTGGGATTGAGAACCCAAACATTTTGCTAAAATGTCATCGGACTCTTTGTCTGGTAAGTATTTGAATGAAAAAAGCATTCCTGTGTTTGCAGCGATGGCCTTCTTCTACCTTATGACTGTCTAGGATAGTGGGTGGGACATGTTTGATGAAGGGAGGGAGCGGGAAAAGGTCAGTAGAGCGTCGGAGTTTATTTTTTTCCCCAGCAATTATTGTGTGGATTTCCTGCAGCCAATCAGGGTGCAGAAACCATCCTCAATGTTTATACACAAGGGATTATGTCATGGGTGCCTAAGTTCCATGTCCCTCAGAATTTAAGGAGGGAAATGTCGCATTGGCGCCATTTTGAGAGTGATACTGCTTCGGGACAATGCTGCTACATGCTGCTCTGTGCTGCTGCATTCTACACAGAAAGATAACTAGCTACTAGATCTATTTTTAGTAGATAAAAGGGTAATAGTGCCCAGCCAGAAATAAGCATTTTTTACCTGGGAGAAGTGATTGCCAAATCTGTGTGTGACTCGCCTCAGGGCAGGGTACTCAGATCTTGGGCTCGGTCTGGGATGGATGTCACGGGTGGTTGCCCGAGGCTATGGCCCCAGGGACTGCCCGTTTAAAGGACAGCACCTCGCAAGGTGACCGGTGCGATTGCAGCTGCGGCAGATGGGCTCCCCAGTGGAGCTGCAGCAGTCGGTGGTTCTTCCTCTGTAGGCTGTAGCTTTCTTTCCTCGCATCCAGTGGACATCGTCTGGGCTGTCGGAAAGCTGGATCAGTGGCTGAAGCTTGGCTGGGGGTCTTGGTGCTGGTGGCTGGTTCTTTTGTAACTGCATAGCGTCCATCAACTTAGAGATATTTTTGTTCATCTTCCGCATCTCAGCTTGTATCTCAGCCCGCAGGGAATCATATTTGTCAGGCTGGGCAGATTGTATATTGTGGTGGCTGCAGTCATGGGTACTGGTTTTGGAGTAGCCTGCACCTCACCGTCGCACCACCGTTTCATTGCAGTATCATGGGTCTCTACCGGCTTTAACCCTTTGATGGCCATTTCTTTCAAGGTGTTAAAATCAGCATCTGGATTATTTAATGACCACCAGCGTACATTTTTACTGTCCTCAGGGGATAACAGGCCCCGGGTGAACTGTTCAATGAGGAGTTTGTTCTCATCTCGTGCACTGGCAGGGCTGACATGTATGAGGGCGCGCAGTGCTATTTCCAGGCGCCAGATATAAGCTCTGATGTCATTGTTTTTTGGTCTCAAACACTTCATTGCAAAATCTGTGTGTTCTTAAATAGGCTTTTTTTGGTCTCAAACAAGTCATTACCAAATCTGAGATTGTTCTCAAATAGGCTTTCTTTGGCCTCAAACAAGTCATTGCCAAAGCTGTGTCTGTTCTCATATAGGCTTTTATTTGGTCTCACACAATTCATTGCCAAATCTGTGTCTGTTCTCAAATAGTTTTTTTTGTCCTCAAGCAAGTCATTGCAAAATTTGTGCCTGTTCTCAAATACGCTTTTTTTGGCCTTAAACAAGTCATTGACAAATCTGTGTCTATTCTCAAATAGGCTTTTTTTTGCCCCAAATAAGTCATTGCAAAATCTTTGTCTGATCTCAAAAAGGCTGTAACGCCGGTCTATTTGTACCTTGTTTCTCCAGTGTTGCTTTGCATGTCAGTGCTCTTACCCAATGCTCCTTCCTTCTTACCAGCTGAGATACTGTTGGCTGTAACCTTTAAGGATGCTGCTCGGTTCACTGCTCTGCTGTGTAGCCATATGCGTGTTGTAAAGTCTTTGCTGAGCTGCTTGATCATCTACATGTGCGGTCCCTGGGGGTCGGAAGGCAAGGAGAACAGAAAGAGCAAAGTGGGAACCGAGGAGCCAGTGAGGTTCACCCAAACAGCACACTGGAGTCAAAGTCTACTGGAGAGAACCCTGCCCAGTAGAGAACACCGGTATACCGTGGAGACTTCAGTCTCCCGGGTATCTGCGCAGTCAATCACCAGGGAGCCAGGCACCGCAGAGAGAGGAACAGCGGTAGACCATCGAGGGTGTCCCGCCGACAGTGCAGGTGGAGAGAGAGAGCAGAGGAGGCCAGCCAAGTTTCACACGGGGGCAGGGGCTTCACACACAATGGGGAAAGAGACAAGGAGGCCTTAAACCCACTCACTATGGAAACCCAGAAGTGCATCTGTGCACACCTGGCAGTGCTCTGGACGGTTACCTGCAACTACACCAGTAAAAGGTAAAGAACAACCAGCAGTGTGTGTGTTGGTTCCTTTCTAGTGCCCCTGCCATCCACAGAGACTGTCCCGTTATCTGACAGCCTGTCCAAATCCCTGCTCCTTCCCTCATCATCATCACCAAAATCCCCAGGGATCCAGCTCCGCCTGTGGGGAGCTTCAACACCTAGCTGCTAATCCATCATCCCTGGAGGTCCCACGCAGCACTGGTGCAGTCACCAGATACTACAGGTGGCATCACGATAAACTTATAAACATTTATTCCCATTTCAACTACCCCTTTTTAGTTGACCACCAGGGCCATGGGTCTGGGCACGCCACCAGTGACATCCTACCACAGCAGAGGGCCCAGATACCCCTGTCCCCATACCCTGGGCTAGTCATAAGTCAATAGGAAAGTGATTACTTTCACAGTGTATCTATATGTACACTGAGAAAGTTAAATAAAGGATAAAAGTTGTTAAAAATAAAAAAACAGCATACTTACAGATCCGATGGCTGCACCGAGACCCGAAAAGAATACATCCGTTGTACTTGCAAGACCTGGCAATCTGGCCAATCAGATGGCCGGTAGCGATCAAGTGGTGTGTGACATCACACACCTCCTGATCGCTACCGGCCATCTGATTGGTCAGATTGCCAGGTCTTGCAAGTACAACGATGTTATGGCTATCTGGTCAATCAGGTGGCCGGTAGCGATCAGGTGGTGTGTGATGTCACACACCACCTGATCGCTACCAGCCATCTGATTGGCCAGATCACTACCGGACATCTGATTGGCCAGATCGCTACCGGCCATCTGATTGGCCAGATTGCAAGGTCCTGTTCGGGTCCCGGTGCAGCCGTCGGATAGGTGAGTATGTTATTTTTTTATTTTTAACAACTTTTATTAACTTTTATTTCACTTTCGCAGTGTATATAGATACACTATGAAAGTGAATGGACTACTCGCCACTCCTTCAAGTAATTACAAGGAAACTCGCGGAGTAGCGAGTAGCCCGAATACCATTACTATTCGGCAAGTACCGAATAGTAATGAGTATACTCTCTCATCCCTAGTTGCGAGGTCTTCTGTTGCTGGTGCATAACTTTCCACATGTGTCTAGGCTTGCAGCCAATGCCAGATGCCCTAGGCTTAATATCCGGTGTTATGAATACTGGTTACTGTTTGTGCCTAGGGTGTGCACTGCCACACCTTCCCCACTTCTATTAGGGGCAGTGTGTGAGCCATGACTTGCTATCCCCAGCCTGTTGCTGAAGAGCAGCTCCTATTCAAAGTTTCCTTTCCCTGTTAGGCGTGATCAAAGCTTCACATTAGGTTTTAGAACCTAACTATGTGTGTTTGATTCAGAGTGCTGCTCCTGCTCTGCCTTTGTCTCCAGCTCCAGTCCTGCCTGCAACTAGTTCTGGGATAGCTGATGTCTGCCTGTCTTTATCCCTGGAGCTGTCCAGTCTGTGTTATCCCTGCTACCACAGTCCTTGCCTTGAATGTGGAATCCTGCTTTGTGATATTTCTGAAGTCCTTTTGTGTCTTGAACCTTGTGCTAGTGACTGTGAGTTTCCTTTGTCTTGTGAATAAACCTCTGTTCATCTTTTAAAGTTGGAGTTCAGTCTTCCTGCTGAGCGTGTACTACGCTGGACTCATGCTCCAGCCTGCTCCTGCTGTGCGGGTGTCACACAGCTCCAGTTTATGCTGGCTATGCTTGCAATGTTCAGCTGTGCTTGCACTACTTAACTCTGGTTCCCTCCTGTAGTACCCAAGTCATTCAGGTTAGGTCCACTCCTGTGGTGCTTGCACCATCTTGCTTGAGTCCTTTTCATCCAGTGTCCAATAACTGATGTTTAGAGCCTGATGACCACTGCCTGATGCCTGGAGCCTTGTCAAGAGACTGTTGACCGATGTCTGGAGCCTGATGGCCGCTGACTGGTGCCTGGAACTCGATGACTGGTGTCCCAGATGTTCTGCCGGTGTCCCAGGTGTCCTGCTGGTGTCCCAGATGTGCTGCTCGTGTCCAGATGTCCAGTCTGAGGTGCTGAGATTACTTGGGAAAAGGTGTTTTGCAATCCGCGCTGCCAGACTGACTCGCATCAAAGAAGACACTTGAAGATGAAGTGTTGATCAAATCCTTCTTTTATTCACCGACGCGTTTCGGTGCCCACCTGGCACCTTCATCAGGGTTCTGATGAAGGTGCCAGGTGGGCACCGAAACGCGTCGGTGAATAAAAGAAGGATTTGATCAACACTTCATCTTCAAGTGTCTTCTTTGATGCGAGTCAGTCTGGCAGCGCGGATCGCAAAACACCTTTTCCCAAGTAATCTGATGCTTCTCCACGTATGAGTGGTCGGTGAAGGTCCAGCAGCAGCCATCAGGATATAATTCCTAACACGTCTTCAAACCAGTTGTGGGTGACACAACTGGACTAGGTGAGTGAACCCCTGTTGCTCACCGAGCTTCCTATTTAGTGTCTAGTGATAAGGGCACTATTGCGCCTCTTGTTCCCCCAACCCCCCTTTTTGTATTTAGTCTGAGGTGCTGGTCATCTAGCCTATGTTCCAGAGTCATTCCCACTCGTGTTCCTGGACGGGCTCCTCCTCTGTTTTCCTGGGGAGTCTCTAGCCATGTATTCCTGTGACTGCTCTACCTGAGGTCTTGGATCTGACCAGCCAGTGTCCTAAGCTGCCCTCTTGGGTTCCTAGACCAGTGCTCTCTGTGTTACGCCTGTTTCCCGATGTCCAGCCTGTTCCCATGCTTGATGTGCGGAATCGAGAGCTTGAGATAATGTCTTGTTACATTGTACTGTGCTGTGACTTTGTTTAATAAACTTTATGTTCTTATACCTGAAGTTGTGTAGTGTCATCTAGTACTGCTTGTTACTACCTTGCCCACTTGCTCAGCTGCCACAGACCCTGGTCGCTGTCCTCCCCTAGTCCGGGTAGGTCCAGGTCCCCCCTGTGGTCCAGTGGGTCCTCATACTAATACCAGCTTGAATCCATGCCCCACATTGCTGTGGCTTGGTGGCATGGGAGCGTAAAGCAAGCAAGCCATGTTTCTCGACAGTACGCTCTGGCCATGGACTCCGCTGAGCATGTGTGGCCTGCAGGACGTTCCCTGAGCCACACCTTGTGGGTGGATTACACAGTGATGACCCCACCTAGTAAGTGAACCAGTGTGCTTGAGCCCCCACTTGGTCAGCAGATCGGATTACTCGAGTGATGGTCTCCGCTGCCATTTTATGAACTGTGGGATTTACCACCAAACCCAATTTGCATGTCAGTACTCTTACCCAGTGCTCCTTCCCCTTAACCACCTGGGATACTGTTGTCTATTTCGTTTAAGGATGCTGCTCGGTTCCCTTCTCTGCTGCATAGCCGTACGCATGTTGTAAAGTCTTTGCTAAGCTGCATGACCATCCGCATGTGTGGTCCTTGGTTGCCACTGTAGAAGCTATCCGCATGTTGTGAGGTCCTCTGCTGCTAGTGCATGACTTTCCACTTGTGTCCAGGCTTACAGCTCCTGCCAAGTGCCATAGACCTCTGATCATGTGTTGTGTATGCAGAAATCTGTGTCTGTCCTCAAATAGGCATTTTTGGCCTCAAATAAGTCATTTTTAAATCTGTGTCTGTTCTCAAATAAGATGTTTTTGGCCTCAAACAAGTCATTGCCAAATCTGTGTCTGTTCTAAATAACCTTTTGTTTGTCTTAAAAAATTAATTGCCAAATCTGTGTGCATTAAATATGAATGGGAAAACCGGAGCTCATGGTGGAAAGGGGAATAGGCATGGTGAATATCAGTGAATACAGTTTTCTCATGTCATATCTCCTTTTTTATTTTTCCACTTCCTATTTTACCATAATATTTTAATATCATTTTTTTTTATTTATATTTTCAAAAAATTTTTCATCCAGCCTTTTGCATTTTTCACTTTTCCATTTCACCCCCATCGTTTATTCTGTTTCCTCATTTTTTTTCACATAATCACTCCTCCTATTTTCACCCAGACATAGAAACCATGAACATACATACACCAGAGCTTTCACTCATGTTTTTTTCATCTATTTATTTACATTTTTTATTTTTATTTTTTCATATATCTAAAATGTTTGCTTCTTCTTTCTCTCCATGTTTGATATTTATATTTAAATTCTCTTCATTTTAGCCGTTACTTCGCTTCTATTTCCTGCAAACAATACACTTTCATTAATACTCAATCTGAACACGGTTCACGATTGTTAAAGCAATACTACGTAAAATATTTTGTCATTTTTTCTAGTACCTTGTTTCCCCATATCCCATTAAATTGATTATCAACAGATCATCCCCCACAGATTACATTGTTCTCTGACAATATCATGTTCCGATTTCTTTTCTACTTTCTTCTCTGCCTTTCGTTCCTTTGTCATATATGGATCAGGTTACAATGTGACGTCACCATGACCTCCAACCTATGTGTACATCATAGTCACGTGCTTGTTTAATGGAGACTATATATTGCAGCTCTTGCATTGTACTGTGTGGGCCATTTGTATGGATGGACCTAAATAAAATGGGAATGGTTGGTGATATCAACTTCTTGTTTGTGGCACATTAGTATATGGGAGGGGGAAACATTTCCAGATGGGTGGTGACCATGGCGGCCTTTTTGAAGTTGGCCATTTTGGATACAACTTTATTTTTTTCTATGGGAAGAGGGTCATGTGACATCAAATGTATTGAGAATTTCATAACAAAAACAATGGTGTGCTTGGTTTAGCGTAACTTTATTCTTTCATGAGTTATTTACAAGTTTATGACCACTTGTGTTCAAAGTGCTGCCCATTGTGTTGTATTGTCAATGCAACCCTCTTCTCCCACTCTTGACATACTGATAGCAACACCGCAGAAGAAATGCTAGCACAGGCTTCCAGTACCTGATGTTTCAGATGCTGCGCATCTCGTATCTTCACAGCATAGACAATTGCCTTCAGATGAGTGATGAGGCAAACTTTTTTGTAATGGTGAAATTATCAAACAAAACCACCGCTATTGGTCTGACACTAACCCACAGTGGATAGATCACTCCAAGACTGTTGGAACACAAACATTTATGGTATGGTGGGGTATGTGGGTTACAAAGATAGTGGGGCCATTCTTCATCAATGGAAACCTCAATGCCACTGGATATCTGGATCATGTAGCAATTTCAGATATTCAGTGGCTTTGAGGTTTCCATTGATGAAGAATGGCCCCACTATTCATTGGAAAAAAATAAAGTTGGATCCAAAATAACTGACTTCAAAATGGCCGTCATGGTTACCACCCATCTGGAAAAGTTTTCTCCTTCCCATATACTAATGTGCCACAATCAGGAAGATGATACCATTCCCATTTTATTCAGGTGCATCCATATAAATGGCCCAACCTGTATATGAAACTATGTTGGCTCCCTGAGGAAGGAGTTTGGTATAACTCCGAAATGCGTTGGAAGAATTGCAATAAAAGCCATCATGGTGCACGCCAAACTATCTCATCATGTGAGCGTCACGGATCCAGGAAGCACAGTCCAGTTCTTTTGTTTTGTCTTTGGCAACCACTATTGCAAATGAAGTACGGATCCTACAGCAGCCATTGTATACCTTCACATCGGTTGTGGGTGACACAACCGTCCCAGGTAAGCAGTGACAATTGTTCATGTGATGTAAAGTGTTAAAATAATAAAACTTATTGCGCTTTTGCGCCTCTTTTTACAGTTCAACTTCTATTACTGGATGGGCTACTCCAGTTTCTTTCTTTGCCAGCAGCAGAGTGGAACAACTTGTAGATGAGGCTCAGAAAGATCATGTGCTGCTGTGAGTGGCAAGCACTACATTAAATGTCCTTCCCTTCTCTTCTTCCACATCTCACACAGAACAGTCCTCAGAGGTGGCACACAAATTTCCCATGTTTCTCCCCATGTCACAGCACACCAACTGCCCAACTGACTGTAGGGAAACACAGATGGGCGTATCTACAGAGCTGTTCACATATTATATTTTATGGACAGCAGAGGTCTGCTAAAAAGATTCACAGATTCGAGAAGAGGAAAGCATCCACACCGATGCCAAAAATCGTTTGGAGTTGGATCTGGGGCCACATGAAGTAGGTTCCAAGCAGAATCCAGACCCTCATCACCACATGTTAACCCTTGGGGGTCGAGTTGATGATGATGAGACCGCGATAACTGTGATGCATGCAGACTGCACTTTGCATTCAGGGCAGGAAGAGGAGGAGGGTGACTCTGGAGAAACAGAGCAAATGAGTTTGAAATCCCACTTGGAATTAACCCAGAGTCACGTAACTGAGTAGCTCAGTAGAGCAGGTGGAGGAGGAGGAAGATGATAAGGATAGGTTGCGGCTTCCAGCACAGAGACTGAGTATTGCAACCACGATAAGCACTGAATCTTCAGCGACACCTCTGGCTCTGGCCAGAAGCAGTCTCAAGTCTGCAGTTCATAGGGGTAGCAAGGGTTGCTGAGCCCTGACCTTTTTTGACACCACAATGGAAGACCCAACTTACGTTATTTACCATGTTTGTAAAAAAGAACACAGTGGAAGAAACAAGTCCAATAATTTGACTACTACATGCATGAATCGGCACATGGTCTAGAAACATGCGTTACCCTAGCAATGTTACTTTATTAAAATGTGGCCTGGCAAGCCTCACCAGACACCATCTGCCCCTATCAAACGCTGTTGCATCTTCCTCATTTGTCACCATGGCAATTGTTCTCATACATGTCTCCAGCTGCAGAACCTCCACTTTACCTGATTACAGTCGGGGTGAGTGAGAGCCCGTCAGCTGTTACGGAATTCGACACGCCTGCAGTTTTTGACTGATTTGATTGGCCTGATCTCCGACACCGACAACACCACATCTTTGACAATCCACCAGAACATCTCCACCTGCACCTCCCTCACAGTCCAGCAGTTTGTTATGTACACCCTATTCCACCCTCTCTCAGTACAGTAGCCAGCCCTCGATCCCACAGTTGTGGTCACACAATAGATTATTTCCTCCTACACATGTCAAAGCTAGGAGCTTGAACTTCACCATCTCCAATTTGTTGTCCATGAAAATGCTACCTTTCCAACTGGTAGATATAGTTTCGAAAAGCTAATGGCTGTCGCAGTCCCCCAGTACCAGTTGTCCAGTCACCATTATTTCTCAAAGAAAACTGTGCCTGCACTTCAGCAGCATGTGAGAAACAACATCATATTTTGCATGAAAAATTCTGGGTATGACAGGGTGCATTTCACCACTGACATGTGGACAAGCTAACATAGCAAGGGGCATAGCAAACTCGCTGACTGAGCACTGGGTGAATCTGGTGGCCACGGGGCCAGGCAGGGAAGGGGCTACTCTATAAGTCTTGAAATGCCCAAAGCAGGTGGGACAAACCTCTGTAACTATTGCTTAATCCAATGCTTCTACCTCCTTCACCTCCTCTAGAGCCTTCAGCTGCACCTCCAACCTCTCCCTTAATGTTCCAATAGTGCAGAGAGATTCCCTCCACCTCCGTCCTTTGCAGCCAGGGCTCACTGCAATCAGACAGTCATGAAATTAAAATGCCTTAGGGTACCTTTATACGGCAATAACGCAGCGAGAAATATTGCCGGCGATATGTCACCCTGGAACTATCGCCGTCAAAATCACCCCCAATTGTGGCGTGTATTTGCAGTACTCTGAAATCAGGCGACCGCGGCGAATTCCCCAAATACACGCCACAATTGGGGTGATTCTGACGGCGATAGTTCCAGGCCGACATATCGCCGGCAATATTTCTCGCCGCGTTATTGGTGTGTAAAGGTACCCTTAAAGACTGCGGTCACATGGCTGAAGAGTTGTGGACAGCTATGTGGGCCGAGTTTGAGCGATGACCGACTCCACTAAACCTGGAGCCAGAATAGGCCATATGCGATAACGCTGCAAACCTGTTAGCAGCAATACGCTGGGTCAAACACATGCCTTGCATTGCACATGTCCTCAACCTGTTTGTACAGCAATTTCTATGCCAATATCCCTGCCTGGATTAGCTGGTTTAGAAGGCACAGTTGCTTTGTGATGATTTCCGTCGACTAGCATAGATACAGAGGTCTTTTGAACAACTAGTGAACTGGTTGAGGGCTGATGTGCCAACATCCGGTGCGATCCAGCAACCCCTAACATGGGGGTCTATGGCGCCGGATCGCGCCGGAACTGGGAACCATATGCCCGCTGCTGGAGTTTAGCAGCGAGTGCTACTGAACTTCAGCACCAGGGAGCTGTCCCCTGTGCTGCGACTGGTCTCGCTTCTGACTCGCAATGCGAGTTTAGTGCGGGGGACTTGCACCAGTGTGCCCTGCCTAATAGGGCATGTAGATTCAATTTGCAAGGTCTCGTGTTGGGCGCTCTAATTAAAGCTAGGGACTCTGCTGACTGGAAAGTCCTTTTATTAGAAATCCTCCATCCACCACGACATGTTTCGACGGTGTAGTACCGTCTTTCTCAAGTGGAATGGAGGTAATATAATAATTAAAACAATATATAGAACAACGAAGTATCTCATTGGACAACAATTATCTAAGTAAAACTCCCTCTTTTTAACCTTTTGTGTCTCACTCCCGAGGGTCCTATAAAATGATCCTATACAACTACTTCATTAGATAATTATAGTATTCAATCATCATATACTCTCTCAAAAAACCATAATAACATATATATATATATAAAAAAAAAAAAATGTATAAAAACATTGAATCCCCAATTTTACAGAATAAAAATTATGTATATAATATATTATAAATATAATCTTAAAAATAATAATAATAATATATTAAACAAAAAAATATCAATAAAAATATTAATAAATATCATATATTAAAATATTATTAAATATTCATAAGTGTAAAAATTAATAATCTATAAGGACGTCCGAACTAGGTCTAAAATTAATCAATGTATATGTGTAACTAGGGATGAGCGAGTCTACTCGCTAGGACTCGTTACTCGGCGATTCTTAAGGGACTCGCTGGACTCGGTAATCGGCGAGTCTTTTAGCGAATACTCGCTCAGTAACGAGTCCAATGCAAGTCAATGGCAATCTTAGTTTTGTCAGAGTTTACTTTATCTCACTCGCTAGAGTCGCTAGACTCGCTCTATCACATCGCTATATAGCTTGAATCTCCCCAAACAGCAGCGAGTCTGAGCGAGTCTACGAGTCCGAATCCTAGCGAGTCTGCGATTCCGAGTCCTGTATTCTCTATTCGGGACTCGCGAATCCAGAATCTTTTATGTTACTAGTCAGCATTGCGTGTTAGGTCAGAAAACTTGTGAAGAAGGACAAGCATCTTAGCCAATCATAGTCAGTAATGCCATAGCAGCTTTGGTTGTGTCAGGACTATGATTGGCTGCTGTCCATCGTGATGCCTATGTCATCTATGACAGGCAAGGCAGTATATAAGGCTTGCCCCCGCCATTTTGGGCACATTCCTGAGAAGAGCTGACCTAGTGCAGGGAGACTTGGAGCAGATCTAGGGACAGTTAGGCAGTGTAGGAGTCACATATAACCCAAAAGTTCTTTTCAGAACTAACAGGACGGAGTGTAGGAGTCAAGATTCCTCACACATAACCCAAAAGTTCTTTTCAGAACTACCAGGACGGAGGATTGCTGTACAGGACTGTAAGGAAGGGGAGATAGGAGCAGCCTTACAGTGAATCCAGCACCATCCTCAGAGCTTAGTTCACCCAGCTTTCCGCAGAGCTGTAATCCTAAGCTTTTTCTTATTTTTGGCACTAGTCTACCAAATAATTTTGGTGCCATTTTTCCACAAAACATTTCCTGTGCCAGTGCGTTGCTGTACGGTGTCCTGCTTGCAGCTCGCACGGTACTTGTAAACTTGCACGCAGCCAGCACCGCAGCCTAACAGTGCCTGGTTCTGCGTACTAAACAATTTTTTCCTGTGCCAGTGCGTTGCTGTACGGTGTCCTGCCTGCAGCTCGCACGGTACTTGTAAACTTGCACGCAGCCAGCACCGCAGCCTAACAGTGCCTGGTTCTGCGTACTAAACAATTTTTTCCTGTGCCAGTGCGTTGCTGTACGGTGTCCTGCCTGCAGCTCGCACGGTACTTGTAAACTTGCACGCAGCCAGCACCGCAGCCTAACAGTGCCTGGTTCTGCGTACTAAACAATTTTTTCCTGTGCCAGTGCGTTGCTGTACGGTGTCCTGCCTGCAGCTCGCACGGTACTTGTAAACTTGCACGCAGCCAGCACCGCAGCCTAAGGCTACCTTCACATTTGCGTTTGTGTCTGCATGCTGATGGCATGCAGACACAAACGCTGTCAAAAGCATGGTCTTTTGATGTGTCCGCAGCGGATAATGTCCGCCTGCGGACACATCACTAGGGAGCTCGGCCAGCCAATCGGCTTTGTCCGGGGGCGGGCCGGGGCGGAGATCAGCGCCGGAGATCTCCGCCCCCCCGGCCGCCGGTAAGCTCCGGGACTGTCGGCGGGGAGAACAGTTGATTTGACAGCTGTTTGAATCTTCCCGCGCCGACACCGAGAGGAGATGTCAGCGCGGGAAGATTCAAACAGCTGTCAAATCAGCTGTTCTCCCCGCCGACATCGCTAGGAGATTACCGCCGGCGGGGAAGAAGACAAGAAGAAGGGAAGAAGAAGAGAAGAAGCAGAGGCTGAGCTGATCTCCCGGTGGCCGTCGGTGAGCTCCTGTGACATCACCGGCGGCCACCGGGAGATTTTTCAATGGGTCCGCAGCGTTCTCCTGCGCTGTCAAGCGCAGAACACTGCGGACCCATTGAAGACAATGCAGGTTTTGTGCGCTTGGGGACGCTTGCTGATCTTCCAAGGTCCCCGAGCGCCCAAAAAATGCAACATGCTGCGTCCCGGGTGCGGACGCTGGACCCTGAAGAGAGCAGATATCGTCCGCATCCGCACCCGAACGCAGCAAACGCTGCCAAACGCAGGCACTATGCGTTCCTATGTTAAACATAGGAACGCAGTGCGCATGCGTTTGGATGCGTATGGGAACGCAGCATACGCTGCGTTACCATACGCAAATGTGAAGGAGCCCTAACAGTGCCTGGTTCTGCGTACTAAACAATTTTTTCCTGTGCCAGTGCGTTGCTGTACGGTGTCCTGCCTGCAGCTCGGCTCCAAATAAGAGAAAAACCTGCGAGTTTGGACTCGCACACTTTCAGAGACACATCAGCGATTTGGAAATAGCATTATTCGTTATTACTCGGTTCCCTATTCATTAACATTGGACTCGCTAGACTCGCAACGAGTAGCGAGTCCTGGGCTCGGACTCGTGCGGGTCTAGCGATTCCGAGTAATTTAGGACTCGCTCATCCCTATGTGTAACAAGACTTGGAATGGAGATTAGATATAAAACGACAGATATTATACATAACAAAAAGCTATTTAATTTCTGGACACTTTTTCTATTGTTAAGTTGAGGCCCTCTGGGTACAGAGTCCCCAATCTAAAGATCCAATAACTTTCTTTCTTAATAAGTCTACTTAATCTCCCCTGACCCCCTTCCGGTATTTGATCAATTATAGTAAGATTCATCTTAATGGGGTCTCTTTGATGATACTTAAAAATTGTTCTAGGGATATAGATTTCATGTCAGAGTCAGCTACCTTAAAATATAAGTTTAAAGAGAAGGGTTACCCCACAAAAATTCTGAAAGATGCCTTTGCCAAGACCAGGATTTTGACACAAGAAAATTGTCTAAGTAAGATGGCGGATAAGAGAAAGATAGTAGATAAGAATGATGACAAAAGCAAATGGAGCTTTGTGACTACCTACTGTCAATCTCGAACCTTGATAAGGTCCATCCTAAAAAAAAATATTGGTTTGTTCTAAGAGGAGACCCTCTCTTGGGGTCAAAAATGCCCGAGAAACCAACTATTGTTTTTAGAAAAAATAAAAATTTAAAGAATTTAATAGCCCCTAGTGATATTAAAAAGAATTTTGAAAAACCAGAAGCTTTAGCTCCTCGGATTGTTGAGAATTGGGGATGCTATGCATGTAAAAGTGGAAAATGTATGTGTTGCAATATAATACAGGATGGAATGAAACAATTTAGATCAAACACAACTAATGAGATTTTTGAGATAAGACACAGATTGACATGTCAATCTTCTTATATAGTTTACTTATTGGAATGCCCTTGTGGGTTGCAGTATGTGGGTAGGACGATACAGGCAACCCACAATCGTCTAAACAAACACAGACAAAATATCAGATCCGGGTTTCAGCAACATAGTGTCTCCCGACATTACGATAAGTATCATCAAAGAGACCCCAGTAAGATGAATCTTACTATAATTGATCAAATACCGGAAGGGGGTCAGGGGAGATTAAGTATACTTATTAAGAAAAAAAGTTATTGGATCTTTAGATTGGGGACTCTGTACCCAGAGGGCCTCAACTTGGGCAGAGGAAACAAAAGGTATAATTATATGCTTAATTGTAAAACACTGGGCAAAACTGTCACTGAAAAAGACCTGGGTGTATGGGTAGATGACTCACATTTAGTGGCCAGTGTCAGGCAGCTGCTGCAAAGGCAAATAAAATAATGGGATGCATTAAAAGAGGCATAGATGCTCATGAGGAGAACATAATTTTACCTCTATACAAGTCACTAGTGCGACCACACTTAGAATACTGTGTACAATCCTGGTCTCCGGTGTATAAGAAAGACATAGCTGAACTAGAGCGGGTCCAGAGAAGAGCGACAAAAGTCATTAGAGGACTAAGGGGTCTGCAAAACCAAGACAGGTTATTAAACTTGGGGTTATTTAGCTTGGAAAAACGAAGGCTTAGGGGTGATCTTATAATAATGTATAAATATATGAGGGGACAGTACAGAGACCTTTCTAATGATCTCTTTACTCTTAGGCCTGAGACTGGGACAAGGGGGCATCCTCTACGTCTGGAGGAAAGAAGGTTTAATCATAATCACAGACGAGGATTCTTTACTGTAAGAGCAGTGAGACTATGGAACTCTCTACCACATGCTGTTGTAATGAGTGAGTCACTACTAACATTTAAGAAGGGCTGGATGCCTTTCTTGAAAACTATAATATTATCAGTTATACATACTAGATTCTTTGATAGGGCGTTGATCCAGGGAATTAGTCTGATTGCCGTATCTGGAGTCAGGAAGGAATTTTTTTCCCCCAATGTGGAGCTTAGTGTTGCCACATGGGTTTTTTGCCTTCCTCTGGATCAACATGTTAGGCTATGGGTTGAACTAGATGGACTTAAAGTCTTCCTTCAACCTTAAAAACTATGTTACTATGTTACTATGTAACTTAACAATAGAAAAAGTGTCCAGAAATTAAATTGCTTTTTGTTATGTATAATATCTGTGGTTTTATATCTAATCTCCATTCCAAGTCTTGTTACACATATACATTGATTAATTTTAGACCTAGTTCGGACGTCCTTATAGATTATTAATTTTTACACTTATGAATATTTAATAATATTTTAATATATGATATTTATTAATATTTTTATTGATATTTTTTTGTTTAATATATTATTATTATTTTTAAGATTATATTTATAATATATTATATACATAATTTTTATTCTGTAAAATTGGGGATTCAATGTTTTTATACATATTTTTTTTTATATATATATATATGTTATTATGTTTTTTTGAGAGAGTATATGATGATTGAATACTATAATTATCTAATGAAGAAGTAGTTGTATAGGATCATTGTATAGGACCCTCGGGAGTGAGACACAAAAGGTTAAAAAGAGGGAGTTTTACTTAGATAATTGTTGTCCAATGAGATACTTCGTTGCTCTATATATTGTTTTAATTGTTATATTACCTCCATTCCACTTGAGAAAGACGGTACTACAGCGTCGAAACATGTCGTGGTGGATGGAGGATTTCTAATAAAAGGACTTTCCAGTCAGCAGAGTCCCTAGCTTTAATTAGAGCGCCCAGCACGAGACCGTGCAAATTGAATCTACATATCCTATCTCGATTAGAGAACACGGCTGGAGCAGCTCGCTGAAACTTGAGGATCTGCAGACCTAGCTAACGATTCACAACATAGGACCTGTCTGCGTCAGCGCGCCCGGTCACATGGGGCGCTAGCAGGCGGGGTTACAGGAGGAAGCAAGCGGGGACGCCGAGACTCCCGGGACGGAGCGGCTTAAACGTCTCTCCACAATACCGCAGAACCTCAACACAGGAGAAAGGAGACCCCAACCGCTTCCAAAATCCATACCATTGTTGTGCGGGGATTGCACAACAATAATAGGTTAGTGAATACTTAATTAAATTATCCCCCGTGGTAATAATGGTAATGCACTAGTGCTCCCCCTGTTATTTCTTTTGTCTTTCACTGCCTAATAGGGCAACACTGGTCCGAGTGTAATGCGAGTTTCCCTCGCATTGCACTAGCACGAGTCCCTCGCACAGAGTGCCTTCAGCCTTAAGCAGAGGTATATCTGTCATGGGACCAATCATTCATATGCAATGTTCACAATTATAGTCATGTGCTGATGAGCGGCTATTCTTAATAATCTTTTTCAGTGAAAAACTGAAAGAAGCAGGAAGAACAGCTGTCACATGACCGTAAATATGAAAATCGCATATGAGTGAAGTGGTCATGTGATGACTGCTGGAACCTGCAAGCAGGGCTGAATCCTGACAGTGAGTATATTACACACTGTTAGGATTGAGCTACAATGCATAATGTTAGTATTAAAGGGACTGCAGTCTTCTGAATGCTCGCAACGCAAGGTCTGCACACTGTCAGGATTCTCCCATGCCAGTGGCAATATTGGATGAACTAGTTTGCACACGTAAGCGATTTGTTTACATTTTGTCACATTCTGACTAGACGTGTCCAGCCTCACTCAATTCATTGTCGTTGAGGCCCCACATGTTTAGTTGGCAGGTGACTGCATGTATGTAAAATGCATTCTTGCAATTGCCAATAAACTAAAAGGGAAAGAAAGGCGCAATAGGGTCTTATCAACGATATACAAGTGTGTGTAGGCACAACTTCAATATAAGCCAAACTGCCGCAGAAAACCCAGTGAACAATATAATCAGCAACAAGGAAAGGGTAAAATCTGCGCCATTCAGCAAAAAGGATCTTGCTTGGTTGTATTATTCAGCAATGTCTTTATTCTCTACGCGTTTCATGCGCAGACTGCGCACTTCATCAGGAGAGACAACAGCTTGTTATTAGGGATGAGCGAGTATGCTCTGCGCTACTCGTTACTCGCTCGAGTATCCCGGTACTCGGGATACTCGGTGAGCACAGAGTACCGCCGAGATGCTCGGACTGCTCGATGATAATAAGCGATCTGACACACATACACAGCTCCCTTCAGTGCACACAGTGAGCTGGCACCACACAGGGAGCAGATTCATTGTTAGGATCCCTCTGGGGGCCACAGCAAGGTGTTATATGTTGAGGCAATTTAAAAAAGCCCACCCTCCCGCCCTTTCCCAGCAATACTCGTTTTATACCCGGAAGTCTGTGGGCGGAGCCTGTCACTAATTGACTTACATTGGGCTCGGTGCTCTGGCCGAGTACACGAGTATCTTGAGATGCTCGGCCAGAGCACCGAGCACCCGAGCATTTTAGTGCTCACTCATCACTACTTGTTATCTCCTGATGAAGTGCGCATGAAGTCTGCGCATGAAATGTGTTGAAAATAAAGACATTGCTGGATAATACAACCGAGCAAGATTCTTTTTTGCTGAACAGCGCAGATTTTACCCTTTCCTTGTTGCTGATTATACTTGCAATTACATGACTTTTGCACTTTCACCACCAGCACCACAGATTGGCTAGGTGGTCTTTTCCACTGGTTTCAATAACAAATCTGTTTTTATTTAGGCTGTTTTTTGAGCCTCCTGTGCACCTATGCATTTTTTTGGATTTTGCCATTTTTTGCCAAAAAATGCTAGCAAAAACGGATTTGTTTTCTTACTACACCCAAAAACGTTGCTTGCAGCGTTTTTTGGGTTCAGTAAAAAAACAAATAGCTTTTGTTAACAATGCAGTCGCACTTGATCCCAGAATTTGTTTTTAGCATCAGTTTTTGGACTTAGAAAAATAAAGTTAAAAAACTGATGCCAATAACGGATCCAGGGCTTATGTGTGACCCTA
This sequence comes from Allobates femoralis, assembly GCA_033576535.1. Classification (NCBI taxonomy): domain Eukaryota; kingdom Metazoa; phylum Chordata; class Amphibia; order Anura; family Aromobatidae; genus Allobates; species Allobates femoralis. Next base: position 231,348,492 of record JARQOC010000003.1, read on the forward strand.
GCCATTCCTGACAGTGTGCGCACTGTGAGAATTTATAAGTCTGCAGTCAGAGTGACACAGACTCATCACAAACTAGTGCCAACCCCTTTACTGTTCCCAACAAATAAAAATATAATTGTCAGATGGCATAATACTTTATTAATACAGTCATGTTCAACATGATCTTATAAGTTCTGAAATGTTACATGTGTACAGTGTCAGAATCTATATCTGCCCAAGAAGACATCACTAGACCCTCCAGATGAACATAAATACATAACTAGAACACCCAACAGTACAGAAATACAACATTAAAACCCTCATCAGTGCAGGAATACATCACTATAACCACCATCAATACAGAAACACAGCATCAAAAACCTCATTAGTACAGGAATAAACAACTAGAACCCACATCAGTACAGAAACACAGCATCACATCCACTATCAGTACAGGTATACATGACAAGAACCACCCAAGTTACAGAAATATATAATTAGAACCACTATCAGTACATGGTAAAACAATTGCAATGTTAGGTCAGACCCATATACATTTGTATCACCTAAACCTATGCCCTTAACAATGGTAAGGAGATACTGGGAGGTGTTACCAATCATTATTAGACCACACAGGAACTACAGTACTGATGAAAATTAGTCAGTAGCAGAAATAATCATTTTCATCCAGGGACATTATAGATGAAATTGTCTCTGATCGGGGTCATTCACTTTCTTTTCTTCATCTTGTACAGACGCCATGATGACTTTTCATGGCTACAACTCTCTTCTGCAGACTTCCATCTTCTCTGTCTTCGGCAGCACACCCCGGCATGATACCTTTAAAATAGCAGAATGATTATAATATTCCAACATAACAATATGTAATATAAAATGTCCTCCCCATATTTTGTCTGCAGCCATCCCATCTCACTCCTCATACTGGAACCTCAAATTTCCCCCCTTGCTTCCCATACTGTCCTCCTCATAATTTGCCCATATTCATCACTTCCTCACTCTGTATTCTGTTTAGTCAATCTCCCCCCACCCCCCATTTGCTCCCTATACTGTGACCACATACACTACACCCCCGTTTGCTCCACATGCTGTGTCCACAAACACTGCCCCCCCCATTTTGATTCATATGCTGTGTCCACATACACTGCCAACAGTTTGCTCACTTTTTCCAGTTCCCCATGGAGCAAAAAAAAGTCAATATTTTATTATATAGGTCATTATGGATGCATCAATAGCAATACTATAAAGTTTTAGAATTAAGGGTAAAAAGGTAATTTTGGGAGTAGTGGATTTGAGCATGTATTGATCCTACATGTTCATATAATGCCCTACCGTAATATTAGGCAACTGCAAGCATGAAAGGCATTTCTAAGACTCCAATTACCATAAAATGCCTTGGCACATATGGATCATGATGTGAGAAGCCCTCTTCTTAGCCCAACTTCTCAGGTGTAGTACTTAACAATAACTGTGTTTTAGAAGGGATTAGATGAGCAGGTTTGGAGTTATCTACGTTGTTGTCCATTAGAGCAGCTGGAATACCAATACAACCATAGTAATACAGCTTTTATCCACAGATCATAGCATAGGAACATCTCTCTTGCACATGAATTGGGGATGTACAACTAGGTTGGAGAGAGGGATGGGGTTGAATAGAACAAAATGTCTAGATTTAACTCCAAGTGATTAATAAGCCAATGTGCTCTCCAAAAATGTGTCAAATTCAATAAATGAGGCCAGCATTAGATTGAAATTGAAAAAAAATCCTTAGGATTTGGAACATTCTTTTATGGAAGGAATGCACTGTGAAGCTCAGCATCACCAATACTAAAACAGATCATTGTAGAATTATTGCCTAAACAATTATTGGCTAAAGAAAATCGCCTTTCGATGTCCACTTAAAGGGGTTTTACCATGAACAAAATTCATTTTAATCAATAGATTTTGGGATACTAATAAGTTTCAAAATTTTATGTGTTTCAAAAACAAGTCCCCATTCAGAGATATTCATATACATGTGTCCCTGCTGTGTACTGTGTAATGGATGTGTCTAATCGTACAGGGACATGATCTGATCATACCACATCTCCTGTGCTGAGATAATCTTATATATGTGTCCTTGCTATGTACTGTGTAATGGATGTGTCTAATCGTACAGGGACATGGTCTGATCATACCACATTTCCTGTGCTGAGATAATCTTATATATGTGTCCCTGCTATGTTCTGTGTAATGGCCGTGTCTGTCCGTACAGGGGCATGGTCTGATCACAACATATCTCTTGGGCTCAGGAAGTAAGAAATAAGGAATAAAAACATTACAGCACAAGATTGTAAATAATTCTTTGAGGTAAAACAGTTCTTAAAAGAAAAATGTTTTACCTCACAAAAATGAGCTATGATCCTGTGCTGTAATCTTTTAATAGACTTTTGTGTCTCCCCCCCTCTCCTGCCCAGGAGATGTTTTATGTCCCTGTACGGTCAGTCACATCCATTACACAGTACATAGCAAGGACACATATATAAGATCTCAGCACAAGAGATGTGGTATGATCAAACCATGAACCTGTACGGTCAGACACATCCATTACACAGTACATAGCAAGGACACATATATAAGATTATCTCAGCACAAGAGATGTGGTATGATCAAACCATGTCCCTGTATGGTCAGACACAGCCATTACACAGTACATAGCAGGGGCACATATATAAGATTATCTCAGCACAAGAGATGTGGTATGATCAGACCATGAACCTGTACAGTCAGACATGGCCATTACACAGTACATAGCAGGGACACCTATATAAGAATATCTCAGCTCAGGAGATGTGGTGTGATCAGACCATGTTCCTACACGATCAGAAGCAACCATTACACAGTACATAGCAGGAACACATATATAAGAATATCTCAGCACAGGAGCCGTGGTATGATCAGACCATGTCCCTGTACGGACAGACTCGGCCATTACACAGAACATAGCAGGGACACATATATAAGTTTATCTCAGCACAGGAGATGTGGTATGATCAGACCATGTCCCTGTACGATTAGACACAGCCATTACACAGAACAAAGCAGGGACACATATATTAGGTTATCTCAGCACAGGAACATTTTTGTTAAACACATCCAATTGTGGAAATAATTATTATTCCAAGATCTATTGATTTAAACAAACTTCAAAACTAACTTTGTTCATGTGAAAACCACTTTAAGTCCACAACATTCTTAAGGTGGAATCTTTGCCAAAATCTACAGTCAAATGATGGAAATAGCTGTGTGCTGTGCTCTTCTTTGTTTGTCAATGCTATAGACTTTAAATCGAGCTTTAAATGAACCTGACAGCAGAATTGACGCCTTTAAACTAATCACATGAATTCATATATTTACAAAAGTTGATTGCAGGTCATCGCATTATATAGCACAGGTTTACAGTATATTCTCATTTTATCAACCTTCTTTTGCTGCATATTCTAAAGACTAGGACAAGTCTAAAAGATGTACACTATGGGCAAACCAGTCATGTACTATCTCCTGATAGTATTTCCGCTGAGTCGTGACTGAGATCCCTGAGATGCCTTACATTATCACTCCTAAATTCTAAAAATCCCAGATGCTTGTGAACACTATAACATGGGAAATGTGCACTGTGACTGCAAGCTTCTTGCACATCGTAGGCGGTCCACTTTGCATCCTCGAAATTGAGAGCATCTTTGTGTCAGAGATCTTACTCAAACTTAGTTGAAGACTAAAAGGACAAAAAAAAGCACCCATAGGGCCGTAAATCTGGTGGGTACGGGGCTAAGTGATCTATACACTCACCTTTGTTGGTTGTGTCGGTCACAACCCTTTTTACCACTTTTTTCAAGACAAAGTGGCCGCTGCAGACCCCGTAAAGGGAACAGTAGAACTTTTTCAAAAAGGACGGATTTAAGTCCGTGCTGACCACGAGGAACACCAGGATTTAAAAAAAATCTTTCTTTATTCGACTTCCACCACCACTTCAAGTGCCAACGCGTTTCGTAGTCACTGACTACTTCATCAGGGCTTATTACTTAAGGTACTTTTGAAAAAGTTCAAACTTAGTTGTGCATGCATTTGGTAGATGGGGCAGAAATGGTCCACATATAGTGCATACCTTTTAGACTAGCCTAGTCTTAAGAAAATGTGCCAAAAGTAGTTTGATAAGATGAGGATTGCTATATACTGTTAAAATTTCCCACACAATGGGGTTACTTGTACTCCATTTTAAAAGGCAAATGCAGCCATACTATTAGTTTAAAGGAGTCAATCCTGCTGTCTGCTTCGTTTAGGGATTCATCACCACTCCATCCAAACCCATTCTAGTTATGGTCTTGTGACTAAAGAAAACTCAAGACAAGGGTCTTTAAATTGAAAATTAGTTTGGTTCTAAGTGGTCAGATCTAGAATTATCACCTATTAAACAAATAGGCGATAAATGCATCTGAGGCTGGGGTCACACTTTGAAAGGTAATTGCGGTGACCGCATCCAGATCCGGATTCGGTAACCACAATTGCCTTCAGACACATTTTTGAGTCCAAATCTGGTCTTAAAACCAGAATGCAGTAACCGGATTGCTCAGGATGTGTAATCCGGAGAAATGCGGTTACCGTATGCTTTGTTCATCCCTGCTGCCACAGCGATGAACAAAGGGTTAATCTTAATAATAGCTGTGGACAACATGTCTCTAGGGGGTGCCCACTCCCTTCCCTAGAGACATGCTGTCCACTCAGGTGGGCATGAGAGGGGTTAATGTTGTCATTATAGTATTGCCGGCTATTGTCGGCTTTGTGAATTTTCTGAATGAATGCGGCGGCTCCTCACAGTAGAGGAGATACTGTATGTAATGTATGTACAGTATGAGCCCTTGTCCTTGGTCCTGAAAGTTAGGTCTATGGCGATGTGCTGCCCATAGACCTAATTCTACAACTTTCAGGACCAAGTATGGGGCTCATACTGTACGTACATTACATACAGCATCTCCTTTACAATAAGAAGCCACCGCATTCATTCATAAAATATACAAAGATGACAATAGCCGGCAATACTATACTGACTACATTAATCCCTCTCATGCCCACCTGAGTGGACAGCATGTCTCTAGGGGGGTGGGTACCCCCTAGAAACATGTTGCCCACAGCTATTATTAACAGTTAACCCTTTGTTCATCCCTGCGGCAGCAGGGATGAACAAAGCATATGGCTGCCGAAGGCATTCACATATGCCTAGCGGCAGCCGCATTGGCTCCTGTTGGAGCCCATTATAGCAATCCCCGCTGTGGTTGCCTAAACGCTGCAAAAACTGCAGCCTGCATAATTTTTACTGCAGGCTGAAGATCCGCAAGCGGTAACCGGATTACATGTAGTGCAATCCGGTTACTATAATGGGCTTCTATGGGGAGCAGTTCCTGATCCGGTTTTGAGCTTTTTGACAGCTCAAAACCGGATCAGGATTTCAAAATTTTGCCGCAAGTGTGACCCCAGCCAGAATAGAAGACTACCCTATTAAAATAGCGGCACGCTCGTGAGCCAGTTAAGAGTCATTATTCAGTCACTGTATAATAACTGAGCAGAGCTATGATGAGCCTCATAGGAGTTTAGAAAATTCTCTATTGCCCCATTAGTATCACAAATATTGTGCTCAGCTCTTCATTATTATTTAGTTTTTCCATATATCAGGAATATCTTTCCAGATTTTTTTCAGCTACACTAAAAATGTTTATAGTAAGAAAACACTGATTCCACCGTGCAGGTTCCACCATGGCATTTATAATATGTGAAATCCTAGTAATGCATAATTGATAAGACATGTTGATAATAAAGTCAGCTCAACAATAGTTCATTTTGCCATGATCGCATACTGCTAAACCTTCAAATAAAACTCTATAAAGCCCTTGTTATACGGGCAGTTGAATTCAAAGGAATCCCTTGCTCGACTGATTGTGGGGAATTTTTTTTTTTACTACGGTTGCCAAAATTTTCCTATTGGCTCAAAGAGCTAATTAAAGAATACCACAGATTGCAATGTCCAAATAAATTGCATTTTTAAGCCAAAAGTGTAACAAGCGCATGTGCATGTGCTTGAGACATGTAAAAAACAAAATATAGGAATAAAAAGTAAAATTTGGAATTTAGTTTTTTTTTTTATTATAATGAAGCTGCGTCTTTTACATGAATCATTAGGGTCAGGAAAAAAAAAAGTTATATTAAAGTCTTGAAAACTAAGGTACATTTATATTAATTCAGCATTTAAGATTTTTTAGCAAGTCTAAAAGACTAAACCATTTTTCTTTTCTGAAGGACAAAATAACTTTTATGTAGGTTTTCCTATTTTGTTTACTACATGGATATATGTGGTTACGCTGTACTTCTTGTGTGTACTGTTGAGGAATACATATACCGTATATACTCGCATATAAGCCGAGTTTTTCAGCCCAAAAATTGGGCTGAAAAGTCCCCCCCTCGGCTTATATGCGAGTCACTGTATACTGTATACAATGTATACAGTATACAGTGCCCCCCATCAGTATACAGGGCCCCCCCTGCTGCAATCCTGTAAAGGAAGAGATTAGTATACTTATCCCTCCGCTGTCCCGCTGCCGCTGTCCCGCCGCCGCCATCACGCTCCTCCATCTTCATCCAGCGTCTTCGTCAGGCTTCCTCCGGTGGGCGCAGGCAATGACGTCATTGTCTGCGCGACCGAGGAGGAAGCCGGAAGAAGATGGAGGATCGTGATGGCGGCGGGACAGCGGCAGCGGGACAGCGGAGGGATATGTATACTAATCTCTTCCTTTACAGTACTGCGGCGGGGGAAGCTTGTATACTGATGGGGGGGGGGGCCTGTATATACCTCTGGGGCATCTGTATACTACCACTGGGGCTGCTGTATATAGATGGTGGGGCCTGTATATACCTCTGGGGCATCTGTATACTACCACTGGGGCTGCTGTATACTGATGGGGGGGGGCCTGTATATACCTCTGGGGCATCTGTATACTACTACTGGGGCTGCTGTATATAGATGGAGGGGCCTGTATATACCTCTGGGGCATCTGTATACTACCACTGGGGCTGCTGTATACTGATGGGGGGGGCCTGTATATACCTCTGGGGCATCTGTATACTACCACTGGGGCTGCTGTATATAGATGGTGGGGCCTGTATATACCTCTGGGGCATCTGTATACTACCACTGGGGCTGCTGTATACTGATGGGGGGGGCCTGTATATACCTCTGGGGCATCTGTATACTACTACTGGGGCTGCTGTATATAGATGGAGGGGCCTGTATATACCTCTGGGGCTTCTGTATACTACCACTGGGGCTGCTGTATATACCTCTGGGCCTTCTGTATACTACCACTGGGGCTGCTTCTGTATATACCACTGGGGCTGCTGCTGTATACTACCACTGGGGAGGCTGCTGTATATCACACTGCTGGGGGCTGTATACTTGTGCTGGGGTCCACCCTCGGCTTATACACGAGTCAATAGCTTTTCCCAGGTTTTGGGGGCAAAAGTAGGGGGGGGGGTCGGCTTATACACGGGTCGGCTTATACACGAGTATATACGGTACATTATTATTTTTGGCTGCAAGTAGTCTCCGCAAACCAAATGGCATAAAGGAAATTTTGACAAGTCTAACATTCAATGTAAAGTATAAGGCTGCTTTTGTTTGCAAACAAAAGAGAAGAAAGCAAGTATTTTCAAATTTCTTGAATTGCTTAAATTTCCATACCAAACAACCAAGTGATAATGTATAAAGTCGGTAATATAACATTACTTTTTGTTTGCACCGCTGGGCTTGCGAGGGAAGGAGCGCCATTTGATTTTTGGAGGACAGATTTTCCTACAATAGTTTGTAGTCTCCATTTGCAGAGCCCCTAAGTGCCAGAATCGAAGAAAGCCCCTCATATGATCACATTTTGAAAATTACACCCCTCTGGGACTTTATCTACAGGTGTAGTGACAATTTAGTCTCTAAAAAATACTCTTGAAGTAGTTAATGTTGCAGAATTAAAAATTGCAAATAGGTCCTTATGCCCAGTACATTAAGGTGCCCATACATTGTGCCAGCTCATGCAAATGAACGTTAACTGTGGTTTAGGTACATTGTGGAATTCAGAAGAGAGGGAGGCATTGGATTTTGGGGCACTGATTATGCTGGATTCTTTTCTGTGGGGGGTGGCCATAGAGTTTTTCCAGAGCCTCTGTGCTACCAATAACGAGAAAGCCCCCTATATTTCCATGAACAGATCACGGATTTGAGTAGAGAATTGTGTTTTTGAGGTGTGGTGATGCAGCCCATGGTCGGGTGCATCACACGGGTTTCTGTGAAGGCAAAAAATATGAGTCTGCACACATTGGAAGCAGCAGTGTGAACTGCAACCAATCCCCACCAAAAACATGAAAAACCAATGCAAAAAACCGTATAAGAATCACACAAAAGGCGCTCTGCTGTAAAAATAAATAGCAAGTGCCGTAACAAAAACAGGGCCTTTTGGTTTATACGTTTTTGCAAAAAAACGTACAGTAAGCTGCCTCACCAACTTCACGGTAGGCCCTGGTAGAGACAGTCCTAACTCTGTCCCTAGATGCTACGTTAAAAACCTGCCAGTGTGTACATACCTCTGGACAGGGTGCGGGAGAGCACAGGACAATCTCACCTTGCAAGGCTGTGTGGCTGGCAGCTCTGTGTGCAGACTTCATAAGGGAGGGGCAGGTGCCTCCAATATCTGCTGTTACCAGCAGGGGTGAACATGAAGGCAAGCCTGATCTGATGCCTCCGACTCACACACACCTGGCAGGTTAAGTCCTGCCCGCCACACCCACACTGACACACCCACCTGAGCTTCCAGGCAATCAGCACACACATTGCTCTCAGCCGCTCATTAGGCTCATGAATATCCTGGCTATTAACCTATTGTGCACAGGACAGGATTACAGCACTCACTCTCAGCTATTAACTCACTGTGCTCCAGGTAGGTTTAACACAGCACAACGACAGTAAAACCGGATATATGTGAACAGAGCCATATACCGACTACCCGTGTGATGCACCCGGCCATGGGACGCATCACCACAGTGGGTTTAGTTGAATAATATTTGGCATCTCTTCAGTGATGTCCATCTGTTCAAAGTGAACAAAACTGTTCATGAACCCAGTTTTGTGCACTCCAAAAATGACGCAAAAAAAGATAGACACCACCGCCCATGGGCCAGATGAGAGTTCAAAGTAACTCCCTCTGCCTCATTATAGTGAACTCTTCTTTGGAAGTTTTGTCTGAATTCAGAAACTGACATGTAATCCATGGCTCAATCCATTGAAACAGAGAAAAAAATTTAATAGTAGGCACTCATCATTTGCCACAAAACCATCACTATTCAAGTTCCATTTAAAAGACATGCAGGGATGGAAGATTAAGGTGTATGGACCCGTAGATGTGCAGGTGTCTGCACAAAACAGCTGTTATCCTCATAATATCGCTCTGTGATCTTTTTTCCCTTCGTGTCTTTTTAAAGTTGTGGTTTTGTCACAGGGTGGTATAGCTACTAGAGAATCAGGAGGCAAGATGGTAAGATGGGCAAGAAGAACTGGGGAACTAGTCTGAACCTTAGACTGAGGGTCCCTGGCTCACCCTGATCCTGGAATTACCTCTGATGGTGAAGACATCCAAGATGCTACCCTAACCCTTTGCTCCTAATCAACCCTAGGCTAAAAGCCCTTACCTCCACCCAATGGACCAGGAAAGCCCAGCAGCTCCTATGGAAGTGAACAGCAGCAGAAGAAAGCACAGCACAGAAAGTCCTTACTACATGGGGTCCAAGCAGAGTTTGAAATTAACTTTTTCTGTGACACCAGTAGAGGGAAGTGGAGCTATTTCAAGGCTGGGGGAGTGGAAATCTGAATACTAAGACACACCCCTCCAGCTCCTCCCAAATGTTAAGACTTACTCCTCCACCTTCAGAGCTGCAGCATACAGCATAGACTAAGAAAAAAACTCACTTTAAACTCTGTTTAAAAAGATCAGCAGCACTTATAGACTGCTAAACAGTCAAAACATGAAAGGTTTTATCGCAAATGGTTAGTGCTGCTATGTATTTTTCCTCTATGTCAATGGACTGTATACTAATAGTAAGTGAGCACCTGATGTTTACTTTAATTGCTAAGCCTGTGTCAGTCCATGGTTAATACCAGTGTATGGGTGGCCAGTTTTAAAGTGGTACAAAACATTTTTTTATGATTTTCCTACAATAATGCCTGGTGCAAGAGTACTGCATAGAGCACAAGATATATGTGAGCTGTGCTGTACTGCAGTCTTTACAAGGCAGAATGAACAAATCAACAGCAGTTGAATAATAATAATAATAATAATAATAATAATAATAATAATAATAATAATAAGCTTTATTTATTTAATTTTTTATGCCATTCACCTTGTGGTATAAGTGATTAGGTGGCTTTATACCCTAGGTCAGTATGATTACAGCGATACCAGATTTATATAATTTTTTTAGGTTTGGCTACTATCACACTTTTTTCCAAAATAATTATTTTTGCATATCTGAATTTTGATGGCTATAGTTTTTTATTTTTCTGCCGACAGTCAATTGAGGGCTGTTTTTTTTGTTGCATGAGTTGGAGTTTCTATTGGTATAACTTTTCTGTAAGCTGTATGATGAAAATGCATAGTTTTTGTTTTTTAACAAAGTTTATTGAAGGAGTTAACTAGTTTAACATTATTGTAGAGTGAGTTGATACAAATGTAGTGATACCAAATATGTGTAGTTTTTTGTTTTGTAGCATTTTTTTACATAAATATAGTTATTTATTGGAATATTTTTTGTTTTTCATTTTCTGATTTTTTAAAAATGTTTTTCCTTTTGTTTGCTTTTTTAAAAACTTTTTTTACTTAGTCCCTATATGTGACATTACCTTTTACTGCTCTGATTGCAGTTCCTGACAAAAGTTATGTCGCTTAGCCATGTTATGTAAATAAAAGCTTTTAACCTGACGTTAAATTCATCCATTGGTTTTATAAATTACTCTTTTGAAATCTAAAACCTTCCCAAATGTGGTTTAGGTTAAAGGGAACCTGTCACCCCAAATAAGCTTTCTAAACTATTAATACCTGCCCCTGCAGCCTTAGAATACATTAACACATCCCTGCCTCATCTTTTGTAGTAATCTACAAGTACTATAATGTAGTTTGCAAACTTACGAAAATGTTGTCAGAGGGGCGTTCCTGAAGGCATTTTGACCGGTAAGCGGGTCCCCTTGTGCCGCGCTACCCCTGCCTCATTGCTGTAATACGCTCTAATGGGCGTCATTATACAAAGGCAGAGTGCGGGCACGATTTCTATATCGCGCCTGCCACGTCACCTCTGCGACGCGGTCATGTGACGCCAGGTTCATGTGTCACTTCCGGTCGCACACAGGCAGACTTCAGCATGCTATCTGCGCATGTGCGAAGTCTGCCTGTGAACCCTGCGACCGGAAGAGTCATAATCATCAACATTAACATAATTAAACATTTGAAATAAATCACTGTATGTAATGACTATATTATATGCATTTGACATTTTGTATTGAATTACTGAAATAAATTTTTTTTGACGATATTCTGATTTATTGAGAGGCACTTGTATATGTGTTTGTAAGCATGTGTGTATGTGTGCGTATATAAAAGTGTGTATGTACATACGGTATTTGTTTTTTGATTCTGTATGATACTGTTATTACAAATAATAGAAGACTCAACCTGACTGTTTAAAAGATTATTCACCAAAAATTAAGTTATCCCTGATCCATAGAATCAAGGATAACTTGCTAATCAATGAGGATCTGAACACTGTGCCCACTAGAGATTCTGAGATCAAGGCTCCACAGTCCTCTCCTAAATGAAGCAGAGTTTTCCATGCTTGGTCTTTACTCGATTCACTATCGATAGAACTTCTGAACGCTGTGCTCGGCGATTTCCATCAAATCCATAGACAATGAATAGAGTAGAAGTCAAGCATGCGCAATTCCAACGTATTCATGGCTGAACTAATAAAATCCCAGTCTTAGGAGCATTGGGTGTCTCAGTGGTAAGACACAAACAATCACTAAGTTATCTCCTATCATCGGAATAAGTGATAACTGGATTTTTGGGGGCAATACCACTTTTATACTAAATGGCCTCTGTTTAGCCCATGCACCAGGATGCATATGTTAAACAATTGCCTCCTATGGATGTTGTACAGTGATCTCCAAAATCTGCTCTAAAAGAGATGTGTCTTAAGTATGTCTTTTACAGAATAACATTGTATGGAATAGTATAGTCTCTACAGAAGTGTGTTTGACTGGGAGTTACAATATGAATGTTTTTTAAGTGATACCTTTATTACTGATGAGCGAGTACTAAAATGCTCGGGTGCTCGAAGCTCGGGCCGACCATCCCGAGATACTCGTGTACTCGGCCCGAGTACCGAGCCCAATGTTATCCTATGGGAGACCCGAGTATTTTTATGAAATGACTGCCGGCAGCATGTAGAAACCCTAAAAATGTCACAAAAGTCTCAGAAGAGTGCTGAAATGACATGGCAACACCATGGGGAAGACCCCTGGAAGCATTTCTCACTCAAAAGTCACAGCTGTGAACAATCTTGTCCGAGTTTCACGCCAATTTTACGGAGTCACCAGAAAACCTTCCAAAATTATACCAAAATTAATATTTAGGGTGGAAATGTTAAGGGCACATACCCAATAATGAGATACAGCTGGTGTATGTTAATTTTTGTGATTACATGAAAGATTTTACGTGAAAACATTGTGCTGCACTCCGATGTCCTTGAGAAGAGACGTACATGAAGGCCTCTTGACATAATGTGCCCATTTTGAGGAACTGGGTCTATTGTAGTATTTTCCTTTGCCAGGGCAGTCCAAAATTTGGAGGTTCACCAATGCCCCTGGATAGAGACGTGCATGAGGGCCTGTAAACCTGAAGTGCCCATTGTAAGGAAGTGGGTGTATTGTAGTATAGCCCTTTGACAGGGCAGCCAAAAATTGGGAGGCTCCACATTGTCCCTGGATAGAGACATGCATGAGGTCCTCAAAACATTTTTCCCATTGAAAAGGAGTGGGTATCCTGTCGTTGTAATGCCCATTCAAAAAGAATGGGTGTAAAAATTTACCACTGGGGGTATACCTGAAACAACAGCCTAACTATTGTAACGGTCATCATGGTGGCACATGAGGAGAAGGAGGAGCAGTCCAGCGATTAGCCAAGGAAGAGGAAGACGACGTGGTGGATGATCCAGTAGCTGACCCAACCTGGCAGGAGGATATGCAGAGCGAGGACAGCAGTGCACAGGGGGAGGGAGGCATAGCATCCCAACAGGCAGTACGAAGCAGGGTCGGGTCCGTAGGCAGAAGGCAGGCAACCGTTCCCCGAAACAACAACACGACACAAGGTGCCTGTGCAAATGTTAGGTCTTCCCGAGTCTGGCAGTATTTTAAGTTGGCTCCAGATGACTCTTAAAAGGCCATTTGCAACACCTGCCATGCCAGCAACAGGGGTACGAAAACTAGCAGCCTGACCACCACCAGCATGATCAGGCACATGTCAGCCAAGCACCCGACTTTGTGGGAAGTACAACAGAGTCGAGGAGCGTTGCTTGCTTATGTCACTGCTACGTCTTCGCGTGTTGTGCGTGCGAGCCAATCCCCTGTACATGCTGGCCGCGAACAAGCCTCCGGCCCTGCACCTGAAGTTGCCCATGCACAAATAACCCCACCATCAAGCACGTCCTTGTCCCAGCGCAGCGTTCAATTATCCATTCAGCAAACCTTTGAAAGCAGGCGCAAATACGCTGCCAACGCCCCACATGCCACAGTCCTGAATTATCATATTTCGCGACTCATAGCGCTAGAAATGTTGCCTTTCCGGCTGGTTGAGACGGAAGCATTCCACGACCTGATGGCGGCTGCTGTCCCACGTTACTCGGTCCCCAGCCGCCACTATTTCTCCAGATGTGCCGTCCCCGCATTGCATACCCACGTGTCCAACAGCATCACACGTGCCCTGAATAACGCTGTTTCAGCCAAAGTCCACCTAACCACAGACACGTGGACAAGTGCTTGTGGGCAAGGCCGCTACATCTCCTTGACAAAACACTGGGTTAATATTGTGGAGGCTGGGACACAGTCTGAGCGAGGGATGGAACACGTCCTTCCCACAGCAAGGATAGCAGGCCCTACCTCTGTCAGGGTTTCACCGACACTCTACAGCTCCGGAATGTCATGCTCCTCAGCCTCCTCCTCCTCCTCATCTTCATCCACTGTACCCTCCACACCAGTCCCAAGCTGGAAGCACTGCAGCACTGCCTCTGCGAAGCGGCAACAGGCTGTGCTGAAGCTAGTCTGCATAGGTGACAAACCCCACAATGCAGAAGAGGTGTGGACAGCTCTGAAACAGCAGGCAGATCACTGCCTCACACCTCTGAACCTAAAGCCAGGAAAGGTCGTGTGTGACAATGGCCGGAACCTGGTGGCAGCTTTGAGGCGAGGCCAGCTGACGCATGTTCCATGCGTGGGCCATGTGCTCAACCTGGTGGTTCAGAGGTTTCTAAAGTCATACCCAGAGCTGTCTGAACAGCTGGTAAAAGTTCGCCTTCTGTCTGCACATTTTCGCAAGTCACCTGCTGCTTCAGCCGGCCTTGCCGGCTTTCAGCGCCGTTTGCGTCTTCCGGCCCACAGACTGGTGTGTGATGTCCCCACGTGTTGGAATTCAACTCTGCACATGTTGGTCAGGATATGTGAGCAGAAGAGGACAGTTGTGGACTACCTGCATCACCTAAGCCGTCGGGAAATGGGTCAAACTCCACACATAACACCTGAGAAGTGGAGATGGATGTCCGACCTATGTACCGTCCTCCAAAACTCTGAGGACTCCACCAAGATGGTGAGCGGCGATGACGCCATTATTAGCGTCACCATACCACTACTCTGCCTTCTAAAACGGTCTCTGCTGAAAAACAAAGAGGATGCATTGCAGGCCGAGCGCGATGACTTGGAGCAAGAAACAGTAGTGGGTGAAAACACACAGCCCAGCCTCATATCATCACAACGTGCAGTGGAGGACTATGACGAGGAGGAGGAGGATGAAGACATGGAGCAACTCTCTGGCCAAATTGAGGATATGACATGCACACCAGTCATACCCTCGATTCTGCGTGGCTGGCCAGAAGACAGTGGAGATGAGGAGGAGGAGGAGGAGGACAGCATGTTCAGTCATCGTGTTGGTCTGGATACTGAAGTGATGGCTGTTAAGAGTCTGGCGCACATGGCTGACTTTATGGTAAGCTGCCTGGCTCGTGACCCTCGCGTTCACAACATCTTGGCCGACAATCAGTACTGGTTGGCAACACTGTTAGGGCCACGTCTCACACACAGATATTTGTGCAGATATTGTTCGCAGATCTCTGGTTGCAGTGAAATCATGGACACATTGCTCCATTTGTAAACAGCCTCAAAATGGAACAATGTGTCCATGATTTCACTGCAACCAGCAAGTTGGTCAGAAGTTGGAAACAGATATCTGTGTGTGTAAAGCGGCCCTTAGACCCACGCTACAAGGAGAACTTTATGTCTCTCATTCCTGAGGCGGAGAGGTCAGCCAAAATGCAGCATTTCCAGAAGGCCATAGTCACGGAAGTAGGCAAATCATTCCCCTCACAAAACGCTAGCGGCATAGGTCAGGAATTGGTGGACAACCAAGGTGTACGGCCGAGAGGGGCACAAGTCCAATCCGCCAGAGGTAGGGAAACAGTCTTTACGATGTGGGACAGTTTTCTCAGCCCCTCACGTACCACAGCCCCTGAGGTGCGGGGTAGTGCCACAAGAAATGCTAAGTTTGGCCAGATGCTGAAGGAGTACCTTGCAGATCAAACAACTGTACTGCTAGATTCCTCTGTGCCTTACAATTGTGTCTCCAAGCTGGACACGTGGCATGAATTGGCTCTCTACGCCTTGGAAGTCCTGGCCTGCCCTGCCGCTAGCGTTTTGTAAGAGCGTGTTTTCAGAGCCGCAGGTGGAATCATTACTGATAAACGCACCCGCCTGTCAACTGAAAATGCTGACAGGCTGACTCTGATCAAGATGAACAAGGGTTGGATTGGGCCAGACTTCACCACACCACCAACAAATGACAACTGAATTTGCCATGTACCTACACTCACCCATGGGTACACACTTCTGGACTTCCGAGTGTCCAAGTGTGGGATCAGTTATGTTTGTGGACGTGCACTCGGCCTGGTGGTAGGAAGGAGGATCAGGTTGGGAAATGTGCGGTGCAGTATCACGGCTACTGACACTTGACCGTGTGGAAGACAGGGTGTTTGTGGAGGTGCCCATCTGACTTGAAGCATTATCTGCTATCCAAGTAACAACCTGTTGACACTGGTGTTGGTTCAAGAGCGGTGTACTTTAGCGGGCCACAAGAATTTGGGACAGGACGTGTGAGCGAGTAGATGTGCCCCTTTCTTGTTACGAAATTAGTGCTTGCACACGACCTCGGCCTCTGCCTGCACCACCATCACGTTCACTTCCTTCTTCCTTGCCAACGCCCTTGCGCATTTTGCTTGTATACAGCGACACCAGTCTGGTGACTGTAATGGTCACAGAAGAGTAGGATTTTAGTCCCTATCCTGTATCAATGTAGTAAGTACACCAGTCTGGTGAATGTAATGGTCACAGGAGAGTAGGATTTTTGTCCCTAACCTGTATTAAGGTAGTAAGTACACCAGTCTGATGACTGTAATGGTCACAGGAGAGTAGGATTTTTGTCCCTAACCTGCATTAAGGTAGTAAGTACACCAGTCTGGTGACAGTTCAGATCACAGGAGATTAGGATTTTAGTCCCTAACCTGTATTAAGATAGTAAGTACACCAGTCTGGTGACTGTAATGGTCACAGGAGAGTAGGATTTTTGTCCCTAACCTGTATTAAGGTAGTAAGTACACCAGTCTGGTGACTGTAATGGTCACAGGAGATTAGGATTTGTGTCCCTAACCTGTATTAAGGTAGTAAGTACACCAGTCTGGTGAATGTAATGGTCACAGGAGAGTAGGATTTTAGTCCCTAACCTGTATCAAGGTAGTAAGTACACCAGTCTGGTGACTGTAATGGTCACAGAAGAGTAGGATTTTAGTCCCTAACCTGTATCAATATAGTAAGTACACCAGTCTGGTGACTGTAATGGTCACAGAAGAGTAGGATTTTAGTCCCTAACCTGTATTAAGGTAGTAAGTACACCAGTCTGGTGACTGTAATGGTCACAGGAGAGTAGGATTTTTGTCCCTAACCTGTATTAAGGTAGTAAGTACACCAGTCTGGTGACTAATGACCACAGGAGAGTAGGATTTTTGTCCCTAACCTGTATTAAGGTATTAAGTACACCAGTCTGGTGACTGTAATGGTCACAGGAGAGTAGGATTTCTGTCCCTAACCTGTATTAAGGTAGTAAGTACACCAGTCTGGTGACAGTTCAGATCACAGGAGATTAGGATTTTAGTCCCTAACCTGTATTAAGGTATTAAGTACACCAGTCTGGTGACTGTAATGGTCACAGGAGAGTAGGATTTTAGTCCCTAACCTGTATTAAGTTAGTAAGTACAACAGTCAGGTGACTGTTATGGTCACAGAAAAGCTTGGATTCCGATCTGGATCACCCTGCCTATATCCTCCTAGATTAGTCCTGAGAAGGACTGTTGTGGTCAGCAGCAGCAGTTTGCAGCCCTGCTCCGGATCTACCTATGAGGGCCGCAAATCTGTCCCTAAGCAGCAGCAGACACTGTCCCTACACTCACTGTCTGGATGCTTGTGTGCAGAGCACAGCGCGGCCGGGTCTTATAAAGGCTCGGTCACGCTGTGCAGGCCGGCCAATCACTGCAATGCCACAACTAACAGGGCTGTGGCATTGCAGTGGTCTGCCAGCCAATCCCTGCATGTGGGCTGGCTCTCAAAAGAGCGTCAACATGCAGGGATGAGGACCACGAGCACAGCACGAGTATCGCGAGATTACTCGGTGCTCGCCGAGTAGCCCGAGTACAGTGATACTCGTGCGAGTACCGAGCAGCGCAGAGCATACTCGCTCATCACTAACCTTTATTATTTTGAGCAGTTTATATATATGGTTGAGCTTTGTGGGTTCCAGCAGTTATAACATAACCACAAGTATGCACCTTGCATAATTGCTCACATGTGCCACCTAGAGTGTCAGCCATGTCTTACAATGTTTTATTCATACATGTAGCTGACACTCTAGTTGTCACATGATTGCAACGTATGACAGCACCAGAACCAACAAAGCTGAATACTAATGAAAATGCATATATTCATTTCAGTAAAAAAATAAATAAAAAAATATTATTTTTACTATTATTAATATTTCTTTTGCAAGGGGTGGGCAATTATAACTTATGCTATGGACCCTACGATCTCTATGCATGCCCTGGTTCATTATATAAATAAACATCACCTGATATGCATCATCCAATGCACTTTCAAGTTCTTCAAGTTTATACAGATGGAAATACCCATTTTACAATTGGAAAATATATATTATATATATATATAAAAATATTCATATGACTAATGATTGTGCACACAGTGTAAGCCACCCAAAAATAAATCTGTGTAAGGCCCCTTTCACATCAGCGGTAACCGCTGATCGCGGCAATTTCGGTGAAAAAACCACACCTGCCGCGGTTACCGCATAACGGCCGCACTTGCAGTTCACTTGCGGCAAGCCACATGTCTAGGTGCGGCAGGTGCAGCAAGTGCGGTTTCGGCACTTGCGGCAGATGCGGCCGCGTTTTTTTTTTCGCGCGCCGCATCTGCCGCAGGTGCCAAAACCGCAACTATATTGCACTTGCCGCACCTGCCGCAAGCCCCATAGACATTGCATGGGGCTTGCCGCAGGTGAATCACAAGCGCGGCCGTTATGCGGTAACCGCGGCATTTGCAGTCTTTTCACCGCAACTACCGCGATCAGCGATTACCGCTGATGTGAAAGGGGCCTTAGTCATTTAATATCTTTCAACAAAGAAATATTTGGTTGGGAATTTTATGTTAACTGATTGTTCTAGTCTTTCATTATTACATATATGATCTTTATATGACGCCTTTCCTATGTTCATAGAATTTAGACCTTTAACAAGCTTGGTTGTATTGATACGTCCTAGACTGGAAGTACTTACTGACCTAAGATGTATAGAAACATCCTGGCGATCACGCTGTCATAAGAACTGTACCCAACATTATTACCGCTGGGAATTTGGCCATTCGAACAGCCAAACCCCGGATCTCACAGCCAAGGACAGTCCCCCCTGCTGTTCAGGCTGTCTAACCTCCTAAATCCTGTGATTGATATCGATTGAGGCATTTAGAGAATTGGGAGAGGGATTGTGCTCCCTCTCCTTTCCAATCAATGCCTCCATGATGTAATCGTGAGGGCTCGATTGTCGCTATGATGACCTGAGGTCCGGGTCACCAGACTATGGAAAGCTTCAGGGATCATGACTGCAGCATGATCCCTGAAGCTTCAGACAGTTTAGCTCTGAACAGTGGCATAAGGGCCACTCTGCAAAATATGGACATGGGTCCCCCACACACACGTTGGTCAGATGTCTGGGTCCCATGTAACATTCTAAATCCTATAAAGTTTAATTTATTGTGCCCTCTCTCCCTTCATTTTGTATTAATGTCCATAATCTGCTATATATGGTCTCCATCCTGGCATATAGGGTCCTCATCCTGGTATGTATGAACCACCTCCTGGAATATGGACCTTATCCTGGTATATATGTCCCCCATCCTGGTATATATGGTTTATTTGGGGAACCTTATCATTCAATGTGAATCATATATTTTTGTAATATTGTATGAATTTTTACAAAAGTGATTTATATTATATCTACTAGTGCAATATATTTATCTGTTTATATCAAGTTAGCAGTTTTTAGTCCAGTATTGATATACCGTATATACTCGTGTATAAGCCGACCCGTGTATAAGCCGACCCCCTACTTTTGCCCCAAAAACCTGGGAAAACCTATTGACTCGTGTATAAGCCGAGGGTGGACCCCAGCACAGGTGTACAGCCCCCAGCAGTGTGGTATACAGGCCCCTCAATGGTAGTATACAGCAGCCTCCCCAGTGGCATATACAGGCCCCAGTAGTATATACAGCAACCCCAGTGGTATACAGCAGCCTCCCCAGTGGTATATACAGCAGCCCCAGTGGTATATACAGCACCCCCCAGGGGTTATACAGCGGCCCCCTGGGGGTACCCAGCGGCCCCCTGGGGGTACCCACAGCCCCCTGGGGGTACCAACAGCCCCCAAAAGCTGGCACTGTCCCCCCTTGTAAGGGCTCCCCCCCCCGCTGCTTATACATTACCATCCCGGTGTTCTGATCAGCGCGGCTCCTCGGTGCTTCTTCTTCATCCTCCCGTCCTCGCTGGCTGCATCCGGGATCTCCGGCCGTCGCGCGATGACATCATATGCCTGCGACGGCCGGAGATCCCGGATGCAGCCAGCGAGGACGGGAGGATGAAGAAGAAGCACCGAGGAGCCGCGCTGATCAGAACACCGGGATGGTAATGTATAAGCAGCGGGGGGGGGGCCCTTACAAGGGGGGACAGTGCCAGCTTTTGGGGGGCATATATGAACTGCTTCCTCCTGCCGCTGATTGACAGGGGAAGCAGTACATATATAATGAGCGGCCCCACGTGACGGGGCCGCTCATACAGCAGCCTCCCCCAGCCTCCTCCAGCCTGAGGTACCGTATTGACCCGTGTATAAGCCGAGGGGGGGACTTTTCAGCCCAAATTTTGGGCTGAAAAACTCGGCTTAAACACGAGTATATACGGTAGTTAAAATAAAAAGACTGCTGAAAAGCAACTTATCCAGATCTTAATTAATGGTGAATGATGGCACATGTGATAGGGGGGGCAGTATGAATGCTTTTAGTTTCTCTATAAATATGTGATGTTCACATTTGCAAGTATGCCTAAGACTAAGGATTTTGTATCCGAAACGCGTCAGGCGTGGAGGTAGGGGGCTGCGTACCCCACTAATGCTTTTAATGATGTCTGAATAAAGATCTGGAATTTTAACTGCAACAAGTCTGGTGCCAGAGTTCCTTCAATATTTGTATATATGGTTCACCTCTTCCCACCACCATAGTCCTCCAATTATTATAATGCAACCCACAGTCCCCCATGAATAAGATAGCCCCATAGTCTACCAATTATTATAATGCACCTCATCATCCTCTATATAGTATAATGAAGCCTCATAGCCCTCCATATAGTATAATGCAGCCTCAAAGCCATCCTTATACATTAATGCAGCCTCACCATATAATATAATGCAGTCTGATAGCCCTTTATATAGCATAATCCAGCCTCATAGCCCTCCATATAGTATAATGAAGCCTCATAGCCCTCCATAGAGAATAATGTGACCTTATAGCTCTCCATATAGCATAGTGTAGCTTAATAATCCTCCATATAATTTAATAGAGCCTTATATCCCTCCATAATGTACAATGCAGCTCCATAGCCCTCTATGTAGTATAATGCAGCCTCATAGTCCTCCATATAGTATAATGTAGCCTCATAGCCCTCCATATAGTATAATGCAGTCTCATAGTCCTACATATAGTATAATGTAGCCTCATAGCCCTCCATATGGCATAATACAGCCTCATAGCCCTCTGTATAGTATAATGCAGCCTCATAGCCCTCCGTATAGTATAATGCAGCCTCACAGCCCTTCATATAGTATAACGCAGGATCATAGTCCTACATATAGTATAATGTAGTCTCATAGCCCTCCATATAGTATAATGCAGCTTCATAACCCTCTGTATAGTATAATGCAGCCTCATAGCCTTCCACATAGTATAGTGCAGCTTCATAGCCCTCTATATAGCATAACAAAGCCTCATAGTCCTCTATATAATATAATGCAGCCTCATATCCCTCCATATAGTATTATACATCCTCATATATGCAACCTCATAGCACTCTATATATTATAATGTATGCCCATATTGTTTAATGCACCCCCCTCCTCCCATAGTCCTCTGGCCACTGTGTACTCACTGATTAAAAAAGTAAATGATTTTTCACCTCTTTTCGTTCCCCCACTCCTCTGGTCTACTTGTGAGTGTCCTGCACTCTGCACATCTTAGTACAGCAGCATGCAGTAGTAGTCACCTCGCTCTGATGCACTGCGATTTTTAGAGCACAGGCACAGCGAGGGAATGGAGAGTAAGTGCTCTTTATTTCTTTATTGCTCTATGCTCCGTAAATGATCGGTTAATTAGTGGATGTGTATAAAAAGAAACCCAGCACCCCAGACCTTCACTTGAACTGCATCTTGAGCTCTGACAACATGCCAAAAATCCACCCTGCGACCAAAGCCTTGATTGTCAAGATGCTGAAGACCAGATCCACTGCAGAGGTGGCTGGCACCTTAAATGTGTCTCAGCATCAAGTTCAAAGAATTACAAAAAGATTTGAAAATACTGGAGATGTGTTTGACAAGCCCAGGTCCGGCAGACCCTGCAAGACAACTGCTCAGGAGGAACATTTGTTTGTTAGAAAATTCAAAGCAAGCCCCTCTTCCACTGCAGCAGAGCTCCAACAGGCCTGGTCACCTCAAGTCCCTGTGTCAACTAGAACAGTTTGTAGGATTCTGTCTCAAAATGGCCTCCATGGTCAAATCAGTGCCCAGAAGCCATCACTAAACAAAAGGCAAATTAAAAAAAAACGTGTGGCATTTGCAAAGTCCCACAGCCTGCTTAACAGATGGATGCTGGAAAAGTGGCAGAATGTGAATTTCTCTGATGAATCTTCAGTAGAATTATACCACAGCAGCCACAAATACTGCAGGAGACCTACTGGAGCCCATATGGATCCAAATTTGGTGGTGGAAAGATCATGGTCTGGGGTCACATTCAGTATGGGGTGTGCGAAACATTTGCAAGGTGGAAGGCAATATCAATAGCCTAAAATATCAAGAAGTATTAGCTATCTCTTACATTCCAAATCATAAAAGGGGTCAAATTCTGCAGCAGGATGGTGCTCCATCTCATACATCCATCTCTACAACAAAGTTCCTCCAGGCAAAAAAGAACAAGGTGCTCAAGGACTGACCAGCCCAGTCACCAAACATGAACATCATTGAGCATGTTTGGGGTAGGATAAAAGAGGAAGCTTGGAAGACAAAACCAAAGAATCTAGATGAACTCTGGGATGCATGTAAGACTGCGTTCTTTGCTATTCCTGATTACTTCATTAATAAATTGCATGAATCATTGTTGAACCGCATGGCTGCAGTCCTTCAAGCTCATGGAAATCACACAAAATATTAAACATGACTCTAATAGCACCACAACTTCATTCACCAATGTTATGCAACATATATTTGTATTTTAAGTTAATTATTTGTTTGAATATCACATTACTTTTTGTGGGCAACAAAACTTTTGTCTTGCCAAAATCTGACCATTCTGTGTTCATTAAATGATCAATATTTTAGCATTGATGCCAATTTATTTTCTTAAAGGGAACCTGTCACCCCAAATAAGCTTTCTAAACTATTAATACCTGCCCCTGCAGCCTTAGAATACATTTTAACACATCCCTGCCTCATCTTTTGTAGTAATCTACAAGTACTATAATGATACTTCTCCCTGAGGAAGCTTGTCTTCTAGGCTGGCGAAACACGTGTAGGATAGGACCATCTTCTACTTGGAATTCGCTCCCCCCCCCTCTGACATCCCCTAGGTATGGATATTTAAACCAGAAACCTTGATCTGCACTCGCACTTTACTATGTCAATTGTGATTCAGGGACCATGTTGCTAATGGTCAATATGCTGTGTTCTTGCATAACTTTACATTGTATATAGGTTGAAATTGATGGGTCTATTCAAATAGCCCACTGCATTCAATTGTACCTGTGTTATATATTGTAATACATCCATGTTTCACCCCTTGTAACTGGCAGTGTTGATAAGCTGTTATTTGGCTCTGTCTTAGGGGGAAGCTGCGTCTCCCGAATCTATCCCCTTTTACCTCACTCATTTTTAAAACTGATAATAAAAAAATCACTTTTTTACTGCTAAATACTCCAGTTTTTCTCCTTGTTATTATTGATGTAATGGAGATTGTGCACAAGACCCTGAGGGGTGGCTTAGCCACAAGGGTTATACTACCTGGAATGTAGTACAAGGATTGTATATTAATACGGCCATTAATATCTAAACCGTTGGTAGAGAAGTGAGCACACAACAAAGTGAAAATGGCCAAACTTTGCCCAATGTATCAATATTTTGTGTGTCAATCATTATTTTAAAGCACTGCCTATACTCTTTTGTGCATAGAGTTCACTGGAGGTTCACAGGTTACCATTGGAATACTCTTCCATCCATCATGACGACATCATGGAGCTTGATGATCCACCACCTTCCATTTGAGGATGCCCCACAAATGCTCAATAGGGTTTAGGTCTGGACACATGCTTGACCACACCAGCCCCTTTGCCCTCAGTATCTTTAGGAAGGCAGAGGTCATATTGGAGGTGTATTTGTTATCATTATCATTTTTAAATATTGCCTTGTGTCCCTGTTTACCAAGGGTGGGCATAATTCTCTGCTTCAATATGTCACACTACTTGTTTGCATTCATGGTTTCTTCAATGAACTGTAGCTCATCACAGCTGGAAGAACTCATGCAGCCCCAAATTATGACACTGCCATCACCATGCTTGACTGTAGGCAAGAAACCCTTGTCTTTGTACTCCTCATCTGGTTGCCATGACACGCTTGTCACCATCTGAACCAAGTAAGTTTATCTTGGTCTCATGAGACCACAGGTCATGGTTTGAGTTATCTATGTCCTTAGTTTGCTTGTCTTCACCAAACTGTTTGCTGGCGTTCTTGTGTATCATTTGTAAAAGAGGCTTCCTTCTGGGAAGATAGCCTTTTAGACCAATTTGATGCATTGTTTTGAGTATGGTCTGAACACTAACAGATTGAACGCCCACCCCTTTAAGCTCTGCAGCAATGCTGGAAGCCCTTATATTTCTATTAATAATAAAACTTTATTTGTATAGCGCCAACATATTCCGCAGCGCTTTACAGTACAACGGTACATATAAAAAAAATATACGGTACAGAAAGGTAATGCAGAACAGTAGTTACATACAATAAACATAGAATCAACTTAGGAAATACAATAAAAAGGGAAAAAATGAAGGTGACCCTGCTCGAAGGAGCTTACAATCTAAGACGGGATGGGAACACAAAGTACAGGGGCTTATAACAATGAATATGTTATGTCTAAATCACTACTGTTAGGGAGAAGGATAGGCCGCCCTGAAGAGGTGTGTTTTTAGGGAGCGTCTGAAGCTATGCAAGTTGTGGATGGTCCTAATTTCTTGGGGTAGAGCATTCCAGAGGTTTGGTGCAGCTCGAGAGAAGTCTTGGAGTCGGGAATGGGAGGTTCGGATTAATGCCGATGTTAGTCTGAGGTCACTTTCAGAGCGAAGGGGACGGGTGGGGTGGTAGACAGAGATGAGAGTGGAGAGGTAAGGAGGTGCCGCACCATGAATAGCTTTGTGGGTGACAACGAGCAATTTGAATTGGATTCTATAGTGTACGGGCAGCCAATGTAGTGACTGGCACAGAGCAGAAACATCTGAGTAACGGTTTGCTAGATAGGTGATCCTGGCTGCTGCATTGAGGATAGACTGGAGAGGGGGAAAGCTTACTGTGGGGGAGGTCAGCTAATGAAGAATTACAGTAGTCAAGGCGGGAATTAATCAGGGCCACGGTGAGGGTTTTAGTTGTTTCCATGGTGAGGAAAGGGCGAATTCTGGAGATATTTTTCAGATGCAAGCGACAGGAGCGGGTGAGAGATTGTATATATGGGGTGAAGGAGAAATCAGTGTCCATCAAAACACCGAGGCAGCGAGCCTGCTGACTAGGCGTTATCGTGGTGTGGCACACCGAGAGAGAGATGTCAGGTTTAGGGAGGTTGGCTGAGGTTGGGAGCAGAAGAAGTTCAGTTTTGGAAAGGTTGAGTTTCAGATAGAGAGTGGACATGATAGTGGAGACTGCGGTTAGACAGTCACTGGTGTTCTTTTCTATTGTGAAAAGACAATCTCTAAATATAAAGCTGAATACGTGCACTCAATTTCTTTTGTCAACTATAGCGAGGTCGGTTCTGAGTGGACCCTGTCTTGTTAATTTGCTGTCTGTTCTTGTCCACCATGCTGCAGCTCAGTTTTAGGGTGTTGACATGTGGAAGAAGTTTTGTCGAAATGTGCATCAGGGTCAGGTGTCCCACACTTCAGAATTTCACCAAGTACTCTTTAAAGCACTATATTGCAACTTACGATCTCTACTTAAATGCATTAGCACTTTACGATCACCGAGTACCTTGCCTATTCCTTATCCTTTTTTTGCTTTGTTTTCTTGTTTAAATGGAACCAAAAATGGATCAGTCAAAAGATCTGCCAGCCATGTGAATGGGATTTTCAATTCGCTGTGCAGACGTCAGCGATTTTAACTGCTGCTTTAGGCTGGTTTCACACTGCGGTTTTTCACTGATCAGGTTCGATCAGGTTTGTGTGCCAAAACCAGGAGAGGAACTTGCAGAGACAAACTATAATTGAAAGATTGACATCTGTTCTTGGTGTTGGAGTCACTCCTAGTTTTGAAACACAAAACCTGACCTGACCTGATCTGACCGCAGTGTGAAACCAGCCTTAGTGGTTTGCAGAAAGCGCATCCAGAAAATAATGAGCATGTTAAATAGTGGTGCGTTTTGTTTGGTGCACTTTCTCCACTGCCAATATCTAATTACTTACCCTCCCGGTGATCCTCCCACCGATCCCAGTGATGTTTTACTCCTGGCATCAGCGGGACCTGTGGGTAGTCAGATATGGTACTTCCTGGATCTGGCATCCTGTGACTCAGTACCATGCGGTACCAGATGACTAAGTCACATGGGAAATAGGTCCTATAAGTACTTGTACTGCTCACAGACAAGTCTTGCTCATGCCTGGATGGAAGACATCACCGGTACTCACCGTGGGATTGCGGACAGGGTACGAAAGTGTTTATGTGTATGTCTCTATCTGTGTGTCTGCCTGTGTCCTCCGAAAATAGAGCATAAAAGCAACACAAACGGATGATGCGTTTGGGATGCTTTTTGGCAAAAAGTGGATCAATAAAAAATGGAGCACAAACACTCTGTCTGAACATAGCCTTAATATTGTATCTCCCACTTTTTACTAGTTATATCAACATTGATCCATATATGTACCTTATCCCCTATGCTATGCATCGACTATCCTTGTGACTGTTACCATAAGGGTGGAAACACACTGGCGTGAAAAAAAATGGTCCGTTTCTCATCCAGGAGAGTTGGACGAGTGACATCCGTTTTTTGCTCCGTTTTGCATCCAACTGCTAGTGTTCGACATTTTTCATCCGAGTGCTGTCCATGTGTAATCTGTATTTTTCCTCAGCAGCTATTTACTGTATAATCATTTACTGGAACATTTTACAGTGTTCTCAGCTGCAGAATGATAATGTATCAGTGAAAAAAACAAATGCCTCTCGGATGGTTCATGTGCTGTCCGTGTGCGGTCCGTGATTTTGTCGGACCCATTGATTTGCATTGGCGAGTCTCGTGTGTGAATCACATACAGTCGCAGCATGTTGCGATTTGTTTATCGTCCATTTTCCAGATGAGAAAAAAGTGTCTGACACTCGCCAATGTGCTTTCGGACATAGAGTAACATTAGTCAGACTGCAATGCGATAAAATCACGCATTGCAGTCGTCCGACTTTCATGCCAGTGTGTCCGTACCCTAAGATTGAGAGTCATCCATCACCTAGCAGCATGATAAGCCCATTTTCTCTGCTGTAAGCCCACCACAAGAATTATTTTAACTTACTTCTTTTAATAAAGTATTCATTTTTTTATACATATATGGCTTATTGTGGGTTTTTTGAGTGCA
Source organism: Allobates femoralis (assembly GCA_033576535.1). Taxonomy (NCBI): domain Eukaryota; kingdom Metazoa; phylum Chordata; class Amphibia; order Anura; family Aromobatidae; genus Allobates; species Allobates femoralis. Next base: position 231,376,604 of record JARQOC010000003.1, read on the forward strand.
TCTTTCCTTAATCCATAATTATGTAGATGTTAAAAATTGACATTGAACATAAATGAATCAGAGAGATAAATGCTCAGTTTAAAGTTGTTACAAATGCTTATAATTACGTGGCTACCATTATCTACTAAATTACCTGTGGCATTTATTCTCAACAGCAGTTCAATCAATCTATAGAATGAAGACATCAAATGTCACTAGGAATTCATTAATGGAGTTACTGTCTAGACAGGTTAAGTTTTAAAATGTAGTTGTTAACACTTTTAGTAACAAAAACTTTTCAAACCTCTAGTAATTAAAGGGTTATTTTTTTATTTTTATTTTTCTGTTCTTAAAGGCAAGCTAACAGGTCTCCCATGCCATATTTATAGTCAGAAAAGCAGTAAATACTGGGCACTATAGAGTCTAATTATGGGTCAAGCCCGACTTGCAAGCGACCATCCAATGCAGCCTTCCAGAGGTGTTGCACGCTTCTCTTTAGCGCAATAATCCATACACGTGTGATAGACAAAAACAGCGGCACTCACCAGAGATGAACTTGAGTTTCTTTATTTAGTTGCCTTGTATCCTTATACATCTTTCAAGGTTCAATCAGCGGGGTAGGGAGAGTGAGGGTACGGCGGACAGGGGTCTGCCGTTTCGTGGTGAATACTGCTTCCATGGGTCCTGGACCGCGAAACGGCAGGCCGTCGTCCGCCGTTCCCTCACTCCCCCTACCCCGCTGATTGAACCTTGAAAGATGTATAAGGATCGTAACTAAATAAAGAAACTCAAGTTCATCTCTGGTGAGTGCCGCTGTTTTTGTCTATCACACGTGTATTTGTATATTTATTACAAAATACCCAGCTGAACCAGCCCTTTAGTGTATCTGCGTGCTCTGCAGATTTGGTACAGAAATGTTTGTGCATCAAATCTGCATCCTCTGGTATAAAAATGCACCGAAATCCTCAATGTGTTTTTCCACATTTATGGTTCGGATTTGGTACATTTTTACACGTGTAAATAGTGCATATTTCTACCATGCATTTTTGTTTGGAATTCATTAAATTGCCAGCACAGCTAAAGTAAAGAGAGAAAGAAATAGAAAGAAAAAGAGAGAAAGAGAGAGAGAGGCTAGGGTCACACATGGCAATCCGTTTTTTGAGGGGGTTTTTTGTTACTATTTGGCCATTTATGGGCAATTTGTAGTTTGTTAAAAACAGATCCATTAACGGATGGTGGCTATATGTGCCATCCATTAACAGATATGAGTTTTTAGACTTAGAATAAAAAAAGTGTAAAAAATGATGGCAAAAACGGATCCAGCTTAAAACGGATGGCATGTGTGACCCTGGCCAGAGAGAGAACAACCATGTATATTTACAGTGTTTTTCATGATTACACTGAGGTCAATGGGTAAATGAAGGTCTTCAAAAAGCGCAATAACAATAATAATAATCAATCATTCACATGCTGCAGATTTTTCTGCAAGGAGAAAATAAGCAATGTGTGCATAATACTTCCGAATTCTCTTACGGTACCATTACACACCGCAACTTTTGGCGGCGATAGGTGGCAATCTAATGTGCGCATGCACATGTTTCATAATTGCCTCCGAACACCGAAGGCGCTTTTACATGCTGCAATTTCGCCCTCAACCTAAGGCGATGTGTCGTCCCGGAAGTTCCCACACCAACAGCGGGAAACATCCGGTAGACTCCCGACGCCGCTTCACACGCCGCAATCCCCAAAGGAATGTGGGTGTACCTGTTCAGCGCGGCAAAAACATAGGTGTGCCAAATTGTTTTACACCGCGCCCCAAACACGCTCATTGGACAATGCAATAGCGTCCTAATTGGCCAGCCTGCGCTGGAATTGCTGGCTGGAAGCAAGGAACCACATGTTGTTGAGAAGGTTCTCATACACACTTGTATTCACTTTGCCATGTAGCTGTACAGAGAAGAGGACAGAGGAGAAGTGATCCACAGATCATTTTAGTGATAGGGCATGTTCACACACCTGCGCTCTAAGTATTTAGCGCTTCTGCACTAAATACTTAGGTTTTGTGAGAGAAGCGCAGGTGCGTGTGTGCCGGCGCTTCCTGGAAATGCAGCCCCTGGTTACCCGATGTGTATCGTGGTAACCAGTTCATACAGCAGGCTGCCTAGTGACCGCTTAGCAGCCTGCTAAGGATGAACAAAGCAGACGGTTACCGTATTGCTCAGGATTACACACCCTGAGCAATACGGTTACTGCATTGTGGGTCACAGAAACGTTCTGAAAACTGCAGCCTGCATGATTTTTAGAGCAGGCTGCAGATCCGGAGCCGGTAACTGGACTGCATGTAGTGCAATCCGCTTACCATAATGGGCTCCTATGGGGAGCAGTTCCTGATCTGGTTTTCAGCTTTTTGAAAGCTCAAAACCGGATCAGGTTTCAAAAATAGAAACGCAGATGTGACCCTAGCCTTAGAAAAAAAAGTGCACAAAATGATGCAAAAACCTGATCCAAGGCTCAAGTGTGACCCTAAAACTACTAGAAAATAAGCAGCATCAAAAAACCTTACCATCCATGCCAAAAAGAGAAACCAAATGCACTTACAGGATGCAGTCAGAGCCCAAATGTGAAGCAAGCCCAGGTGCAGGCTAATAAATCACCTCAACCAGCAAGGTGTGGGAGGTGACTTGCCATGCATACAATGGGCCTGCATAGAGCACCATTCACACTGATACATATGATGCAGAGTGTCTGAAAGCTACCCAACCGCTCTGCTGCCTGAGCATTGGGCTGCACAGTACGATGCTTCTGCACCACTAGATGAATGACGCCCCTAGGGGCCCAACTGCACCCTGGATGAATAAAAAAGTGCAAAAAGTTTTTTATATGATAAACAAAAAACTTTTTTAAATGGGATATTGGTTCATGTATTGGCCAAGACATTTAAGCTGATGATCCACGTCACGGAATCCTATGCTCATCAGTCCTATCTAAATTGTACAAAAACTACTAGAAAACTACTAGGTATATTACACATCCCAAGCAAAACACACAATGTAACTGTCAACAGAGTCTCACCTTTTCACTTTCACACTTGGAATTAGAATATTAATGTCTTTGGGGCCTCCAGGGCCAACTATATTAATCCAGCAGCACCCCGCTTTCGGCAGGAACCCACCAAGAAAGGAAGAGCAGCAAGCTTAGGAAGCTAACCGAAGACAGCAAAGTCTGTAGTAAGGTGACTGAATTGTCAAAACCTGGGTATTTTCAAGCTGAATCGCAGGCTGAACTTCTTGAGAATATAATCCAGTTTTGTTGCTCCTCTACTCAGACCCGAAGCTCCAGGCCATGCAGAGTGTGAAGACATGATGTTATCTTAGCAGCTGGAATCAAAATTACTAGGCTGAGGATATGGTTAGAGATGAGCCACCACCGCGGTGTTTGAATTCGATTTGATTCGTCAAATTTGATGTGTGTTGGTCGAATGTTCAACGAACACCATCGAACAAGTGGAACACCATTGAAAATTAATGTAATAAGTGTTTTAACATTAGTACTGGGCGGGGGGAGTACCTACAGGGAGGGGGGAGCGCAGCACCGGGAGTGGGGAGCGAAAAACACAGGCGGGAAGCCGGCGGTGAGAAGAGTATTTCACAGCCGGCTTTCCTGGTCTGTTCCTGCTCCCTGGAGCTGCTTCCCCTGCCCGGTCATAAGTTATGATTGGGTGCAGAGGCGGCATGGGGAGCGGGAAGCGAAGGAGCAAGGCAGGGAAGCCGGCGGAGGTGAAAAGACTGCCCCGCCGGCTTTCCTTCTGTGTTCTGCGCTCCCCGCTCCCTGATGTCGGTGTCAAATGATCAGCTAATCATTTGAAATAACAGGCGGGAAAGCCGGAGGTGAAGACACTGCCGGCTTTCCTGCTGTGTTCTGCGCTCCAGCTTCATGATCCCTCCTCCCCGCTCCCTGGAGCTGCTCCCCCCGCCTGATCCTAACTTAGGATCTGGTGGGGAGGCAGCGGGGGGGCAATGAGGGGGCATCAGGGAGCAGGGAGTGCAGAACACTGCAGGAAAGACTGCGGGGCAGTCTTCTTACCACCGCCGACTTCCCCTCCCTGCTCCTTCGCTCCCCGCACCCTGATGCCCCCTCCCCGCTCCCTGGAGCTGCTCCCCCCACCTGATCCTCACTTAGGATCAGGTGGGGAGGTGGCGGGGGGCGGTGAAGGGGCATCTGAGAGCGGGGAGTGCAGAACACAGCAGGAAGGTTGGCGGAGCAGTCTTCTTATGGCCGGCTTCCCCACCCTGCTCCTTCGCTTCCTGCTCCCTGGTGCTGCGTTCCCGCCCGGTCCTGACTCAGGATCGGGATGGGAGGCAGTGGGAGGAGCACAGGATGGGGATGGGAGGCTGCGGGGGGTAGAGGATTGGGCTGAATTATTGTTTGAAAGCCGGTGGCTTTTTACCGCCGGCTTTTAAACAATCATGCTCCCATTTAAGCCTTTTCCTCTGCCCCCAGACCACTTGATATGGTCCTTTTGGTGATCGAAGTGATATCGAACATAACCTCGAACTGCCAAATTTGAAAATAATTGTTCACATTCGTCAAATGACTCAAACACCGCCCAAAACAGCTCGAATTTGAGATTAGCGAACATTTCAAACCGAACATCGCTCATCTCTAGTTATGATCTTCCAACCAGGACCGAAGCCCTTAAATGGAAGCCATGTAGCATATAAACTGCTGGTGACTAAAGAAAGTTTTTTTTATAACCCGAACCTACACCTCAGGGTATATTGTGTTCTTCCAGGATTGGTGGAATAAGGCTATATTCTTATGGGTTGACATTTCAATCCACATGCATAATTTCCTCTGAGTGATGTAGACAGGGGAACTGAGGTAATTTAAAGTAAATTAGCAATACACAAACTCCAACAATTAAGGCTCCGAATATAGTAATGGGCGAAACCCCCGATACTCGGGATTGGCGGGGCCGCCTGAATTTTTTGTAAAGTTCGATCTCGAGGCCAGGGAAGACGCAAACTTGTGTCCGAACCCTCCGAGCTTGACATGGGATGGAGGGGGTTGATGGCTGAAAAAAAAACATAAAACCTTAATAAATATCATAATTATACTTACGGCTCCCGTGACAAGTCCTCCCGTCTACTCTCACGGCTGCTTCTGCTTCCAGGGCCGTTCATTAACTGCTGGTATTATACACTGCACTGTCGGCGGTCTTCATCAATTTCCGCCGGCGCTCAGCAGTCTTCGGCTTTTTCCGGCCGGCATCGACAGTATTCGGGCTGTGAAGGCAGGGTTCACACACAGTCATGGCTGGGGCTATGAACTCGCATGAACCCTGACTGTCACAGTCAGATTCAGCCTGCTCTCGCTCTGCATAGACATGTGTCTATGCAGAGTAATGTAGCAGTGCTAAGATTGCTTGACGTTTGGACTGTCGGACTGAAGATTATTTTTCTAATGAAAATTGAGTCTCTAAGTGTGTTTTTTGCTTTATTTCTAATAAAATATTTTTCTCTGTGTTCTGTTGTGTTTTGCTTTAACATTTTACTAGAAATTCATGGCGGTCATGTCTAATATTGGTGTGACCCCATGAATTTCGGGCTTAGGGCCAGCTGATAATACAAAGCTGGCCCTAACCCCTTTATTACCCAGTGAGCCACCGCACCAGGGCCCTGGATGTGTTGGGTACATCGCCAGAAAATGGCGCTTCTATGAACGTCCCATTTTCTAGTTGGGGGACCATATAACAACAATAGAGGGAAGCCCTTTTTTTAATTATTTCATGAATTTCATGAAATAATAAAAAAATATGTGGGGCTTCACGCTATTTTGGTGTCCAGCCAGGTACAACTAGGCAGCCGAGGGCCGGAATCCGCAGTGCAGGGTGGCCCAAGCTTTCTGGCTCCCCCCCTCCCCCGCTGCGAATTGCAGTCCGCAGCCACCCGCTTCATAGAAGCGCCATTTTCTGGCGCTGTATTAGAAATAAAGCAAAAAACACACTTGGAGACTCCATCTTTATTAAAAAAATTATCTTCAGTCCGACGTAGTCCAAAAGGGAAGCAATATCAGCACTGCTACACATCTATGCAGAGCGAGAACAGGCTGAGAACTGACTGTGACAGTCAAGGTTCACCCCAGGTCATAGCTCGGACCATGACCGTGTGTGAACCCTGCCGTCACAGCCCGAACACTGCCGACACCGTCGGAAATTGCCGAGCGCCGGGCAGTGAATAATCCGGAAGCCATTAACTTCCGAGTTATTCATTTCTCTTGACGGAGCTTGGCAATTTCCACCGGCGTCGTTAGTATTCGAGCTGTGGCGGCAAGAAATTCATGAAATAATGAAAAAAAAGGGCTTCCCTATATTTATGTTTCCAGGCAGGTACAAATATGCAGCTGGGGGTTGGGCTGTCCTCATGTGACCCCAGTGTCACCCCAGTTACAATGCTGCAGATCGCACTCCTTGCCCCAATTACATACTGAGGTGTCAGAAGATTGCGCTCCTTGACAGCTCAGTACGTATTAGGCATAGGAGATCCAAATTTTCTAGCAAAACCTGACATGACTTAAAGCAGTGATTATAATGAAGTAGTGGGTTAGAGTAGGTTCACATTGCCCTCAGTTGTGTGTTTGGACGGATACGCCATAGACCAGCATTAACGCCATAGAGTTAGGGCCTCTTCACATCCCATTTTTGCTGCATTTGCATGCAATGAATTTTTCAGTTGCATTGACGCATAGAAACGCATGGAAACGCATTTCAAACGCAATGCAAAAGTCAGTTGCGTTTTTACCCCAGCGTACAGGAACGTTGCAATGAACGTTTCCTGTGTGCTAGGTAAAAACACATGCGTTCAAATGCAACTGACTGTTTCTATGCTTTAATGCAACTGAAAAATGCATTGCATGCAAACACAGCAAAAATTTGATGTGAAGAGGCCCTAACTCAATGGCAGCATTAGCGCAGCATTAATGCTGGTCTATGGCGGATCCGTCCAAAAGCACACCTGACCGCAGTGTGAACTTAGTCTGCTGCATTCACACGTAGTGTATTTCAAGCATTTAGTGCTAGCGTAAATGCAGTGAAATCAAGTACCATAACGCATCCCAGCAAAAGCAATGTTTTTTATTGAAATGCGTTCACAAAATCTGTATTTTCGTGGACGTGCTTTTACTGCAAAGCACATCCTCAAAAAGAGTAACCATGTCAAGTCTTTGGGCATTTTTCGGCGTGCTTTTCCCTTAGCTCACATTATAAAATGGGCTCAGGAAAAGCACAGCTGAAAATTCGCAATATGTAAATGCAGTTGCGCTTTTTTCCCATAGTTCAGTATGCGTCAGAACTTTAAGGGCCTGTCACACGTGTCAATGTCGCCCGCGATATCAATCATGCGTCATAAATTATTAATCGCCTGAGCGATGTGGAATTATCGCAGGTAAGATGTCACACGCGTCAATATGACCCAGCGATGCGGTGATGTCGCCATCTTGCGAGCGATTTTATTTAGTCGCTTGTACGATGTCAAAATAGAAAATACATCGCTGAGTTTAGTGTCACACGCAGCGATGCACAAGGTCTACTGAGCGATGAGCGACAGGTTTTACATCTGGCAGTGAAACCTGCGGTCGGCGATCAGCGACATATCGCTGGTTGCATCGCTTGATCACACGTTTCAATGTCGCTCCTGCGTCACTTTTACGTCGCTTGAGCGACTGAAAATCTGTGACGTACGAGCGACATTGACAGCGATATCGACGCGTGTGACATCCCCTTTACAGTTCCAGTTTGCTCATTCCTACCGACAACCACTCACATTAAAGCAGTGTTGCAGTGACGTCAGGTTACATGGGGGCACAGCTGATGTCACCGTTTTCCCTGCCAACAAGTGTTCACTTTTCGCCAGTGTTGCAGCGACATCAGTGAAGGTTACCTGGGGGCACAGGTGACCGGTCGCAGCTGTGCACTCAAGCCTCTGACTGCTTTCAGCTGAGTTTGTGCCTGGTCGTCTGTATGAGCAGACCTATGTGTCTCCTCGAACAGATGTAGCAGACTATGGGTAGGGTCACATTGAAAACCTAAATTGCATTCACCGCATCCGGATCCGGATGCGGTGAACGCAATGCCGAGCACACACATTTTTTTTCAAAAATGTGTGCTGAATCCCGCACTGCGGTCACCGGATGGCTCAGGATGTGTAATCCTGAGCCATCCGGTAACTGCATAGGTTGCGGATCCCGGCTATTGCCGGGATCAGCAAACCTAGTAAAGAGTTAAATTGATTGCTAAATGACTGTTAGAGGTCTGTAGGGGGGGCTTAGACCCCCCTACAGACCGGCCGCCCACTTCGGTGGCCTCCTACTACAATATCCCCGATGGCACGGGCTCATCCGAGCCCGTGCAAGTCCCCACACCCCCAGCCCTCCGAATTACTATACCGGGGTGCCTGCACCCCTCTGGTATAGTTATTCCTGTATGTGTGGTAAATGATATATTAAAGTATTGCAGTTCATATCTACGTGTCTTCTCCTGCCGTGTTTAGCGAAATCCATGGGCGGGGCTGTTTGCGGCAGCCTCCGCCCCCTCATTTCTCATGGCCGCCCCCCTCTTTGCCTCATCCATTGATGTGAGGCCGGACGCGTCATGAAAGGGGCGGGGCGAAACGCGTCACACCGTGCGCCCCGCCCCTTTCATGACGCGTCCGGCCTCACATCAATGGATGAGGCAAAGAGGGGGCGGCCATGAGAAATGAGGGGGCGGAGGCTGCCGCAAACAGCCCCGCCCATGGATTTCGCTAAACACGGCAGGAGAAGACACGTAGATATGAACTGCAATACTTTAATATATCATTTACCACACATACAGGAATAACTATACCAGAGGGGTGCAGGCACCCCGGTATAGTAATTCGGAGGGCTGGGGGTGTGGGGACTTGCACGGGCTCGGATGAGCCCGTGCCATCGGGGATATTGTAGTAGGAGGCCACCGAAGTGGGCGGCCGGTATGTAGGGGGGTCTAAGCCCCCCCTACAGACCTCTAACAGTCATTTAGCAATCAATTTAACTCTTTACTAGGTTTGCTGATCCCGGCAATAGCCGGGATCCGCAAACTCTGCAGTTACCGGATGGCTCAGGGATTACACATCCTGAGCCATCCGGTGACCGCAGTGCGGTCCCGGCAAACGCTGCGAAAACTGCTGCCTGCATGATTTTAAACGCAGGCAGCAGTGCCGGATCCGGCCACCGGATGGCTTGTGAAGCCATCCGGTGTTTTGCATAGGCTTCCATCAGGAGCCTTTCCTGGTCCGGTTTTGAGCTTTTTTAAAGCTCAAAACCGGATCAGGATTTTAAACAAAAAACGCCAATGTGACCCTACCCTATGTCAGAGATTTCTTGGGGGGTAATAAAGATGGAGTTCTAAATGTTTTTTTATTAACAATAAAATATTTTTTTTTCTGTGTTGTTTTATTTTACTGTTTACTAGAAATTCATGGTGGCCATGTCTAATTTGGCGTGACTCCATGAATTTTGGCCTTAGTGCCAACTGATAATACAAAGCAGGCCCTAACTCCATTATTACCCAGCGTGCCACCACCATCAGACCCTAGGGTGAGCCGGGTAACGCATCTGGAAATGATGCTAAGAAAAAAATACATAATTTTCAGGGGCGGCAGGGGCTGCAGTTTTCAGCGTAGGGGGACCAAGAATGCTTGGGCACCCTGTGCTGAGGATTTCAGCCCCCAGCTGCCTTGCTTTACCTGGCTGGCCATTAAAATATGGTGGGAACCCACACAATTTTTTTAACTATTAATTCCAAGACATAAAAGAAAAATTGGGCTTCTCTGTATTTTCATTACCAGCCAAAGTAAAGCCAAGCAGCTGGGGGTAGTAGCCCGTAGCCGCCTGCTTTATTTGCACTGAGAATCAAAAATACTGCGAAGCACCATGTCATTTTTTAAATTATTTATTTATTTTTACAGTACTCTGATGTCAGTCAATCACAGACACCAGCACAGACAATAGAGGTCTGAGAATTGCCTCTTGGAGTAATCTGAAACCTTCCCATACATATGTATGTGGCAGGAACTGCACACAGCCAGAATGCTTATAGAGGAGGGGACAGCAATGGACTCTTTCTTAGCTGGTCACACCCAGAGGCAGATCATACACTCTGTGCTTAAACAAAGGAAGATGCCAGCAGAATGTATGGTCTTTTTTCAGAAATGATGTAATTTCCCCCATGTGATAGGGAAGTGTTCAAAATGCTGCTCGATGTTTCCAGACTGAATAAACTTTATCTTATAAAGTCCACATGGACAAGGAGTTCTTTATACTATAAGTGAGGGTCTGGGGGTACCACTCCATTGATTCTATAATTATTGTGGATGGGAGGTAACATAGTCACGCCCACCAAGCAAGCTAGTCAAGCCCACTAACCTGGAAGCAGACTGCACATTACACTGTATGCTCCACCCTGTGAAGACATCACACTCAAGCTGACTGCTTTCTTTGTGCCACACAGTCTGTGGAGCAAAATAGTTAGAAACATGAGATCAGCAAATAATGGACGTGAATGTGGATGTGGACGTGGTGCAGCTAATGGTGCTGGTGTAGTGGCTGCAAGGAGAGGACATGCTGAGCCTGTGCGTGTTATGCCACCAACCGAAATTCCTTTCCGAGGAGCACACTGGGCGGTCTATCTCATTCCGTATGCCCAAGTACTGCTGGACAGATGGTGAGCACAGAACATTCATCTGCATTTTCTTCCACCCAGTCCACTGCAGAAAGCGCAGAATTTGCACCTGCGGGCCGTAGGCATCCGTCTTCCTCACCACCTTGCAAATCAGCCAAGCTATCTGAGCCTGAGCCACAAGGCATTCAGCACACTCTAATGTTTTTTGATGACTCCGCTGCCTGGGGTTCCATTTACCATCCACATGACCCTGTTCCAGAAGTGGAAGAGACTGAGTTCCCTGATGACCAATCATTTTTTGTGCTGGAAGATGAGTCCATGGGAGGGCCAATGCGCACGGTCAGCAGAGCACAACATCACTTCTCTGATGATGATGAAACACAGGTGTCAACTGCTGCGAATGTCCACAATATGCATACACAGCCATAGAGGGAGGAGGCTGGAAAAGGACAGTGGCCAAGCCCAAACCAGTATGTCGGCTGCTACTGGCCACCACAACGATGAACTAAGCACACCTAAACTTGCTCCAAAGACCTCCCTTGGGTGGCATTTCTTTAAACAATGTCCTAACAACAGGAGACGAGTGATTTGCAATCTGCCATCAAACCTTGACGCAAGGACAAAATGTTCTGAACCTGAGCACCACCTGCATGACGAGCCATGTGCAAGCAAAGCATTCGATTCAGTGGAATGCATACTTGACAAGGCAAAAAAGATCGGAGCCTGCTCCTGCTCCCGCTTTGGCTGGGTTCTCAGCCTCTTCCTCACAAGCAGCAACATTGCCACTGTCCTCCCCGCAAACAGAGGATATCACTGCACGACCACAAACACCTTTGGCACCAACCATGTCCACAGTCTCACATGGAAGTGTTCAGCTCTCCATTTAACAAACCTTTGACAGAAAGAGGAAGTACTCTCCTACCCACCCATGAGCCATGGTACTGACTGACAGAATTACAAAATTGCTCGCCTTACAAATGTTGCCGTTCAAGCTTGTGGAAACAGACTGTTTAATAAATCTGACGGTGGCGGCTATACTACAGTACATTGTTCTGAGCCACTATTATTTTTCCAGGAAAGCCATCCCTGCCCTGCACACACATGTTGTGGATCACATCAAATGTGCATTGGGCAATGCCATCAGTGGAAAGGTTCCACATTACCACCAATACGTGGACAAGTAAATACGGGCAGGGACGTTACATCTCACTAACTGCCCACTGGGTAAATCTGGTGGCTGCTGACTCACAGGTGGAAGAAGGCGTACCGCATGTTTTACCACCACCTAGGATTGGTGGACGTTTGTCAGTCCAAGTTGCCTCCTACTCTGCTTCGTCACGCAGTTTAAGTGACACCTACACCAATAACTTCAGCACAGCAAAGGGGAAACGACAACAGGCTGTTCTTAACTCATCTGCCTGGGAATCGCACACTGCGCAATAGCTGTGGAAGGGAATCAATCAAACAGCAGACAGATGAGTGGTTGTTGCCACTTAACCTGAAGCCTGGCCAGGTGGTGTGTGATAATGGGCTAAATCTAATGGCAGCTCTGGGTCTAGCTGGTTTGACACACATACCTTGCCTGGCACATGTCCTTAATTTGGTGGTGCAAACCTTCCTAAAAAATTACCCAGGTATGTCCAACTTGCCGGTGAAAGTGCGGGCAGTGTGTGCTTCCTTTCATCATTCTCACCCTTCAGCTGCCCACCTGTCTGTGCTGCAGCATCACTTCCAACTTCCTGCTCACCGTCTGATATGTGACGTACCAACAAGTTGGAACTCCACCTTGCATATGCTGGAGAGACTGTGCGAGCAGATGCAGGCAATAGTTGAGTTTCAAATGCAGCACGCACAGCAGAATCGCTCTGCGGAACAATCCCACTTCACTACCAATGAGTGGGCCTCCATTCGGGACTTGTGTACTGTGTTGTGCTGCTTTGAAGATGCCACCAACATGGTCAGTGCAGATGACACCACAATCAACTTCACTACCCAATTTTAGGCCTGATACAAGAAACTATGGAGTCCATAATGGAGGAGGGGGAGGCACAGGAGGAAAATGTAGCACTAACACCAAAATCAGGCCCGGAAGGCGGGAGAGTTTTGGAGGATGAGGATGATTATGATGAGGAGAACAAATTCGAACCGTCTTCCCAGCAGGGTGGTACTCTAAGCAGGTCACGGGCATCACTCGAGCATGGCTGGGGAGATACAGAGGACATAGACATTACACCTCCCACCGAGGACAACTTGTTGACTCTGGGTAGCCTGACACACATGAGCCAATTCATGCTGCTGTGCCTGAAGAACGACCACCGAGTTGCCAGGATTCTAAACAATGATGATTACTGGCTGGCAACCTTGCTGGTTCCCCGCTACAAGGACAACATTGCATCATTAATTCCATCCGTGGAACGGAACAGCAAAATGCATGAATATAAGGTTGCATGGTGCTGACGCTAAGTACAGCATTTCCACCTGACACTGAGGAGTCATTGGAAGAATGAGGAAGAGAAGCAAGGCACCAAAGCAACTTGGGAACCAGTACAACAAACCAGGCAGGACTGGCCCGACCAAACTTTGGTAAAAGTTCAACACTTGGCAAAAAAACCCAAAATATTGGGCAACAACATGTAATAAAGCGTCAATCAGCAGAGGGCAACGTTTTCAGAGCATGGTGCAAGACTATATGTCCACAGATCTTGAGGTGCAATCTAATGGGTCTACCCCTTTTAACTTCTGGGTCTCGAAATTGGATACCTGGCCAGAGCTTGCCCTTTATGCCTTGGAGGTGCTGGTCTGCAAGTGTTATATCCAAACGTGTGTTCTGCACGGCAGGGGGAGTCACAATAGACAAGCGCACACATCTGTCCACAGTCAACGTGGGAACACGGACTTTCCTTAAAATGAACCAAGCGTGGATCGCACAGAACCTTTCGCTACCTTTCGCTGACTAGGGAACTATAACAGCCACACACAGCCATGGTTAGACTTTGGTTTATATTACTGTTATTTTTTTGTGGGGCTTTTTTTTGGCAAATGTGTAAATCTGATAGGTTCGCCTCCCTTGCCCCTTCCACCAAAACCTCCTACTCCTTAGACCTTTGCCTGTATTATTATATTTGTTGGCTTTTGTTATCCAGTTATCTTCAGTCAGTTGGCTTTAGTTTCAATAAAAAAAAAAAAAAGACCCTCTTCTCCAATTAATGTAGCCCCATAAGCATTATATGGCAACATTGAAATCAGTAATCTGGAACCGTTGAAACATATACTTGAATTCAATGATGCCAGATTAAGAAATTCCATGTGCACTTGTTGAGTATTTGGTTGGATAAATTTCTGCCAGGAATCTGCATCTCCTGGCAGCAAAAAGCCCCAAAAATGTGATGCGTTTTTGGTGCTTTTTTTTGGCCCAGGAGATGCAGATGAACCACTTGGACACAATGCATGCAGTTTCAGGCCTCAATTGCACCAAAAAGCATGAAATCCGCTGCAAAAGCGTTGCGGTTTTTGCCGCGAATTTCATGCCTTTTGGTGCAATTTAGACCCAAAACTGCATGCATTGTGTCATAGGTGTCTTCATCTCCTGGGCAAAAACAAGCACAAAATCTGGGACATTTTCCTGCGTTTTTTGCCGCGGATTTCATAGGTATTGGTGCAATCTTCAGACAGCCCAGTGTGTAATTGGTGGAAGGAGCGCAATCTTCGGCATTGTTACGGTGGAGACACTGGGGTCACGTGAGGACATCACAGGTGGCATAACCTGAGCTGTTTTGAGGTGACCTGAGTCACCACCTCTTATGATGCCGCAACACTCCGTTCTTTCCTTCAGGGATCATGGGGATAGAAGCTTTGTTTGTCCCCTTACTCTTTGATGAAGCAGAGCCAAGAGTGTTCAGCACAGAGATGAGGGTCGAAGGGTTAATAAAAATGCAGTTCCTAAATGTACTTGTGTGTTTGTTTTTTTTAATAAACTATTAAAAAAAAATTGATGTGGGCTTTGCCATATTTTTGTATGCCAGCCAGGTACCGCAGGCAGAAACAGGCTGCCCCCAACCCCCAGCTGCATATTTGTACCTGCCTGGAACCAAATATAGGGAAGCCCTTTTTTTAATTATTTCATGAACTTCATGAAATCATTAAAAAGAAAACTATCTGGGGCTTTGCCCTATTTTTGAGTCCAACCAGGTCCAGCCGCAGTGTAGGGAGGCCCAAGCTTTCTGCCCCCACCCCTCGCTGCGATTTGCAGTCTGCAGCCACCCCAGAAAATGGAGCGTTCATGAAACGGCACGTCTTCTGGCGCTTGTACCCAACTCATCCAGGGCCCTGGTGCAGTGGATCACGGGGTAATAAAGGGGTTAGGGCCAACTTTGTATTATCAGCTGGCCCTAAGCCCGAAATTCATGGGGTCACACCAATATTAGACATGACCGCCATGAATTTCTAGTAAAATGTTAAAGAAAAACACAACACAGAGAAAAATATTTTATTAGAAATAAAACAAAAAACACACTTAAACACATCTTTATTAAAAAAATAATCTTCAGTCCAACGTAGTCCAAATGAGAAGCAATCTCAGCTCTGCATCGCTCTGCATAGACGACACACGTCTATACACAGCGAGAGCAGGCTGAATCTGACTATGACAGTCAGAGTTCACGCGAGTTCATAGCCCAGGACATGACCGTGTGTGAACCCTGCAGTCACAGTCCGAAGACTGCCGAGCGCCGGCGGAAATTGCCGAAGACCGCTGACAGTGCAGTGACTAATACCGGAAGTTAATGAGCGGCCCCGAAAGCAGAAGTGGCCGCGAGAGGAGACGGGAGGATGCGTCGCTGGAGTGGTAAGTATGATTATGTTTATTATTTTATTATTTTACAGCCCCTGCCCCCGAACTGCCCCGAACTGTAACACGGGTTTCCCGTGTTCGGGACCTTGTTACTGAACAGTATGTATTCGGTACGGGTCCCGAATTTTACATCTCGGGTTCGCCCATCCCTATCTGAATAGTCTGGAAAGAAACAATGACTTAACAAACATGAGATTACAAACAAAACAACAATAAGTGTGGGCAATTTAAGCAAATTTAACCCACACCACAGAGTGTAAGGGCCCCATCACACTGAGCAACGCTCCAGCGATCCCGACAGCGATAATGACCTGGCCAGGATCGCTGGAGCGTCGCTACATGGTTGCTGGGCAGCTGTCAAACAGTCAGATCTCCTCAGCGACCAGGGATCAGGGAGTAGACCTCCACATCGCTGGAAGTGGGAGGACGCTGGTAACTATGATAAACAGCGGGTATCTAGGCAGCGCGTGCTGCGTAGATACTCACTGTTTATCATGGTTACCAGCGTCCTTCCACTTACAGACAGTGCTAAGCAGGGAGGATGTTGGTAACTATGATAAACAGCGAGCATCTAGGAAGCGCGCACTGCCTAGATACCTGCTGTTTATCATGGTTACCAGCCTGTGAGGTCCCTGATCGCTGGTCCCTCACTGTCACATGCAGTGATGCGTGCTGTCCAGTGGGAGACCAAGGACCAAAAAATGGTCCTGAACCATGTGCAGTGATCAGCGACCTCACAGCAGGGGCCTGATCGCTGCTACATGTCACACATAGCGACATCGCTGGGGAGGTCACTGTTACGGCACAAAACCTTTGTCGTATCAGTGATCTCGCTAGCGATCTCGCTATGTGTGATGGGGGCTTGAAAGGCTGTGTCGTCACAGCTTGGCCATTCTAGCAGCTTTATTTTTTTTCTCTGAAACTAATTGAGAATTTCCTTGGTTGTTTGTTTGGAATCATTGTCTTGCTGAAATGTCCACTCTTATTTTATCTTCATTATCCTGGTTAATGACAGCAGTTTTTATATAAAAAAAAATGGATATGTGCTCATTCATCCTTCCTTCAATAATACAAAGTTTACCAGGATCATATGCTGAAAAACAGTTTCAAGCCATGATGTTCCCACCTCCGACAGAGATTTGGCAATCACTGGTTGTAGACAAATATGCTATCTATCTAAAAATAAATTGAGCGGCTAGCTGTCTGTCTGTCTATCTGGCAAGCAGCAGCACCAGTATTGTCCATGAGCTGTAATACTCTCAAAATGGTGATCACGTCAAATGGCCGCTTCTTATATGCCGAAGTATATGTGACTTAGGCAGCCAATGACACAAGCCCTTGTGTCTGCAAGTTTTCAACCCCAAATCCTCCTTTCCAGTGGAGTGAAAACTTCAACAAGCTGAAGTGTGCACTGACAGGAGAAGAGATCCTGGCATATCCGGATTACCATCAACCCTTCATTCTGTACACGGATGCCAGCAATGTGGGACTGAGAGCAGTACTGTCACAGAAGCAAGGAGGCAAAGCAGTACTGTCACAGAAGCAAGGAGGCAAAGAGAGTTATAGCCTTTGCAAGAAGGAAACTCTGGCCTACAGAAAGAAACCCAGAGAATTACAGTTCCTTCAAGTTAGAACTACTGGCAGTAGTTTGGGCTGTAACTGAACGTTTCAAGCACTATCTGGCAGCTGCAGAATTTACCATCTACACTGATAACAACCTGTTGACCCACCTAGACTCAGCAAAATTAGGTGCATTGGAGCAGTGATGGATAGCCCAGCTGTCTAACTACAATTTTGTCATCAAATGTAGGGCAGGCCGCAAGAATGGGAACGCAGATGCCTTATCCCGGATGCCACACCTGAAAGACGTGGAAGAGGAACCGGAGGAGCTGGAAGAGATTGAGCTACCGGCCTTTCAGCTTTCTAAGGTAGAAAAGTATCAACCTGGCATCTACCAAAAACAACAGGAGGTAAATCTCAACCATGGATAGGCTGACACCCAAGATAGTGATCCAGCTGTGAAGCTAGTGAAAGAACTGCTTACACAACAAGGTGTGTACCCTAATCAGAATGCCCCAACCGAGACCCAATACCTCTGGAAGGAGAGAAGCAAGTTGTTCCTGTATCAAGGGAAGCTCTGCAGAAGGCACACCAACACTAAAACACCTGAACTAGTCTGGCAGATAATCGTACCTAAGAGAGACATCAAAATGGTCTTAAAAGCCTACCACGACAGTGCAGGTCATTTTGGATCGAAGAAGTTGGAAGTGCTCTTAAGAGAGAGAGAATCTATTGGGTTGGCATGAGGAAATTAATTGAAGATTGTTGTAAAAAATGTGGCCCGTGCAACCTCAGAAGGAAAGATCAACAGAAAGCCCCACTCCAGTCCATAGCAACCAAGCAACTACTTGAGTTAGTTGCGTTAGACCACGTCAAGTTATCACTAAGCCGGTCAGGCTATGTCTATGCTTTAACCATCGTGGATCATTACTCTCGCTTCTTAGTGGTGGTACCCGTCAAGGACCTGACAGCGAAGACAGCCGCAAAAGCATTTCAGACACATTTCTGTAGACCTCATAGCTACCTGGAACAAGTCCTTGCAGATCAAGGTCCAACTGTTGAGTCGGAGATTTTCCAGAAATTTTGCAACATGTACGGCTGTAAGAAGATCCGCATGACAGCCTATTATCCCCAAACCAATGGCTTATGCGAAAAGATGAACCATATTGTGATTGACCTGTTGAAAACATTACCAGAGTCAGAGAGAAATCAATGGCCAGAGAAATTACCCGATTTGGTAGACTTATACAACCATGTCCCGGTGAGTTCTACAAACTGCACCCCAGCCTACCTTATGCGTGCAAGACCCGGTAAGCTGCCTATTGATTTATATATGGGAATTCTGAAGCCAGACACAGAAGTTGAAGAATCCAATTGGGATACCCTATGTCAACAGCAGTAACGCCGAGTACAAGAGTGCGTAGAGAAAAGTCTTCAGCAAGCTAGAGCAAGACAAGAGAGAACCTTTAACCAACGTGCTCAAGCAACTCCATTACAACCCGGTGGGCAAGTTCTCAAGAGAAAGAGACGCACCAACAAATTGGATAATCAGTGGGAAACCACCCCATATACAGTCTTACCATCCAATTTAGACAATGCTAAAGTGTGTCTAATCAGCAAAGATGAAGCAAGAACGTCAGCAGTTGTGTCAAGAGAACAGCTCAAACCGTGTCCTGAAACCCTGAAGGCACCAGAAGTAACCGTGTGGCGCCCCACTACGTAGGTGCCACAAAAGGGGTACTGCACTCAGAAAAGCGGTGCAGTACTCCACTGCAATTTGGATTATGGCCACTAGATGGAACCCTAGAGCAACACCCACACACTAGGACAGTAGGTGGGAGGGACCCCAGGAGGGAATATAGTGGCCTCTAGGGGGAACTAGAGGGTGGCTCAGAGTTGAGTTGGAAGAGGAGCTGACCTGAGCTGAGCGAGTAAGAACTAGAGAAGATGGAGTAAGAGCTGAGGGGCCCAGAAAGCAAAGATCCTAGAGAGGAAGAAGGAGAGAAGGAAACCCAGAGGCAGAGTTCACTCGAATGGGGAATTGAGTAACTAAGGAGAGTTCCATCTACAGCCAGAAATCCCAATTGCAGCAACCGCCGCATTTGCCACTATACCATCTATTGCACTGCTGAACTGTATAAGTTTGGCGAGGTATATCAGTAAAGTTACCCAGTGAAGTGAAGTCCCGACTCTACTGCATCCTTTCAATCATAAACTGCTCCCTTACAGCAACGCTGCCCCGGCGGTCCAGTCCCACCTGAGGGGGACTAATCCATCCCAGCCGCAATATCATCGACCGCCGGAGGGCTGTGGTGGCGCTGGTGAGCATCACCAGACACTGCAGGTGGCATCATGAAGACAAACACTGTATATAATCCCTGTAAATAACCCCCTTTTTCACTGACCCCATGGGCCACAGCCTCGGGCAGCCACCCGTGACATCCCGGATCGTAACCGAGCTCGAGCCCTGAGTACCCTGCCCTGGGCAAGTCAACTGTACCCGTACAGGTCCAACCTGTCAAGCAAGAAGAAGAAGTATTCCACACCGTCTTAGGAGATTTCCCTAAAACATTTAGTTCCCATGATTACTTTCCCTCCAATGGTGAAACCAACACCGGAACCCGTACAGCCAGAAGTCCCAAGACAAGACAAGCTGGAAGTCGAGCCTGAAGAGGAAGAACCTATTCCTGGTCCCAGTGAACTTGCCAGTCCTACAGTCAGATCTCCATCCTCAATAGCACCAGACACACCAAACAGGTACACGTCCACCTGCACCAACATGCTACGAACATCCAGTATACCCGTCTTACGCAGATCAGAGCGTAGTACCCGGAGTCAGTTACCGGCTAGGTACAGAGATTAGAGTGTTAAAATCAATTGTGAAATGTAAATATGTTGTTAAAAAAGTTAAATAGAACCCGGTAGGTGTAAATGTACAGAAAGGGTGGAGTAGCATGGTGTAAGATGGCAGGCACGGAGAGTAAGAACTTTGTCTCTTATGCGGTCACCCGAGGGCTTAGGAGCCTACTGCACTTAATCCAGAGACACCCGTACGTGTTAATATTGTTTTGCAACGTTAAAAAGCCTAGTACCTACAGAGACTATCCTGTATGAACTACTTACATATTCTTGGACATTTTCTTTTCATTTATTTATGGACCATATGGACTGGACTGGTTGTGGTAAAGACTACTTTGTATATATTTACCAGCCCTGGAGGCAATAGACTAAAAACCCCTAAAGGACTGCTATTTTGAACTTTGGACTCTTTTTGAGTTTTTATTGGTTTTTGTACTTTTTACTTTTTAAGACTCTGTAAATATTAATTGTATTGATATGTTAACTGTTTGTTTTTCCACAGTCCCGGAGTACTGTCTTTCACTAAGGGGGAATGTGGCACCCCAGGGGTTAATGTGCCACAGTAACACCACAAAGGGTTAACTCCCCACACAACCCACAGCACTACACTAGCGCCTCCAGGCCAGAAGGGGTAGCTAAAGCTGCTTCCCTATATATTCTGGTGTGGAGAGGAAGTGGGGATGAGCAGAGTGGTGGGAGGAGCTAATGTTGTTTACCTCAGAGTGGCAGTGACAGTCAGTTGGAGTTAGTTCAGTTCCTTAGAGGACTGAGGGAAAAGACCTGGGTGTAAAAGGGCTGCGTCAGGCCCAACCCACGGTCCACTGTCCACTTCCAGGCTGGCCAAGGTCTGAGGAAAGGAGTAGGAGAAGCAGAGGAACACACCCGGGACACAGAGTTACACTATAACTCACCCCGGTGAAGTGCAAAGACCGGATACCGGATCCGACATTGTGCCTGATACAAGCAGCACAGTAAACACCGGATGAGTGAGGATTTAATATCTTCACTGTTCCACAGCGAAGCAGCACGGCGGGATCAGAAACACAAAGATAAGACTCAAGTTGCCTAGCAAGTTAGGTACCATGAGGGGAGACAGGGCCGGCAGCCTAGCTAAAGCGGCAGCAGGGCTAAACACACAGCGCAGGAGTAGGAAGCCAAGGTCCCGGTCAGGGTGGGAGCAACCCGGCCCCGGTACAGACTCCGTGGACAATATCTACTGAACAATATCTGCAGTAAAGACTTGGAAAACTACAAAACCGTGAGTCTGTGTGATCCTTGCAAACCCTGTTCTCCCTCACAAACTGTCATCTCTATTACTACCCCTGCCCTGCATCCATCTATAGACTATTATCACCAGTGCCCCGGGGAACCAGGCTCTGCCCGCAGTGAGCCATTACATCACCGGCTACCAAACATCATCCCTAGAGGTTCTGCAGCAGTCACCCTGACCACAATCCGTGGGTGGAGTCACGACAAACTCCTCTGTAAATATTCCCCCATTACTTGCGGAACCCGGGACACGGTCTGGACCAAGACTGCTGTGATATCCCCAGCAGTACCCGGTCCGGTACTGAGTACCCCGTCCCAGTGGGCTCCACATCATAACTAATAATGCATTAGATGTAGTGAAATGTATATATCTATCAGTGCTGGTATATAACAAAATTATAGCAGCACACTGTTGGTGCCAATAACATGAAAACAACAATGTTTTTAAGTGATGATAAAAGATTTTTTGAGAAAAAATAAAAATTAAAAAGATTTGTCTAAAAAAAAACTCAGCTGGAATTTTTTTTTTGAGAAATATGCTTATCTTGTAATAAGGTTTTTAGCACATGTGTTGGCCATTAGATGCCTGCCCATCAACCGTGGCAAGGTGACCTTAAATCTGACTACTCTAATAACCTCTCTCGTACCCTTGGGGTCTCCGTTACATGGGCAGCAGCAGGATACACAGCACGCCAGATGGTCCCTGTGGCTTGATAGGGAGGAAGGACTGCAGATTCCAGCCATAGAGCCAGCCTGCTCCACACGCATAGAAAGAAAAAAAACAGACAACACTTCCTTTAAGCTTTTCAGCACAGGTGCAAATCTATAGAACTGAATCATACATAACAAAATTATAGTAGCACACTGTTGGTGCCAATAATATGCAAACAATGATGTTTTAAGTGATGACAACTCCACACATTATAAGATGGGAAGGCATCTACACTGTGTGCAGAATTATTAGGCAAATGAGTATTTTGATCACATTATACCTTTTATAAATGTTGTCCTACTCCAAGCTGTATAGGCTTGAGAGCCAACCACCAATTAAGTAAATCAGGTGATGTGCATCTCTGTAATGAGGAGGGGCGTGGTGTAATGACATCAACACCCTATATAAGGCATGCTTAATTATTAGGCAAATGCCTTTCCTTAGGCAAAATGGGTCAGAAGAGAGATTTGATGGGCTCTGAAAAGTCCAGAATTGTGAGATGTCTTGCAGAGGGATGCAGCAGTCTTGAAATTGCCAAACGTTTGAAGCGTGATCACCAAACAATCAAGCGTTTCATGGCAAATAGCCAACAGGGTCACAAGAAGCTTGTTGGGCAAAAAAGGCGCAAAATAACAACCCATGAACTTAGGAAAATCAAGCGTGAAGCTGCCAAGATGCCATTTGCCACCATTTTTGCCATATTTCAGAGCTGCAACTTTACTGGAGTATCAAAAAGCACAAGGTGTCTGCCAGTTTCTGGAAGACAAATTCTTCAAGCAGTGGTACAGGAAGAAGTCAGTATCGTTCAAGAAAAACATGATTTTCATGTGGTCCCTCCTAAAATACGAGATCTACAGGGAGGGAAAACAGTACACCTCTCGGAACAGTGTCTGGGAGGCTGTGGTAGCTGCTGCACGCAATGTTGATCGTAAACAGATCAAGCAGCTGACAAAAATCTATGGATGGAAGGCTGTTGAGTGTCATCATAAAGAAAGGTGGCTATATTGGGCACTAATTTTTGGGGGTTTTGTTTTTGCATGTCAGAAATGTTTTTTTCTAAATTTTGTGCAGTTATATGCAAATTTGCACTTCAGTGAGGAAGTGGATAAACTCCAGCGACACCTTTAGGTAGCTCCTCATAGTCATAGTTGACTTTCTTACAAGCCATTTAATACGACTAGGAATTTGTGCCAGATAAGAACCCCAAGCTACAGACACTGCGTTTTGAGGTAACGGCCCCTCATCAGTGTAGTGTGCAGGATATTCTGATCTGGCTGTATGAGTGGGCTAAGACGAGGTCTGGGGAACTTGCTATCTACCTTATGGAGATGAGTTTGCCTGCAACCATAAGAAGACAGTTAAGTAGGTAAGGAGATTTAAAGCTGCATCCCTCCTCTAGGAAATATGCAAATTTGCACTTCAGTGAAGAAGTGGATAAACTCCAGCGCCACCTTTAGGTAGCTCCTCATAGTCATAGTCGACTTTCTGACAAGCCTTTTAATATGACTAGGGATTTGTGCCAGATCATAACCCCAAAGTACAAACGCTGCGTTTTGGGGTACCTGCCCCTCATCAGTGCAGTGTGTGGCATATTCTGATCTGGCTGTGGGAGTGGGCTAAGACGAGTTCTAGGGACTGCAGTTATATTATTTTACCTGGTGAAAATAAACAAGTGAGATGGGAATATATTTGGTTTTTATTAAGTTGCCTAAAAATTCTACACAGTGATAATTACCTGCACAAACAGATATCCTCCTAAGATAGTGTGCTGCTATAATTTTGTTATATATGATTCATATGAAGTTCAACCTGTCTCTTCAGAATTCACCATAATTGTTTCCGTTGGATTTGGATCTGGAGAAATATTTGACCACTGAATCATTTTCACAGTGTTCTTCAGATGTGTGTTTTTGGATAACTGTCACTTTGGAAAGTGCACATCAAGCAAAAGCATGGAGTGATGGTACCATCTTATCTTTCAATATAGAGCAGTGCGTCCGTGAATTCATGATACCATAGAAATGGTATCACCAGAAAAATGAATAATGCCTACATTGAAACTTGGTGGTGGCAGTGTCCTTATGTGGGCTGCATGAAAGCTGCTGGTGTCAGAGAGCTATATTTCATTGATTATATTACAAATATACTGCTGTATAATAAAATACAAGATGCTACCATCACGCTCTTGGTAGACGTGCATACATTTATTTTGACTTGGCTGCAAGTCTCTGAGTGAAATACAACTCTATTAGGTATCCATGTTCAAACAGAAATAATCACATGGAATCATGCAAATGCAAGATATTTCACACTGTATTTTCATGCATACTTTATTCTGCTAATTATTACTCATAATCACATTTAGAAGCTGTGATAAAAAGCATGTTGAATTGAAAACGTGAGACATATTTAACAATTCCCAAAGTACATCAGATCTGCTGTGCTGTAAACCTCGGAAGAAGATCCAGAAGTCAGAGTAATTCAAGATAATGGTTCTCACACTTGGCTCAAGAGGTAGTATAAATTCTGTACTATGATTCTGTATAGACACTCTCAAAAATTGACAAGGTCAAGGGGAAAGCTACTTTTCTTATGGGGATCAATCCTGCATGCCAGCAGTGAGGAGACTTTTAGCTACAATGCTCCTCTGGGAAATATGCAAAGTGTCACTTCAGGGAAGAAGTACACAAACTCTAGTGCCACCTATTAAGGCTGGCTTCACACTTGCGGACCCCTCCGCAGGACGCTGCGGAGGGGATCCGCAAACTGACCGCAGCCCCTATCTTTATAATGAGAACGCACGGTGCTGCGCAGGTCTGCGCATGACCGTGCGCTCCCATTCACTGCAGTATGTGATTTGTACGCAGGCGGATGCCCGCACACAAATCACACACTCTCGTCCGCACCCTGAACGCGACATGGTCGCGTTCCTGTTTCAGACGAGAGTGTGTGATTTGTGCGCGGGCATCCGCCTGCGTACAAATCACATATTGCAGTGAATGGGAGCGCACGGTCATGCGCAGAACTGCGCAGCACCGTGCGTTCCCATTATAAACATAGGGGCTGCTGTCAGCTTGCGGATCCCCTCCGCAGAACGCTGTGGAGGGGTCCGCAAGTGTGAAGCCAGCCTTAATAGGTGGCACTAGAGTTTGTGTACTTTCTCCCTCAAGTGACAATTTGCATATTTCCCAGACGAGCATTGTGGCTAAAAGTCTCCTCACTGTTGGCATTCAGGATTGATATCCATGAGGAAAGTAGCTATTCTCTTGACCTTGACTTAGCCTCTCATACAGTCATATCAGATCCCCATACTTTGGACTGATGGGGTGCAAGTATTCTCGCTTCTCAGCCTTTTGGTGTGAGAGGGGATGATTGGCCTTATGGGGTATCTGTGTGGTTGGGTAGTACATGAAACAGGAATGATGGGGTGGGGTTTTTGGTGAAGATATGTGAGGTGGTTTTGTGTGATTATTTGGTGATTGAAGTTGGTAGAAGTATTTAAGCTGATTTTGAGTACAAGAATGTAAAATTTTCGGTTATTAACGTATATGCTCCAGTGCAGAAGTAAGACTAAAGGCCCAGTCTCACATAACGACGCATCAGCGATCCTGATCCCGATAACGATGTGCAGAGATCGCTGGTGCATCGTTTAGACATCACTGGTAATGGTGCTGTCACACAGCACGATCTGGCCTGCGATGTTGGAAGCGATGCGCGGGTGCACGATCGCTTCCGACATCGCAGGCCAGCTGTCACACGGCAGGACGTTGCCGGTGACGCCGCAGCGATGCGGGTGGAGCCATCGCTCGCTGGGCTGGGATCAAACCAGCGAGCGATCCACAGCAGTGCTGCGGTATAGGCTGGATCGCCGCCAACATCGCTATTGCGGTGTCAGACGGCGCGATCCAGCCTAATCGCTGGTCGCAGGTTGACAGGTTTACGGCCCTCCTCGTAAACCTGTCAACCTGCGACCAGCGATAATTCGCGGTCGCGTCGCTAGCGACATCGCTGATATGTCACTTATTCGGCGATGTCGCTAGCGACGTCGCCAGGTCTGACACTACCTTAAGATGTCAAACAGGCATCTTACCAGCGATGTGTAAAATGACGCACTAGTGATCCAGAATTATACCGAGGTCGTTGTGAATTTTCTCTCCATAGAGTAGCATTGATATAGTTGCTCATTATCTTTGTCAAACACAATGAAGTAGCGTTCCCAGCGGGAGCACAACGACGCAGGAATGACACAGAGCAGTGTGTAACGATCAACGATCTCACAGCAGGGGCCAGATCGTTGGTGCGTGTCACACAAAACGACATCGCTGTTGCGTCACAAATTTCATGACGCAACAGCAATCCCAATAGCGATCTCGTTAGCGATCTCTTTATGTGTGACAGGGCCTTTAGATTTTGTTTGAAAAAATTAAGCTTTTTACTCCTGGGAGAAGGCCTGTGGTGATTGTGAGTTATATGAATTGTGACATGGGGTGTGTGAAGGTGGATGGGTAGAGAAAGGTTTTATTGGATTTAGGTAATGATTGTAATTTGAGAGATATACATCATGTGTTTACACGTAAATCCTGTGTTAGATACTCATTTTTTTATGAGAGTGGGATGGTGAAGTCAACATTGGATTATTGTTATTTAAAAAAAAAAATTGATATCAGTTAGTTTCAAGCAGGAAAATGTTTTGTTCTCTGATGTATGATGTGTAAGTTGGATAAACTGGTGCATCTCCAAGAATTAGAATATCATCATAAGTTAATTTTTTTCAGTAATTCATCATACATCAGAGCACAAAACATTTTCCTGTTTGTAACTAACTGATATCAATTTTTTTTAAAATAACAATAATACAAAAAGTGAAAGCTTATATTATATAGAGTCATTACAAATAGTGAGCTTAGGCTGGTTTCACACTGCGGTCAGATCAGGTCAGATCAGGTCAGGTTTTGTGTGCCAAAACCAGGAGTGACTCCAAAACCTACAACAGGTGTCAATCTTTCAATAATACTTTTTCTCTGCAAGTTCCTCTCCTGGTTTTGGAACACAAAACCTGACCTGATCTGACCTGACCTGACCGCAGTTTTAAGCCAGCCTTACAGTCAATGAAAACCCTAAGGTCATTATTTCAGAAAATTAAAGCAGTGTTGGAATATGTTTAGTGCAACAACTCCAATCCTGTACTGTATGTGTGTTGTATTGCTAGTGCATTGTCAGTAAAGTTAGTTAAAAAAAGAGGAGCACTTCCAGGGGCTCACACACAGGGAATACCATGTGACTGTACCTGTTTCCTGCATCTGTGCATGTGAAGAGAAGCACAGCAGCTTGCTGATTCTGCAAAGGGACATTTAAGATGTATATTCCTGTTTCCACAAAGCCCTTCATATATGTATCTGTTTGTTGCTAATTAAAGCTAAGGCTGGGGTCACACTTGGCATGAGTTTTTTTAGTGCCTTTAAAAAAAGCATGCGCTTTTTAAGGTGTCTGGTGGCACCCTGCATTTTTGCATGCGTTTTTAAATCAGCCCCCAAAAATAGTGCATGCACTATATTTTATGGGGCTTTTTTAAAAACGAATGCGTTTTTTAGAAAACGCATGCGTTTTTTTAACATGGGCCCCTATGGAAAACGCATGCGTTTTTGGATTGTACTAAATGGTACTAATGTACCATGCGTTTTTGAATGGCACTAAATGGTTCTAATGTACCATGCGTTTTTGCATGCGTTTTTGATGTCAGCTAAACACATAATTGCAAAAACGCACACAAAAACTCATGGTACTGTCACACATACATTTTTGCTATTAAGACATGAGTTTTTGCTATTGGGGCATGCGTTTTTAACATGGGGGCCTATGGGTACGTTTTTACATGTTTTTTTTTTTTAAAATGCGGGTCTCCAAAAACCCATGAAAAAAACGCAAGTGTGACCCCAGCCTAAGTTGTGTTGTAAACACGCTTTCAGTGAATCCTGAATGATTCGCTGCCAACAGGTTATGAGCCCAGCGTGACACAGAACTCCAGTGTGACAGAGAACCCCAGCATAATCTCCAAAAATGGAAAGAAAGATTCTGTCCATGTGGTAGAGGATCCTGCTGCAGCTGAGATGTGCATATACCAGTTGTGGGTCTCACAACTGACTAAGGTGAGCACTTCTTACACTGCATATACATATCCTACAAAAGGTTTAGACTCATTGCACCCTTGTCTACCCCTTTCTTTTAGAACCCCAGCTTGACACAGAACTCAAGCGTGATACAAAATCCCAGGAGTGACACAGAACACAGAGTCACATAGAAGATTAATACAGCAACAGAAGCAAAAGCAGCAGAGCAACAGAGAAGATGTCCACAAGCAGGGATCACTGCAAGTTCTCAGTGCAAAGTCTCACCAATCAGAATTATCAGTCCTGGAAATTAAAGGTGAAGATGCTGCTCATAAGAGAAGTTCTGTGGAAATTTACCCATGAACAAGTGCCTCATCCATTACCAGATGACTGGCTAGAGAAGGATCCGAAAGCACAAAGGACTATGTACCTCAGTGTGGATGATGATCAGATATATGCAAGTGTGCAACTGCAAAGGAGATGTGGGATAAGTTACAAAAAGCGCATGAAAGATCATATCTTAGCAATATGTTTTATCTCATGAAAAAGCTGTACCATTCTAAGCTACGTGATGGCCAGAATATGGAATATGCAGGACTATATAAGAAACACACCTAAAGATTGTGGAGCGTCTCAGGGGTACCGGAGAAGAAATTAAAGACTTTAATGAGGCTGCACTGCTGTTAAGTGGTCTTCCAGAAAGTTATAACACACTTGTCACTGCATTAAATGCATGGCTAGATGATGAGTTCACACTAGAATATGTCAAAGGCAAGCTTGTAGATTAATTCAAGCGAAAGACACAGAATGTAAGCAGCAGTAATGAATCCAAAGCAGAGACAGCATTAAAAAGGACCTGTCACCTCCCTGGTGCTATGCTAACTGAATGCAGCACTGAATGCAGCGTGTCCTCTCTTGTTCAGCCTCCTGAATGTGTCATCACTGAGGGGTGGAGGCAGGGAGGACACCATACAACAGCGTTGACAAATACAGGAGGCTGAACAAGATAGGGCTGGAGGCGGGGAGGACACCATACAATAGCGTTGACACATACAGGAGGCTGAACAAGAGAGGGCTGGAAGCGGGGAGGAGACCATACAACAGTGATGACTCATTACTGAGTAAGTCCCTCCAGACTTGTTATCTGGACACTTTATAAAGTCTTTTTAACAGGTTATAGGGGGGCTAGAGACATGGGAGACCCCTTCCCTGAATGCAGCAGACATGCTGCATTCAGTGCTGCATTCAGTTAGCATAGCACCAAGGGGGTGACAGGTCCTCTTTAAAGACACAGGACTCTTCTAAAAATAAGAGCAATCTAAGGGAAGCTTGGGAATGTTTTGTCTGTAAAAAGCCTGGCCACCTTAAAGCAAACTGCAGAATTTGGAAAGCAAGAATGAGTCATCTTAAAAAGCAGAGCAGTGATCAAAAGGTGAAAAAAGCTGTAAAAGAAAAGTCTGCATGTGTTGAAGCTGCATTTAATACCAGTACAGGCTCATCTGCAAAACATATATGGTGTATAGACTCTGATGCTAGTAGCCATATGACAAATGATAAGGACTTCTTCACTGACCTTGATGAAAGCAATTCAGAAAAGGCCATCTTAACCAATGGTCAATATATGACTTCACAAGGAGTAAGAAATGGCTACCTCCACTGTCAAGTTTCCTCAGCACATAGCAGAAAGATCCCAGTAAAGGATGTTCTTTATGTTCCCAGTCTTGAAAGCAATCTTCTGTCTGTAAAGAAGCTTGCGCAAAAGGGAATGTAGTTAGTTTTAAAGACAACAGCTGCATTATATCAAAGGAGGGTCACACTCTTGCAGAAGGAAAAATCCAAAATTAACTTTATCAGCTAAAATGCAAAGGAAGAGTGTACAGTGCTAGACAAGATCTGCATAAGAATTGTATGCATGTGTGGCACAGACATCTTGGTCACAGAGACCCAGAAGCACTAAGGAAGCTAGATCAACTAGCAAATGGTGTTGAAATAAAGCAATGTAGTCAAATGATGAAGTGCACTAGCTGTTTTAAAGGGAAAATGTCCAGAAAATCCTTTCCTAAATAAGCAGCACAAACTCTGCACAGCCACTGGATTTGATACACACAGATATTTGCGGTCTAATGAGTATTCAAGCTCCAAGCAAGAAAAGATATTTTCTCACATTTATTGATGACTACTCCAGATATACCATTGCCTACCTGCTTCACAGTAAGGATGAAGTTCCACAGAAACTTGAAGAATATATTACTGTAGTGTTCAACAAATGTGGAAGAATGGCAAAAGCCCTGCGTGTAGATAATGGGACTGAGTATACAAATAGTAAGGTGCAAAACATTTTGAAAAAGAATGTAATAGTGTTCCAAACTACCATTCCATACAACCTAGAACAGAATGGCATTGCAGAGAGAAAGAACCGCACTCTTTGTGAAAGTGGAATAAGTATGTTGTTTGATGCCAATCTACCTACAACGTATTGGGGAGAAGCCATCGTGACAGCTTGCTGTCTTCAAAACAGACTGCCAAGTAAAGCCACAAATAAAACTTCATATGAGCTATGGAACTTTCAGAAGCCTAACCTGAAACACCTCAGGATATTTGGAAAATAAATGTTTGTGTATGTTCCCAAAGAAAAATGTTTTAAGAGGGAATCACATGCAAAGCATGGAGTCCTGCTGGGCTATAGCAAAACTCAAAAGGGATACAGAATCCTGCACCCAGATACTAACACAGTAACAATCAGCAGAGATGTAGTGATTGATGAGAACTCTATTTTGCTCAAATTTCATGGTTACACCAGTCATTCAAGCAAAGGAACTAAAAGAACTAAAAGAAGAATCTCAGTCACCAAACCCAGACACTGAAAAAGAAAACAGTGAAGTCTGGATAAGCTCTGAAGCTAGGAAGAAACAGAAGAACCGAGTCAACCTCCAGTCAGGAGATCAGAAAAACCAAACAAAGATATCCCAGCTAGACACCTTTCTTATAGGGTCAGAACACTTCCTGAATCAGAGCCACGGCCATGGCAAGGAAAAAGAGCCCTCAGAAGCCAAAGATTCGTCAAGACTGTAGATATGAGCGTTACAGCCAAGCAGTGTGGGCATTTCTGTATATAAGAACAACCAAGGATGTATTGGACTTGCCAGCAGTGAGAAGCTCAGTGCAAGGACTAAGCATATCAACGTTAAGTATCACCACTTACTTGACTTATTGGAACGTGATGTACTAAAGTTTGTGTATTGCGAGTCTGACAAGATGTTAGCAGATGATATGACAAAACCATTGCCAAGAGCCAAGTTTGAGGACTTCAGAACCGCAATGGGACTAACAGGATAAGTAGTTGTTGAGTGGGGTTGTTGGAATATGTTTAGTGCAACAACTCCAATCCTGTATGTGTAAGTGTTGCATTGCTAGATTTGTGCATTGTCAGTAAAGTTAGTTTAAAAAAAAGAGGCTCACACACAGGAAATACTATGTGACTGTAAACAGTTTCCTGCATCTGTGCATATGAAGAGAAGCACAGCAGCTTTCTGATGCTGCAAAGGGACATTTAAGATGTATATTCCTGTTTCCACAAAGCCCTTCTTATCTGTTCTGTTTGTTGCTAATTAAAACTAAGTTCTGTTGTCAACACACTTTCAGTGAATCCTGAATGATCCGCTGCCAACAATTAGGGAGGATAAAGGGTTAAAAGCTCACATTTTTAGCTGTTTTTGCAAAATGACATGCGTTTTGCATTGCGTTTGCAATGCGTTTTGCATTAAACCCTATGAGTGCATTTTTTTATGCATTTGGATCCGTTTTTAGCTGTAATAACGCATACAATTGCAAACGCAGCCCTGCATTAGACGTGAACTGAGCCGAAGTGAAGAAGGAGCATGAGAGATTGTATAGGGAGTGGTGTGTGTGTGTAGGAATGAGTTTAAAAATGTGTGTGAATGGTGGGATTGGGCTAAGTGGAAAACTAAAACATTTTTTAAGAGGTTAAGGTATAAGTTTGCAGTAATTAGAAGAGAAAATTTTGTTAAGTTGGATGCGAGTTGGATGCGAGGCTAAGTATTTTATATAAGTTAAGGCAAGTCGAGTGGAGGTGGATGAATGCAGTTTCCGGCTGAGCTTTTTGGAAGAGTGAGAAATTTATAGAAAGACATTTATAGTTGTTTCGTGTTGAATGTGTATGGGGATGAGAGTGAATGTGTTTTCGGGTGAGCAGCAGAGGTGCCCTTTGTCCCCTGTCCCTTTGTGTGTATGGTGAGGAAGGATAAGGTGGTTTTTGGTGTGCAAATACCAGGAGGAGGGGGGAAGGAGTGGAAGGTGAGTGCTATATGAATCATGTGTGTGTCGGAGTGTTCAGTGAGGCATGTGAAATTGCTTGTTTTTATTTTTTTGTGGAGCATCTACATTGAAGGTGATGGGGGGTAGTGTTGAGTAACGATTTAGGAGTGAATGTGGTGAATGGGCCTATTAAAACATTGGGAGTCAGTTTATCTGAGAAGTTGGATGGGAAGGAATGTTCAGAGGATGTTAGTAAGGCTGGTTTCACACTGTATATTTTTTCCTGTCCGTGGGAACCTACATTTTGTAAGACCCCACGGACAGGAACAGATCCGATTTGGCCCCCATGTTATCCTATGAGGGTCGGATCGGATCAGATTTGGCTAATTGCCATCCGATTTTGCGGGATCCCATTTGTGTCCGATTTTTTGCTGGACCCAAAATCGGAGACTGCTCTGATTTTGGGTACAGAAAAAAATAAGATCCCATAAGATCGGATGGCAATTAGGCCAAATCCGATCCGATCCGTGTCCTTTAACATGGGGGCCTATGAGCGTGGGTCCGATTTTAGTGTACTGAGCATGCTCAGTACAATAAAATTGCTCCAACCCTTCTAATTACACTTCTGCAATGTATAATATACATTCCAGAAGTGTAATTAAGTAAAAGAAAGAGTTAAAAATAAAAATTCATTATGCTTCACCTATCCTCGATCCACCGCTGCCTCCCAGCAAGGTCTGGGTGCTTACAGGACCTGTGGTGACGTCACAACCCGGCGGCAACTGCGGTCATGTGACCCAATCAGCTGATCGGCTTGTGACATCACCACAGGTCCTGTAAGCACCCGGACCTTGCTGGGAGGCAGCGGTGGATCACGGATAGGTGAGCATAGTGATTTTTTATTTTTAACTCTTTCTTTTTACTATATTTCACTTCTGCATTGTATATATTATACATTGTAGAAGTGAAAGTGCTCCGCTGTGTCCGGATCCATGATAATCACAGACCCGGACACAGAATAAGTCACCCTCTGTGGTGTCTGTTCCTGTCCGTGGGGTCCTACAAAAAGTAGGATTCCATGGACAGGAAAAAATACGCAATGTGAACCCAACCTAAGAGAGTTGAGTGAAAGTTGAATTTTGGGAGGATGAGAGAGCTTACTTTTTTGGAAACATTTTGGTGATCAAGAGTATAGTGTTACCAATGCTTTTATATATCGCATTGGTTTTTCCACCTGGATACATGTGTGTTAGGAGATTAAATATGGTTTTGTTTGTGTTTTTTTTTTTTAACTCCTGTATGGAGAGGGTGAGAAGGGCAATTGTAATGAAGAGTTTGGAAAAAAGGGGTTTGTTTTTCCAAATCTAGAAATTTTTTTGGGTGTGAATGTTATAGTGTTTGTGTTGGGGTAATTAAGGGGGATGGGTATTATGCATGCATGGGCTGGTTTTGGATTGGGAATAATATATATTTTTTTAAGTGGTGTGAGAGGGATTTAAGGTGTCCAATGACTTTTGAAGTGACTGGGTGGTATGTGTGGGTTTATACATTTTTGGTAAAATATGAACTGTGTACCTCATATGAGTTTGCAGGAAAAGAGAATGTAGAGAGATGGAACATGGAATAAATATGGTAACAGGGAGTGATGTCCAGAAAGTATAAAAGAACGTACCAAGAAAGGGTATGACAAATAGAGTGACATTGTATGGCAGTCATTGTATGGTGTGTAACCAGTAAGGCTAGGGTCACATTTGGGAACTTGCATCCATTGGAAGGATACTTTAAAGGATGCTGTTTTTTCCCTTGCCATTTCATGGCAGTTTTTCAATTTTAGCGTTACCGTTAACGCTTGCGTTAACGCATGGTACACATATGTGTACCATGAGCACTGAGTTCTGGGAGGCAGGGATCCAGCTACTACCAGATAGGAGGATGATACATAACCGGCACCCCTTCTCTGTCCTTTCTCAGCCTCTTTACAGTGCGCTTGCCTTGCCCATCCTGCCTTGCACCTCGCCACACAGAGCACTAAACCAGTGACTGTGGGCTTTTCTTAGGGGTTAACTTGCAGTGTCTCCCCTTAGCCCTATGGTTGCCAACTTTTCAGAAGATGTGCGTGGTTGTCGATCATGTCACCACGGATGTTCAACAGCCTCCGGGTTGCTAGTTGAGCCTGGTCTGTCTTCTTCACTAGTCTTGGGGTCCCGATGCCCCTGTTCTTCAGCCTAGTCCCTCCCCAGCCTGCGCTTAACAATGGATACGAGTCCCACGGGTGGAAATGTTACTGCCCGAGCCTCTGGGACCCTCTCTTCCTCCTGAAGCCACCTAGTTCTCCTTCTTTGCTCCTCAGTCTGGCTTCTGGACACTTCTCTCAAGGTCTTTTCCTTCTCTGACAGGCTTTCTTTCCCTTTGCTTACTTCCAGCTCGACTCTAGCTGCTTCACTCTCCTTTTCTCTCTCTGAAGCAACTCTCCCCTCTGCTGTTCAACTGTCTCTCCTCTGTTCTAAATCCTTCCCACTCTATTTATACCCTAATGTCATGTGTCCCACATCATCTACGTGTGTTCTTCCTGGCCTCACTCCTTCCCAAGTGTTCCATCTATCTACATCCTTCACCACCCAACCCCACTACAATGGTTCCTAGTGTGATCTGGGTGTCCCAGCACCGGTCTGTGCCCCTCTTACCCGTGAGTGGGATACTACACCCTAACAGGGGTGCAGCTTCTCTTTGGCGACTGGATCTGCAGGGGCGCCACATCTGTTTGTTCCACTCCTGGCTTTGGCTACAAAAACTGACGAGCAAAAAGAGACCAAAAACGCACAGTGTGACTGTAGCCTAATTTTTCCCCAAAAAAATTTACCTCTGGGAGCGTCTGTGACCTTACTTTTAAAGAAAAAAAAAATCCTACCTCTCACCAGTGTGCAGCCTGATATTGTGGCATTTGTTTAAAAAAATGTGAAGCTGTAGGCACTGTGCATCAGGATCTGTTGAATTATTATTTTTTTTTTAATTCAATCTGTAGCCACTTACCAGCAGGCTTTGTGACCTTACTTAAAAAAAAAATCTACCACTCGCCACTGTGCAGCCGGGTGTTCAGTGTTTATTTTTTAAAAAATTGAAGCTGTAGCCACTGTGCACCAGTATCTGCGTCTGTAATTTTCCCAAAAAAAATTACCTCTGGCCACTTAGCAGCAGGGTCTGTGGCCCTACTTTTTTTTAAATCTACTTCTCCCTTCTATGCTAGGTGTGTGGCGTATGTTAAAAAAACTGAAGCTGTAGTCACTGTGCACCAAGAACTGTCAACTTAATTTTCCCACAAACTTCAACCTTTAACCAGTTAGCAGAAAGGTCTATGGCCTTACTTTAATAAAAAATATAATCTATAGCCACTGTACACCAGGTTTTGTTGGCTTAATCTCTATCAAACCTGTTACTGCACCGCAGCAGGCCATGTGTGACTAAGCTATAACAACAAGCTCTGTTTCACCATTGTCCACCCATTTCTGTTGAGGCCTGTTACTCCACTGCAGAAGGCTCTGTGCCGGTGCTCAGGAAAATGTTTCTGTGTAGGTACTCTTTAAAAAAGGGGTTGTGGAGGCATTCAGCATACAGGCAGTCTAATTGTCTCCTGTGCAGTGTCTCTCTCTCTATACAGGCCATCTAATCATCTGGACTTTCTTGGGGGCCAAAGAATGAGGAGAACATTAAATAATGTGGCTGTGGTGGTGCTGCTGGAGGTGGGGTTGCTTCAAGGCAAGGACAAGGAAGATCTTTGACTGCTACATGCCAATATGAGACATCATCCTCTATTACATGCATGCCACAGGCCTTTCTGCTTCATCTTGTAGACCCAAGTACCACTGCTTGAATGGTGAGGGAGAACTCTGCCGATGTAGGTTGTCTTTGTGTTAACTCAGGAAAAAAAGGCTTTATAAGAGCATTTTTGGCTTATAATAGCTTTGTCGGGGAACTCTACCAAGATTAGCTCCGCTGGTCAACTGTGGAAAGACGCTCTGTTGGGGCCTATGTTTTAATTTTTTAGTCTGTGGTTAAACTATGCCAATCTTGGCAGTGTTGGTCACCTGTGGTAAGAGGTTCTGCAAAGGCCTTTTTGAAAATTGGTGCTCTGTGGGGAACCCTGTTAATATAGGCTGTGGAGACGTGTACCTTCTTGCGCTGCTTTGAGTACTCCACAAACATGAACAGCGCTGATGAATTGTGGTGGCCAGCCATCTCGATCACAAATCCAATTGTGATCTTTTTATATGCAGCAGCTATACTGTATACTACTGAAGCTTACAATTTTGTCCTGAGGGGAAACTGATAAAACAGGCATTATAACAACCAGTGCCCTGCTGAAAGCACAGACTGACTTGACATCTGAGGACCATGGGCATATTTCTTTAACATCATACCCTTGCAAATTAGCCAAGCAATGTGATCCTCAACAAGTCAGGCACCAGTCACTTTTGGTTTTTGAACACTCTGCTGGCTGGGGTCCGTGGCCTGTGAAATGTAAAATTGGTGTTGTGTGGCGAACACCATGCAATCTTGGCTGTGAGGGTCAACAGGCAAAAGAGGATGTTTAGGGGATCTTCCTTAAAATGAGTTGCATACTTGCATGTGGTACACTCTAGTAGGAGGAGGAAGTGTTTAAATTACATGGTGGAAAAGTATGTGTCCATACATATTTGAACATGCTGAGCGATGGGTCTGCCCCATGTAGTTATGGTTCATGCACTTTTTTTTGCTTCTTGTCCACTGTTAATCATGGCCACATTACCAACAATAAACAATCACAATGGAGTACTATTCCATTAATCATAGCTGCCATATTCGGACGAGGCAGGTTGCTTTGAACAATATTTTTTCTCAAAATAAATGCTTTGGATCTTTAGGACACTCAGTCAACAGCACTGGGGAGGCACACAAGGGCAAATTGGATGGGACTTTCAGTAGCAAGGCTATCTGCAGGACCACCAACATGATCATAAATACAATGACAAAATTTTTTCCTTCAACTGCTATAGTTTACACACCAGGATTAGGAAATTAGGCTCTGTATGGGGAACTTACAAAACAGGCCCTCGAGGGCACTTTGTATTAAAATTGTTGGACTTTGGTAGGGACTCTTACAATCTTGGCTGTGATGCTTAAATGTCAAAACAAGCTCTGAATGGTTTACGTAGTGTCAGCTGTGCCTAAGTCAGAAACCATTTTAGCACATGTCCTAACACCCCCAAGGATTGATGTACATTTCACTGACCAAGTTACCTCCTCCTACTAGTCCGCTTGCTCCTTATCTGGTCAGCGTAACACCTGCACAACATACCTCAGCACAGCCAGGGGAAACCGACAGGAGGCTGTTCTGAGACTCATGTGTTTGAGGTTGACATCCGTCACCAAGCCGGAGCTGTATTGGAACTTTGTATGGCCCTTTTTAAAAGTGTTTCTCTGGGGAAAAATGTTCAAATTTTGGCTGAGGGGATGAAATCTGTCAAGGTGCACTCTTTGGTGGGCTTTTTAAAAGTACTGCATTGGGTGGGAAATCTTCACATTTTTGCTATGGGGGTCTATTCTGACAAGACACTCTTTAGTGCACTTTTTAAAAGTGTTTTGCTGGGGGGAAATATTAAAATTTTGGCTGTAGGGGTCTATTCTGACAAGGTGCTCTTTGGTGGGGGTTTTTTAAAGTGTTTTGCTGGGGAAAAATCTTAACATTTTGGCTGTGAGGGTGGAACAAGATACTCTTTGGTGGGCTTTTTAAAACTGTTACCCTGGGGAGAAAATCTTCAACTTGGCTGTCGAGTCTATTCTAACAAGACCCTCTTCGATAGGCTTTTTAAAACTGTTTAGCCAGGGGGAGGAGATCTACAAATTTTGGCAGTAGGGGTCTATTCTGACAAAATGCTCTTTGCTGATTGTTAAAAGTTTTGCTAGGGGGAAATATTCACATTTTGGCTGTGTGTGAAGTCTGACAAGACTGTCTTTAGTGGGTTTTTAGTGTTTCAATGGTGAGGAAATCTTCAAATTTGTCTATGGGGGCCTATTCTGACAAGACGCTCTTCGGTTGGTTTTTTAAATGTGTTTTGCTGAGGGAAAAATTCATATTTGGGTTGTGGGGGTCAAGTCCGACAAGACACGCTTTGGTGTCTTTTTTAAAATTAGTTTTCTGGGGGAATTTTAAAATTTAGGCTTGCGGGGAGGGGGGAACTGTGACTAGATGCTCTGTAATTGCCTGGGGTTTTCTGGGTGGAGAATCTTCAAATTTTACACACCAAAACACCTCCCAATGATGACAGGTTGTCCTTGCCTCTAAGCAGCCAGGCTCCCATAAGAAGTTACTTGCTGCAGTCACTGTCTAGTGACTGGCTGCCAAGTTCCCCTGACTACTACCAGGGCTGTTTACTGGGTGGCCACCCTGCTGGCTGCCCACTACTAGCACAAGTTGTCATGCTTACTTTCATCACTGAAGCATTGCTTAATCCCCTCTTAATGATGGCCACAGCACCAACAAACCAAAAATTGGAAACATAGTTTTATTCCATTATTCATAGTTAATAGTATTTAGCTGTAGCTGCCTGCTTTGACAACTAATTTTGGTAATATTTCTTGGGCGTGTGGGTGAACTATAGAAAGAGACTATGTTGTAGCCTATTGTATAATTAAAATCTATGGTCTGTGGTTAAACTTTGGCAATCTTGTCTTTGTGGGTCAACAGTGGAAACAGTCTCTGTTGGGTCTACATTTAAAATTCAAGAAAGGTTGGAGAAGTAGGGATTTTGCACATTTTGAGCAATTGTTCAAGTACTCTTATATTTTATCAAAGGAGTTGTTTGAGACAAAACAATTGTTGACTGATCCAAGGGATAGGTGATCACTCTGAGAAAGGAAAGGGACCAGAGTTCCTGCACCTTGCAACATCACCAGATGAAGTCTGCTCCAGCATTAACTAACTATCACTGGACAAGGTTTTCAAATCAAAGAACATTTCAATGGTGAAGAAGACACAGCTTGTACATAGTCTGTTTATTTGTGTGGTAAGATATGGATGTGAAACCCAGACGATAAAGGAACAAGACATAATACTCCTCCAAAATGTGGTGCTCGAGAAGGATATTATCAATACCATGGATGGCAAGAAGAACAAACAAATACATTTTGAAACAAATGAAGCCAGACATGTCACTCAAAGCAAAGATCATACGAAGAGGCCAAGCACTGGAGAAGGATATCATGGTTGGAAGAATAGAAAGAACAAGGCGAACAGGAAGACTAGCAACTCAATGGCTTGATACTATCAATAAAACAGAGGGGAAGACTCTGGTGGACCTATCTAGGCTTGCTCAAGATTGATCTTCCTACAGACCATTCATCCATCAAGTCATCATGGCTCAAAATAATGCTAAACTCCTTAATGCCTAATTTTGTGAATTCGCATCATAACCATTCAATTCATATGTATGCATATGTATGTATTTATCTGCAGTTTAATTCAGGCAATAAGGGGTTAATCTTGTTAAATTATAATAAAAATAATGTACAGGTGTAACAGTGTAGCCTCGTACATTGTTTATTGGCTTCTGCAGAGTACTGCAATTTATCTCCTATTAAATTGAAAAAGGAGATAAAGAGAAATAACTGGTATAACTATATGACTTTATATAGCCTGCATGTTACATTTTCTTGTAATAATGCCAGGCAAGGAATATATGTTTTATACTTTCATTACTTCTAAAAAAAAATAAATGGCAATTAAATTATTTTTCTCCAAGCTTCATATAGAAAACAAATGTTAATGTACTCGTGTACTTATAGATATTACTGAAATATTCCAGACACCAAGTTTTGAATATGCGTAATATTTCTTACTGTCTGTCTTTAGCAGGATATGAGTCCATTTCAAACTGTTCTAATTGCTGTCCTAGAAATCTGTTATTCTGACTCATATTTTATGGAATAATTAAAATAACGTGTCCATCTACATTTGGGCTATTCAATAAATGTGCTGGATATATATTCTACACAAATATGTAGAGATTCAAACAATTCCTTTCACATCTCACACCGTGGTCAAGACGTTCTGTATTTTGGCAATTGTATCCACAATGCAAGGTATGCTGGTGTATCACAAATCATCTTTGTGGCTTTGTAATATTACACAGTCATGACAGTAATATGGGAGGCCACTTCCCAGTGTGTCCCACAACAGTGGCATACCCTGCCTCCATTGTAGATAAGCCATTATTGGCAACCAATTTCTGACAGAACTGAAATCAAAGTGATAGTAATATTTTTCAATGCAGCAATTTAGATTTTTTTCACACCTTTTATATGACCAGCTTATTGTTTCTTATTCTAGTGTGAATTTGTTTGGAGTCTTTCAAAATCCTCATTATTTTGCTATTTGTATGTAAAAACATTTTGGATCCACTTCAATTTTAGGTTTTGTTGATATATTGTAGAATCATTATTCAAGTCCATATTCAACCAGCATCTCTATTGCCACCGAGAACTGCACAACCTCAAGCCTAACTGAGCCACCAACATGCCTAATATGAGACACCACTATACCGCCAGCATCAGATATATGCTAGATTGGGAAGCATGTATCAGCTGTCAGGTTCTCTTTAATTGATCATTAACCCCTTCATGACATTTGATGTACCAACACATCATGGTCTGGAAAGGGTTCCTGGCCCATGACAAATGACTACATCATGGCGAACATGCGGGGCACAGCAGGCGTGCACACACAATCTTTGCCTAGAGATTGACTTAAGTGATAGCCATGCTCTTACTGTCACAGTACCATCTCTGGCTGTTTAACCACATAAATGGTCCAACAATAGCAGTCCCAACATTTAAGAGGCTGAGAGAGTGAGTGCACTCCCTCTCCCAACCAATGTGCACTCCCACGTGATCCTGGAGTCCCAATAATTGCAACCTGGCATCAAATGATTACCTATCAGTTTGCTGACTATGGTGACCTGTTATATATTGTAGATTATGCAGCAACACCTTCTAAGAGGCGTTTTGTCAGTGTCACAATGATAGGTATAATGCATTGCAATGCATGTGCATGGCAATGCATTATACCAGGGATCAGATTAATAAAAGTTAAGTAAAAAAGTAAAAAAAAATAAAAATTGTAAAAATACTTAAAAACAATTCCAAAATAAATATCAAAAAATGAAAAAAATATTACAGCAATAAGCAAGTATATTTGTGTGAAAACAAATGCAAAAAAAAGTACACATTTGGTCTCACTGCGTCTGCAAAAATCCAATCAATTAAACTGTCACACTAGTTAACACTTTCAGTGAATACTATTAAAAAACAAAAATGTGGCACAAAACTATGCTTTATCATCATAGTGCTGAAAAAATGTGGACTAAAACACAATCAAAAGGTTGCATGTATATGAAAATGGTATAGCTGAAACCGTCATCTTGTCCTGCAAAAAAAACAACCTGCCATACAGCTCCATCAGCGGAAAAATAAGAAGAGCTTTCAGAATAGAGCAATGCAAAAACAATTATTTTATATTGTTTTTAAGTAAAATCAGCAAAACATTAAAAACATTATATAAATGTGGTATCTCTGTAATTGTGCCGACCGAAGAATAAATATCTCTTGTACCACATGTTGAACGGTGTATAAAAAAAAAAAAACTGAATCGCTGTTTCATGTTCATTCTGCCTCCCAAAAATCAGAATAAAAAACAATAAAAAAATGTCATGTGTCCAAAATTGGAGCCAATAAAAGCGTCAACTCATCCTGCATAAAACAACCCTAACATGACTCTTTTGGCAGAAATATAGAAAATGTATAGCTTTCAAAATTTGTTGTTGCAAAAACTTTTTTGGAAACAAAAAAAGGGTTATTTAGTGTGTGTCAAACATAAAAAACTATATAAATCTGGTATCGCTGTAATCGCACCAACCCGAACAATAAAGCCGTCTGATCACTTATACATGGTGATTGTTGGAAAAAAATAAATATTATCAATTCTTGATTTGCTGTTAAAGATCACAGTAAGGCATGGCTCATATTTATCCTGCATGCTATGCTGAGCACTTACACTGGGGTATATGTGTAAATCTCTGAAATACATGATTCAGACAGAACCTCTGACATAATACTCACTATAATGGGGCATAGAGAGTCATTTAGACTCTAACTATCCTATGGTCCAGCGATGTACGGGACAGATCGCCCTTATTGTCATCTCGGATGTGTGATGACAGTAGCACTGATCTGTACCGGTCTCCTCTCCTTGTGACCACGGTCTGTGAATGTGAGGAGACCAGAGACGCGCATAGACTGGATGGGGTGGGACTTTCTCCTGTAACCAACCGATCACAGTCAGGAGAAGAAGTGAGAAGCCGGTGACGAAGGCAGGAGGGAGTGATGAGCCCAGCACATAGGATGCCATTGTGCTATCACCATGCATGATGTCAGATGTAATGTGCCTCGTTTATAGTGACAGGGAGTGGGGGAAGGAGAGGGGGAGGGTTTGACTTAGAGCCCACAGGGGAGTAATAAAAACAAACCTAGCATTCATAGTGATGGTGTGCTGCACACATGCTAATTTGCACTGTTTTCCATGTTGATAACAGTTTTCTCTGCAATCATTTATGTAATCATTGAAGTAAAGGTACCACAAGGCACTGGCTTCACTTTATAGCCCTAAATCCTGCTGGTTGGTTCCCTTTAATAGAGTCTGCTGATCCCTGTGGGACTTTTATATATATATTGTGAAGTAGTGCAAGCCTGGGGTACATGAAGGACTCACTTGACAATGGAATTTGACACAACACCTGTGTTTTTACTGTAACACTATGTACAGCAGTTTATTGTCACGTCATGAACCGCATACATCACATATGTAACAGAATATTATTCACAGTTCACATAACAGTCGGTCATGTATCACATGTACACTTTAGAAGACATTCATATTTTATATACACAGGAGCACTGATCACAGCTCCTTCGGCGACCTTATCTACACTTTACACATCATACATGGCAGTATTTACATAGACCATTATATGACGCACCCCAGGGTATGGGGACTCGGGTATCTGGGCCCTCTGCTGTGGTAGGGATGTCACTGGTGGCCTGCACAGACCTGTGGCCCTGGTGGTCTGCTTTCAAAAAGGGGAAAATTTGAAAATACTAAAGTATAAAGTTCATGTGACGCCACCGGTGGTTTCTGGTGATTGCACCAGCGCTGTGTGGGGCCTCCAGGGATGATGGACGGGCAGCTAAGTGTCAAAGCTCCCCACAGGCAGAGCTGGATCCCTGGGGAGTTTGGTAATGATGATGAGGGAAGGAGCAGGGATTTGGCCAGGCTGTTAGGTAATGGGACAGTCTCTGTGGATGGCAGGGGCAACCACTGGTTGTTTCTTTACCTTTTACTGATGGTATCGCAGGTACTGTCGGCTGTCGGCTGGTCAAGAAGTCACTTCTGGATCTCCACAGCGAGTGGGTATAAGGCCTCCTTGTCTCTTTTCCCATGTGTGTGAAGCCCCTGCTCCGTGTGAAACTTGGCTGGCCTCCTCTGCTCTCCTACCACCTGTGCTGTAGTTGGGAAACCCTCGATGGACTGCCGCTATTCCTCTTTGCCTAGCTCCCTTGTTGGTGGCTGCACAGATGCCCAGGAGGCTGGGGTCTCCACGGTGGACCAGTATTCTCTGCTGAGCTATGTGCTCTCTAGCAGACTCGGTGTGCTTTCTGTGGTGAACACAAAGATGGCTCCTCGTTCCCCACTTTTTTTCTTTCTCCATTCTCTCCTCGCCTTCCAACCCCACGCTTGGGCCCTCACGACTACTCTGAAGGCTGTTCAGGGTCACTGGCTCAGGCCTAGCGCGGCTCCAGCCACCAGAACATCTTCACAGCTCTTCTAGCATCTGCACACTCTGTCTAACTCCGCCTCAAGCACCAGTATTTATAGGGGATCTTGCCTAAGTGCAGCAAGTTGAGTTCCCCCCACTGTACTGGGGTGGAAGGTGTCTGTTTGTGTCTGTGTACCCACTGTGGAAACCATCCGTGCAGTAGGTAAGTTTGTGGTTACCTGTGTGAGCAGGGCGCCA
This sequence comes from Allobates femoralis, assembly GCA_033576535.1. Lineage (NCBI taxonomy): Eukaryota > Metazoa > Chordata > Amphibia > Anura > Aromobatidae > Allobates > Allobates femoralis. The sequence goes on from JARQOC010000003.1 coordinate 231,421,011, forward strand.
CATATACATTCACCTATAGTACATATTCACATAATATACGAGACATATACAGATCCACAGGGTTCTGGTATACAGCCAGGCCACACCGGTTCACACAGGCCACACAGTCTCAGACAGGCTGTTACAATGCACACAGCCTCCACACATCTCATACACAGGTCAACGGGACCCTTACAACCTTACAACCTTACAGTTGGTCCCAATGGCGGATACGGCAGCCTGGTCTTTGAGATATCCCCAGTCTCTCACATGTTACACAGAATACAGTCCATTGTGAGGCTATATGGACTCCAACCCATCACAGGGTCCATACACATACACATACAGTCCATCATAATACAGTACATCCATGGACTACAGCCTATTCAGGCCCAGACCAGGTTTTAGCATCCTGAGCTAAAGGGAAAACCAAGCATCCCCAAGAACTCCTCATTATGTGCTATTCAGGTTGCCAGGCACGTCCAAGCCTTACCATCCCTGGCAAACCTCCAGGACTGCAGCTGCAGCAAGACAGCAGAACGAGCCCCTCCAGGTTCGGCCAGTATTCCCAACTCTAGGAGCCAACACAATGCGCTGTCTTCTGGCACCAGGCTCCATTCAAGTCAGAGGGACAAAGTCTCCCACATGGAGAGAACAGGCTTCCCTCCACGTCCCAAAGGGATGGGATTCCTCTGACTTACATCCTCACATCTCATAGGATCTGTTCTTTCCGCCTCTCAGTCTGTCTCACAACACTAGGCAACTTAATATCCTGCCGGACACAACCACACCTGGGACGCTGTGAGCAATCAGCACATCCACACACTCATACCTAGGTGCAGTTAACCCTATGTGCACCAGTCAGGTCTGATACAGCAATCACCCATTCACACACAAAGGTCCAAATGCCGCTGACACTGTGTGCTGGCTCAAGGCGCATGTGATGTATACGGCCATGGGCCATCATGCCGGTCTCACTATATATATATATATATATATATATATATATATATATATATATATGTATATATCCAAAAACAATTCACTGAAGCACTCAGTTACTACCAAAAATGTACACATGCTAATAAGCGGTTTACATGTGAGGAGAAAATGTAAAACTTATGTTTTTTTCAAAAAGCTCAATATACTTATCTTTTTATTTACTGGGGTTCTTGGTACATATATTGGCCAATATCTGTTTGCTCATCAACCACTCCATGGTGACTCCAGATCTGATGAGTCCTACGCTGACATCCCTGTCCTCCTTGTCCTCCCTATCCCACTTCTAAATGGGTGGACACCATCTCAACCCCAGACCACCTGGGGGCGATGAGGGTGCAAAGTGTAGCTGTGGAGCCAGCAACTCCACCTATTAGACATAAACTGAAAAAAACTGCACAGCAATCAAGATATAGTGTGAACAGGTTCCAGCTGCGATGTTGGAACAAACAACCAGAAAAAATTCACTGCAGCACTCAGTTACTATCAAACATGTACACATGCTAATAAGCAGTTTATATATGAGGAAAAAATGTAAAAACTTATGTTTCTTTTCAAAAAACTCAATATTCTTATCTTTTCATTTACTGGGGCTCTTAGTACATATATTGGCCAATATCTGTTTGCTCATCAACCACTCCACGGTGACCCCAGATCTGATGAGTCCTACTCCGGCATCACAGCTTGCACCAGTTCACACTATATCTTGAGTGCTGTGCAGTTTTTTTCAGTTTATATATATATATCTATTATATAATCGCGAATCGGAAAAGCGCCCCTTCGCGCGCACTTTCCGATGTCGTCATGTGGATACGAATTTAACATTGGGCGCGAAGCGCCCAATGCTGCGCGAGCAATGGCCGCGAGGCCATTGCGAGTCGCTGGCCCAGGGCGAGCAATGGCCGCGAAGCGGCCATTGCATGCCGCTGGCCCAAAATCGATCCACAGGCCCGGCTACAACCTTAGCGATTTACCGCTCAGGTAGCGCGAGCAATGGCCGCGAGGCCATTGCGAGTCGCTGCCTGAGCCGCAAATCGCTACCCGGGGACCATGGAGCGGAGGCGGCACTGCCGCCTCCGCTCCCCGCTACCCACAATTCGCCACAGCCCGACCCCTATGTCCGCACAGCCCGACCCCTATGTCCGCACAGCCCGACCCCTATGTCCGCACAGCCCGACCCCTATGTCCGCACAGCCCGCCCCTCTGTCCGCACAGCCCGCCCCCTCTGTCCGCACAGCCCGCCCCCTCTGTCCGCACAGCCCGACCCCTATGTCCGCACAGCCCGACCCCTATGTCCGCACAGCCCGACCCCTATGTCCGCACAGCCCGACCCCTATGTCCGCACAGCCCGACCCCTCTGTCCGCACAGCCCGACCCCTCTGTCCGCACAGCCCGCCCCCTCTGTCCGCACAGCCCGCCCCCTCTGTCCGCACAGCCCGCCCCCTCTGTCCGCACAGCCCGACCCCTATGTCCGCACAGCCCGACCCCTATGTCCGCACAGCCCGACCCCTATGTCCGCACAGCCCGACCCCTATGTCCGCACAGCCCGCCCCCTCTGTCCGCACAGCCCGCCCCCTCTGTCCGCACAGCCCGCCCCCTATGTCCGCACAGCCCGACCCCTATGTCCGCACAGCCCGACCCCTATGTCCGCACAGCCCGACCCCTATGTCCGCACAGCCCGCCCCCTCTGTCCGCACAGCCCGACCCCTATGTCCGCACAGCCCGACCCCTATGTCCGCACAGCCCGACCCCTATGTCCGCACAGCCCGACCCCTATGTCCGCACAGCCCGCCCCTCTGTCCGCACAGCCCGCCCCTCTGTCCGCACAGCCCGCCCCCTATGTCCGCACAGCCCGACCCCTATGTCCGCTCAGCCCGACCCCTATGTCCGCACAGCCACCCCGCAAAAACACAACCCCCACTAATGTCCACACAGCCCCCCCATGTCCGCACATACTTACATGCCTTCTTTGTCATCTGATCCTCCGTCCGGCCAGGCGTCCTCTTCCTCCGGCCCCGGGGGTCTTCTCGCTTCTTTCAGCCATCTCCGCCTCTTCGTCCGGCCCCGGGGATCTTCTGTCTTCTTTTCGCAAACTTCTTTCTACGACGTCCTCTTCCTTCTCATTAAGATAGAATGGACGAAAAATCCCCCATTCTACCTCAATGAGATCTGAAAGTCCTCTTCTGATTGGTCGCTGTATTCTGCCCTCAGCCAATCAGAAGAGCCCCTCAAAACTGAGACGCAGTTCTCATTCAGGTCCGCCTTTTTTTCCCCATTGACATACATTACCGGTGTGTCGGCGATTTTATGGCCGCCCACCTGGTTCTATTTGTCGGCCCTAAAATCGCGGACACACCGCTAATGCATCTCTATGGGCAGTCAGCCCGATTTCGGATTAAACGCCGACCAATCAGAATTCGAGCTGACTGCCCATAGACATGCATTAGCGGTGTGTCCGCGATTTTAGGGCCGACAAATAGAACCAGGTGGCCGGCCATAAAATCGCCGACACACCGGTAATGTATGTCAATGGGGATAAAAACAAGGCGGACCTGAATGAGAACTGCGTCTCACTCTGACTTACAAAAATAAATAAATTAAATAATAAAAATAATAATTTAAAAATAATTTAAAAATAATAAAAAATTAAATTAAAAATAATAAATAATTAAATAAAAATAATAATAAAAAAAAAAAAAAATGCGGACCTGAATGAGAACTGTGTCTCACTCTCACTTAAAAAAATAAATAAATTAAATAATAAAAAAAATAATTTAAAAATAATTTAAAAATAATAAAAAAATAAATAAAAAATATTAAATAATTAAATAAAAATAATAATAAAAAAAAAAAAAAATGCGGACCTGAACGAGAACTGTGTCTCACTCTCACTTAAAAAAATAAATAAATTAAATAATATAAAAAATAATTTAAAAATAATTAAAAAATAATAAAAAAAAAATAAAAAATATTAAATAATTAAATAAAAATAATAATAAAAAAAAAAAAAAAATGCGGACCTGAATGAGAACTGTGTCTCACTCTCACTTAAAAAAATAAATAAATTAAATAATAAAAAAAATAATTTAAAAATAATTAAAAAATAATAGAAAAATAAATAAAAAATATTAAATAATTAAATAAAAATAATAATAAAAAAAAAAAAAAAATGCGGACCTGAATGAGAACTGTGTCTCACTCTCACTTAAAAAAATAAATAAATTAAAATAATAAAAAAATAATTTAAAAATAATTAAAAAATAATAAAAAAATAAATTAAAAATATTAAATAATTAAATAAAAAATAATAATAAAAAAAAAAAAAAAATGCGGACCTAAATGAGAACTGTGTCTCACTCTCACTTAAAAAAAATAATAAATTAAATAATATAAAAAATAATTTAAAAATAATTTAAAAATAATAAAAAAATAAATAAAAAATATTAAATAATTAAATAAAAATAATAATAAAAAAAAAAAAAAATTGCGGACCTGAATGAGAACTGTGTCTCACTCTCACTTAAAAAAAAAATAAATTAAATAATAAAAAAAATAATTTAAAAATAATTAAAAAATAATTAAAAAATAAATTAAAAATAATAAATAATTCAATAAAAATAAAATAAAAAAATTAAATATATGCTAATTATATCAGCCCTTTCAGCGGACCTGAAAGAGAACTGGGTCTCAGCCTAAATAATAAATTTAATAATAAAAAAAATAATTAAAATATAATAAAAAAATAAATAAAAAATAATAAATAATTTAATAAAAAATAATAATTAAAAAATAAAATGCTAATAATAATGATATTACTGCTAATAATAATTCTATTAATGCTAATAATTATGCTATTAATGCTATTAATAATGTTATTAATGCTATTATTAATGCTAATAATGCTATTATTAATGCTATTAATGCTAATAATAATGTTATTATTGCTATTAATAATGTTATTAATGCTATTATTAATGCTAATAATGCTTTTATTAATGCTATTAATGCTAATAATAATGATATTAATGCTATTAATAATGCTATTAATGGTATTAATTCTGCTATTAATGCTAATATTTATCCTATTAATGCTATTAATAATGCTATTAATGCTATTAATTATGCTATTATTGCTATTAATGCTAATATTTATCCTATTCATGGTATTATTAATGCTATTAATGCTAATAATAATGCTATTAATGCTATTAATAATGTTATTAATGCTATTATTAATGCTAATAATAATGTTATTAATGCTATTAATAATGCTATTAATGCTATTAATTATGCTATTAATGCTAATATTTATCCTATTAATGCTATTAATGCTAATAATAATGCTATTAATGCTATTAATAATGCTATTAATGCTATTAATTATGCTATTAATGCTATTAATGCTAATATTTATCCTATTCATGGTATTATTAATGCTATTAATGCTAATAATAATGCTATTAATGCTATTAATGCTAATAATAATGCTATTAATGCTATTAATAATGTTATTAATGATATTATTAATGCTAATAATGCTATTATTAATGCTATTAATGCTAATAATAATGTTATTAATGCTATTAATAATGCTATTAATGCTATTAATTATGCTATTAATGCTAATATTTCTCCTATTAATGCTATTAATGCTAATAATAATGCTATTAATGCTATTAATAATGCTATTAATCTATTAATGCTATTAATTATGCTATTAATGCTATTAATGCTAATATTTATCCTATTCATGGTATTATTAATGCTATTAATGCTAATAATAATGCTATTAATGCTATTAATGCTAATAATAATGCGATTAATGCTATTAATAATGTTATTAATGCTATTATTAATGCTAATAATGCTATTATTAATGCTATTAATGCTAATAATAATGCTATTAATGCTATTAATAATGCTATTAATGCTATTAATTATGCTATTATTGCTATTAATGCTAATATTTATCCTATTCATGGTATTATTAATGCTATTAATGCTAATAATAATGCTATTAATGCTATTAATGCTAATAATAATGCTATTAATGCTATTAATAATGTTATTAATGCTATTATTAATGCTAATAATGTTATTATTAATGCTATTAATGCTAATAATAATGTTATTAATGCTATTAATAATGCTATTAATGCTATTAATTATGCTATTAATGCTAATATTTATCCTATTAATGCTATTAATGCTAATAATAATGCTATTAATGCTAATAATAATGCTATTAATGCTATTAATTATGCTATTAATGCCAATATTTATCCTATTAATGGCATTATTAATGCTATTAATGCTAATAATAATGCTATTAATGCTAATAATAATGTTATTAATGCTATTAATAATGTTATTAATGGTATTATTAATGCTAATAATGCCATTATTAATGCTATTAATGCTAATAATAATGCTATTAATGCTATTAATAATGCTATTAATGCTATTAATTATGCTATTAATGCTATTAATGCTAATATGTATCCTATTAATGCTATTAATAATGCTATTAATGCTAATAATAATGCTATTAATGCTATTAATAATGTTATTAATGCTATTATTAATGCTAATAATGCTATTATTAATGCTATTAATGCTAATAATAATGCTATTAATGCTATTCATAATGTTATTAATGCTATTATTAATGCTAATAATGCTATTATTAATGCTATTAATGCTAATAATAATGCTATTAATGCTATTAATAATGTTATTAATGCTATTATTAATGCTAATAATGCTATTAATGCCAATAATAATGCTATTAATGCTATTAATACTGTTATTAATGCTCATAATACTGCTAATAATGCTAATTATACTGCTATTACTGTTAATAATAATGCTATGGCTTATATTATTGCTATTGATGATGCGATTATTATTTAAAAATCTTTAAAAAAACAATAAACATATTTTAGATACCCGATGCATTTGCATCAGGCTAACAGCTATAACTACTATAATCAAATTAATGCACGTTCTAGAATCCCGATGCATTTGCATCGGGCTCACAGCTAGTCTATTATATAATTGCGAATGGGTTTTTTGCCCCTTCTGAGTCCGCTCGCAATGCGAGTCGGCGTGGTCATGTGTATACACCCGAAGCATTGGCCGCGCAGCGGCCATTGCGAGCTGTTCTAAGGCGACTCGCTATGCCCGCGCAGCGGGCATGGCGAGTCGCCTTAGCAGCACGAAGCATTGGGCGCGAAGCGGCCATTGCGAGTCAGAGACTCGCTCTTCTAGAATCCCGATGCATCTGCATCGGGCACCCAGCTAGTATATATATATATATATATATATATACAGTTAGGGCCAGAAATATATGGACAGTGACACAAGTTTTGTTGTTTTAGCTGTTTACAAAAACATGTTCAGAAATACAATTATATATATAATATGGGCTGAAAGTGCACACTCCCAGCTGCAATATGAGAGTTTCCACATCCAAATCGGAGAAAGGGTTTAGGAATTATAGCTCTGTAATGCATAGCCTCCTCTTTTTCAAGGGACCAAAAGTAATTGGACAATGGACTCTAAGGGCTGCAATTAACTCTGAAGGCGTCTCCCTCGTTAACCTGTAATCAATGAAGTAGTTAAAAGGTCAGGGGTGGATTCCAGGTGTGTGGTTTTGCATTTGGAAGCTGTTGCTGTGACCAGACAACATGCGGTCAAAGGAACTCTCAATTGAGGTGAAGCAGAACATCCTGAGGCTGAAAAAAAAGAAAAAATCCATCAGAGAGATAGCAGACATGCTTGGAGTAGCAAAATCAACAGTTGGGTACATTCTGAGAAAAAAGGAATTGACTGGTGAGCTTGGGAACTCTAAAAGGCCTGGGCGTCCACAGATGACAACAGTGGTGGATGATCGCCGCATACTTTATTTGGTGAAGAAGAACCCGTTCACAACATCAACTGAAGTCCAGAACACTCTCAGTGAAGTACTTGTATCTGTCTCTAAGTCAACAGTAAAGAGAAGACTCCATGACAGTAAATACAAAGGGTTCACATCTAGATGCAAACCATTCATCAATTCCAAAAATAGACAGGCCAGAGTTAAATTTGCTGAAAAACACCTCAAGAAGCCAGCTCAGTTCTGGAAAAGTATTCTATGGACAGATGAGACAAAGATCAACCTGTACCAGAATGATGGGAAGAAAAATGTTTGGAGAAGAAAGGGAACGGCACATGATCCAAGGCACACCACATCCTCTGTAAAACATGGTGGAGGCAACGTGATGGCATGGGCATGCATGGCTTTCAATGGCACTGGGTCACTTGTGTTTATTGATGACATAACAGCAGACAAGAGTAGCCGGATTAATTCTGAAGTGTACCGGGATATACTTTCAGCCCAGATTCAGCCAAATGCTGCAAAGTTGATTGGACGGCGCTTCATAGTACAGATGGACAATGACCCCAAGCATACAGCCAAAGCTACCCAGGAGTTCATGAGTGCAAAAAAGTGGAACATTCTGCAATGGCCGAGTCAATCACCAGATCTTAACCCAATTGAGCATGCATTTCACTTGCTCAAATCCAGACTTAAGACGGAAAGACCCACAAACAAGCAAGACCTGAAGGCTGTGGCTGTAAAGGCCTGGCAAAGCATTAAGAAGGAGGAAACCCAGCGTTTGGTGATGTCCATGGGTTCCAGACTTAAGGCAGTGATTGCCTCCAAAGGATTCGCAACAAAATATTGAAAATAAAAATATTTTGTTTGGGTTATGTTTATTTGTCCAATTACTTTTGACCTCCTAAAATGTGGAGTGTTTGTAAAGAAATGTGTACAATTCCTACATTTTCTATCAGATATTTTTGTTCAACCCTTCAAATTAAACGTTACAATCTGCACTTGAATTCTGTTGTAGAGGTTTCATTTCAAATCCAATGTGGTGGCATGCAGAGCCCAACTCGCGAAAATTGTGTCACTGTCCAAATATTTCTGGCCCTAACTGTATAATATATATATATTTACCAATAAAGAGCAGCACATGAATACCAATAGCATTGGTACCAAGAGCTTAGTGGATTTTCAATGGTCCATACATTACCATGACGTTTCAGTAAATCAGACTTTTCTCAAGTGGTGTCCCTTTAATTCTGCTGATTCCTGTGGGACTTTCCATATATACATATACACATATATATATACATATATGTGTGTTTGAGAATTATTATAGTCTGTGCTACAGTAAAGGTTTTTTTTACTTTACCCCTTCTGTGCTGGACTGTTTCTGCAAAGAGGTGATTTAATACTGACCTCCAGACACTGGCAAAAAAGCCGTAGGCCTCTGGCCTGATGGTTTGAGGGATGGAAGTGCAAGTAACCGCTCACACTCCTGTAGAATAGGGCTAGGCAAATAGTCATCAAGGGCCTCAAACAGTGCATGTTTTCAGGATGTACCTAGCATTGCACAAGTTATTGGAACCATCGCCTCTTCAGGTAATGAAATTAGCATCTGTGTAATGCTAAGGAAATCCAGAAAATTTTAACTGTTTTCAGACCCTGAAGACTGTAGTTGGACACCCCTTCCCTAGAAGAAGTTGTGGAAGTAGCCAGAAGGCAAGAAGGAATCTTCGAGCCCTTTCACCACAACTGCAGCTCTCCCGAAACCCTCTTAGGCCCTGTGTCCTTGGTGTGTTGTTTTATGCTTTATTTGAAGCAGATTTTTAGAATCTACATCAAAATCTACATGTCTATTCTGAGGCCAGCAATGTATATGACACGTCAGAAGTGCTGTGACCACGTTACTTTTTTCGTTGAACATGTGGTTCAGATTTATTTTTCTGCCTCAAAATCTGCACCAAATCTGCAAGGAAAAAAAATACAATGTCACTGCACTTCTGAACTCTCAAAGATTTAACTGGCCTCAAGATAGACATGCATATTTTGATGCAGATTCTTAAAATCTTCTTGAAAATAAGCATCAAACAACGTACTATGGGCACAGGGCCTTACAACAGTACAGTTGGGTCACGTTCACAAAAAGCATCCCCCATATGCTGTGAGAGCAGGCACGCAGGCTCTGATGAGAGTGTGACGATCCTTTACATGTACATTGCGCTGTCTCAAGATATCATCTAGATATATCCACTGTGTCTCGCACAATATTGTAAAAAATAAGAGGGTGGGGGACAAGAGGCGCAATAGTACCCTATCACTAGTGACACTAGAAAGAGTGATGCTGAGGAGCCACTTACCTGGTTCAGTTGTGGACCCCACAACTGGTTTGAAGGCGTTTTGAGAAGAATCTCTCAGCTGCTGCAGGACCTCCACCAACTACTGACCAGTCGTGAAATTCAAGGAGATGATGGGAGTACAGGTGTGACACGGTCCGCGCTGCTCCAATGTAAAAACTCACCCAAAGAGTCACAAAGTCATCAGTAGGTTTTATCTTTTTAATCCTCCTTCCTCCTACGCGTTTCGGCGTCCCACCTGGCACCTTCCTCAGGGAAGCTCCCTGAGGAAGGTGCCAGGTGGGGCGCCGAAATGGGTAGGAGGAAGGAGGATTAAAAAGATAAAACCTACTGATGACTTTGTGACTCTTTGGGTGAGTTTTTACATTGGAGCAGCGCGGACCGTGTCACACCTGTACTCCCATCATCTCCTTGAATCGCACAATATTGTGGCTCTCATGAGACAGCTAGTGCTACGAGTGCTGACATCGCTGAGGTTATCTCAGGTGACAAAGTGGGATTCCTTGCTGTGTGATACCTGCTTTGTAACCTGAAATAAACTCAGGGAAGTCACGAGGATGTCTGAGGTTCATGAAGGGCCCAGAAGCATGGTGACAGCGGCGCTGAAGCTTGCTAAGTAACAGTATAGGAAGATTGTGTGCCAATAGAGAGGGACTCCACTGTAAAATGATTTGAGCTGTGTTTGGCAAGTTTTCTGCCCCTTTGAAGGTGTTTTCTAGGCCCTTGATTTTGCCCCTAATTGATTTGAATGGGGTTCAGAAATTTGGTAAACTGTTTGACGATCTATTCGGCAAACATATGCCTGTTTGGCCAACCAGTACTTCAAAAGGTTCGTTCATTTCTATTCAGAACTCACTCCAATACCAGGGCACTGGTGCTAGCGCAAGAAGCCCTTAAATAGGCCAAGGCAGTTCTTTATATTAGCTTAACTTAAAGCAGAGTGGAAACCAGGAACAGAAGTATAACAGTACACCCATCAAAGGCTTCCTTGCAACCAAACGTCTGTAACCCTGTAACTGAAATGTTCTGTGACACCATTGGAATCCATGGCACTGATATACTGTTATGTGAGGCAGGCATACGTGGTGGTGGTGGACCATCTAAGCCTGCTTGTCCAGGTAGACATGTGGACGTAGGTGCAGCAGCCATATGGAAATTGTGGAACATGGATATGCATAATGCAAAATAATGGTTTAATAAAGTTCAAGGATTAACAGACAGATAATGGACTTTAAGCAGTTACTAATGAGTCAATACAGGTAACAGGATTACTGAAGCTTACAGGCAGACAGGTAGCAGAGACACTGACAAGTTCAGATAGGTAGCAGGATGACTGGAAACCACTAGCAGATAGGTGGCAGAGTTAGGCCAGGGCCACACTTGCACCATGCATCCACTAACTGGATCCATTTCTGACATGTGGAAATGTGTAAAAACGCATCCGTTAAGGCACCCATGGACTCCAATGCAACAATAGCATTGCTAAAGTGTGCAAAAGTGCAATCTGTTTAACGCATTGCGTTTTTGAGAAATCCATTTTAAATAGGGTCTGCAACGTTTTTTGGTGCATTTTCAAAAACACATGCGTTTTTGTTACATGGAGGTCTATGGGAAACAAATGTGTTAACGCATGGTACATATAGGTACCATGCGGTAATGCATGGGTTAATGCAAGGGCTACAAATGTCTCAAAATGGACTAGGAACAAAACTGCATCCATTAATGGATCCAGTTAGTGGATGCAGGCTCCCAAGTGTGGCCGTAGCCTAATTGAACATAGGCAGAAGGCAGAAGACTCTCCGAAGTAAAAGGTAATTTTGTCAAGCCAAACTACACCAAAAGTGGACACAAAACAAATCTTTAAAGGCAGGTCACAGACAGGAGTTCAACAGAAGCCTTGAAGCAGCCCTACAAACCAAATCCAGGTCAGCCTCTCAGAACTCACTTAAACAATATTAGTCTTCATCAATACCAATGTCTTGCTCCCGCTGCCAGGCTGCGGTTAGCGGGAGCAGGCTGGTATCCATGGTAAACTGCGGGTATCTAGGCAGTGCGCGCTGCCTAGATACCCGATGTATACCTTGGTTACAGCCTTCTCCGCTCACCTGCTGGTATCCAAGATACACAGCAGGTAGCTAGGGTCCCTAGTTACCCGCTGTGTACCTTGGATACCAGCTGGTGAGCGGAGAAGGCTGGTAACCAACGTATACATCGGGTATCTAGGCAGCATGCGCTGGCTAGATACCCACAGTTTACCATGGATACCAGCTCCAAGCGCTTGCTGAGAGGCGCTGGGAGCTGGCTGATCGCGCGTCTCCCGGTGTCACACGCAGCGATGCTGCGTGTCCACCGTGCGACCCTCGCCAGGTTTTCGGTCCTGTCCAAAAACCTGACGACCATCAACCAGCGATTTATTAGTGGAAAATACGTATTTTGTCAACTACAAACAAGCAAGATTTCTGGCTCTCACAAACCTGTAACTTCTTCTTTAAGAGGCTCCTCTGTCCTAAACTCATTACCTGTAGTATTGGCACCTGTTTGAACTTGTTAGTAGTATAAAAGACACCTGTCTGCAACCTCAGTTACACTCCAAACTCCACTATGGTGAAGACCAAAGAGCTGTCGAAGGACACCAGAAACAAAATTGTAGCCCTGCACCAGGCTGGGAAGACTGAATCTGCAATAGGTAAGTGTGTCGCCCCACTGGTCGGTGCGCCACAGAGGGGTACTGCACCCAGACCAGCGTGGGTAGTATCCCTGTGACCAGGGGATTGGAATATTAATTTGAGGCCCTCATCACACGCATTCACACACCTAGAGCCAGGGGATCAATTGATTAACCCGTTGCTAAGGGGCCCGATCCCATTGGGCGAAGATAGGTAAATAGTGAAGAGCAGGAAGAAGTTAGAGCAGAACGGGTGTGGAGAGAGAAGTGGGAACCTGCGAGTGACGCAGAGGGAGGACACCTAAAGGATGGTGACTCGGACTGATGGGGGATCCTCAGGTGTCAGCTAACACCCTAATCTGGTCTGGTACGGTACCCAGTCAGAAGAACCCAGCCCACCAATGGAGGACCGGCTCCGAGAGCGGTGCAGGAGTTCAGCCCTGAGCTGTCAAACCGGCAAACATGAGCGACCTAAAAAGAAGCCGTGCCCTGCATATTTCCCCCAAAGGCTCCGTATAGGGTTATGAGCCTCTCAGTTAAGGGATAACTCTAGCACAACCTGTGGGTTCTGGTGAAGGGCTCTGTGCAAGGGGAGAAGCGCTAGGAAGGACAGGAGTAATAGCGCAGTGCAAGGACAGAGGGAGAATCCTGAAGGAACATCACTGAGGGCTTCAAAGAGACAATCCATCCTCTGGTGACTACCCAGGCCAGCTACCTGTGACTGTATACCTGTAAGCTGCCTGAAGATTACCAGTAAACCCGTGTAGAACCTAATCAACGTGTGGTGTCTTATTCCATCGTGCTGGGAAAAACTGCATTCCAGTCTCATCAGGCAGACTGCATCAAGCCTCCACCTGCGGGAGCCACCTTCCTGTGTGAGTTCTCCACTTCCATCACTTCCCCAGGGATTCTGCTCCACCTGCGGGGAGCATTACCATCTGGCTGCCTACCATCATCCCTGGAAGTCTGAAGCAGCACTGGTAACATTACCAGATACTGTGGGTGGCGTCACAAACTTTATCTTTTATTATTTTTATTTTTGAATCCCTTTTTCAGCGACCACCAGGCCACCAGTGACAGCACCCTTAATCAACGCCCAGGATCCGAGTATCCCCACGGCCCTGGGGTGGGTCACAAGCAGCTGATGTAAAGAAATCAACTGTGGAAACAATAATTAGAAAATGGAACACATACAAGACCAATGATAATCTCCATTGATTTGGGGCTCCACGCAAGATCTCACCCTGTGGGGACAAAATGATCTCATGATCGGTGAGCAAAAATCCCAGAACCACATAGGGGGACCTAGTGAATGACCTGCAGAGAGGTGGGACCAATGTTACATAAGCTACCATCAGTAACACACTACGCCGCCAGTGACTCAGATCCTGAAGTGCCAGACGTGTCCTCCTGCTTAAGCCATTACATGTCCGGGCCGGTCTGAAGTGTGCTAGAGAGCATTTGGATGTTCCAGAAGAGTATTGGGAGAATGTCATATGGTCAGATGAACAAAAGTAGAACTGTTTGGTAGAAGCACAACTTGTCATGTTTGGAGGAGAAAGAATGCTAAGTTGCATCCACAGAACACCATACCTACTGTGAAGCATAGTGGTAGCAACATCATGCTTTGGGGCTGTTTCTCTGCCAAGGGACCAGGACGAATAATGTGTATACATGAAAGAATGAATGGGGCCTTGTATCGTGAGATTTTGAGTGCAAACCTTCTTCCATCAGCAAGGGCATTGAAGATGAAACGTGGTTGGGTCTTTCAGCATGACAATGATCCCAAGCACTCTGCCAGGGTAACGACGGAGTGGCTTCGTAAGAAGCATTTCAAGGTCCTAGAGTGGCCTAGCCAGTCTCCAGATCTAAACCCTATAGAAAACCTTTGGAGGAAGTTGAAAGTCAGTGTTGCCCAGTGACAGCCCCAAAGCATCACTGCTCTAGAGGAGATCTCCATGGAGGAATGGGCCAAAATACCAGCAACATTGTGTGTCAACCTTGCAGAAAACGTTTGACCTCTGTCTTTGCCAACAAAGGATATATGCTGCTCAAAAAAATAAAGAGAACACTTCAACGTTACATTGTGTTGTTAAATGTTCCCTTTATTTTTTTGAGCTGCACAAAACAAAGTATTGAGATTAACTTTTGTTATTGACCAAATACTTGTTTTCCACCAAAATTTGAAAACAATTTCTTTCCAAATCAGACAATGATTTTCTGGATTTGTTTTCTCATTTTTGCTCCATAGTTGTTGTCTACCTATGATGTCAACTACAGTCCTCGCTCATCTTTTTTTTAAGTGGGAGAACTTGCACACTTGGTGGCTGACTAAATATTTTTTTCCCCACTGTATAACACAGACTACAACTCTCAAAGACAAACATAACAATATAAATAGAACATAAATATAACGAAAGTGCTGCCTAACATTAATACTAATACCTTGCCATCTGTCAGTAATGTGAATTGACAAGGACAGAATCAAGCAGAACTGGGCCCCAACAGAGAAACACCACACATTATATCATGTCTAGCTCAAAGGTAGGCCACACCTAAGATTGCAGGACTGCAACAAAAAATGAATAAATAAAATCAGGCTGGTGGGACAGCTTACGCATTTATATGATCATACCTATGTCACTAAGTACTTAATTATGTTTTTGCGCTATAGCATTCTTACATTTTTCATTTTTAGGGTATTAGCTCATTTGATGCTTTTTTGTTGTGTTTTCTATTTTGAGGCCAGTGTGAACCCGCGCCACTGCAGAACATCACCTTAGTTCAAGCCCTGGTTTTATTTATTCTTGTTTTGTTGCAGTCCTAATAAAGATCAGAACTACAAACACTTTTTGCAGTCTTTGACCATTGAGCACATAAAAAGCATTATTCAGATCCTTTCTGCATGATTGCAGCAAGGTATATTTTGCTCAGAAATGCTCAAGCATTTTAGAGTATACTTTAATCATCCATCCAGGGACCATAATTGAAGGTAAGGTTAGTCCGATTCTTCCTGCAGCTGACTCTTCCCATATTGCTAGAGGTCATTGGTCTCTATCGCAGCAAGAGACCTGTTAATCACCTTCAGCTGCACTGGGAAGAGTCAGCTGGGGGAGGTTCAGACTAGTCCCATCTTCGGCTATGTTTAACAGCCAAATTTTTACTGTATATTCACTTTGAAACATCTCAGCAGTCCTGAGTAAAGTATACCTGTCTGCAATCATGTCTGTAGTTTGGCCAGCAATGAATCAATGACAGTTTCCCTTTAAAGGGAATATGTCAGCGGGTTTTCGCTACCTAATGTGACAGGAACATAATGTAGGTAAGAAGATTCTGAATAAAACAAGGTATACGGGTACCGTCACACTTGGCGACGCTCCAGGGATCCCGACAACGATGTGACCTGGTAAGGATCGCTGGAGTGTCGCTACGTTGTCGCTGGTGAGATGTGAAACAGTCAGATCTCACCAGCAACACAGCAACAATATGAAACGATACAGGGGTCGTTGGGAAATTATCAGTCTGGGGCGTGGTATTGAAATCGTTGGTCATTGTCCCTGTCAAACACAACGATGCATGCTGCCCAGCAGGAACGCGACGACAAAAAAATGGTCCAGAACAGATTGTAACGATCAGCGATCTCACAGCAGGGGCCTGGTCGTTGCTATGTGTCAAACGTAGCGAGATCGCTGCTGAGGTCGTTGTTGCATCCCAAAACTTGTAACTCAGCAGCAATCTCGCTAGCGATCTCGCTTAGTGTGACGGGGGCTTTACATAGGATTTCTTTTCAGGGACAGAGCTGAGCTGAGATAGCTGCCCCCACCCACATCAGGATATCAATAGAGTTTGTCACTGAGTTGTCAATCACAGCAGGGGGTGTGTCAGACTGCCTGTATGAGACATTGTAATCCTTTAATAAATCCTTTAATTTAGGCAAACAATAGGTCAAACAGATAAGAGAAGCACGGTTGATTTTTTATTTTAACTCTTACATCATGCTGTCCTCCTCAGCTTACATAGCAAAAACCTGCTGGCAGATTCTTTTTAAATCTTGTCAAAAACCTTCCAAGTGCAAAACTATACATGTTTTTAACTTTTGTAAGCATGTTTTTTTAAATACTTTAAAAATTGCCTAGATTTTTTTTACATTATTTTAGAATACAGACCTATAAAATGAATATATATTAGAATAAATGTAGCATTCATATTAGCATCTGCACACATAAACCATCACACATTAGCATACTTCACAAGTACTTTGGATTTCATTTTTTGTGAATATCACATAGTTGACCAACAATGCCATTTCCTCAGAGCCTGCCTGGTACTTGCTGCAGAGGGAAGCAATGTTGACAAATTCATTAAAAGAGTCTGAAGTGAAACTGAATAAGCTCCTTGGGAAAAGGCACACGTATAATTATAGGATTCTGAAGATTAAGGTTTTCTCATAAGCACTTTACTTTAAAATGTGGATAATAAAAACTCACGCGGTAGTCTTCTTATGACTGCGTTGCTCGGTATATGTAATTAGTAGTATAGTAGTGCTTTCATAGTGCTTCCTAGGTTGTACTATTTGCAATATACCTACAAAATAGTTAAATAAACCCTGCACTCTATTCCTTACTAAGGTGCATTTAAATCCATATATGTGGTGCGGCAATTACTTCATAATTAGTGTTGAGTGAGTAGCAAAATATTCATAATCGCTATACTCGTAACGAGCACCTTGTAATACTTGCGTACTCGTCCGAATAGCGAGTCTAATGTTAGTTAATTAGTGATAGTCTCCGCCCACACACATCCGGCCATAAAACGAGTATTTCCGGGACAGGTCAGGGGGTGGGCTTTTTTGAGATTTCGCTGCATAAAACACCTTGCTCTGTCCCCCAGAGAGAGCCTAACAATCAATCTGCTCTCACTTGGGGCCGACTCCATTTATATACTGAATGTCCTGACCTGTCAGCGGCTGCAGCTGCATGCGCTGCACACCGTACCGGAGGGCATATTAGCCTCCCAGTCCTGTGTGCTGATCTGGTCCGCGGCTGTCAGGGTCCTCCCGGACAGCCCTGAACCGGATCGTGCCGCAGTGTGAAGTGGCCCTTACATATAATTTTAAGAACCAGAAGAGACAGTGACATTTTCATCTTTTCCAAAAGATTGGATTTTTTTAATTTCATGCTGATTAGTGATGGGCGAATCCTAAATTACTCGGAATCGCTTGACTCTAGCGAGTCCGAGCCCAGGACTCGCTACTCGTTGCGAGTCTAGCGAGTCCAATGTTAATGAATGGGGAAGCGAGTAATAGCGAGTAGTGTGAGATTTACAAATCGCAGATGTGTCTCGGAAGCTTCAGCCTGAAGCAATCCTAGTTTTGCCATTTATTTGCATTGGACTCGTTTACTGTGTAAGTAATCACTGGGAAACTCGCACAGATAAGAGTCCTGTCTGCTCTGTGTGCTGGCTGTCGCAGCTCCAGGGTCCTAGAGCCCGCCCGCTGCCTGATGTAGCAGAGCTGAGATTGTTCTCAGTCTGCTCATTCCCTGTGCATAGACATCTATATCTATGCACAGGGGATGTAGCAGAGAGGACATCGCGTTTTGGACTGCGTCGGACGGAAGAGGATTTTTTTATTTAAAGATGGAGTCCCTAATGGCTTTTTTTTTATTTCTAATAAAACATTTTCTCTGTGTTGTGTTTTTTTTAAAACAATTTAATAGAAATTCATGGCGGTCATGTCTAATATTGGCGTGACCGCCATAAATTTCGGGCTTAGGGCCAGCTGATAATACAAAGCTGGCCCTAACCTCTTTATTACCCAGCGTGCCACCGCCACCAGGGCCGCTGGAAGAGCGGGGTTCAGCGCCAGAGGATGGCGCTTCAATGAACGCACCATCTTCTGGGGCAGCTGCGGGCTGCAATTTGCAGCGGGGGGTGCCCAGAAAGCTTGGGCATCCCTGCGCTGCGGATTCCAGCCCCTAGCTGCTTAGCTGTACCTGGCTAGACATAGAAATTGCGCGGATCCCCACGCATTTTTTTAAAATTATTTCATGAATTTCATGAATAATAAAAAAAAAAATGCGTGGGGCTCCGCACAATTTCTATGTCTAGCCAGGTACAGCTAAGCAGCTGGGGGCTGGAATCCGCAGCGCAGGGAGGCCCAAGCTTTCTGGGCACCCTCCGCTGCAAATTGCAGCCCGCAGCCGCCCCAGAAGATGGCGCGTTCATTGAAGTACCATCCTCTGGCGCTGAACCCCGCTCTTCCAGCGGCCCTGGTGGCGGTGGCACGCTGGGTAATAAAGGGGTTAATACCAGCTTTGTTATACAAGCTGGTATTAAGCCCGAGATTCTTAATGTCAGGCCACGTTTGACCCAGCCACTAAGAATCTCCAATAAAGGGTTAAAAAAACACAACACAGAGAAAATTTTTTATTTGAAATAAAAAAAAAAAGCCATTAGGGACTCCATCTTTAATTAAAAAAATTCTCTTCTGTCCGACGCAGTCCAAAACGTGATGTCCTCTCTGCTACATTCCCTGTGCATAGATATAGATGTCTATGCACAGGGAATGAGCAGACTGAGAACAATCTCAGCACTGCTACATCATCTCTGTGAGCAGGCGGGCTCTAGGACCCTGGAGCTGCTGCAGCCTGCACAGAGAAGACAGCTGGACTCGGCTCGCAAACTAACAGCAGTTACTTTGCGAGTTTCCCTGCTATCACTGGCACAGTAGCCGAGTCTAATGCAAGACAATGGCAATCCTAGTTTTGTCAGCGTTTGCCATTGATTTGCATTGGACTCGTGCGAGTAAACACTGGGAAACTCGCAGAGTACCGAGTCCTGCGAGTCCCTTACTACTCGCCGAGTAACGAGTCCTAGCGAGTAGATTCGCCCATCCCTAATGCTGATGTTTCATATGACTTGGACATCAGGTAATAATAATTACCTATTACTTGATGATAAGTAGTGATGGGCGAGTCCTAAATTACTCGGAATCGCTTGACTCTAGCGAGTCCGAGCCCGGGACTCGCTACTCATTGCGAGTCTAGCGAGTCCAATGTTATTGGGGAAGCGAGTAATAGCGAGTAATGTGCGATTTACAAACGCAGATGTGTTTCGGAAAGCGCTCGCATTGCCGTTTTGGAAACACAAGCAGGTGGCGTACGTGCTATTTGCAGGTAGGAGAGCAGCAACGCACTGGTCTGCCACAGAGAAAATAAAGCTGAAAGGGTTATTATGACCCAAAATCTATCAGATGCAAAAAAATAAGAAATAGTACCTCAGCTAATGGTGGGTTTACACGTCCCGATATCGGCGTCCAACTCCGACCAAAAGTCACGTGGTTCGTGAGTTGGACCCGATATCGTTCCTGCGTTGTACGGTCTAAACATCCGATACGATGCAAGAACGATGGCAAACCAATATCGGGGGTCGAATAAGCGTGCTATTCAACCGCCCGATATCGGATGCCGGTTGTAGCCGCATCGTCCCGTCTGACAGCCCAACTCCGATGTGTACTGCCACGTCACCCATTCACTCCCATGTTAAATGGTCGTTCCTGGGTTGGGGGGCGTACACATCGTCGGGACGTTGTATCCCGATATCGGGCTGTCTAAACCGGCGATGCGATGCAGGGAAAAGCGCGCTCAAGAAGCGCGCTCCCGCGTCGTTGGCTACGATATCAGGCCGATATCGGGACGTGTAAACCCACCATAAGCCTCTGACTTCAGCTATTAGGAAAGCTGAGTGAGTAAGCTAAGGCTGGGTTCACATTTGCGGACCCCTCCGCAGCGTTCTGTGGAGGGGTCCGCAATGTGACCGCAGTGGCCGCGAGCTCCTATCTTTATAATGGGAGTGCACGGTGCTGCGCTTGACAGAGCATGACCGTGCGCACCCATTCACTCCCATATGTGATCTGCGCACACAAGCTGCGGAGGGGAACGCCAGTGTGAAGACAGCCTAAGCTATGAGGTCGGTCCTATGTGCACTGTAAGGCTGCTCCTCCCTGCCTCCCTGCCTGCCTGCCTGCCTACAGTCCTCTACACAGTACTCCTCTGTCCTCCTGGTAGCTCTCAGAAGAGCTTTTTGGGGTAAATATAAGGAATCTTGAAGTTTTCCTACACTGACTGACACTCCCTATGATCTGCTCCAGCATCTACCTCACCCTGCACTAGCTCAGATCGTCACAGAAATGTGGAGGAAATGGCGGTGGCAAGGCTTATATACAGCCTCGCCTCTCATACATGACATAGGCATCACGATGGACAGAAGCCAATCATAGTCCTGCCACAACCAACATGGCTGTGGCATTACTGAATATGATTGGCTTGTCCATCTTCACAAGTTTTCTGACCTAACACGCTAGGCTGTCTCGGAAGCTTTGTCAGAACATAACAGATTCTGTATTCGCGAGTCCCGAATACAGTATACAGGACTCGGATTCGTAGACTCGCTCAGACTCGCTCAGACTTGCTGCTGACAGCGGGTATCCGTGAAGCGGTGCGATTGTTTAAACGATTTGGGGAGATTCAAGCTACATAGCGATGTGATATAGCGAGTCTAGCGAGTGAGAAAAAGTAAACTCTGACAAAACTAGGATTGCCATTGACTTGCATTGGACTCGTTACTGTGCGAGTAATCGCTGGGAAACTCACCGAGTACCGAGTCCTGCGAGTCCCTTACTACTCGCCGAGTAACGAGTCCTAGCGAGTAGACTCGCCCATCCCTAGTGATAAGTATCAATTGGCCTGCAAAAAAATCCCCAAAACATCATCTTTTGATATAATTTGTGAGTCAGACCTTCCCACAGAAGTGAATGGGTTGCTAAAAAATGGATATAATTACTACCTGTATATAAATTGAGTGAATACTTTTTACTAAGAAGTAGTAGCTTTTTTTTTTCCATATGGTGGTAAAAACTGACTTTGAAAAGGACCAGAATGGATGAAAGCAGATCCAGAACTTTGTTGAAAAATAAACCCAGAACAACAGTTATGCTATATTCTTACCTGGACCTGCTCCAGCAATGTCTATCTCTGGGAACAAGTGGAGCCGCATGCAGGTGGCGCTGGTAATGATGAGGTAGTATTACTAGCATCACTGGCCAATGTAGAATATTGGTATAGCTGTAACTTATGGTGACATCCAGCCAGTTAGTGCATTTATGTGTGCTGTCCAACTGCTCAGCAGGTGTAATCATCTCTATGTCACAGTCATTGAAGTAGTACCACACCCTATTTAAACATCCACAATATGCTGGATGCTGTTTAGTTTTCATTGTATACATTAGGTATTGTTTATCTGTTTAACTGCTGATCCTGACTTAGCTAAGATCCTGATCTGGTTTGCTCTGTAATTTCTTCTTTCTTTGAACCTGGCTAGTCTGACCCTATTATTCCTTTATTCATATTTCCCAGGGGGCAATGTGCCTAGGAATTCACTGTGTTTGAGCGCTTTAGCCAGCTGCCCGCAGTGTTTTCTTGGACTGGTCTCCCTGAGATCAGTGAATACTTTGCAATCTTGGTCTACTAGGCCTTGCTCCCACCTAGCCAGAATCCTACTCCACACTGATGAGGGGCAACACCCCGAAACAGCTGTATGTGGATGGATACCTGGCCTTGGTATTCCCTTGTCATATCTGTAAACTTGTAAAAGAGTTGGATATTGACTTAAAGGGCCACTTCATATGGTGGTTATGGTGTTCTCCGCAAGGAGCCACCCCTTGGCTGGGTCCTTCCCTGGAGGGATATATGGCTAGTTCTGTGTTTGAGACTCCTAACCGAGGCTCCACAGACTCTATTTGCATATTCATATTTCCCAGGGGGCAATGTGCCTAGGAATTCACTGTGTTTGAGCGCTTTAGCCAGCTGCCCGCAGTGTTTTCTTGGACTGGTCTCCCTGAGATCAGTGAATACTTTGCAATCTTGGTCTACTAGGCCTTGCTCCCACCTAGCCAGAATCCTACTCCACACTGATGAGGGCAACACCCCGAAACAGCTGTATGTGGATGGATACCTGGCCTTGGTATTCCCTTGTCATATCTGTAAACTTGTAAAAGAGTTGGATATTGACTTAAAGGGCCACTTCATATGGTGGTTATGGTGTTCTCCGCAAGGAGCCACCCCTTGGCTGGGTCCTTCCCTGGAGGGATATATGGCTAGTTCTGTGTTTGAGACTCCTAACCGAGGCTCCACAGACTCTATTTGCATATTCATATTTCCCAGGGGGCAATGTGCCTAGGAATTCACTGTGTTTGAGCGCTTTAGCCAGCTGCCCGCAGTGTTTTCTTGGACTGGTCTCCCTGAGATCAGTGAATACTTTGCAATCTTGGTCTACTAGGCCTTGCTCCCACCTAGCCAGAATCCTACTCCACACTGATGAGGGGCAACACCCCGAAACAGCTGTATGTGGATGGATACCTGGCCTTGGTATTCCCTTGTCATATCTGTAAACTTGTAAAAGAGTTGGATATTGACTTAAAGGGCCACTTCATATGGTGGTTATGGTGTTCTCCGCAAGGAGCCACCCCTTGGCTGGGTCCTTCCCTGGAGGGATATATGGCTAGTTCTGTGTTTGAGACTCCTAACCGAGGCTCCACAGACTCTATTTGCATATTCATATTTCCCAGGGGGCAATGTGCCTAGGAATTCACTGTGTTTGAGCGCTTTAGCCAGCTGCCCGCAGTGTTTTCTTGGACTGGTCTCCCTGAGATCAGTGAATACTTTGCAATCTTGGTCTACTAGGCCTTGCTCCCACCTAGCCAGAATCCTACTCCACACTGATGAGGGGCAACACCCCGAAACAGCTGTATGTGGATGGATACCTGGCCTTGGTATTCCCTTGTCATATCTGTAAACTTGTAAAAGAGTTGGATATTGACTTAAAGGGCCACTTCATATGGTGGTTATGGTGTTCTCCGCAAGGAGCCACCCCTTGGCTGGGTCCTTCCCTGGAGGGATATATGGCTAGTTCTGTGTTTGAGACTCCTAACCGAGGCTCCACAGACTCTATTTGCATATTCATATTTCCCAGGGGGCAATGTGCCTAGGAATTCACTGTGTTTGAGCGCTTTAGCCAGCTGCCCGCAGTGTTTTCTTGGACTGGTCTCCCTGAGATCAGTGAATACTTTGCAATCTTGGTCTACTAGGCCTTGCTCCCACCTAGCCAGAATCCTACTCCACACTGATGAGGGGCAACACCCCGAAACAGCTGTATGTGGATGGATACCTGGCCTTGGTATTCCCTTGTCATATCTGTAAACTTGTAAAAGAGTTGGATATTGACTTAAAGGGCCACTTCATATGGTGGTTATGGTGTTCTCCGCAAGGAGCCACCCCTTGGCTGGGTCCTTCCCTGGAGGGATATATGGCTAGTTCTGTGTTTGAGACTCCTAACCGAGGCTCCACAGACTCTATTTGCATATTCATATTTCCCAGGGGGCAATGTGCCTAGGAATTCACTGTGTTTGAGCGCTTTAGCCAGCTGCCCGCAGTGTTTTCTTGGACTGGTCTCCCTGAGATCAGTGAATACTTTGCAATCTTGGTCTACTAGGCCTTGCTCCCACCTAGCCAGAATCCTACTCCACACTGATGAGGGGCAACACCCCGAAACAGCTGTATGTGGATGGATACCTGGCCTTGGTATTCCCTTGTCATATCTGTAAACTTGTAAAAGAGTTGGATATTGACTTAAAGGGCCACTTCATATGGTGGTTATGGTGTTCTCCGCAAGGAGCCACCCCTTGGCTGGGTCCTTCCCTGGAGGGATATATGGCTAGTTCTGTGTTTGAGACTCCTAACCGAGGCTCCACAGACTCTATTTGCATATTCATATTTCCCAGGGGGCAATGTGCCTAGGAATTCACTGTGTTTGAGCGCTTTAGCCAGCTGCCCGCAGTGTTTTCTTGGACTGGTCTCCCTGAGATCAGTGAATACTTTGCAATCTTGGTCTACTAGGCCTTGCTCCCACCTAGCCAGAATCCTACTCCACACTGATGAGGGGCAACACCCCGAAACAGCTGTATGTGGATGGATACCTGGCCTTGGTATTCCCTTGTCATATCTGTAAACTTGTAAAAGAGTTGGATATTGACTTAAAGGGCCACTTCATATGGTGGTTATGGTGTTCTCCGCAAGGAGCCACCCCTTGGCTGGGTCCTTCCCTGGAGGGATATATGGCTAGTTCTGTGTTTGAGACTCCTAACCGAGGCTCCACAGACTCTATTTGCATATTCATATTTCCCAGGGGGCAATGTGCCTAGGAATTCACTGTGTTTGAGCGCTTTAGCCAGCTGCCCGCAGTGTTTTCTTGGACTGGTCTCCCTGAGATCAGTGAATACTTTGCAACCTATTATTCCTTTGACTAAATTTGTCTCCTGCCTCTGACCCTTGTTTTGTTGCTCCGGTTATTAAGATCATGCTACAGCATTTAAATTAGATTAAGGTCAGACCATTGGCTAAGCCACTCCAATGTCTACATGCTTTAATCCATTCAGAGGTGGACTTGCTGTTGTGTTTTGGATAATTATCCTGTTGTAAAACCCAAGTGCTCTTCAGCTAGAGGTCTTGTACAGATGGCCAGACATTCTCCTTCAGGATATTTTAGTACATAGCAGAATTCTCGTTGACTGTGAGCCTTCATGGACAGGGTCCCTACCCCTCCTGTACCTGTACGTCCCGATCGCCTAGATTTAGTGTACTTGTTCTTGTCTCCCTTATCCTCATGTAAAGCGCCATGGAACCTAATGGCACTATATAAATAAATAATAATAATACAATAATTCATAGTTCCATTTACCACAGCAAGTCATTCAGGTCCTAAAGCACCAAAACAGCCCCACACCATCACACTTCCACCACAATATTTTACTGTATGTATCATATTCTTTTTTCTGAAATGCTGTGTTACTTTTATGCCAGATGTATTAAGACATATCACTTCCAAAAAGTTCAACTTTTGTCTCATCAGTCCACAGAGTATTCTCCCAAAAGTCATGGGGATCATCAAGATGTTTTCTGGCAAAACTGAGATGAGCATTTATGTTCTTTTTGCTCAACAGTGGTTTTAGTCTTGGAACTTTGCCATGCAGGCCAATTTTGCCCAGTCTCTTTCTGATAATGGATGTCATGAACACATCATAACTGAGGCAAGTGAGGCCTGCAGATCTTAGGATGTTGTTGTGACGTCTTCTGACGACCTCTTGGATAACTCGGCACTACATTCTTGGGGTAAATTTGGTCGGCCAGCCACTCCTGGGAAGGTTCACCACTGTTCCATGTTTTTGCCATTTGTGGATAATGGCTCTCATTGTAGCTCGCTGGAGTACCAAAGCTTTAGAAATTGCTTTATTACCTTCCAAACTGATAGATCTCAGTTACTTTATTTCTCATTTATTTCTGAATTTCTTTAGATAACTGCATGGTCTAGCTTTTGAGGATCTTTTAGTTTTAACTTTGCCATGCAGGTCCTGTTTAGGTAATTTCTTGATGTAGAACAGGTGTGGCAGTGATCAGGCCTGGGTCTGGTTAAGGATATTGAACTCAGCTTCCCAAAGATGTGATAAACCACAATTCATTTATGTTTTATGAGAGAGGGAGGAGGCAATCACTTTTTCACACAGGGCTCTGTAGATTTGGATTTCTTCTCTTAATAATAAAGATCTTCATTTAAAAACTGCATTTTGTGTTTACTTTTGTTATCTTTGACTAACAGTTAAATTTGTTTGGTGATCTTTAACATTTAAGTGTGACAAACATGCAAAAGAATAAGAAATCAGAAAGGGGGCAAAACCTTTTCACCCCACTGAATTAAGTGTGACTGAATATGTGTGAGTTTTGAATCACTTTGCAAAACTCATGTATATAGCACAGTGACCAAAAATTAATGTGCCTTAACATATCCTTACTCTGATTTGTACTGTAATAATTTTAGCTTTAATGTAGAGTATGTTTAATCTGGAAAATAAGGAAAAAAAAATACTGACAAAATGTAAATAAACTTTCATTTTAATGTATATACTCACACCTGCTGGGTTTTCTTTTTTTTTTTTATAAAATCTTTATTTTATTTTGTGCATGATTTTAGCCATTGGATTTAATTTCCATAATAGACTGTTTTAGAGTTAAAGGGAACCTGTCATGTTCTTTTTTGTTTTAAACCACCTCCAATGTTATTTAGTTTATGAGCTATGAATCACTAACCTGGTTTTAAAAAATCCATGTATTTATGACAAGAAAGATTTTAGATGCTTAGCTGTTTGTATTAGGCAACTGCACAAACAGTCATGGGTAGATACTTTAACTGGAATCAGTCACATCAATCCACTTCTGCCATGCAGTTTTTAAAGCAAAGTAATGCCTACCTGCAGTGTAATATATTGACATTGATCACTAAAGCTCCACTGGTGGTGAAGGACCTGTGGTGATGTCACGACCATATCACTACAATGGGCAGAGCTAAGCAGGCCAGAAGTGTGCTTAGCTTCGGCCAATGCAGTCACATGGTCGTGATATCACCACAGGTCTTTCAAGTTCTGCAGTGATGTCAATCAATTACAATGCAGGGGGCATGGTGAAATTAAAAACATATCATGAATGAACTTGAGTGACAGTAAGCAACAGCATCTCCCTCCCCTATGACTGAAGTCAGGTGTGTATGCAGTCACCTTAGCATAAAAAGTATTTTTTTAAGATAAATATGTGGAATTTTCTTGGTAGTTATGCACATTGCATCATTTAAAACACATTGGAGGCAGTTTAATATCACAAAATGACATGACAGGTTCCCTGTAGTAATTTTAACTATAATAACATTTGGATAACAAAGTTTTTAATGCACAGTAGAAATCCTTATGTCTTAAAAACCTAAGCATGATCAGGATCTCAGTGCATTATGTAAATGTAATGTAAATATGTGTATTTTGTAAATGTGAAAAAGCACATAGACAGAAAGTATTTTTATAGATAAATGCCGATACTTTGAATACTAAAGTCCTTTATTTAACAACACAGAAATGTCACAAAAACAACTTTACCGGGCAAATTAATGTGTATTTTTTACAATTTTTTACATGCCCCATAGGTGATTTTTTTTCTCATAAATACACTGTTTTCCAAAACTGCTTTTTCCATAACTGCACAAGCATACATACACCTTACACATATATCTGTTAGAAAATGTCATAGATTACAGCACAGTTCAGAAATAGGAGAACATCGTGATAGGAGTACATATCATTGGGCCATAAATTAAAAGAAAAATAAATGCAGTTCCCATTTTTTTCTTAGTGTGATCATTCTACCATCCAGTAGGAGATGTCTTTTATTCGCTAGGAACACAGTAGATCTCAGTGTGAGACTGCCAAATTTAATGACAAACAAAATCTGGAACATTTAGTTGCTACATAGAACCAACTGTTAGAAATCACTATGCATCTAGCCATGATCAAAGACCTACTACTGTTATTTCGCTGAAGATATTCGACCATAAATGGTATGTTCATTTAACACATTTCTTTCCTCATTATCCGATTACAGATGTAACCAATATAAATATTGGTATTCTTTTGAATTAATTGTGAGAGTTACATGCCAAGATTCTCAAACACAAATAAGCTTCCTTTTTTAATTTACAATACAAAATGAAGATTTTATACATTTTTGTGCATGTTGAAATAGTATTTTAGTACTGTCTATACCCTATATAATAAACACCATAACAGAAAAAGAAAGTGAACGTCCATTTGGTAACAAATGTTTGCTCGTAATATGGAGGAGGATTAAAAAAAATCATAATAACATATTCTGAAAATGCCCATTTTTCTGCTGTCAGTTACTGTTTCTCCTTCGAAACATGAAGCTTAAGTCCCCTATACACATTAGAAAATACCAATCTTGGTGGGCTTGGCTGACACTGGAATGTGTAATCACAATCTGATTCTCTTGACAGATGATGTTGGGGAGATAAGGATCTGGTATGTCCAATTTCAGATTGTCAATTAATTCTCAGTGAACTAAGCTGCCACCAGTGGAGCCCAATAGCTATCTATTGTGTATGTTAAGGTTTACAGCAGAAAACATGTTTTTAAAGGGAGCCGGTCACCTAGTTTAGCCCCCCTAACCTATCACTACCTGTCTCTGCAGCTTCCTACTACATTACTAACCATCTTTGTCTGATCTAGATGTGCATTATAAAAGTGCAAAAAATTTATAAACTTACATGTTCCTATCCATGTGGGCATTCCTAGATGGCTGGCCATCGGGTGGGCAGTCTCTCCAGCTCAGTTCTACCCTCCCCTCACCGCTGCAATCATGCCCCGGTGGGCATAATCATTCATTCAGGAGCTTGCTCCTGATTTAAAATTCCTGCCTCCATGTTCCGGGTATGACGTGCTGCTGGCCGAGCATCATTTGTGGTCCTGCGCAGTGTGGTGGGTGTATTGGCTTACAGGCTGGCTCTGGAACATGCGCAGTGTGCATTCTGAAGCTGGCCTGTAGACCCAATACGCCCACCACACTACGCAGGACCGGAAATGACGTGCCGCGGCTGCCAGTGTATCATACCCAGAAGAAGGAGGCGGGATGTTTAAATCAAGAGCGCACTCCTGAATGAATGATCACGCCTCACCGAGGCATGATTGAAGCAGCAAGTCGGGGGAAAAGCAAACCCAGAGAGACTGCTCACCTGACAGACAGCCATCTAGAAACTAGAACATGGCTAGGAACATGGCTAGGAACATGTACGTTTATAAATCACTTTTTGCACTTTCAAAATGTACATTTAGCTCAGAGAGTGATGGTTAGCTGCAGGGACAGGTAGTGATAGGTTGGGGGAGGTGACAGGTTCCCTTTAAGATTTGGTTACAGAAAAAGAACCCTTTATTGTACATGCGATAATCAGCTAGCAGATTCTATTAAAGAGAATCTGACAACAGGATTTCACACTCCAAACTATTTATGCAGCTGTTTCAAAGACAAGTTCAACAATCCCTTTACATGGCCAGTCTGTACCTCCATTACTGACAATTCAGAGTTTGAATTGGAAAGCAAATAAAGCAAGAGGACTATCGTAGACCTGAAGGTTGTGTCACTCCAGCTCTATTCCCAGGGCTGCCTGCTCCTTGCTTGATGAAAGACTCCTTTGCCTGAAGTCACACATCTTAAAGGTTGAAAAATAGAGCTGGAGTGACATAGACTTTAGTTCTACCATAGTCCTTCAGCTTTATTTGCATTTCAATTCAAACACTGGATTTCCAGTAATGGAGAAATAAACTGGTCACATAAAGTTGTTGCTGGACTTGTCTTTAAAAGAGCTACATGCACATATAAATATTTTTTGGGATTAAAATCCTGCTGATAGATTCCATCCAAGCTACTGCTGATACAAAAACCTTTTTTGCTTCCTACTATCTGCGCATTCGGGGGTCACATATACTGGAACCTAAGGCACAGTAGGCTGAAGGAACGGTGTGCCTCAATATGGTGGTCTGTAATGGAAATCTAATGGAGTATGCTTCCATAGGAAGTCAGGGGCTTTCAAAGGTACAACAAAGTTCTATAGAAGTCTATAGGTACCATAGTATGGCTCCATTCAACTGGGAACCATTGTCCACCTGTGTGCATAAGCTCTTAAAGAGGTTGTGTAAGAGTAGAAAACAAGAATTTTCTTTCTGTTCCTAGAAAAATGACCATTATTGCTTATGGGCTGTGTTTGGTAATACTGGACAAACATGAAACCCCTTAAGTTCTATGCTGCTCACATGGCACTGTTAATTTACTGCCCTTTCATCAGTATTTTTTTCAATGTGGATGGCAAGAACAGCTGCATTATAGATATGTAATAAAGCCTTGTGCAGACATTTTCCATATACTGTACATAGCTCATAGAAGCTCATACAAGCTATGGTATAGTATAATCTAGTGGAGGTCCACAAGAGGGGAATTTGACTTCGTAGCTAATTTACCATTAAAAAAAATACAAAACACACCACATTTTAATTTACAAATAAAAAAACACTAAAATATATTTTGATAAAACATATATTTCAGGTTTATAATGTGATTTTTTATATAGATTGCAGAAGAATTACAGGATTAGCACTGCAGTAAACCTTCTTTCCTTATTCTCTGTAGTGTATAGCTTTAATTGGATTGGACACATAAGCAACACAATTACAATATACATATCAACCAGTTCTTTAAAACAAAAAAAGCACACAAAAACATGCAACATTAGGGTATCAGACAGCGAGTACATTGGTAAGAACTGTAGATATTGTACACCTAATGTAGCTTGAACTGAATCATTTTACATCTCGGAGAGAGCAATTACTACTTTTAGAAGGCTAAGAAAAAGTACTAGTAAAAGTTCAACAAAGGCTTTACTTGTGTCTGGTCACTATTAGCGGATTGATACTTTAAGACTATCTCTTGTATTGGATAAACAGTAATGTAAAAAAAATCCTATTTCGATTGGTAAAGGTGGCTAATCAGATGAAATCATTTCTCATGTGTCGTTAAAGCTACCTAAGCATTTTAGATCTACTCAATGTAATTTTAAAACATTTACAAAAAACCCACAAAATTAAAACATTCAAGACTCACTTATAAGATACATACGTAGCTAAAACATTAGGTAAAAATATTTATCTGCTGGAGGGGCTTTTAGATTGGTGCTGTTCAGTAGGTCTATAACAAAAAAAGGACCGAAATTTCTACACAGGTATGAAAATGTCACAAGTTTCATCATGGTATAAAATAAAACAATATTGGATAGGCAATTCCAGATTTGGAGTGATACAACTGACAAGGCATCCCATGGCAGGTATCAATGGGGCTTTTCAATACAAGCTACGTATAGAAGCTTTTATTTGGTATTATGTAAAAGATAAAACAGTGCTATACATCAGATCAGGGGCAGATTGAGATCTGGACCTTGGATTTATGGTGTCACCTAAGCTGAATGAAATGGATTGGCCAGGTTTACATTGCGTTTGGGTAATACATTAGTGGGTTCAGCAGGGCTACTATATAAAGCCTTGGCAAATGGGATTGGGATTGAACTCCTGACAGATTGATTCACGAGTCACTGTGTGCTCTGTGTAAGGCTAAGTTCACACTAGCAGTTGTGTCTTCATGCGTCTTGCATGCAGACGCAAATGCAGTGCCAAACGCTGCCATACTGATGAGAACGCAGTGGAGGTTTTCTGCATGCGTTCACATAGCATGGTGCCTGGCCACCCAATCAGCGGTCTCGGCGGCAAGAGATCAACTTCGGCCACCAGGAGATCAGCAGCGGCCACCGCTGATCTCCTGGCAACCGCCTTTGATTCCCCGGTGTCCGCCACTGGGAGATCAGCAATGGCCGTCAGGAGAGATTTCAATGTGATCTGCAGCGTTGTCCTGCGCTGTCATGTTGAGGACACTGCAGATCCATTGAGCTCCATGCATTCTTTGTGCGCTTGTGGACGCTTGCTGCTAAAACAAGCACCCGCAAACGCACAAGAAATGCATCATGTTGCGTTTAGAGGGTGCACAAATTATGCGCATCTGAACACAACCGCAACCAAATGCAGCCAAACACAGGCACTATTTGTTCCCATGATAAATAAAGGAATGCAGTGCGCATGCATTTGGCTGGTTTGGTTACGCTACGTTCACAACGCAAATGGGAACCCGGCCTAACCTAGTTTCTGCTGTGTTGGTCTTCTTGAGATTATTGCAACAAAAAAGACAGCTGCACTCTGAATACTAAGCTATGCAATAATGAACATTGAGACAATCAGCATATAAATATGGCCATATCCCTCCGTGGTTATGGATATGGCCATATTTATATCTTAATAGTCTCAATTCTCGCCCACCGTGGAAACCTTCAAAAGGAACCTGAAGACCCACCTCTTCCGACAAGCATACAGCCTGCAGTGGTCCTCAGTCTACTGAATCATCGCATGACCAGCTCTACCCTCCCTAGTCTATCCTCACCCATCCCTTGTAGACTGTGAGCCCTCGTGGGCAGGGTC
Organism: Allobates femoralis; assembly: GCA_033576535.1. Taxonomy (NCBI): domain Eukaryota; kingdom Metazoa; phylum Chordata; class Amphibia; order Anura; family Aromobatidae; genus Allobates; species Allobates femoralis. The sequence continues at coordinate 231,453,893 of JARQOC010000003.1, forward strand.
TCCTCTCCTTTTGTACTTGTATGTGCCTTGTATTGTTACTGTTTATTGTACTTGTCTATGTATGCCCTTTTCACATGTAAAGCGTCATGGGATAAATGGTGCTAGAAAAATGAATAATAATAATAATGATAATAATAATTTTCATATAGGTCTCCTTAGCTATAATACTAGTTTATTTTCCTGTATATTCATTATTGCATAGCTTAGTATTCAGAGTGCAGCTGTCTTTTTTGTTACAATGTGTCATGTTCAACTTTGCACCTGTACTCATTACATGCTAGGGAGTACAACAGATTTCTCTTGTTTAGATCATGGGGTCATGCCCTCTGCTTGTGCACCCCTCCTCCCCTAAGCTTAGGTGCTATTATTCTCTGATAGGCCAGAGTCACATATGGCAGCCGTTTTTGTCTTAAATCCAAATTTTTGGAACATTTTGGACATTTTTTTTCAAAGTCCAAAACTGCATATGCGTTAACGCATGTGTGTGTGCGTTTTTGAAAAATGCATGCGTTTTTATGCAGCATCCCTAAAAATGCTGCTAGCAGCAGTTTTGGATGCAAATAAAAAAACGCATGCTTTTTTTTAACATGGGGCCCTATGGGAGACCCATGCGTTAATGCATGGTACATATAGGCACTATGCGTTAACGCGTATGCATTTTTGGTGAAACAATGACTGAGTTCAAAAATTTTCAAAAAATGTCCAGAGCCCCAGGGAACTCTGTTGGCACCCTTAGAAAACCGGATGTGATTTTCTAAGGGCTTAATAAAGCGCAAGGGACATGTGTGACCCTGGCCTTAGCAAGTTCCTACTAACCCACTGAAAAGGAGGTTTTTAAATCCAAAGATAGACAGACTCAGAGTGTAGGTTCCCAGTAAAGAGACATGCCTCATTGTGGCTACTGGGTGGTTATGGATATGGCCATATTTATATGCTAAATGTCTCAATTTTAAAATGTATTTCCTTAAGTATAATGCTAGTTCATTTTCCTGTATATTCATTATTGCATAGCTTAGTATTCAGAATGCAGCTGTGTTTTTTGTTAGAATATATCATGTTCGGTTTTGCACCTGTACGCTTTGTATGCTGGAGAGTGCGAAGTTTTTCTTTTGTATGGTCTTCTCGAGATGGACACAGAAGCTTGGTTGCCACACCATTGTTCCAAACGCAATGTGAACTCGATCAAAAAGCTCAAGGCACAAACTATCTCTGGACTTGCCCTACGTGTACTGCTGAATAAGGGCCGGACTTGTCCTATATATACTGCTGAATAAGGGCCTGAGTGCCAATTGTGGAACTGCCCATTAACCTGACCACTCAATCTACCCCTGAAATCAATAAGGTTTGATATTTAAATCCTTCAGAAAAATCTTCAAGTCTGGAGTTGCCTGGCTGTATTGGACATGACCTATATATACAGAAATATATATATATATATATTTATCTATATGCATGTTTTACTCGTCATTACAGTGAGAATGCATTTATATTTTACAGTGTTTACAGTTACTATAGAAAAACTTAACCAGAAGGCATGTACTCAGTTACATGGTCACAGGACACTTCTGTTTCCCTGAACAAATAATTCAAAAGACTGGTCCGATCGGACAAACTACAATACCATATGCTGCTTTTACTCTGGTCTACAAAGCAGTGAAAATTGGGTCATCTGTGGTAAGTGCTTCTGGGGCAAATCCTCTTAATAACACAAGTGCTCACCCACATAGAGGTCAGAATGTTTGCATGGATTCATCCTTTGATACATAAAAAGAAGTATGGGCTCAGGAACAGGAGAATATCGCCATGAAGAACAGAAGACACTTTCCATACAGTTGACTTATTTGACAGTAGTCAATGCTTGGGTCACATTTTTTTTTATGTAGATTTTGGAATTTCGGGTTTAATTCCTGGGAATGTACAGAATGTATGACAAAATAATAAAAAAAAGAAATTGTGAAAAGGAATGCAATAAAAGGAAAAAAAACAACCAAACGAAAAAAAACCAGTGCTGTTGCTGCTGTGACTATCCAGCTGGCGAAATAATGTTTAAAGCTAGAATTTATTGCTCCAGATTTAAGTTGCAGAACCACACTGCTGCTTACAAACTGTTAATCTTCATATAGATGCTCAGACATGATTGTCTCCTTGTGTCTAAACGCACAAAATACAAGCTGCTATCTGTACAGTTTACAGTACTGAAACACATATTTGGAAATGAAGTATAGATATGTTAATTTCTCAAAGATACATCATATTACAGCAGGGGTTTACCCAAATCTCTCCTTTTGTAGCCACTTTAAAGTAGACAACAATATCACTGTTAATTATAGCTAAAGTACATTAAAGAAAGAACCTGTGTACTAAATGTAAGTAAACCAGCCAGGCTCTTGTGACGCTTTTTTTTTTTTTTTATTTTTGCATTTTTTTTTAACATTATTCATATTTTTCTTTTGAGGAAACCCCTGTACACAAATGAAAATAGTGTCTCAGCATATTCTTCAGTCACGGACTTAGCAGTTCCCATAACAAGACCAGTGCTTGTCAATCACTTCAGAGTGCCTTGAAAATATGATATACATCTGCTTAAAAGAACCATCGGAATGCCTCAGCGCTGGGGACCGGTGTTCTCTACAAAAAAACAAGAGAAAAGAATAGGTTACTATGCTGTAAATAACACTTCCGCTTCAATATTAAGCTAATCGTTTCTAGATCACTTCAGGCAAATTTAATATAAATCTGTTACTTAAATATGGATATTTTTGTAAATTGCCTCCAGTTTTAAACTCCAGTAAAGAGTTTTCAATTAAATCATTAAAATAATTTATGAATTCCAAACGTTTTCACTTATAGATGAATGAGTTTGAGATATCTCACAATGTTAATGCACCTTTATCTATGGAGAAGTCCTGTCTATTGTCCTAGATTAAAAAGAGCACTTAATGACAAGCTCTTAGGACAGTAAGGCCTTATGCACGTGGCAGTATAAAGGAGGTTGTCTGGCTGATTATTTTTGTAATTCAAGGGGTACAAAGTGGAAAAAAAAGCAAAAAAAAAAGTGATGCTCACCTCCCTGGTCATTCACGTTTCAACATTCACCCACTGGTCTCTATTTCCTGGTCCCTTTTAACAAGAACAAAATGCCACTCAACCAATCTCAGGGTCAGATCTGCAGCTAGAGATTGTCTGAGCTGCATTTTCCTTGGACTAGGGACAAGGCATCGTCAACTGGAGCTATCACTTTTTTTTTTTGTCATTCCACTAAGCCATAAAAAAATATCAGACAGGCAATCCTCTAGAGATTTTCTAAGGCCCTTTTCACGTCAGCGGTAATCGCTGATCGCGGCAGTTGCGGTAATAAAAACGCAACTGCCTCGATTACCGCATAACGGCCTGCACTTGCGGTTCACCTGTGGCAAGCCCCATGCAATGTTTATGGGGCATGGGCATGGGGCTTGTGGCAGGTGCGGCAAGTGCGGTACAGTTGCGGTTTTGGCACTTGCCGCAGAAGCGGCCGCGAAAAAAACGCGGTCAGCAGCGGTTTTCTCGCAGCCGCATCTGCCGAAACCGTACTTGCCGCACCTGCCGCACACTTATCGCAAGTCCCATAGACATTGATGGGGCTTGCCGCAAGTAAACCGCAAGTGCGGCCGTTATGCGGTAATCGCGGTAGTTGCGTTTTTTTTCACCGCAACTGCCGCGATCAGCGATTACCGCTGATGTGAAAGGGGCCTTAGCTGTAGCTAAATGAGATAGTTAAAATTATGACAATTTTTATGGACCTTCTATCTGTCATCTCAATGATTAACACTATAGTCAAACTTTCCCCACTTGAAATCACTACTAAAAAGCAATGGATTACATAAAACTTTACTGAGAACAGATATCAGACTCATTTCCCCTATAAAGGTCTTGCCCATCTTGGATCAATTTCCAAACAAAGCTTCCCACTTAAAGATGGGAAAGTTCAAAGCAAATAATTTACTGAATTAAAAAAAAATATATACAGCTGATTTCAAGAAAAAAGATTTTTGGTCTGGTCACCCATGACATCCAGGACTTAAGCAACATAATAACTTCAAAGGCTGATCACAAAATCGCCAAGATCCCCAACTCTGTAGGCTATGTCTTCTCACATGCAATGCTACTTTCTGGGAAAAAAACCTAATAGAACTGGCCAAAAAAAGGACATATCTTTCTATGCCACATGGAATAAGAATAGTGAGTGCAAAAAAGGTGACCAAGAGCCAGGCCCTCCTGTCCAAGAATGGGGGACAGAAGATGTGGCAAGAACCAGCATCATTAACATGGGTGCTCTCAGTCCTTGAACCCCCACTTCTGTATGACGAAGAACATATAGCAGAAAGCCTGCCAACATGATTTGCCTGATATACACTTAGTAATTATTGCTATACAAATAGTAATTTATCTAATTTATAGTTTTCTAGGTTGCCAAAATATAGACAATATAATTCAAAATCTAAAAACAGTAGGTAAGGCAGGTGGAAACAATTTTACTTCTATTGAGAAATAATTGTGTATTACAAAATCTGAAAAAATTGGGAAAAATGTTAACCCGTTAACAAACATTCAACATAACAGTATGACTAGTATACAAATAATAGTTCCTCAATATCGCCCTATACTGTCTCTGAAAATTTATGGTGTTAGAAGAGTAAAAGTAAATTCATGCTAACCTTGTACATTGCATGCTATAGTAAATGTCTGTTATTCTGAAAACAAAAAAGAAAGTATAGATTAACACAGAGCTAAATAAAAGAACAAAACACATTCATCTACTATCATTTCTAGATAAACTGCAGGGCAAGCAAATTTTACAAAAACGTAAAATTCCATTCTGCAAGAATTGCTCTGTTTTGATTAGGATGCTCAATGCCGTAAAATAATGAAATAGAACAATCTCTTTCCACCGATTTTTTACAAAAAGTGGGCATGCAGCTGGATTATTAGAATTGTCTCAAATTATTATCTTGAAATACACTTAGAAGATACCAAACTGGAGAAGTCATAGGTGGCAAATGGTTGGCAACAGGCTGCCAAACAATGCTGTCTATGGATAGATATAGGTTGACTCTCAAAAGACTCAACATTGCACAAAACACTGGAGATGTCAAATAGAGTGTAGGAGCAGGAAGATATATCACCGACCATAGCTTTTCTATCAGTGGCGTAACTTCAGGTCCTGGGGCCCCGATGCAAAAGCTCCAATGGGGCCCCCATTTATTGCAAATCTTTAATAGTATTAGTCTTTTTCTATGGGCTAAAGGGACTTTTGGGACCCCCCTAGGCTGCAGGGCTCGGGTGCGATTGCAACCCCTGCATCTGTTGTAGTTATGCCCCTGCTTTCTATACATTTAGGCTTGGCATATTGGCTTCTGAAAATTTCACGACCATCCTAATTCATTCAAATGAGGCTCATAGAAATACAGGCACATGTTGCAGAATACAGAACATGCCCAAGTCACATGTACAGAACATTTTTTTTTTCAAGTTGCAGATATATCAGTGATCTCTTATATGAGACAAGTATAATGTTTGGTTGCAAACAAAATTATATTGAAATTTAAAAGACCAAAAGATATTGTTTGGTGTTACAGTAAGAGTAGTCTTAATTAAGTCATATATAGAATAAATCTCGATTCACTGTTAGTTATCGGTGCTGAGAAAAAATGGTCAATAATAATAATGGTAATATCTGGCACACCAAGTATAAGAATTAGAATCCAAATTTTTGCTTAAAATAAATTTTATTGAGTGGCTCGTGTATATCTCATGACAACCAACGTTTCAGCTAATGGAACTTTTTCAAGGTTAGTTTATGAATAAGGGTTCTGTAGGGTAGTGCTGGGTTCCATAGAACTGAGCATATTTTAATAGTGATAAAACTGGAGCATGATGTGGAGAGCGGATGTGGACGCGACAAGCTCCACTCTTCATACCATCACATATGGTTTCATGATTTTTGAATATGCTCAGTTTTTTGGAACCCAGCACTACCCTACATGACCCACATACATAGAATAACCTTTACATGGGCCACTCAATAAAATTTTCATTTGCACAAGAATTTTGGATTCTAATTCTTCTACTTGGTGTGCCAGGTATTACCTTTATTAATCTTAATAAACTATAAGTATGTGTTAACCAATATCTCCATAGAAATAAACCACAAGAGCAATATTATTAGAATATATACACAGTAAAAATACTGTAGCGACAAACTCACCCAAAATCATACAGATATTGGTATGGGTCTCTGTGATAAAAATCACAATAATCCCCTATACTAGGAGCTGCAGAAGCTCCCCCCAAGTTGAACCTGCTGGTCTTAGGCTGGCTTCACACTATGGCTGGGATCCGATCCGTGGCTGTCCGCTTGAGGCAGACAGCCCAGACCGGATTCAGCACACAGAACTGGATTGCTAATTTGCCCTCCAGTCGGTGTGCAGCCGCACGCAGCTGCCGCCACTGATAGGTTAGGACCGCGGCTCACGGGGAGCTAGCCACAGTCCTGATCTGTCAGGAGGGGTCGGCGCTTAGCTTCAGCACCATGGAGCTGTCCCCTTTGACAGATCAGGAACGCGGCTCCAGTTCTGTGTGCTGATTCGGTCCGCAACTGTCTGCCTCAAGCTGACAGCCACGATCGGATCCCAGCCATAGTGTGAAGCCAGTAAAATATGTTCTATTGCGATGATGTCTCATTCCTGCAGCAATCACAAGGAACATGACATTATCTAATGATACTGGTTACCGGTCTGATCTAGTAGGAGAGGAGAGTACAATTATTTCTTTTTGGAAATTGCAGATTTTGCTCCACATCTGCAGGTAACACGCCACAAAATCCATGATAAACATTTGGAGGTTTTTTGTAGACTTTGACTATCTCATTGAATTCAGTTAGGACACCTATGAATTTGCAAATTGGGGAAAATATTTACCAAAGCTCATCCATTTGCTGCTACACTAATGCTGTGGATTTCCTGGCTATGAATCCAGAAGGGAAATCTGCAACATATCTGCCACCCATTATATTAGTAAACTGGCACATCGAGTATATTTGGTTATTTAGCTTCCACTTGTATAATTTCAGAGAACCCCTTTAATGTCAATTTAGTGTAGAGAATTTCTGCTGCATTTACATAATTGGAGCAGCATTATGTGCTATGAATGCAGGTGTCGAACCAAATGTCCTCCACTAAAGAGGTAATATCCAGTTTTAATAAACTGATCCCGATTTTATTAAACTCTGAGGCATTTGTCTACTCATTGCTGTTAGGTAACATTTATAAAATGTCAGGAATTAATTTTTTCGAAGATGATGGAATTTAATGCATCTGTTCAAGAAAAGCTACCAATTCTTCACATCATATTCTTCATAATAGAGGTTCATATATAGAAGCTTAATAAGACATTTTAAATAATAATCATAATGTGTATCACGGTTCATGTATTGAGTACCTGTAGAAGGATGTCACACCTCTGATAACCAATTTCTATAGTTTATATATAAAGTCTTTCTCATTATTGTTCCATGTTTACTGTTGAACTCACATGTGAGTTTATATTTCTGTGCACCGTATTGTTATTTCCTATGCGACAGTATGCCTTTAATGGTGAGAGAAAGCATACTACTCTAAGATTAGTCTGAGAGCCTTCCAGCGGCAAAGGGATTATTAATATTTAAACGTCAAAAGCGCCGACCTCCCCCACTGTATGCACTCTAGTGCCTGAATGCATGTCTATCCTTTTATCACATTCTTTGTTTTCTATTATTGCAAAATACAATGGAAAATCTCAAAGAAGCACCAACTGCGGGACAGCACGACATTGCATACCGTATGGAAAGGGCAGTGACTTAACTGAATATGCTAAATACACATGCCAACCATAGATATATAAAAACATACAGTTGTGTAAAAAAGTTTGTCAACCCTTTAGAAACTCCCATACGTTTGCATAAAGGTGACCTAATACCACATTGGAATTTCACAGATGTCCTAATAATGGATTAAGAAAACCAAATCAAACTATTGAGTTAAATATATTCAAATGTCTCATCTTTTTACTGAGTAAAATGATCCAATATCACATGTCTGTGAATGCAAAAAATAAAACGTGAACCTTTGCTTTTAGTTTCTGTGTGACCCTCCATGTTTGGTTATTGATTAGTCCTGCAAATTAGCTTGATGGAATTTTAGCACTTTGTTTCCTACAGAACAGCTTGAACTCTTATGTTGTGGTGTTTCTCCCATGAACTACTCAAATCAAGTTCTTGCACAATATTTCTATAGGACTAAGGTCAGGATTTTGGCTTGGCCATTCCACAACTTTAACTTCATACTTCTTTAACCATTCTTTTGTAGAATGGCGTGTGTATTTTGGGTTCTTGAAATTGGTGCATGACCTAGGTCAGTGATGGCGAACCTATGGCACGCGTGCCCTGCTGGCACGCGGCGTCGCCTTTGTACTCCGCTTAGCTTCAAAGCTATGTCCGATCGGGGCGAGGAGACATTTCTCCTCGCTATGGCCGTCACCGTCGCATAACACATGATGTCATGAGGCGGCGCCGGCATCATTTGATCGAGCATGGAGTCAGGAGATGACTGAAAATGTAAGGACTGGAGAGGAGCAGCGGTGGACGTGGACTAGAAGGTGAGTATGACTTTTTTTTTAAACCTATAAATCACAACCAGGAAGGAGGAGGTATATTGGGGCACCTCCATAAGGAGGAGGCATATTGGTGCACCTCCATAAGGAGGAGGCATATTGGGGCACCTCCATAAGGAGGAGGCATATTGGGGCACCTCCATAAGGAGGAGGCATATTGGGGCACCTCCACAAGGAGGAGGCATATTGGGGGACCTCCATAAGGAGGAGGCATATTAGGGCACCTCCTTAAGGAGGAGGCATATTGGGGCACCTCCAAAAAGAAGAGGCATATTGAGGCACCTCCATAAGGAGGAGGCATACTGGGGCACCTCCACAAGGAGGAGGCATATTGGGGCACCTCCATAAGGGGGAGGCATATTGGGGCACCTCCATAAGGAGGAGGCATATTAGGGCACCTCCATAAGAAGGAGGCATATTGGGCACCTCCACAAGGAGGAGGCATATTGGGGAATCTCTATAAGGAGGAGGCATATTGGGGCACCTCCACAAGGAGGAGGCATATTGGTGCACCTCCATAAGGAGGAGGCATATTGGGGCACCTCCATAAGGAGGAGGCATATTGGGGCACCTCCATAAGGAGGAGGCATATTGGGGCACCTCCACAAGGAGGAGGCATATTGGGGGACCTCCATAAGGAGGAGGCATATTAGGGCACCTCCTTAAGGAGGAGGCATATTGGGGCACCTCCAAAAAGAAGAGGCATATTGAGGCACCTCCATAAGGAGGAGGCATACTGGGGCACCTCCACAAGGAGGAGGCATATTGGGGCACCTCCATAAGGGGGAGGCATATTGGGGCACCTCCATAAGGAGGAGGCATATTAGGGCACCTCCATAAGAAGGAGGCATATTGGGGCACCTCCACAAGGAGGAGGCATATTGGGGAATCTCTATAAGGAGGAGGCATATTGGGGCACCTCCACAAGGAGGAGGCATATTGGTGCATCTCTATAAGGAGGAGGCATATTGGGGCATCTTTATAAAGAAGAGGCATATTGGGGCATTTCTATAAAGAGTGGGCATTACTATTAGAAGGAGGCATAATGGGGCATATTTCTATAAGGAAGAAGCATATTGGGGCATTTCTATATGGAGGAGGCATATTAGAGCCTTTCTATAAGGAGGAGGCATAATGGGACATATTTCTATAAGGAGGAGGCATATTGGGGCTTTTCTATAAGGAGGAAGCATAATGGGGCATATTTCTATAAGGAGAAGGCATATTGGGGCATTACTATAAGGAGGAGGCATATTGGGGCATTTCTATAAGGAGGAGGCATAATGGGGCATTACAAAAAGGAGGAGGGATATTGGGGCATTTCTATGAAGAGGGGCATTACTATAAGTAGGAGGCATAATGGGCATATTTCTATAAGGAGGAGGCATATTGGGGCATTTCTATAAGGAGGGGGATTTCCATAGGGTGGGGGCATAATGGGGCATATTTCTATAAGTAGGAGGCATATTGTGCCATAATGAGGCATATTACTATAAGGAGGAAGCATATTAGGGCATTACTATAAGGAGGAGGCATATTGGGGCATTACTATAAGGAGGAGGCATAATGGAGCATATTACTATAAGGATGAGGCATCTTGAGACATTAATATAAGGAAGAGGCATATTGAGGCAGTACTATAAGGAAGAGGCATATTGAGGCATTAATATAAGGAGGAGGCATATTGTGGCATATTACTATAAGGAGGAGGTATATTGGGGGCATTATGGGCATATTACCAGAAAGAGGAGGTATAATGGGGTATTACTATAAGTAGGGTGCATAATGGGGCATATTACCACAGAGTGGAGGCATAATGGAGCACTACTATAAGGAGGTGCATAATGGGGCATATTACTAAAAAGAGGAGGCATGATATGGCATTATTATCAGGAGGTGGCAGGATCAGGCATTACTACAAGGGGACCAGGATGAGGCATTACTGCAAGGGGGCAAAGATGGGGACATTAAGACAAGAAGACAAAGATGGGGATCAGGATGCGGACATTGTTGCAAGATGGGGGCGGGATGGGGCATTATTGCAAAGCGACAAGGATGGGGGCATTACTACAAAAAGGGGGTCAGGATGGGGACATTACTGCAAGAAGGGAGCCAGGATGGGGACATAAATGCAAGGAGAGGGTCAGGATGGGGACATAGCTAGAAGGACAAGGTCAGGATGGAGCCCATAACTGCAAGGGGGAAATCAGGATGGAGCCCATAACTGCAAAGAGAGGGTTAGGATGGAGCACATAACTAGCACTATAACACTGCTGTAATTTAGGTTAAATTGCCCTATTGACACTTCGTGTTAAAAAATTAGGTTTTGGGTGGCAGTTTGAGCACTTGTCTCAGAAAGGTACGCCAACACTGACTTAGGCTGTCTAAAGATGCATTTCATATACAGATTATATATTTTCCTTTGGAATTCTATGGTATTTTCCTTTACAATTTGCTGAAATAACTAAAGAATTAACTGTTTCTTCAATGATGGCAAGCTGTCCTAGCCCAGATACTGCAAAACAGGACCAAAGCTTGAAAGTACCACCTTGGTAGATATATATGATACATATCATTTATGCAGCGCTAAAAAGCACTGCGCTTAATAGCGCTGCGTAAATGCAAAAAATATGCTGTGTGTGAATGCAGCCTAAAGGTATCCTCTTTGCAATCCTGCCATGCAAATCATTGGTGTTTAGTGTCCTTCTGATGGTTCTTATTAATATTAGCTAATGTGATAGAGTCCTTTAGTTTCTTGGAGATTACTTTGGATTCCTTTGTGACCTCAGGGACTAGGATACCCCTTGCTCTTAGAATGATTATCGTTGGTCGATCACTCCTGTCAAGGGCAAGTAATAGTCTTAAATGTCCTCCATCTGTGGAGTGCAAATTATTTAGCGATAGTGTTGTAATTTTTTTAGCCTTATGAATATAAACAACTCTTTTGAGATCCTTGGAAATATATTTTGTTTGTGACATGATACAATTTTAAAATATTTGTAGTGAAAATCTGACTTTAATGGATCCCTGGGGTCCTGGGTTCAAAGCCACCAAGGGCAACATCTGCAGGGAGTTGGTATGCTCTCCCTGTGTTTGCGTGGATTTCTTCCAGGCTCTCCAGTTTCCTGAAACACCCCAAAGACACACTGATAGGATGTTTAGATTGTGAGTGCCAATGGGGACAGAATTGCTGATGTATGTAAAGCGCTGTGGAATTAATTGCGCTATACACATTTAGGTCTATATGCATTTGGATACTGACACTAATTTTATTTTTTTACCTGTTTACTGAAAAATATTCAAACTATAGTATATAATGACATGGACAAAGTCCAGACTTTTAGCTTTCATTTGAAGGTATCCACATTCAAATTGAATGAAGGGATTAAGAGTTTCAGTCCCGTTACATTAGCCAACTTGTTTTTAAAACGACCAACAGTAATTGGACAATTGACTCAAAGGCTGTTTCATGGGCAGGTGTGGGCAATTCATTCCTTATTTTGTTCTCAATGAAGCACATAAAAGGCCTGGAGTTGATATGAGGTGTGGTGTTGCATTTTGAATATTATGCTTAGAAGTAAACATGCAATCAAAGGAGCTCTCCATGCAGGTGAAATAAGCCATTCTTCATCTGTGAAAACAGAAAAAGCCCATCCAAGAAATTGCTACCATATTTGGAGTGGAAAAATCTACAGTTTGGTACATCCTGAGAAAGAAAGAAAGCATTGGTGACCTCAAAAATGCAAAAAGACTTGGATGCCCACGGAAGGCAACAGTGGTGGGTGAATAATTACCATGATGAAAAGAAACCCTTTCACATCAGCCAACCAAGTGAACAACACTCTCCATGATGTAGGTGTATCACAATCCAAGTCTAACATAAAGAGAAGACTGCATGAAAGTAAATATAGAAGGTTCACTACAGAGTGCAATCCACTCATAAACCTCAAAAATAAGAAGGCTATATTGGAGTTTGCTAACAAAAAATATAAAATCTTCAAAAACAAGCACAGTTCTGGAAGAACATTCTATGGACAGATGAAACCAAGAATCAACATCTACCAGAATGACGGAAAGATAAAAGTATGGTAAAAGCATGGTACAGATCAAGATCCAGAGCATACCACATCATCTGTTAAACATGGCAGAGGAGCAGTGTGATGGCTTGGCATGCATGGCTGCCAGTGGCACTGGATCTCTAGTGTTTACTGATAATGTGAGACAGGTCAAAAGCAGCCAGATTAATTCTGGGGTTTTCAGAGACATACCGTGTGGTCAAATCCAGCCAAATGCAGCCAAGCTGATTGGTTGACGTTTCATAATACAGATAAACAATGACCCAAAACATAAAGCCAAAACAACCTAGAAGTTTATTAAAGCAAATAAGTGGAATATTCTTTAATGGCCAAGTCAGTCACCTGATCGCTACCCAATAGAGCCGCGTTTCACTTGTTAAGGACTAAACTTCAGACAGAAAGGCCCACAAACAAAGAACAACTGAAAATTGCTGCAGTAAAGGCCTGGCAGGTCATGAAAAAGGAGGAAGTACTATATCATCAATGGTCCAAAAAAAAGATTTAACTGAATCTGAAAAGTCAAAAACTGTTCGTAAGAGGAATGCAGCACTCTTGAAATTACTTATAATAGTATAATAGTCATAAAGGTCATAAAAAACATTTTGAGAAAATAAGACAAACATTAACTCCCAAAGATTTGAGAAGAATTAAACATGAAGCAACCTGTAACAAATTATCGCCCAGTCTTGTGACAACTAGAACTACAACCTGTAGTGCTCAGAATTATAAAGTGTTCAGAGAAACGGTCAAGGAAAAAAGGTTGACACTCTTCCACCACTGAATGAGACGTATAAATCCCTTTCATCTCATTAAATTATTTCATCATGAAAAAACAAAATTCTTAGGCCCCAATTCATCAATTGCTGGGTATTTTAAGTCAATTTTCTTTTTTGTTTTGTGGTATTAATTGCTTTTTTTCCCTATCAAATTCATTAAAACACCCATGTGGCTCACAAATTTTACTAATTGGTCTTTATTTTTGCCTTTAACCTTCTTTAGAAAGTCGCACGCTCCATAGGATGATGACAAATTTTATGACTTTTTGAAAATTTACAAGTGATGAATCAGGAGAAACCATCAGAAAAACCTAAGCGTCAACTCACAATGGAGGACATAAAAAAATGCGGTACCAGAAAACACAATCAAATGGACTTTAAAAAGTCATAAATAAAGAAAAATTAGCTGTAAATGAAAAACAAGCAAAATACATCAAAAACTAAGCAAACAAGACACAAATATAATAAATAAATAGGCTCTTAATTTTCCTAATATAGTAACCAGAGTATATTTTATTTTAATTACACTATTATATTTCTTATACATATACCCTTTGTCATACACACACTTAAATTTAGTTTTCAGTTCATTCATAGCATATATCCTTTTCCATTACTCTAGGAGGAAATGCGTACTTTGTATTTAGAGATTACTTTTGTCTCCATAGAATAGGTCCTAGTTGTGGTGGCGGAGCAGCAGCCCATAATGGTATTATGTGGAATAATTGTGGCAGCGAACACTACCTGTCTCTCTTCAAGGACAAAAACACAAAGCTTCTAGTTGCATCAGAGCTCTTATTATTATATTCAATTATCGATGGAGACAGTAGCACAAAAAGTGCTGTAGTGAGTACATTTGTAAAAAAAATATACACCTTCATATGTTCCTATATATAAAAGACATACAGTGGTGTGAACAAGTGTTTGCCTCCCTCTCGATGTCTTATTCTTTTGCATGTGTCACATTTAAATGTTGCAGAAAACCAACCAATTCTAAATATTAGACAAATATAACACAAGTAAACAAAAAATGCCGTTTTTAAATGGAAGTCTTCATTCAGAGAAAAAGAATTACAAACCTACAGGGCCCTGTGTTAAAAAGTGATTACCCCCACCCCTTAAATTATAAATCAACTGTGGTTTATCACATATTTGGGAAGGTGAATTTAAGTTCTTTAGCCACACCCATTGATTTCTGCTGCACCTGTTGTCAAGAAATCACTTAGGTAGGGCATGCCTGACAGAGTGACATAGACCAAAAGATCCTCAAAAGCTAGACATCATGCCACAACCCAAATAAATTCAAGAAGAAATTAGAAACAAAGTAATTGAGATCCATTAGTCTCTAAAAGGGTATAAAGCCATATCTAAAGCTTTAAAGACAAAAAAAGGGGGGGGGGACAAGAGGCGCAATAGTGCCCTTATCACTAGACACTAGGACGTGCAAGTGGTGAAAAATGCAATTCACTCACCTATTCCAGTTGTGTGACCCACAACTGGTTTGAAGGCTCATAGATAAGTATCCTGATGGCTGCTGCAGGACTCCCACCGCCTCCACGCACGTGGAGATGTATCAAACAATATAGGGATATAGGGATCCCTGATGAAGGTGCCAGGTGGGCACTGAAACGCGTAGGAGGTGAATAAAGGAAGATTTGGATCTTAACATCGATGACTGGTGTTTCTTTGATATAAATGAATTTGGCACGCTGGACCGGATAGCACCGTCTTTCCTATATTGTTTGATATCTAAAGCTTTGGGACTCCTTCGAACCACAGTGATAGCCATTATCCACAAATGGTAAAAAAATGAAACAGTGGTGAACCTTACCAGGAGTGGCCGGCGGACCAAAATTACCTCAAGAATGTAGCAACGACTGATCCAAGAGGTCACAAAAGACCCCAAAAAACAACATACAAAGATCTGCAGGCCTCACTTGCCTCGGTTAAAGGGAACCTGTCACCTCATTCTACCCCCCTATGTTATCACTAGCTGTCCCTGCATCTTCCTAGCTGATCCCTAACCATCCCTGTCTCACGTTAAAGGGCCCTAAAAAGATTAAGAAAATGAGATATAAACTTACATATTGTCTGGATCAATAGTCTGCCATGGGCGAGTTCCGGAGCTCCATTCCTCCTTCTAGTTTGCTTGCAACATGCCACGGTGGGCGTCATCGTTCCTTTTTCTGTTCATGCTTCCATTTGAAAATTCCCGCCTCTTCTGATATACATGCTCTGGCCGTAAAGTCAAATCTGGCTCGGGGCTCTGTGGGGGCTGCTCATGTAGTACAGCCCGGGTCCAGCGCATGCGCTGTGCACATATTGAAGCCGAGCCGTACCATGTGATCAGCCCCCACAGCGCACCGGGCCAAATATGACGTGACGGCTGGAGCATATACATCAGAAGAGGCAGGAATTTTCAGATGGAGGCATGAACAGAAGAAGGAACAATGACGCCCAGGGGGCTGTGCTGCAAGTAAGTGAGGAGGAGAAATGGAGCCATTTCTTAATCTTTATAGGGTCCTTTTAGGTGAGACAGGGATGGTTAGGGATCAGCTAGGAAGGTGCAGGGACACCTAGTGATAGCATAGGGGGGTAGAATGAGGTGACAGGTTCCCTTTAAGGCCAGTGTTCATGACTCCACCATAAGAAAGAGACTGGAATAAATTGACTGTATGGCAGAGTTCTAAGACAAAAACCACTGCTGAGCAAAATTAACATAAATGTTTGCCTCAGTTTATACAGAAAATGTCTTAATGATCCCCAAGATTTATGGGAGGATACTTTGTGGACTGACGAGAGAAAAGTTCAACTTTTTTGAAGGTGTATGTCTTCATTACATCTTGGGAGTAGAAGTAACACAGCAATTCAGAAAAGGAGCATCATACCAGCAGTAAAATATGGTGGTGCTAGTGTGATGGTCTAGGGTTGTTTCCATGCTTCAGGACCTAGAAAACTTGCTGTGGTAAATGGAACCATGATTTCTGCTGTCTACCAAAATATCCTAAAGGAGAATGTCTGACCATCAGTACGTGACCTCAAGCTTGAGTTATGCAGCAGGATAATGATCCAAAACACACCAGTAAGTCCACCTCTAAATGGCTTAAGAAAAAGAAAAATTAAGACTTTGGAGTGGCCTAGTCAAAGTCCTGACATTAATCCAATTGAGATGCTTGAAAGGGCGATTCATGCTCAGAAACCCTCCAATGTGGCTGAATTAAAACAATTCTGCAAAGAATTGGTGTGCGCCAAAATTACTCTGCAATAGACTCATTGCCAGTTATCGCATATGCTTGATTGCAATTGTTGCTGCTAAGGGTGGCCAACCAGTTATTAGGATTAGAGGGCAATCACTTTTTCACACAGGGCCCTGGAGGTTTGGATATTTTTTTCCCTTAATAATAAACACCTTTATCTATAAATTGTATTTTGCGTTTAATTGTGTTATCTTTGTCTAATATTTAAATTTGATTGGTGATCTGAAACATTTATGTGTGACAAACATGCAAAAGAATAATAAATCAGGAAGGGGGCAAACACTTTTTCACACAACTGTATCGGCAATGGACAACTGGTGGCCCACAGACCATCAGCAGCCCTCAGTGCTCTCTACTACTCAAGGCGCCAATTATTTTTACAACCCCTGGCAAAAGTTATGAAATCATCTGGCTTGGAGGATGTCCATTCAGTTGTCTAATTTTGTAGAAAAAAAGTAGATCACAGACATGGCACAAAACTAAAGAAATTTCAAATGGCAACTCTCTGCCTTGAAGAAACACTAAAAGAAATCTTGAAAAAAAATGTGCTAGCCAGTAACAGTTACTTTTGTAGACCAAGCTGGGGGAAAATTATAGAATCACTCAATTCTCAGATAAAAATTATGGAAACACCCTGTAAATATTCCCAAAACTAACACCAGCATCAAATAAGATCTGCTCGTTAGTCAACATCTAAAAAGTAGTGATCACACCTTGGAGAGCTGGTGCACCAAGTGGACTGACATTAATTATGGCTCCAACATGAGAGATGTCAATTGAAACAAAGGAGAGAATTATCAAAGTCTTAAAAGAGGGTAAATTAACACGCAATGTTGCAAAAGATGTTGGTTGTTCACAGTCAGCTGTGTCTAAAATCTGGTACAAATACCAACAACATCAGAAGTTTGTTAAAGGGAAACATACTGGTAGACGAAGGAAGATATCAAAGCGTCAAGACAGGAGACTTAAAGCAATATGTCTCCAAAATGGGAAATGCACAACAAAACAAATGAGGAATGAATTGGAGAAAACTGGAGTCAATGTCTGTGACCGAACTGTAAGAAACTGCCTAAAGGAAATGGGATTTACATACAGAAAAGCTAAACAAAAGCCATTATTAACACCTAAACAGAAAAAAACAAGGTTACAATGGGCTAAGGAAAAGCAATCGTGGACTGTGGATGACTGGATGAAAGTCATATTCAGTGATGAATTGCGAATCTGCATTGGCAAGGTGATGATGCTGGAACTTTTGTTTGGTTTCATTCCAATGAGATTTATAAAGATGACTGCCTGAAGAGAACATGCAAATTTCCACGGTCATTGATGATATACCACAAGAGAGGCATATGGTTAGGAATAATGAGAAAGACCGTGACGTGGTTATCGGGCTCTTGACGCAGTGGCCACTGTTTAAGCTAAGATTTCTCCATTTTCTTTAGATTCACAAGCAGTTTCTGCCATGTCTTTTTTTCCCTATGTCTTTGTTAGCTGTGCAGACAGCCCTGCTATTCACATTCAGCCATTATGCTATTCCCTATACATATACTGTCTAGTGTTGCAGCGGATTTTCACTTTACATGACAAGGCTCTAACCTACAAAGCTGATCTGGCAACAGCAATCAGAGAAAGTTGGAGCCAGATTGATGATGAGTACTGCTTGTCACTCTTTAAGTCCATGCCTCAGAGACTGCAAGCTGTTATAAAAGCCAGAGGTGGTGCAAAAAATACTAGTAATGTATTTGAGTGTTGTTTTGTTTGTTTGTTTGTCATGATTCCATCATTTTTACCTCAGAATTGAGTGATTCCATAATTTTTCCCCCTGCTTGGTCTACAAAAGTAACCGTTACTGGCCAGCACATTTTTTATCTTGATTTCTTTTAGTGTTTCTTCAAGGCAGAGAGTTGCCATTTGATATGACTTTAGTTTTGTGCCATGTCTGTGATCTGCTTTTTTTTCAACAAAATTTAACAACTGAATAAACATCCTCCGAGCCCGGTGATTCCAAAATTTTTGCCAGAGGTTGTATTTATATGCTGCACAGCTACAAAAGCAAGTGTTTATGGAACATTATACAATAAATCATATTCTGAACTCTATGTCACAAAATTGAGATGGTAATACAAATGCCACCATATACATTTACTGTATAGTACACTAGGTTATGCCATAAATAATTGCTTGTTGCCAGTTTAAAACTCTTTTTTTTTTTTTACACTATGTTGTGGTAAATGTTGTATTCCTATATTATACTATAACCATTACAAGGACTACTCTAAGATAATCTTTATTGAATAAATAGTTAAACAACCAATGTGGCTTTGTGACATGTGCATAACACAGACCCTTCCCTCCCACAGTTACACAGCATACAATATTTACATGATCCCAAAGGATCTCCCTAAAAACCTAGGTACGAATATGGTGGTCTGACCTAGCGTCAAATTCGGTCGAGCGTCAACGGTCAGTTATCGTCAACCTAGTATCCTTATCAAAGCTGATTATAGGAAGAACCCTTGAAATCTAGACCATATAATATTTCAAAGTACAATTTTGCAACCCGACGCGTTTCACCAGCAGTTCTGCCAGCTCATCAGGGGTACAAAGTTTACATAATATTATACATGTTTTTTTGCAACCACACGCAGGTGGTTGGTACAGTAAATATTGGTCCTTATTTACTGTTATACAACGGACAGCCACGGATCCCCAAAAATCGTGATGTGAAAGCACCCTTAGTCATTTTTTGACAAAAAATGATAGGAAAAATGGATCTGTTTTCTTAAGGCACCAAAAAATGATCCATTTTTCCATAGGGCCCCATGTTAAAAAACGGATCCGTTTTTAAACTGCACTCAAAAACGTTTCTGCCAATGTTTTTGGGTAAAAAAAGATCCTAGCAATGTTTTTGGGTGCAGTAAAAAACGATAGGGTTTTTATTACATATAGTCCGTTTTTGCATCAATTTTTGGACTTAGAAAAACAAAATGCAAAAACTGATGCCAAAAACGGACCAAGGGATTATGTGTGACCCTAGCCTTACTCTGATAATAGCTTTGGAATTCTGTAAAATTCTGTAATAGTCAGAATGGGTAAGTGTACCAAAAATTTGGAAAAAGTCACCAACAGTGTAACCAGCAAAGCATCTCCATACCACCAAACCTCCCCCTCCATGGGTAGATGGTGGACCCCATGAATATAGAAGCCATTGACTCACCTTTTCTACATTTCACAAAAACATGACATTTGGAACAAAGTCCCCCCACAAATTCTCACTCATGAGGCCACAGTACAAATTTCCACTGATCTAAATGTCCACTCCTTTTGTTACTTGACCCTGACAAGCCTGATTTTGTTTGAAGTCCTCAGTGGTGACTTGCAGGAATTTGAGGACTGATGCTTACAATCTCTTCTGGATATAGAATGTTGAGTAGTGGCTGTTTATTGATGTCTGTACATCATTTTGAACGCTATTATTTAAGGTACTATTAATTTGTGGTTTATGAGGCTGGTAACTCTGATGAACCTATCCTCTGCAGATGAGGTAATTATTGGTCTTACGTTCCTAGGGCAGTACTCATGAGAGCCAAGTTAATCAGAGATTGATAGCTTTCAATTACTGCACTTGATGATATCTTCAGCGTTCTAGAAACTTTCTGGACTGACTGACTTTTGCATCTTAAAGTAATGATGTACTGTCCTTCCTCTTTTTTTTTGTTGAGTGGTTGTTGCAATATTCTTGCAAGAACCACACTGTATGGAACTGTGTATTAACATTGCCTCTGAATAACACACCTGATGGTCACAAACTCTTTCTGAAGGTTGGCGATTCCATTTATTAACATTTGACAAGGAATAGGTTCATTGGAAGCAAATCCAGGTGACTACTTTATAAAGCTGCTTGAGAAAATACTAAAAGTCTGTAAAGCTGTCATCAGAGAAAGAGGGTTGAGGTATCTCTAAGATTTAACATATTTTGCTTTCATTCACAAGTTTCTTATACTGCCTGTTTCCACATGTTTTACTTCATGGCTTTGCTGCCTTCATACTGAATTTACAATATGCCCATTACAAAAAGAAGAAAGGAAAACATTCCATGAGCAGGTATGTCCAAACTTTTGTCGATTACTGTACAGTTTATGTGGATGCAGAGAAAAATGCTGAAAATTAATAAAGCTTTTAAAAAATAGAAGTGTTAATTGTTTATTTTTATTAATTACCAAGTTGCAAAGTGAATGAACAAAGGAGGAATCTTAATTAGGGATGAGCGAGTACCGTAGTATTCGGAATTGCCATACCCGCAATGAGTAGGTCCCGGTACTCAGTACTCGTTGCGAGCATAGCGATTCCGAGTATTACTGAAAAAGTCCTGTAAAAGAGAAGAAAAGTGGTTACAAAATCGTATACTCACCTTAACCGACGGCTGCACCGGGACCAGCCGATGGACATCTATGCATGGAAAAGGACCTTTCACTCTCCCAGGCAATCATATGGCTGGGAGAGATCTGTCCAATCAGATGCCGCCACGTCACAATCATGTGATCGCTAGCGGCCACCTGATTGGCCAGATGGCAAGGTCCTTCCTAAGAGAAAGCTGAGAGAGTGAAAGGTCGTTTTCCATGCATAGATGTCCATCGGCCGGTCCCGATGCAGCCGTTGGTTATGGTGAGTATCCGATTTTTTTATTTTGTAACCACTTTTTTTCTCTTTTATAGGACTTTTGCAATGTATCTATTGATACACTGCAAAAGTACTCGGTACTTGCTACTCCCGAGTAATCCTAATTTACTCCGCGAGTAGCGAGTACCCAAATACCGCTACTATTCGGCGAGTAGCCGAATAGTAGCGAGTAGACTCGCTCATCACTAATCTTATTCTGATCAACACTTGCCTTCAAAATAGCATCAATTCTTCTAGATACACACCACTTTTGAAGAAACTCAGCAGGGAGGTTGTTCCAAACATTTTGGATAACTCACTACAAATCTTTTGTGGATATAGGCTTGCCAAGTCTGTCTTTTCATGTACTTCCACAGAGATTAGATGTTGAGATCAAAGCTCTGAGGGGACTATAACATCACTTCCAGGACATGTTCTGTCTTATACTTAAGATAGTTCTTAATAAAATTAGCTGTCTGTATGCAAGGGGACAAGTACAGTATCTGCCTGTTTTTCCTAGCATTAAAGACACCAAGAAATGGGGAACATTGAAAACTACAGATGCAGCAGTCAGCCAAAGAAACATTGTGCAGCAGAAGAAAGGCACATGATGCTTACATTCTTTCAAAATAAGTAGATATCCATCAGTCCTGACTGCAATCAATGGGACCCAATTATACCCAACCACTTTTTCAAGATGCCTGGCCAGAAGCAGTCTTCATGGAGGAATTAAAGCTGAAAGCTATATCTTCATTATGAAAACAAAACCAACCAACTTAACTATGCGCAAAAAAAATAGGAAGTGGTATACAGAGAAATAGCAGCAAATGTTTTGGGCTGATGAGTCAAAAATTGAAATATTTGTATGTGACAGTAGACCGTTTGCAGAAAAAGACAGAATGGTACAATGCTTAGGGTCTGCAAGCAACAGTAAAGCAGGATATAGGTTGTCTTCAAGTTTGGGGATGAATTTCAGCTAATGGAGTTGAGAATATGCTCAAGACTAATGGGGTCTTCAATCCTGAGAAAAGGATCATAAAGGCTTCTGATTGACTGCAAATGTATTCTGTTGCAGGAAAACGACGCTAAACACAAAGCCAGGATCATGAAGAACTATTCTTCATTGTAAAGAGTAACAAGGAAGTGGTGATTCGGCCCTGACAGAGTCCCGAACTTAACATCATCAAGTATGTCTACGGTTACATGACGAGACAAAAAGATTTGTGCAAGCCTACATCCACAGAAGACTTGTGATTACTTCTCCAAGATATCTGAACCAACCTCTGTCCAAAATTGTGTGCAAACACCTAGAAGGATCGATGTAGTTTTGAAGGCAAATGTTGGTCACACTAAATATTGCTTTGATTTAGATTTCTCACGTTCGATCACTTTGCATTTTGTTAATTGTTAAAAATCAACTAATATAATATTTATTCATTTATATAGCACTTGACATAGGCCTGTTTCACATCTAAGGATGGTGTGCGTTTTGCTTAATTTGCGTTTCCAGGTGTTTTTTCCACTAAAAACGCATAAAAACGCTAGTGTTTTTGGTCCCATTGATTTTAATGGAAACGCATGGAAAAACGAATGCAAAAATGCATGAACGTTTTCAAAAACGCAAAACGCATGCGTTTTTGCAAACGCCGCGCTAGACGCATTTCCTGACGTTTTGGGCAGCGTTTGCAAAAACGCATGCATTTTGCGTTTTTGAAAACGCTCATGCATTTTTGCATGGATTTTTACATGCATTTCCATTAAAATCAAGGGGGCCAAAAACGCTAGCATTTTTATGCGTTTTTAGCGGTAAAAACGTCTAGAAACGCAAATTTACCAAAATGCACACCACCCTTAAATGTGAAACAGGCCATACATTTGCAACACTTTCCCTATCAAGGCTCACAATATAAACATCCTATCAGTATGGCTTTGAAAGGTGGGAGGAAACCCATACAAACACAGGTAGTACATACAACCTCCTTGCAGATATTGTCCTTGGTGGGAATTAAACCAGGACTTCAGCGCTGTAAGGCTAACCACTGAGCCACCGTGCCATCTATTAACATATCTCATTTTTAAGGCTGGCTTCACACTGCGGTCAGGTCAGATCAGGTCAGGTTTTGTGCTTCAAAACCAGGAGAGGAACTTGCAGAGAAAAAGTATGATTGAAAGATTGACCCCTGTTCAAGGTTTTGGCACACAAAACCTGACCTGATCTGACCTGACCTGACCGCAGTGTGAAGCCAGCCTTAATGATTTTTGCTTTGCAGTGTTTTTTTTTCACATCTGCCTAAGACATACACAATTAGAAACGGAGGGTATCAACTCGAAGAAAAATTATTCTCATTTTTTTAATGTAAAAAAGCCAGCAAGCCAGAAGGTGTAGAAGGATGTATTTTTATATAATATTGTGAAGTTTACCCATATCTGCACAGATCTGTGGACACAACTATAGAATGGCTTATCTAAATGGGCACAGCAATCCTGAAAGATGCATCGTATTTTTACAATCACGATATTCACAAATAACAGACTGGCCAAACAGCAGCTGTATGCAACTAGGAACACCTACAGGGTAGCAGCAGGGAATCAGCTCTGAAAGTCTATTAAAATTATTTCTGCTCTTAAATTAAACAATTCCAATAATTGCATTATTACCAGGAATTGCTGCTCTAAGATAGCGATTTGTTTATAGGAACTACTCGGTTACTTCTACAAAACCCCTTTAACTTAGAGTATCTCTAATAAACATATCAGGCTCAAAATGCATTTAATGAATGTAGATTTAATTGTGTTACTACATCAGAAAAGTAAAATAGTTATTATATTATATTACTTATATATCCACTTCAACCCCTTCACTCCAGAGCCGGCTTTTGATTTCCTAATTTTTTCATCTCTGATCAGTATCATTTTATGCAGTAATAAAACTGGAACGATTCCTCGGATTCCAGTGATTCGCAGGATGCTTTTTCATGACACACTGTTTTTCATGTTAGTGGTAAATTTTGGTCACTATTATTTGCATTCATTTATGGAAAAAATAAAATGTTTTATCAAAAAATTGAACATATAATTTTCGAATTTTTAATTTTTATACCCTTAAACGAGAGATATTTCACACAAAATCATAATAAATAACATCTGCCACATACCTTCTTTACATCACCACCATTTTTAAAACAGATTTTTTTTTTTGCTATGATGTTAGAAGGGTTAACCGTTTATCAGCAATTTTTTAATTTTCCACCAAAATTTACAAAAACAATTTTTTAAGGATCACCTCACATTTGAAGTGACTTTGAAGGGCCTTTGGAACATACCCAAAAGTGACACCATCTTGTAAACTGCAACCCTCAAAGTGCTCAAACCCACATTTAATAAGTTTATTAAAGGGGAACTCCAGGGAGAAAAAAACTTTTCAGTACAGTTCCTGCCCTGCTACATGATGAAGCAGAGATGAACACAACAGTTCTAAGATCTATAGATTTCTTATAAATCTATAAAATCATACCTGCTCCTCAGCTCTGACCCCCCCTCATGGGACAGAGAATTTCAACATGTCAGCTTCATGCAGGAGCAGACAGCAGGAGGTGTGTCGATGGTGTGGATGCTAGGAGCTGCAGGATCATCCTACATTCCAGCCCCCTCACATGTCTGTATGGAAGGGGGTGTGACAGAGGGTGTGGTCACCAGCCCCATGCTTATACTACAATCCAGCCCCTGATATACCATCCTATGTGTTGTGACAGGGGAGTCCAGACTAGAAATAGCAAGCATGTCACCAAGCACATACAAATACACGCTGTAATCCTCTGCTGTATGATGATGCATAATGTGTACTGTTATTGTGAGGTTGGGAACACAGGGAAATCATTACGCTAATCGATTCAGCTCTGCATAGTCTCCCCTTCCCCATTGGAACATGATTGTTTCCTGTCCCCTGAAACTTTGCTTGGATCATCATCATCATAATCATTATCACTCCCAAGTGACAGGCACAGCAAGGCAAACAGAGTCTGCCTCATATGTTACACACACATTTTAAGATACACCTTTATCATCACATAATATCTATTAAAAGGTGAAAAAAATGCTATTTTAAAGGGGTTGTCCGGGCTTTTGCTATAATTCATGAGTGTATCTAGGCTGCAAAATGTTGACAGTTTGTAATATACATGCTGTTAACATTTTGCAGGATTACCTAGATATCACATATTTGCAGCAGCCAGGGAATGTCCAGGGGCGTGTTTGTATTGGAGCTTGCACGGAAATTGGAAACTGCTGGTTTCCTCCCAGTCTCCTACAAACACACCCCCTCCCCCAGCCTACACTATGGCCAGTCACCCCCAGGATCCTATAGCCCCTCCCCAGCCCCTAATGTCATTGCCCACCCCCATTGTACACAGTGGTTCCCACTGCACTGACACAATGTGCCAAATCCATTCCTGTGAAGGTGATTCGGCACAGTGTGTCAGTGCAGTGGGGACCGCTGCATGTGTGTGTGCTCAAGCTGTGGGCTCTGTGCAGGGGAGACAAGGTCCGCACTCCGCAGCCCGGGACTCTGCCAAGGAGCCCAATGCTTCTATCCCCATACATCCAGTCCCATAGAACACAGAGCTGGTGGAGAGGTCCTCTCTATACTGCCATGTGCCTAAAAGAAAACTATTGATTGGGCACATTGCAGGAGATCCATTTGAATTTCGGAGCGCCATTTTGACTGGCATAGATTTTGAACATCATGTCACAAATGAAGAGCCCCCGGACCCGACATTTCAAAACAGAAGAAATCCCCACAAGTGAGCCCTTTTTGGAAACTACACATCTTGCTGGAATTCATTTAGGGGAATAGTGAGCATTTTTAAACCCCGTGTGAGTCACACAATATGTATAACATTGGGCTTAGTAAATATAATTTTTTCATGTTTTCTAATAAAACTTTGCTTTGGCCCCAAGTTATTAATTTTCAAAAGAGCTGAGAGGAGAAAATGAATGGTATGATTTGTTATGTAAGTTCTCCTGAGTTTGTGAATACCCCATACAGTGGGGGAAATAAGTATTTGATCCCTTGCTAATTTTGTAGGTGTGCCCACTGATAAAGACATGAACAGTCCATAATTTTAAGGGTAGGTTAATTTTAATAGTGAGAGATAGACTATCAAAAATAATATACAGAAAATCACATTGTATAAATTATATAAATGTATTTGCATTTTGCAGAGAGAAATAAGTATTTGATCCCCTACCAACAATTAGGCGTTCTGGCTCCTATACACCAGTTAGACGCTCCTACTCAACTCGTTACCGGCATTAAAGAAAGTTGTCTTAAATTGTCACTTTTATAAAAGACTCTTGTCCACACACTTAATTAATAAGTCAGATTCTAATCTCTACAACATGCGCAAGACCAAAGAGCTTTCTAAAGATGTCAGGTAAAAGATCCTGCACAAGGCTGGAATGGTCTACAAAACCAGTCTACAAAACCATAAGTAAAACGTTGGGTGAGAAGGAAACAACTGTTGGTACAATAGTAAGAACATGGTAGAAATACAAAATGACCGTTACTAAATATCAATCTGAAACTCCTTGCAAAATTTCACCTCTTGGGGTATCCAGGATTATGAGGAAAGTGAGAGATCAATCTAAAACTACATGGGGGGAACTTCTTACTGATCTCAAGGCAGCTGGAACCACTGTCCCCCAGAAAACCATTGGTAACACATTACCCTGTAATGGATTAAAATCCTGCAGTGCCCGCAAAGTCCCACTGTTCAAGAAGGCACATGTGCAGGTGATTGGGAGAAGGTGATGTGGTCAGAGTAGACAAAAATTGAGCTCTTTGGCATTAAACCTTACCATCCATGCCAAAAACAGAAACCAAGTTCACTTACAGGACGCAGTCAGAGCCCAAATGTGAAGCAAGCCCAGGTGCAGGCTGATAAATTACCTCTACCAGCAAGATGTGGGAGGCGACCTGCCATGCATATACTGGGCCTGCATAGGACACCATTCACACTGATACATATGATGCAGAGTCTCTGAAAGCTACCCAACCACTCCGCTGCCTGAGCATTGGGCCGCACAGTACGATGCTTCTGCACCACTAGATGAATGGCGCCCCTATGGGCCCAACTGCACCCTGGATGGATAAAAAAGTGCAAAAGTTTTTTATATGATAAATAAAAACCTTTATAGATGGGATTTTGGTTCATGTATTGGCCCAAGACATTTAAGCTGATGATCCACGTCACGGAATCCCATGCTCATCAGTCCTAACAAAACTGTACAAAAACTACTAGAAAAAAAGCAGCATCAAAAAACCTTACCATCCATGCCAAAAACAGAGACCAAGTGCACTTACAGGACGCAGTCAGAGCCCAAATGTGAAGCAAGCCCAGCTGCAGGCTGATAAATCACCTCTACCAGCAAGATGTGGGAGGCGACCTGCCATGCATATATTGGGCCTGCATAGGACACCATTCACTCTTTGGCATTAACTCAACTCACCGTGTTTGGAGAAAGACAAATGCTGCATATGACCCAAAGAACACCATCCCCACAGTCAAACATGGCAGTGCAAACATTATGTTTTGGGGGTGGTTCTCTGCTAAGGGCACAGGAGTACTTTACTGCATCAATGGGACAATGGATGGAGTCATGTAACATAAAATCCTGAGTGACAACCTCCTTCACTCTGCCAGGGCATTAAAAATGGGTTGTGGCTGACTCTTCCAGCACGACAATGACCCAAAAGGCAACAAAGAAGTGGCTCAAAAAGAAGTACATTAAGGTCATGGATTGGCCTAGCCAGTCTCCAGACCATAATCCCATAGAAAACTTATGGAGGGAGCTGAAACTCTGAGTTGCCAATTGACAGTTTTAAAATCTTAATGATTTAGAGATGATCTGAGCAGGGAAGTGGACTAAAATTCCTCCTGACATGTGCGCAAACCTCATCATCATGTACAAGAAACGTCTGACTGCTGTGCTCACCAACAAGGGTTTCGCCAACAAGTATTAAGTCTTGTTTGCTAGAGGGATCAAATGCTTATTTCTCTCTGCAAAATGCAAATAACTATATAAGGGCCCTTTCACATCAGCGTTTTTTTTTTAATCGCGGCAGATGCGGTGAAAAAACCGCATCTGCCACGATTACCGCATACCGGCTGCACTTGCGGCGCGGTTGCGGTTTTTGCCATGCAAAGTATAGGCGGACTTGCGGCAGGTGCGGCAAGTGCGGTTTTGCACTTGCGGCAGGTGCGGCCGCGAAAAAAACCACAGCTGACCGCGGTTTTTTTCGCGGCCGCACCTGCCGCAAGTGCAAAACCGCACTTGCCGCACCTGCCGCAAGTCCGCCTATACTTTGCATGGCAAAAACCGCAACCGCGCCGCAAGTGCAGCCGGTATGCGGTAATCGCGGCAGATGCGGTTTTTTCACCGCATCTGCCGCGATTTCAAAAAAACGCTGATGTGAAAGGGCCCTAACTTAGACAATGTGATATTCTGGATTTTGTTTTCGAGATTCTCTTTCACTGTTAAAATTAACCTACCCTTAAATTTATAGACTGTTTATGTCTTCGTCAGTGGACAAACTTAGAAAATCAGGAAGGGATCAAATACTTATTTCCCCCACTATATGTGGTTAAAAACTACTTTTGAGTCACAGTGTAAAGCTCCGCAGAGAAGGAGCGCCACATTGGAGTTCAGATTTTGCTGTACTGGTTTGCAGGTACCATGTCGCATTGGCAGAGCCCCTGAGTTGCCAGAACATCATAATCCCCCATACCTGACCCCATTTTACAAACTACACCCCTCAATTAATTCATCTAGGGGTACAGTTAGCAAATTAACATGACCTATGCTGCACATAATTTTATACCATTGGGCAGTAAAGAAAAAGGAATTAGATTTATTCATTAAAATGTTGTTTTAGCGCCAAGTTTCTAATTTTTTACATTGCTAACAGGTAAAAATAGACCTCACAGTTTGTTGTGAAATTTCTCCTGAGTAAACTGAAACTACTTTTCAGGCACAGTGTAAACCTCAGAATCTAAGATTGCCATATAATAGTGCAGATTTTGCTGATATGGTTTGAGAGTGCCATGTCATAAATTATCTAATTTTACAAACTACATATCTCAATGAATTCACCTAGGGGTGCAGTAATCAGATTGACCACACAGGTGTGTCACAGAATTTTATACCATTGTGCAGTATAGTTTTAGCCCCACATTCACATGGGAAAATTGATAAGAAAGGAACCAAACTTTGTTACACAATTTCTGATAAATGTGATAATACCCCACATGTGGCCAAACAATACTGCTGAACCACATGGCGAGACTCAGGAGCAGTGGCGTAACAAGAGTCTGATGGGCCCCTGTCCAAAATTTAGAGCAGGGCCCCACCTCCATCTGTGCACACTTTGGTCAGATATATGGGCCTTATGCAATGTTCTAAAACATATAAAGTCTCATGAATTGACCCCTCTCCCCCTTCATTATGTATTCATGTTCCTCATCCTGTTATATATGGTCCTCCTCCTGGAATATAGCCTTACCGTGGTATATATGTCCCCTATCCTGGTAAATATGGTCCTCCATTATAGTATAATGCAGCCTCATATCCCTCCATATAATATAATGCAGCCTCATAGTCCTCCATATAGTTTCAATGTAGCCTCATAGCTGTCCATATAGTATAATGCAGCCTCGTATCCTTCCATATAGTATAATGCAGCCTCATAGCCCTCAATATAGTATAATGCAGTCTGATAGCCCTCCATATAATATAATGCAGTATTATAGCCATCAATATAATATAATGCAGCCGCATAGCCCTTCAAATAATATAATGCAGCCTCATAGCCCTCCATATAGCGTAATGCAGCCTCATAGCCCTTCATATAACATAATGCAGCTAATAGCCCTCCATATAGCATAGTGCAGCCTCATAACTCTCCACATAATATAATGCAGCCTCATAGTCCTGCCTATAGCATAATACAGTCTCATAGCCCTCCAGATAGCGTAAATTAGCCACACACAGACACACTTCCCCGTATAACCCCCCACACAGACACCCTGCCCACTGTATAACTTCTCAGAGACACACAGAGACACACTGCCACCTGTATAACTCCCCCACACACACTGCCCCTATATATCCACCCCACACACACACTGCCTCTGTATAATCCCTCCACATACTGCCCCCTTTACAACCCAGCACACACAAACACGCTTCCCCCTGTTTAACCCCCACACACACTGCCCCCTGTATAACACCACACACACACTGCACCTGTATAACCCCCACAGACACTGCCCCTTGTATAAACACATCACACACATGCTGCCCCCTATATAACCACCACACACATACTGCACACACACACACACACACTGCTCCCTGTATAACAACACACACACACTGTCCCCTGTATAAACACACACTACTCCATACCACTCACAAGGAATAGACTCTTCAGCTCCTCCATGGAAAGAACACTTACCATTCCCACTGGCCACTGCGTCTAGACTGAGATAAGGTTGCAATGTGATGATCTCATCACAGTGCTGCACGCTGAGCCATGGAATGAAGTAGTTTAGAGGTAAAGTGCCAGTCCTCAGGGAGCCATGAACAGTCACCTGTGGACTGGCCAGGGCAGACCGCAGTGTAGTGAATTGGATGTGCATACTCAGAGACTGACATTCATGTGAAGCAGGCGTGAGGGTCAGCAGGTGTGGGCCCCTGCGACCATAATTGTTACACCCCTGCTCAGGAAAGGAAAGAATGCTATTTGACTCCTGGAGCACAGATTTTCCTAGAATAGTTTTTAGACTCTATATAAAGAGCTCCTAAGTGCCAGAACAGCAGAAACCCCCTCCGGTGACCACATTTTGGAAGTTACACCCCTTTGGGAATTTATCGACAGGTGTAGTGATGATTTTGATTTCATAGTTTGTTTTCCAGAATCAATCAGTAATGGATGTTGCTGAGTGAATATTTAAAATCTATCATTGTAGTTCCCAGTACGTTATAGTGCTTGTACATTGTACCCAGTACGTTGGGCTCAGTTTGTGCTTCTGGAGACATGCATCCTTTAAATTAAAGGGATCCTGTCACCCCCAAATCACCTCTAAACCTATTAAAAGCTGTCCCTAGAGCATATTAACACTGTCCCTACACTCCTTTTAGCTCCTAAATGGCATTAGTCAAAGTGAATATAAACGTTTTATAAGTACCTGATTAGTCATGATAATGAGTGACTATGCTA
The DNA here is from genome assembly GCA_033576535.1 of Allobates femoralis. NCBI lineage: Eukaryota > Metazoa > Chordata > Amphibia > Anura > Aromobatidae > Allobates > Allobates femoralis. The sequence goes on from JARQOC010000003.1 coordinate 231,485,625, forward strand.
TTCATAGTCACTCATCAAGGCAGCCCCTCTTCTTCATATCACGCCTATTCAGGCGTGCTCGTCAGTCTATGTTCAAAATCGCGCCTCCCTGCGCGCCTCCCCTCTCTCTCATAGCGTCCGGGCTTCACTGTAAGCTGTATGACGCGATTCGCGTCATTCCCGGCGCCGGATGACGTATTTGCAGCCGCGCCGCGCTGTCAGCTTCAAGTCCCGCACTGCGCATGCGCATGGGCATGCGCAGTGCGTATTTTGAAGCTGACAGCGCGGCGCGGCTGCAAATACGTCATCCGGCGCCGGGAATGACGCGAATCGCGTCATACAGCTTACAGTGAAGCCCGGACGCTATGAGAGAGAGGGGAGGCGCGCAGGGAGGCGCGATTTTGAACATAGACTGACGAGCACGCCTGAATAGGCGTGATATGAAGAAGAGGGGCTGCCTTGATGAGTGACTATGAATAGCATAGTCACTCATTATCATGACTAATCAGGTACTTATAAAACGTTTATATTCACTTTGACTAATGCCATTTAGGAGCTAAAAGGAGTGTAGGGACAGTGTTAATATGCTCTAGGGACAGGTTTTAATAGGTTTAGAGGTGATTTGGGGGTGACAGGATCCCTTTAAGTAGGTTTTCCTCACTAGAGAAATGCCAAACACGTGGATGCTAAATGTGATTTAAGCAAACTGGGGGGCTCACATTTTTATTTGGGAGTGCAGAGTTTTCAAAATTTCTTTTGGAGAAGAACCATAGCGTCTTTCCAGAGGCTTTGTGTTATCAGTAACATGAACATGCCATAGACTTCCATTGACAGATGGCGGACCTGAGTGGTTAGTTCAGATAACCCTCCAGAGGGATTTATTTACTATAATGAGGCAGCAGAGTTAGTCTGAACTCCATCTAGCCTCTGCTCAGCTGTGACCTTTTCTGAAGTGGACAAATCTGTGGTTGACTACACCTTTATGAAAGTTTCAATACATGAACACTGCTAGATCATAGCCAGACTCAGTCTACCGTGCATATCTCTGCCTCATTATAGGGAATCTTCTATCAGGGGTTTCACCTCAATCATATATTTCAGAAGTTTACACAGAAATCCCGGTGTAAGGACTCAGCATGGAGTGCAGGATAAATGTGGGACAAGCCTTAGTGTGATCTTTGGGTGGAAAAAAGAATACATCAACAGCAGGTCAAGAATTATTCTTATTTAATTTTTACACTGTTCCCTGTGTGGTATAAGTGATTAGACAGCTCTATTCTGCACGTTGGTGGGATTATAGCGATATCAGATTAAGGGTACATAGTTCTTTTTATTTTTGGCTACACACTAAAAAAACATTTTGTTTTACAGAAAAAAGATTTTGCATAGCTATAATTTTTCTACATTTCTGCTAGCAGAGTCAAGTGCAATTGGTGCAATGGAAATGAATGGCGTTATATATGCGAATGCTGATTACTCTATTAAATATGTGTTTCTAAGGGGTAGAACTCCAAAGTTCTAGCTAAATTTGGCTTAGTTCTAGTACTATTTTTCATGCACAATAAGCTCTTAAAGAAGTATTCTGGTTTTCAAAAACTCCAGTTGCAGTTTCTTTTTAACAATAACTGGTTTTACTCACCCTCCCCGAGTCCAGCACAGAGTTTACACTGCTCCCAATGTCTCTAATTGTCCACAGTGCCAATGGCATGTCAGCTAACACTGCTGCCAATAATTGAGCTCAGTGGCTCTTAACAATTTGATAATACACAGGACACTTAGGGTGTGTGCACACAGGTAAGGTTTTGCTGCGTATTGCTGCATTTGAGGTTTTATGTAAATGTATGCTAATGTAATCCTGCGTTTTTGGTTCCAGAAAAACCTATGTGATCAGGGAAAAGCTTTCACACACACTGGTTTTATTTCTCTGCAGAAAATGAACCCCTCCCCCCAGGTGTTTCCACTTTAGCCAAAGTGCAGAAAAGAATTGACATGCTCATTCTTTAGAAAAACGCAGCAAAAACTGTGGTGTTTCCACTATCTGAAGAGAACAAAAACCAATGTGTGTTGAAGCTGATCACATAGGTATTGCTGGAAACCAAAATCACAGGATTGAATTAGCATACATTTACATAAAACGAAGGCAAAACCTGACATGTGGGCACATGCCCTTACAGTTAAGGCCATATATATTTGGACACTGACACAAATCTTGTTTTCTTTTTCACCTGTTTACTAAAACATATTCAAGTTATAGTTATATAAAGGCCACTGGATGAAAGGTTTAGGAGTTTCAGCTCTTTTACATGTGCCACTCTGTTTTTAAAGGGACCAAAAGTAATCGGACAATTGACTCAAAGGCTGTTTTCATGGGCAGGTGTGGGCAATTCCTTTGTCATTTCATTCTCAATTAAGCACATAAAGGTCATGCAGTTGATTTGAGGCTTGGTGCTTGTATTTTGAAGATTTTGCTGAGAAGTAAACATGCAGTCAAAGGAGCTCTCCATGCATCCGTCATTCACGAAAACAGAAAAAATCCATCCAAGAAATTGCTACAATATTAGTAGTGAGTATCAAAATCTACAGTTTGGTACATTCTGAGAAAGAAAAAAGCACTGGTAACCTCAATAATCCAAAAGACCTGTATGCTCACGGAAGACAAGAGTGGTGGATGATTGCAGAAGAATTACCATGGTGGAAAGAAACCCCTTCACAACAGCCAACCAAGTAAACAACACTCTCCAGCATGTAGGTGTATCAGTATCCAAATCTATCATACAGAGAAGACTGCATGAAAGCAAATACAGGAGGTTCCCTGCACGGTGCAAGATACTCATAAGCCTCAAGAATAGGAAGGTTAGATTGGATTTTGCTAAATAAAAATCCTAAAAAACCAGCACAGTTCTGGAAGAACATTCTTTGGACAGATGAAACTAAGATAAACCTCTACCAGAATGATGGAAAGAAAAATGTATGGCAAATGCATGATCATGATCCAAAGCATACCACATCATCTGTTAAACACGGCAGAGGCATTGTGATGGCTTGGACATGCATGGCTGCCAGTGGCACTGGGTCCATAGTTTTTATTGATGATGTGACACAGGATAGAATCAGCCAGTTGAATTCTGGGGTTTTCAGAGACATACCGTGCACTCTAAGGGTATGTGCCCACAGGAAGGTTTAACTTCGGTTTAGCAGCGAACACCGCCGGCGGTTTAGCATAGGTTTTATTTAAATCTATGTAAATCCTAAGCAGCGTTAGGACTTATAAGTAACCCTATGTAATTTAGAAACCGCTGTGCACACATAGTGGGTTTATGTGAGCGGATCTGCCCGCGGTTGAGCGGTTACCCTGCGGTTTAGCAGCATACAGCATGTCAATTCTTCTCAGCGGTTTTTGATCGGTTCCATGAACAAAATCCTCCATAGAAAACCGCAGGAAAAACCGCTGGAAAAAACGACTGAAAAACGCTGTGCACACGCTGAAAAAAAACGCCGGAAAACAGCTGGAGACTTCAGAGCTCAGAACTGATAATTTCCAGCGGTTTACTGACGGTTTGAACGCCACTAAACCTTCCTGTGGGCACATACCCTAATGCAGCAAAAAGTAATAGGCCTGCGATTCATAACACAGATGAACAATGACCCAAAACATAAAGCCATAGCAACCCAGGAGTTTATTCAAGCAAAAAAGTGGAATATTCTTAAATGGCCAAGTCAGTCACCTGATCTCAGCCCAATGGAGCATGCATTTCACTTGTTAAAGACTAAACTTCAGACAGAAAGGCCACACATAAACAGCAACTGAAACCACTGCAGTAAAGGCCTGACAGAGCATTAAAAAGTAGGAAACACAGGGTCTAGTGATGTCCATGAGTTCAAGACTTCAGGCAGTTATTTCCAACAAAGCATTTTCAGCCACGTATTAGAAATGAACATTTTATAAACAATTATTTGATTTGTTTAATTACTTTTAAAGGCCAGAAATGGAGGAATTGAGTTTAAGGGCTCGGACACACTCATCAGAGTTTGACTGAGGAGACTCTGAAAGGGCTGGAGCAGTGACCCTGAATGGCTTCTCCCTATCTGGACGGGGCTGTCAGCTGATTGTGTTTTGTGCAGCTCCAGACTCCCCGTCCAGAGAGGGAGAGGCCGTTCAGGGTCACTGCTCCAGCCTCTTCTGAGTCTCCTCAGTCAAACTCGGATGTAACTAGGAAAGTGTGTCCAAGCCCTACAAAAGCTTCAGTTCCTCACATTTTTATGCAATCATTTTGTTCAACCCACTGAATTAAAGCTGAAAGTCTGAATTTAAAGTGATCCTGTCACCTCCAAAACGCCTCCTAAGCTATCAAAACATGTCCCTGCAGCATCCTATCACTAATCTCACACTTCTTTTGTCTCCTAAAAGCATCCTGTGAAAATGGAGAAAAACGTTTTAATACTCACTCATTAGGGATTATAATTAGCAGTGACTATATTCTTTAGTCACCAAGGCGGGCTGTTTTGCAGCCTGAATGATCCACCCTGTCTCTGTGTGTTTGCTGTGATGTGCAGGCTTTACCCTTTCCCCTCTCTATCACTCACAGAATGCAAATCATTAGTCCTGCCTTCAGTTTCAGTTTCACAGCAGCACAGACAGAGAGAGGCTGGATCCTGGAGATGCTAAACAACACCCCCTGGTGACTAAAGAATAGTCACTGCTAATTATAATCACTAATGAGTGAGTATTAAAACGTTTTTCTCCACTTTCACAGGATGCTTTTAGGAGACAAAAGAAGTGTGAGATTAGTGATAGGATGGTGCAGGGACATGTTTTGATAGCTTAGGAGGCGTTTTGGAGGTGACAGGATCTCTTTAAACCACATCTGAATTGTTCTGTTCAAAATCCAATGTGGTAATGTACAAAATAAAAATTAGAAAAATGTTGTCTCTGTCCAAATATTTCTGGACCTATCTGTAGCTCATCGATGGGGTGAAGCAGGATCAATGTGATGTAAGCAGTGAAGACGATAACAGACACCAGGAAATGTGGTGAGGAGTTAGTCCTGGACCCCGAAAGGGTGGGCAGAGCAAAGACTGTTTTTTTGGCAAACTACAGCAGGCGGACAGGGGTTTTCCAAGAATGGAAAACGTCTTGAAATAAACACTAGCTGTAAATGAAGGCGGAAACAATTTTATAATTTCATAGGGCCAAAAAAGACATGGATCCATCGAGTGCAACCTTTCTATTGCTAGATTATGTATAACCCACAATGCCATATATTGTGATAAAAGCATCCGGCTATTTTTTTAAATGCATATATAATTTCTGTCAATACATTGCAGTAGGGCATGCCACAAGCTGACTGTAACTGTAAAGAACCTTTTCCTATTATTCTATTCTAATGTGATGCGAAACAGGAAAATTAAAAAAATGTAAAAAGCAAGGTTTTGACCACCAGGATAAAACGCTATTTATAATAATAATTATTCATTTATATAGCGCTATTAATAGCACCAGGGGCGGATCTACTGTGGTGCAGCAGGTTCAGCTGCACCAGGGCCCCGACCGGCAAGGGGGCCCCTCAAGCCTGCAGGGGGGCCCCTAGCTGACCCCCGTGACCCTGTGTCAGAAGAGAGGAGGTTAACTGAGGGATGCTTCCTGCTTCCCTTGGCTGATCCCGCCCCACCTCTCCTCTGCTGCCCCGCCTCCCAGGACAGCAATGCGCGGCTCGGCACAGGTAGGAGCTGCATCACCTACAAACCTCCCTCCGCTGACATCTGCTAGCACCCCTCCCCCCACACTTCTCACCAGCAGTTGCTGCACCAGGGCCCGCCAGGCTCAAGGTCTGCCATTGAATAGCACTGTACATAATAATCAGTAATGCTGTCCCCATTGAGTCTCACAATCTAAACATCCTATCAGTATGTCTTTACAATGTGGGAGCAAACCGGAGTCCCCGGAGGAAACCCACGCAAACACGGGGAGAACATACAAACTCCTTGCAGATGTTGTCCTTGGTGGGAATTGAACCCAGGACCGCAGGACCTCAGCACTGCAAGGCTGTGCCCCGGCCGCCCTTTTTTAATTTGCAACTCCTAAAAACATTTAAGGTCTGCATTCAGTAGTTATATACCAATTGACTTATTTAACAGATGACTGCAGACACTTGTCTGTTGCCCCTTCTTGTCCATGTCCCCTGAGACGTGGAGTCACATAAACATAGCAGCTAATCTCGCCACTGCCCTTTAGAAATCAATTTTTTATTAAAAAAAAATGTAAAGCAAATGACCCATTAGTCTATCATTTATCATCCTTTCTGTTGAACCGTGCCTTTTTTTCTTTACGGCAGACCGCAATAACGACAAAGCAATCAATTAACATCAGTATTTTCTAAAGGACGACGGGTAACATTAAATCAGGAATGCCAAGGCATTCCATTTTGTGCGTTTTATTTTTTTTTCTGTAAAATGAAACAAAAATAAGAATAAAAAAATTAAAAAAAAGATATATTAACCATTAATGAACCAAGGAGCAATAACCAATTAAAATTTTGTATGAAGGTTCCTGGAAGTAGGAAATGAAGAAGCTTTTCAAAGTAAAAAGCAAGTACATTTGGAAGGCAACTGTGTAAGATTTTCCCAAATTACTGCACAGGTCTTTGTCTCTCTGGGGTAAAGACTGGGCTAATATGACATTATTTCTCTTCTTCCTTAATGTGATAAAACAGATAGCTGAAAATTGCATTTTATTGATTTTGCTTCTATTCAATAAAATAAGAACCTTTGAATGAGGGACGTGGAGGACGAGGAGAACAATGTGCTGACCAATATTTCTTGTATTTTCTCGCCAAAATGGAAGAGGTTATCCGTAGAAGAAATCTTGCTGCCAGACTGAGCACTAGCACATTAGCTTCTACGTGTTGGCCATTTCCTTTCAAGCGGTATAAATTCAAGAGACCCAGCTGGGGAATCAAGCTATTGATGAGATTACGGTGAATTTCTGGATCTCGGTTATGCTTGCAGGGAATCATTATCCTGAGTGACAGGGAAGACAGATTCCCTGGGAAATGAAAGCGGGGGAGGGGGTTGCGTTAGGGGATCCTGGCAGATCGCCATTGTCTGAGGCTGCCTTCGCTGCTCACGCAGGTGCAAATGCCGGCTACAGCAGCTCTGCTCCCTGGAGAGATAACACATGAAACCTGCAGCCATGACTCCCACTAAGAAGCAATGCCGTGAAGCAGGGTCAATGAATATATTATGCTCGCAAAACCTGAGCGGAATTGACCTTCACAGGCTTGACAGACGTAACCAGCTTTTCTCCAAAATTAAAAACCGTGCACGAGACCATCGGATTGCATATTACTCCAGTGATATTGATCATGAATTATGATGAGGGGTTATTAAGGGTGCAGGTTTTTTTTTATGACTCCAAATTGTACATTTTAGAGATGTATTTTGCTTTTTGTGCGCTTTTTTACTTTATGCCCGTGAAACAATTTTCCTATTCTATTATAATTTTTTTAGCCCGAGAATAAAAATGATTCAGAGAATACATTTACAATGCTGGTTTTATATAACCGCTGAAAGACAATATTGACAATCCTTAATCTGTTCGGCCAAGCCCCCCAAATAAATGTTAACCTCTGAGCCTCCCCGTAGAGCGAAAGCTCTCCCCCCTGATGTATGCAGCATTATCAGCTCGATGCACACATATGCAATTACAAGGTAGAAAACTGACTGGGGGGTAGGGTTGATTTTCAATTCAGCTACTGGCGTTAAAAGGGTCAGAGGTGATGACTGCACTGGCAGAATTTGATTTAAGAAGCTTCCAGCTGAGCATAAGTCAGAGAGCGTGGGCTGTGCTGTTATGTCAGGTCTCTGGCTGGATGTCTGCTCACAGATGGATTTACCACAGAGGAGCACACTGCACCCTTGTAGACAGCCAGGGTTGCACTATACCACCTTAACGGCTGTACACTTAGATTTATGTGACATGCTCTGCTCCCATCAGCAATATTTATGTCACAAGCTCTTGTCTCCTGGTAGTCTGTGCTTGATTGCATTTATGCACCTGCTCTAGTCTCCACGACCAGATATACACATACCGTATAGTGCACACATTACACAGTTCCTAGAAATACATGCATAATAAGAAACATTTTAAACAACTTGTAGTAAACAAACTCATAACTATTAGAAGAGCTTTTTGCTTACTATCCCCTATATTTTGACATATTTTACATTATGAAATGGGATTAGGGTGCTTTCACATCTGCGTTTTTCGTAATTCGCGGCAGATGCGGTGAAAAAACCGCATCTGCCGCGTTTGCCGCATAACCGTTCCACTTGCGGCGCGGTTGCGGTTTTTTCTATGCAATGTATAGGGGGACTTGCGGCAGATGCGGCAAGTGCGGTTTTGCACTTGCGGCAGGTGCGGCCGCGAAAAAAACCGCGGCTTACTGCGGTTTTTTTCGCGGCCGCACCTGCCGCAAGTGCAAAACCGCACTTGCCGCATCTGCCGCAAGTCCCTCTATACATTGTATAGAAAAAACCGCAACCGCGCCGCAAGTGGAACGGTTATGCGGCAAACGCGGCAGATGCGGTTTTTTCACCGCATCTGCCGCGAATTACGAAAAACGCAGATGTGAAAGGGCCCTTAGAGATAGCTGCCTAAAACAGCGCCACTCTTGTCCATTGTGTGTGTCTGGTATTGCAGCTCAGACTCACTTTAAAGGGGTTATCCAGGCTTGGTGTGCATGTTTGTAGATATGCTATGTGACTTCACAGCATGCACTGTCAGGATTCATGACAAATGGCACACTTCCAGCAACATTCCAAGTAGATGTGTCCTTTCACTTGCACATATCTAGTTGATACATGACCGCTGGTATACAAACTGTATACCCCCTCTCCCGCCACTGGAGAATCCTGACAGCACGCACATTGCACATTTCGGTGATACGCCCCCAGCTTGGACACCCCGTTTAGAGTCATGCACAACAATGGCACTAATACTGAAATAAAACAGCTATGGCTCTGTAATACAACCCTATGCTATACACCATTTCTTGAATAAAGTACTTTAAAAGGAATATAATTTTTGTATGTCCTATTAGATTATATAGAGAATACACAGGAACCTTGCTTGTAAACCACCTGGTTAAGCTTTAAGATATTCATGTAAAGGACATAAATTTACACTTATGCAGGTAAACAGTAGCACTGTGCATTCTAAGCTTGCTGGTTCATGTACAGGGTGACAGACATAAAATAGACTAGCCATACCATGTTTCCCCAAAATAAGACCTAGTAGGGAGTTTGCAGAACTGCTAAATATAAGGCCTCCCCCGAAAATAAGACCTAGCAAACTTTCTTTTTTTTAAGCATGCCCACCTAACAGGGCATGCAGGTGTGATTATTCTGTGTTAACTGTAGCCTGCCCGCCGCCGGTGACCACGGTTGTATTTTATCAACAAGATAGAAAGGACAGCGCCTCACAAGTTAGTTACTGTATCAAATCTTCCTTTTATTCTGTCTCACATGCGACGTTTCGATCTTTATCAAGCACACGTGCTGACGTACGCCACAACTAAGGGTAACTATATTGACCCTGCCTAGCCATAAGGTGCTGTTAGCCAATTTTGCATTGATTGACACCGTTGTATTTATTCTGGCACTGCTCTAAGCTCTCTAGCTCAGCTGCCGTAGATGTACATAAGCCGCCAGCCAATAAAAGGCCAGCAGCCGCCAGCCAATCAGAGGCCAGCAGCTAACGTCGATGCATGACATTGCATGCAGGTCTCTGATTGGCCAGTGGCTGCTGGCCTTTGACTGGCCAGCTGCTTACCATACATCTATGGTAACTGAACCAGAGAGTTTAGAGTAGCACTGGAATACAGTACCATACATCGCGGACTGGAGGACCAGAGGGAAAACGTTTGTGCGTGTAATGTGTATGTGTTTTTATTTTTGCAGGTACCGTAACAGGGATATTGGGGGCTGCATAGGGATGATGGGGGCTGTATGGGGATGATGGGGATTTTGGGAGCTGCAAGGGGATGAAGGGGGCTGCATGAGGATATTGGGAGCTGCATGGGGATAATGGAGACTGCAAGGGTATGATGGAGATATTGGGTGCTGTTTGGGGATGATGGAGCTGTATGGGGATGATGGGGGCTGCAAGGTGATGATTGGGATATTGGAAGCTGCAAGGGGATGATGGGGATATTGGGGGCTGAAAGGAAATGATGGAAATATTGGGGGATACATGGGGATGATGGGGGCTGCAAGGACATGATGGGGATATTGGGAGTTGCAAGGGGATGATGGGGATATTGGGGGTTGCATGGGGATGATGGTGGCTGCAAGGGGATGATGGGGATATTGGGGGCTTCAAGGGGATGATGGAGATATTGGGGGCTGCAAGGGATGATGGAGATCATGAAAAAATAAGACATCCCTGAGTATAAGACCTAGCACATCTTTGGGAGCTTTCATGGAAACAGGGTATGCATTACTACATATCAGGGTAAGTTATATTCCATTAATTGTTCATAAATGCAAATATAAAGCTAATTTTCAGTGGTGTAACGTCATGGGTCCCGATTCAAAATGTCAAACAGGTCCCCCGATTATCATGGGTCTTTAATAGTACTGATTTACTCATATGGGACAGAAGGAGTTTATGCACCCCCCACCCCTTCAGGCTCCAGGGCCTGGGTATGATTGCAACCCCTGCACCTACAATAGTTATACCCCTGTTCATTGTGTAGTGTATAGAAATGAAAGGACCCGTAAAACTTTGGGTTTTGGGGGTTCAGACGGTCTTTTTCTAAAGTTCTGTTCTGGACCCAAACTTGACCTGAACCTCATTGGAATTCACTGATTGGGCAGTTTGCATCTCTCTTCACCTACAGCTAGCCATAAGCAAAGCACTTCAGGGGGTGGCAGGGTTTTGTCATTTTCATTTTTTAGAACATTCTACATCTAATAATGATGATTTTACCCCCAGTGCAGCCATTGAAACACTGTTAGTGTCTCACACTGTGCATAGCACCAAGCGTACCCGAGCATAGTAATGCTCGCTCCAGTGATTTGTGAATGTGTGCGGCCACACTTAAAATACTGTGTACAATTCACCAATGTATAAGAAAGACATTGCTAAAACTAGAGTAGGCTGAAGAGAAGTGCAGAAAAGACTGACCAAGGTTATTAGAGGACTGGGTGGACTGCAATACCAAGACAGGTTATAACTTGGGGTTACTTAACTTGGAAAATTGAAGGTTTAGGGGTGATCTTATAATAATGAATAAATATATGAGGGGACAGTACAGAGACCTTTCTAAAGATCTTTTTACATCTAGGCCTGAGAAGGGGACAAGGGGGCATCCTCTACATCTGGAGGAAAGAAGGTTCAATCATAATCACAGATGCAGATTATTTACTGTAAGAGCAGTGAGACTATGGAACTCTCTGCCACATGATGTTGTAATGAGTAAGTCACTACTAACATTTTAGAAGGGCCTGGATGCCTTTCTTGAAAAATATAACATTACAGGTTATATATTAAGGTACCTTTACACGCCGCTACAGAAGGTTGGAAACAACCGGGTGTCTCACGTGCACGAGCATGTACCAATGGTTGCAAACGGCATCCGATACCGCCTTTACATGCCGCTACAAGGTGCTCTACAGAAGGTTTAATCTATCTCTGGAGGCACCGCCGGGTGCCACAAGTTACCTTCTGTAGAGCACCGTCCCTCATTTACACGCCGCTACAGAAGGTAATATGGGAGGACCTGGTGCAGCAGGGACAACACATAGGCGTGCCAGAATTGTGGATTACGAGACGCTCGTACGATGATTGGACAATGCAATAGCATCATGATTGGCCAGCCAGCGCAGGAAGGCTGGCAAATACATGATGCTATTGCAATTGTGTAGTGTGACTGGTCAGCTCCTTAAATATGCCGCCCTATGCAGCGACAACCGATCGTAACGCAGGAGCTTCCACCAATGATCGCTGAAGGGGGGCGTTTTCCCAGAGGCTGTGTCACGCCCCAGGGAGTTAACTAGGTGGCGAAAAAAACCTTACCGTACCTTATTTAGACGCCGCTAACATCGGGTTGAAATCAACCTGTTTTAGAGCACTGCTCTGAAACAGGTGCCGAAAGTGACGGGTGGCAACAACCTAGTTTACGCGCCGCTACCTCGGGTTGATTTGACGGTGCAAGATACATTTGTCTCCGAAACCCGGTTGTTTCCAATCTTCTGTAGCGGCGTGTAAAGGTACCTTATTTGATAGGGTTGTTGATCCAGGGAACTAGTCTGATTGCCATATGTGGAATCAGGAAAGATTTTTTCCCCAATGTGGAGCTTAATGTTTGCCACATGGGATGTTTCACCTTCCTCTGGATCAACATGTTAGGCTATGGGTTGAACTAGATGGACTTAAAGTCTACCTTCAACCTTAAAATCTATATTACTGTAATTGCTTCCTAAACTTAACTGCTTGCGCCACCCTTGGCAGCAACAACTGCAATCAAGCATTTTCGATAACTGGCAATGAGTCTTTTACAACGCTCTGGAGGAATTTTCTCCCACTCATCTTTGGAGGCTTGTTGTAATTCAGCCACATTGAAGGGTTTCCGAGCTTCAACCAATATTTTTAAGGTCATTCCACAGCATCTCAATCAAATTAAGGTTAGAATTGTGAGTAGGCCAAACCAAAGTCTTAATTTGGCTTTTGTTAAAGAGGACCTGTCACTCCCCTGGTGCTTTGTTAACTGAATGCAGAACTGAATGCAGCATGTCTGCAGCATTCAGGGAAGGGGTCCCCATGTCTCTAGCCCCCCTGTCAGCTGTTAAAAGACTTTATAAAGTGTACAGATAAGGAGTCACTGTTGTGTGAAGTCCTCCCCGCCTCCAGCCCTCTCTTGTTCAGCCTCCTATATGTGTCATCGTTGATGACTGTAGGTAGCACACAGAAGGCTGGAGGTAGGGAGGACACCAGGGAGCAGCAATGAATCATTACTGAGCAAGTCCCTCCGGATTCCTTATCTGTACACTTTATAAAGTCTTTTAACAACTTACAGGGGGGCTAGAAACATGGGGGGCCCCTTCCCTGAATGCAGCAGACATGGTGCACTCAGTGCTGCATTCAAGTAGCATAGCAACAGGGGGTGACAAGTCCTCTTTAAGCCATTCAGAGGTGATTTTTTTTTCATTGTCCTGCTGCATAACCCAAGTTTGCTTCAGCTTGAGGTAATGATCTGATGGGTGGACATTCTTCTTCAGGATTTTATGGTAGACAGCATAATGCTGTCTCAATTTACCATAGCATGTCCTCCTGGCCCTGAAGCAGCAAAACAGGCTTAGACCATCACGCTACCACCACATATTACTGCTGGTATGTTTTCTGAAATGGTGTGTTACTTTTATGCCAGATGTAATGGAACAAACACGTTCCAAAAAGTTCAACGTTTGTCTTGTCAGTCCACAGAGTATTCTCCCCAAAGTCTTGGAGATCATCAGCATGTTATCTGGCAAAACTGAGTCTTTATGTTCTTTTTGCTCAGTAGTGATTATTGTCTTGGAATTCTACCATGCAAGCTATTTTTGTCTAGTCTCTATTTTATGGTGGTGTCATGAACACCGACCTTAACTGAGGCAAGTGACGCAGATCTTTGGATGTTGTTGGTGGGTCTTTTGTGGATAATGGCCCTCATTGTGATTTGCTGGAGTACCAAAGCTTTACAAATGGCTTTATAAACTTTCCCAGGTTGACAGATCTCAATTACTTTTTTCTTTGTATGATGTCTAGCTTTTGCGCATCTTTTGGTCTACTTCTCTTTGTCAGGTAGGTCCCATTTAAGTGGTTTCTTTATTGAGAACGTGTGGCAGTAGTCAGGCCTAGATGTGACTAGGTATATTATACTTAGTTTCCCAAAGATGTGATAAACCACAGTCAATTCATCTTTTGAGGGGGCAATTACTTTTTCACACAGGGTCCTGTAGGTTTGGATTTCTTTTTCCTTTGGTAATAAAGGCCTTCTGTGGAGACACGGGGGTCAGTGGGTGTTCTCATCCGCTGGCCCAGCCGCTTTTCTAAAAACAACATGGACCAGGGCTTATCCCAACTGAACACCCGAGCTCCTTACCCATGGGTGAAACACTACTCAGACAACACAGGGTGGGGGAACCACAATAGTAAGGCTTTATTGGATCCCCACTCAGTTAACAGCATATAACACATAACCAGCAAAACACAAAATGTAACAGGCAACAGTTTCTCACCAGGGATTATAATATTAGTGCCTCAAAGCTTCCAGGGCTACTTACCCCAAACCAGCAGCACCCCGCTTTTGGCGGGCACGCACCGAAAAAGGAATTTAGGAAGCTGAGCTAGTTGTAGCAAGGAGGAGTGTCACTGAGTGTGAACACACTCCACCGCCGTGCCACCACTCCACATAGAGCGACCGCTCTGACCCTGGCTAACGTAAATGACAAAGAAGGTAATATTGTTGCGCCACTCTGTAATTGTCATCGGAAGCAGGTTATTTGAATGGGAACCTCACCTGTGCTTGTTGTGCTGTCTGCACAACAAGAATTAGTGCATTGATGTTTATCTCCCTGTGTCCTCGGCTAATAAGCGGCTGTGGATGATGAAGATTTTGCTGCGTCCTTAATCCCAGCACCTCACATGTGAGTCGTCACGTGGTGGGTCCGTGGGTGTGTTCAGGACGTCATTCAAGGTCCTATTGCCCGGAGCTGCTCCATACCTCACTCCGCATAGCGGAGGAACGGATGTATTTCAAAAAGAGTAATAGGTATTTGTGTGAGCGCTGGGGAATCAACCGGCACCAAGGCTGTTATGAATAGTTACCTCTCGGCTTTATTTGTACAATATAAAGGCAGGGTCCTTTAGGCCACAACGCGTTTCTACGATTTCACTTGAGGAAGACGCATGGAGAGCGTAGAAACGTGTTGTGGCCTAAAGGACCCTGCCTTTTTATTGTACAAATAAAGCCGAGAGGTAACTATTCATAACAGCCTTGGTGCCGGTTGATTCCCCAGCGCTCACACAAATACCTATTACTCTTTTTGAAATACCTGGCTAACGTAAAGGCATAAGTGACCATTACCTTGTACAGGACAGCCCTCAGTTCAGAACTACTAATGGCATACCCACGGCTCCTATACTGACCATAAGGACCACATCCTTCATGAACCACAACATAGATCAAGGAGACTTATGTGATCAAGGTCTTGAATGACCGAAACGTCATTCTGTCGCAATCACTATAAGAGCACTTGTTTCAATAAATTTCACTAACAAGCAAAAAACTCCTTAAGTGTATGTGTGCAGTGATTCTAATAGACAAAGATGAACTTGTGGGACCTCTTCGGGTTGAGGATGGAGTGAAGCTCAACTCCCAGACCTACTGCCAGATTCTGGAAGACAACTTCTTCAAGTAGTGGTACAGGAAGAAGTCGGTATTGTTCAAGAAAAACATGATTTTCATGTAGGATAATGCTCCATCACATGCATCCAACTACTCCACAGTGTGGCTGGCTGGTAAAGGTCTAAAAGAAGAAAAAATAATTACATGGCCCCTTTGTTCACCTGATCTGAACCCCATAGAGAACCTGTGGTCCCTCCTAATATGTGAGATCTACAGGGAGGGAAAACAGTACACCTCTCGGAACAGTGTCTGGGAAGCTGTGGTGGCTGCTGCATGCAATGTTGATTGTAAACAGATCAAGCAACTGACAGAATCTATGAATGGAAGGCTGTTGAGTGTCATCATAAAGAAAGGTGGCTATATTGGTCACTAATTTTTTGGAGTCTTGCTTTTGCATGTCAGAAATGTTTTTTTTTGTAAATATTTGCAGTTATATTGGTTTACCTGGTGAAAATAAACAAGTGAGATGGGAATATATTTGGTTTTTATTAAGTTGCCTAATAATTCTGCACAGTAATAGTTACCTGCACTAACAGATATCCTCCTAAGATAGCCAAATCTAAAAAAAAAAACACTCCAACTTCCAAAAATATTAAGCTTTGATATTTATGAGTCTTTTGGGTTGATTGAGAACATAGTTGTTGATAAATAATAAAAATAATCCTCTAAAATACAACTTGCCTAATAATTCTGCACACAGTGTATTATATGGAATATTTACCCATGGTGACCAATCAGATCCTTTATGTCAGCAATGTAATTTTCATGAGCTTAGATTACATGGTAACGTGGTGGTAAGAAAATGATACAGGCACAGCGAGTCCAGCCTGCATGGGAAGTAATCTCTTATGTGTCCGAATGGCGCCATCGTGTAAAACCGTATTCTCCATATTGATTTATGAAAGAATACCTCCTCAGCATACAAATTGTTAGACTTAAAGGACAAAAATAACAATTTCTGTGTATGTAATAAAATAGTACTAACAGGTGAATACACTTTTTAATGCTCACTATTATCCCTATACAGATAGCTAATAGTCTAGAACTTTGGTTACCTTAATAATGCAGAGCATAGTGAGCCCTAGTCCAGAAGCACAGTCAAGAAAGTTTGAATGCTATCAACAAGACGGCCCCGTACAATTACAAAGCATCATCAAAGCGTCTTTATGTTGCCTCCTACATCATGTTCCCTCTATATGTGAAATGAAATCCACACAAAAGTGAACTTTTTATGTTTCCTAATCTTAAAGGGAACCTGTTAGGACAAAATGACTGTTGAAACAAAGTACAGGTGCTCATGCATAATGGAAGGGTATTCATTTAAATTGCCATCCTTTTCTGCTCTATGAAGCCAGATGGAATGCTGAGGATAAAGAAGCGCAATACAGTCTTTCCCAAATATTAAGCAGATTAAAAGAATAACTGGTAGCTAACCTTGTCAAGTTGTGTGACCCACAACCAGTATTAAAGACATAAACAGCTGACGCACGGTCCACCAACCATAAGGCTGAAGGCAATAAACTGGAGCCAGAAAAAAAAATTGATACATCTGTGCTACTGTAGACAAAAGGACTCAAATCATGGATTGTTAAAAGGTAGTTTTATTCTACGTGCTTTGAAGGGAAACCCCACTTCTTCCTCAGGAAAAGCCACCTTTCACTTTGAAATGTGTAGCATTAAATCACTTTTTAACAATCTGCAACTTGGGTCCTTTTGCATACAGATTTTTGCGCAGATATTTCCACATTTTTTTTCATGGTTCCTATGAAGCCAGTGCTGTCAATTTGAGGGAAAACAATTGTGGTACCCCTGAAGTGATTGCCACAGGACCCTCCGGTGCAGTAAAGAATGTACACCTTGGCACACAAAGCACACAACACTTTCCACCACAGGCCTGAAGGGGGAGCTTCACTTGCTGCCTTAAGCAAGATTCCCTATAAAGATCCAGGCCTGGGGGAGGAGCCAGTCATGACAGTTGAGAAGTCAAGAAGGAGGAAGAGCTGGTTGCTGGGAACAAATCAGGCCCAGAAACAGAAAAGACTGACACCAGAGCTGTGCAGTAACCTAGAAAGGAACGGAGGCAAGTGGAAAGTTAGACATTTCTACAAAGAAGGGAACAGAAATAATTGCCCTTGAGCCCACCCGGACACGGAGTCCAAAGCTGCTGTTGATCAAGTCATAGCAGACAGGAGGATTTAATCCCCCTGGAGCTCAGGAAACTAAGACCCCAAACCTGACCAAACATAGGACCAGGGACCCAAGGAAAGGAGTAGGGATCCCCACAGAAAGGTCCTCATCCTCAGTTGTGGAGTATCATCCTGAGAGAGATAGAGAGAAAGTGGCAGGTTCAGCTTGAGGCAGAACTTTCCCAAATCACCACACACGCAAATAGAGGAGGCTTCATAACTTTCAAAGATGGATGTCCCAAACTGCACCGGCCACCTGGTTACTCTCCTGACCGTACCTGCTACCCGACATCAGTAAAAAAGATACTGAGACTATTATGTGTGTGTGCCTGATTCACCGCCGCCTGGAGAACTTACACAGAGCCAAGGACTACTACTCCCTTCATCCAACCCACTGCCCTGAGGTAAAGCTCCGCCTGTGGGGAGCTGTACTACCTAAAGCTGCATCACCATCACCTCAGCGGCCGGCTGCAGTACTACAGTAACTACATTACCAGGTTCCACAGGTGTCGTCACGTATAATAATCCCCCATCCCAAATAGTTTTCCCCTCAGCCATTGAGTGTCCAGGGCACGGGACCTGACCAGCCGTGATCCCCACTCAAGTAGCAACCTGTCCCGGTATGCGAATACCCCCTACCCTGTCGATCAACTCACAAGCAAGTGGGATTATTAACTATCAGTTAACTAATTGACCACACCATGATGCCTGAGTGCCTGTATTTGGCTTGAACAGTCATTTTGTTCTGACAGAGTTCCTTTAATATTGCAATTTCCTTGTGGTCATTACCATACTTCTCACCATATCTCTCAGGAAGGAAACTTACTGTCTTTAAGTTATATGTGACTCAGATTTTTTCTTCATTCTGTACATCCAATCTGTCAGTTGCTCTCATCAACTACACCAAATCCTCTCTAAAATCTGCCCTTTTCTTAATATGAAAACGTTTTCTGTTGCATTGATAAATACTGACTACGGAGTCTCAATACTAATTGCTCAAAATGTTGGTAACTTGTCACCTCTCCAAACTGTCCTTAAAGCAGCTGCAAAGCTCATATTTCTGTCCAGCTACTACACTGATGCCTCAACCCTGGGCCAGTCATTGCAATAGTTGCTCATCTGTTTCAGAATACTTTATAAACTTATCACTCACATTCATAAAGCTCTGCATAGTGCTGCAAGTCTTATATGTCCTTTACCATCTCTGTATATCATGATACCCATGCTCCATATTTTCTGAACTATCTACCATTAAAGTACCATATAATCAGATTCCTACCGCCACCTCAATCTTAACTCCTACTGGTTTTTCGCGCTGTACCACTTCACTTAAATGCACTGATCCAGGCAATCTGAATATTTCCCAATGTCCACAATTTTAAACATGCCTTAACAACACATCTTTTTATTTTTGTAGGGTGGCATATCACATCACACAAAACACCTTTTAAAGCTGGCCTATCAGACTACCTTACTAATCAAACTTTTTTCAGTTCTCCCTTTTTACATCCAAAAAAAAAAACAGGTAAAAATGAGATAAAAAAAAAAAAAAGATAAAGATAAAAATCCAGGTTCATCCTTTCTATTCTGTTCATCCCATACGCTAAGAACTCAGTAACACTTCACATCATCACAGTCTAGTGACTAGTACAAGAATGCCCATATTTATTATAAAAGACAGCTGGACCCATACAATACAAGCACTTTCTATCTTCTCTGTCACCCCTATTTCGTTATAGTTTGCAAGCTTCCAGGCACAGCCCTCCATCCTCTTGTTTGAATTGTTGAATTACTTTGAACTCTGCTACCCTGTAATGTCAGACATTGTTTATACCCTCTCAACTGCAAAGTGCTATGGGATATACACACGGAAAGAAAAAAGTGGGAAACGTTGAGCCCATTCTAATGAACATACCAATTATAGGCCACACTTTGAAGTATAACAATTGAAAAACTTTATACAAACTACAATTACAAAGTGATAGGTCTAGTCCATATAATAGGTTTCTTACAATTTGTGCTCCTTAAAAATGTTCATTGGAGTATGTAATTATTTATGGTATCATCTGTGTCTCGATTATATTTTAACAATGTATGGCTCATTGTGCTGTGGGGTGGATAAATGCACCGCTGTAAAAATACTATTTTTCTATTATTCCTTCTTTCTCTTTTTCCAATCTTTTTATGCTACTATTTAGGGAAATGCCCTTTAACTAAATATTGTACACCACTGGGTCCCAAACGTCTGTGTATATTAATACTATGGGATATGTAGGCGCTACATAAACTAAAATAATTATTATGTTAGGGTATCTAACCAAGTAAGAAAACTGTGCTAATGAGTGCACCTGTTGGAAAGCATGCTATAATAACTGATGGGTCGTCTCACAGAGTTCCCCCCTATCTACATGCCTAATTACAGTATATGGATATGTGGCACCCCAAGGGTTAATGTGCCACAGAAACATCAACACAGGTTTACTCCCCACACAACACTACACTAGAAAGTGGGAGGAGCTTAGGTGGCACCTGCACTAGTGGGAGGAGCTAAGTTTTTGCCATAGAGCAGGAGTGACAGTAGTTCAGTTCAGAGGAGAGTTGGAGTTGAGTCTGGAGCAGGAGCAGAGTCAAGTAGAAGTGGAGGTCCTGAGAGGTCTGAGGAAAGGAGACAGAGTAACAGAGGAACATACCCGGGATAAAGAGTTACCCCAAACTTAACCTCGGAGAGGCGCTTAAGACGGATACTGGATCCGAGGCTGTGCCTGAGACAGACAGGACAGTAAACACCGGATAGTGAAGGTCCACCATCTTCACATGCCATAGCAAAGCAACACGGAGGGGTCAGTGACACAGAGGACTCAAGTTGCCCAGCAGATTGGTACCCGTGAGCAGAAACAGGGCCAGCAGTTCAGCTACACAGCAGCAGGGCCACACACAGCCGCATTAAGTAGGAAGACAAGGACATCTGCAAGTAAAGACTTGGAAAACAACAGAAACCGTGAGTGTGTGTGATCCTTATACTGAAGCCCCACTTGCCCTCATATACTGTGATTTACCTCTACTCTCATCATCTCTACTGCTACCCCTACTCTCCTGCAGCATCAATAACTATCCTCACAGACTTTAACTACTACTACCACTGCCCCGGGGAACCCAGTTCTGCCCACAGGAACTATTCCATCCAAGCTGCTATCCCATCATCCCCGGAGGTTCTGCAGCAGCGGCGGCCCCATTACTGGCCGCATATAGTGGGTGGCGTCACGAGTGACAAATCCCCTGTAAATAACCCCCATTTTATTGTGCGGGCCCAGGACACGTCCGGACCAGGACCGCCGTGACATCCCCCACAGTACCCCGGTCCGGCACCGAGTACCCCGTCCCAGTGGGCTCCACAGATGTCACAGAAGGAAGTCCACTGCTTTGAGCTTCCTTGCCAGATTAGAGATATAAACATACAGTGCTCTCACTGTCACAGACATTTAAGTATGACATGGACATCTATCCATGTGTTGCATCACTGAGGTGCTCTATGTAACTTTAATGGCTTTTGGGAGTGTGCAGCAACTTGCTTGCAGATCATTATGAAAACAGCTATGCAAATTGTTTTGGTGGATATTATATTATATTGAGAGCTGCCTGATTTTTTTCTTCTATAGTTTCAATGATAATTCCTAAAAAATAAATTGTACTGTATTGCCAACATAACTTTTAAAATACAAGCAATAAGGAAAGGATAGATCAAGATGGTAAAATTATTTAGGTAAAGGCTCAGGACTGAACTTATAGGTTGAATTTTTCATAAAGGTTTTATTCAGGGAGTAATATTTTATAGGATGTCCTCCCTTTAGCAAAAAGTTTCTTATTTCAGAAAGCCCCTTTAGAAGGCAGGCATAATATATTCCAATGTGTAAGTATAGCAAAATTAAGTTAAGTCACCCTCTGGAAGTCTAGAAATACCTCTCTGCTGTTTGCATTAGTGTTTGATGATAATCACTGGTTTCACTGGTTTCCTGCCATATACACTGGCATGACTGTTGAGACCAGTGATTGGCTGCCAGTGGTCACATGCATTATATCTGTGATGCCAATGCACAGCCTGTTAAACATCTGTGAAAACAGCAGAGAGGAGTTGCTACCCTGGCAAAATGTGAGTTAATCTAATTTTGCTATTTCTGCACTGCGGCAGTGTTGCAAAAAAAAAAAATAGTTCTAAGGCCACTTTCACATCAGCGTTCTGCGCTGATCGCGGCAGTTGCGGTGAAAAACCCCAACTTGCCGTGATTACCGCATAACGGCGCACTTGCGGTTCACCTGCGGCAAGCCCCATGCAATGTCTATGGGGCTTGCGGTAAGTGTGCGGCAGAGTGGTGGGTTTCGGCACTTGCGGCAAGTGCGGCCGCAAAAAAACCACAGCATACCACGTTTTTTTTCGCGGCCGCACCTGCCGCAAGTTCCGAAACCGCACCTGCCGCACTTATCGCAAGCCCCATTGACATTGTATGGGGCTTGCCGCAAGTGTGCCGTGATCGCGGCCGTTAATGCGGTAATCGCGGCAGTTGCGTTTTTTTTCACCGCAACTGCCGCGATCAGCACAAAACGCTGATGTCAAAGCAGCCTAAGAAACAACAATTAACCGTTACATTTTTAATTTTGACCATTACAGTTTGAAACATCAACAAGCAATTGTACTTTGTGAACACATTTTTCACTAGGATATTCTATCACCTTGTGATTTGGGGGTCCAACCTCTTGGTTTGTCATTAATCCTAGGGATAGAACGGATGTCACATGGTTTAGAGCTGCCTTCCCTTCACTGTGTTTCCATACCTAGCAGTACATCAGCCACCCAATGTGTAAGAAATCGCAGCTTAGCTGAAGGGTATGTTAACACTGCATCTATATCTGTCACTTGTTCAGCAGCTACACTCCTAAAAATCTGGAAAACTCAAGTTTTACACTGTCCATTTAAATGGCTGTAAAATACACCTCATTAAAAAAAAAGCTTGAAGAAAACCTTCAAACCTGCTGCAGAAATGCAAAATTTCTCCAAAAAAAGTCCCTACAGAAGGAGTTTCCAGATAGCAGTTCACAACAGAAAACTTGTGGTTTTAGACCACTGAAATAAAAAAATAAAAAATTATCCTAATTCAATTTAATGGGGCTATGCTGCGATGCATAGAACAATTGGGTATCTGGTAGAAAAAGACTTAAGGTTCCCGTCACACTACGATATCGTTAACGATATCGTTGAAACGTCACGGGTTTCAGTCGCTCTAACGACGTCATAACAACATCGTTCAGTGTGACATGTATATCCGATCAACAATAATCAAGCAGATCGTTGATGGGAGGTTGGGGAACCGGACCTTAAACCAAACGATGAGTTTCGTTCAACCTGCAGCATGGGTGTGTGTGACACCTCGATAACGATGTCGTTAACGACCTCACCTATTGAGAAGTGAAGGACGTAGACAAGCTAATGAACGAAAGTATTGTTCGCTTGTTGTGGAATTGTTGCCGCGTCCTTAACGAGAGCTATACGTGTGACATTTCACTAGCGATCATTGAACTTCGTTCAAGCGATCTAGGTCAAGTTGGATCGTTGATCCGTTCATTTGACCATTGAAGCGTGAGACGGGGCCTTTAGAAAAGGAAGCAGAAGCAGAGCTAAATCAGAGGCTTCATTATCGGGATCTGTCAGATTCCTGGGCTTGTAATCCACTGATCATAAATTGACGACAGATCATAAAATTACCATATCATTTTATAGGACAAAACCCCCTTTTTAAACTCCTGACCTAATCATATAAACCTCATTTGAAATATGTTGAAAATGTACCATAAGTCTTTTAAAAGAAAAGCAATTAGTACAGTTATGAAAACTGTATCTCAAAATGTGCTATAATATCCAAAATACAAAACTCAATTTGTCATAAACACCGATCATAAAAATCCTGAGCCAGTGCGTAAAAACCTGAGCCGGCTATCCACAATTGGGTAAAAATGTCTTTTATCTGGGAATACATGAACTAATTACTTTAAAGCAGTATTCCATCGTTTTATTGTTATTTAACCGCTAGAGTAGAGCTTTTATTCTAAGGGTGTGTTCACACACTGCATATTTGCTGCATATTTTTATGCAAGTACTCTTGCCGTTTTTGTAGCCAAAACCAGAAGTGGCTGATTAAAACCAGGAGTGGATGATTATATACAGAAGTGGAGCACTTCTTTCTATTAGACCTTTCCTCTGATTGTTCCACTCCTGGTTTTGGCTACAAAAACTGCAACAGCACTTGCGTAAAAATACGCAGCAAATACGCAGTGAACACACGCTTAATCCTCTTAGGCTGGGGTCACAGTAGCATTTTTCACATGCATTTTTGGAGACCTGCGTTTTCAAAAACGCATGTAAAAAACGCACCCATAGGCCCCCATGTTAAAAAACGCATGCCCTAATAGCCAAAAAGCATGTGTGACTGTCCCATGCGTTTTTGGAGCATATCCAAAAACGCATGCGTTTCTGTAGAAAACGCATGCGTTTTTGTAGAAAAAGCATGCGTTTTTATAACATGGGTTCCTATGGAAAACGCATGCAAAAACGCATGTACAGTTAGTACCTTTTAGTGCCATTAAAAAACGCATGCGTTTCCCATAGGAGCCCATGTTAACAAAAACGCATGCGTTTTTTTAACATGGGCTCCTATGGGAAACGCATGCGTTTTTGAATGGCACTAAAAGGTACTAATTGTACATGCGTTTTTGCATGCGTTTCCCATAGGAACCCATGTTATAAAAACGCATGCGTTTTCTACAAAAACGCATGCGTTTTTCAAAACGCTCCAAAAAATACTACAAGCACTATTTTTATGTGCAGATTTAAAAACGCAGCCAAAAACGCAGGGAGCCATCAGAGACCTTAAAAAACTCATGCTGACATGAAAAACGCATGTAAAAAAGCATGCGTTTTTAAAAGGCACAAAAAAAACTGTGACCCCAGCCTTAGTCATATACTTATCCTTCAGATTTATCCCCTCTTAACGGTGCTGCTCTGGTCCCACGGCGTCATCTTGTGAATGCAACTTGCAACTGCTCGGAAGTTAGAAGTTAAGTCACAAGATCCCCATGCATCTATATGAGAGACAGAATGAGGCCAGAACGAGGCTTTCATACAATTGTATTGATTTGTGACCTCCAGCTCAGTCTGTGAAATATTGGAGCAGCCAGGAGGTCATAAAGTGCTAAAGACCACCATGACTGATACTGAAATTGAATGAAGATGCCAGAGCCATGAGTAAGGGATCTTAGATTAGAAGCACCACTACAAAAGTAAAATAAACAAACTCGCTGGAGTGATACTTTACAGGAAATCTGTGCACTTTTCCTCTTTGTTGAGAAACAGCTATAGCCTTTACCGGGCCATAAGTCAGTGAAGATATGTAGAAAACAAGTAGGGCCCCTTTCACCGGAAAGGAGTCAGAAGTACCTATACCTGGGGATCGGCGATCAGGCTCTTTAATGTGGTTGACAAGAGAGCTAAAGCAAAACACCGACCAAGAAAGTAATTGTAGAGACATCTCTGACAAGACTCCGGAAAAGCCTCCAAAATCTGCGGCTAAAACCTCCGATGAATCAGACTGTACCATGTACCTTATCCACCTGGTACCAGTAAGGAACTGTTGGAGGTAATCTGGTCTCTGCATCAATTATTCGTCGCCTGGGAGGCTCCTACAGCACCAAAGAGCCAAGGACTATGACTCCTCTTATCCACCCCGCTGTTCTGAGGTAAAGCTCTGCCTGTGGGGAGCTGTACTATCCCTGCTTTATCACCATCACCTCAGCGGCCAGCTGCAGCACTGGTAGCCACATTACCAGGTGGCGTTACGTATCATACCCCATCATCATCACCCCCATCAGCCATTGAGTGCACAGGGCACGGAACCGGGACCCGACCAGCTGTGATCCCCCACTGAAACCACCGTCTCGGTATGCGAGTAACCCCTTCCCTGCCGGCCCGACTCAGTTGCACTGTCCTAGCACTCGCTGCCCCCATTATCTGCTATGGCCAAGCACAGCCGAGTGCAGGAGCCAAAAACCCGTAAGTGCAAGTGTGACTGTGCCGACGTCACTACGCATGGCCAGACGCACCCGGAAATGTCGCATGACACATTTCAGGGTGTGTCTGGCCAAGCGCATGCGCGGTGATGTCGGCACATTCACACTTGCGCTTTCAGGTTTTCAGCTGCTGCACTCGGCTGTGCTCAGCCATAGCAGGTAATGGGGGCAGCGTGCATAGGCGAGCGCAAGGGCAGTGCATCTATGCACCTATGCGCTTGCCTGCACTTGCCTGTAAATGCACCTTCGCTTGCATTTGCGCTAGTGAAGGGCAGGGATGACAGGCAAGCACAGGGGCTGCATAGATGTGAAAGGTGCCTAGGTGGCAAGGTGAAGTAAGCTGCTGGGCCATGCCAAGAACATACTGAACACCTGCGTTTAATCTGAAAAATCATTTTATGCTGACAGACTCCCTTTAAGGGCTCAGACGCATGGGTGTATAAATCAGACGCTGCAATGCGACAAAATCTTGCATTGCTCTCTGACCAATGTTATTAAATGAGTCAGCGTTTGTGTTCAGCTTTTTTCTCGTCCAGATTCTTGTTGAGAAAAAAGTTGCAACATGCTGCAAGTGGCTGCGATAATAGACTCTTAAATTAAGTCAATGTGTGCAAGAAAAAAACGGACAGCAGAAGGACAGCACATGGATCATCCTAGTGGCATCAGATATTTACTGATACATTAAATCCATAGACAGTCCACTCAGTAGCACAGACCACTGTAAATGTTCCTGTAAATGATTGTACAATAATAGTTGCTGAGAAAAAAACGCATTACATATGAACAGCACATGGACATCACATGGATGCTTGGCAAGGAAAAAAAAAATCGCACACTTTCATAGCACTAGCATGACACAGAGAAGACCATTCGGATGTCACTCGTCCTACTCTCCTGGATGAGAAATGGTCATAACCCTATACTTTTCATATGCTCATGTGTTTCAGTCTAAAAAGAAGTCTCACCAAAATTTGTATGGCGTAATCAATCTTAATTATCTATGTTATGGTATATAAATGAATTAAAATATTTACCGATTCCAGTCTTATTGAGGTTCCAGCATCACTTCAGTCCAGCATGACCGCTTTGCAGTTCTGCCAGCTAACACATAAACCCCTGTCTTCATGTCACATAGGCAATAAGTATACTAAAATACTTACCAATTGCAGTTTTCCCTGATATGCAATGTTACTCTTGACCTCTTCTGGCCCAAGTAACATGAAAACTGGGACTGATGTGTGGGACCAGAAGTAGTTTTCTAAATGTACATCTATGGGGCCTCATTCTGAGTCTCATAGTTTTATACTTGGAAAGCAACTACCGCTTCAGATGGCAGACGCTGTGTCAGCTGGCAAAACTCCCGACTGGTCATGTTGGAACGGAGAAGCGCTGGAAACTCAAGAATCTAGTTATCGGTAAGTATGTTAATACACCTGCACATAGTTACCTACATAATTAGGAGAGATTAAGAAATGAAAATATATATGAAACTTCATCTATAAAATTGATATGCATATAAATTATATAAGAAAATCTAAATGTATTTCTATTAAGATGGGTTTGATGGTAATATGTAAAAATTACAATAGAACCTACAAAAATAGAAGCTTGAAAGCCCCCCAGAATAACAAATTTTATTTGATGATTTATTAAACAACATGATAACAAAACATGAAATTAAAAGCAAGAGAATGTAACACAGAGATCTATATCACTCATAAAAATGCTCAATATGGTGTTGCAGACCACAATGCACAAGACAACATATGTGTATCATATCTGCAATGCCAAGTGGCCATTCATAATGCACAGGACTAAATATCTGTTACCATATAACAATGTCTGAATAAATGACTACATCCAAAAAGGGTTCAAATGATGGTACAAATTGTAAAAGAAAAAGTAATAAGTAAGAGGAGAATAGCAAAAGGCTAAATGTGAAACGTGCATTGGGGGTATGTCCATATCCACTCAGGACTTTTTCCATCTACCAGTCTCTATTATCATTTAAGCTAATATTGTGCCACCTTTTGGCTACATTTATTCATTGTATTTATTTGTCCAGGCCCTTGGTGTCACTCGCTTAGTTGGCGCTGACATTGCTGGATGCTGCTATGTATGTTTGTCTTTAAGAGCTGCATGGTTGATAGTTGTGAAGGTCGTGGCCCTGTGTTGTGAACTGCATTCACTATTAGGTTCAACTGCTAGGTTGAGGGGTTAATGTGTGACTCACCTGACCTTCCCTCCGCTTAGCCTTTAAGTAGCCTCTCCTTCCACCAGGTGGTGCTGCTGATAGAGTTTCACTCTATGCCTGAAAGCTGTGCTGACCTGTGTGGTTATGTTGCTGAAGTCCTTTCCTTTGGAGTTGCTGTATCCCAGTTCTGTGGATGGAGGTGAGGGGGCAATAGCGCAGGGCTGGTGGGGAGTTTTAGAGAGAGGCTGGAGGCCCGAACCTTCTCACTTTTAGAGATACCTTCGGGATCAGGGCCATTCAGGCTTTCCTAGACTAGGGTCAGACTAGTCTTCCCTGGTCACCCTGCCCATACCTGTCATTCTCTCATCAACATTCTCACTACATCGTGACACTTGGCCTGTTAGACTGCACTTTGTGCCTTTCATAGTGGTTTACTCATTATTAGGCTATATGCACACTGGGCATTTTTGCTGCAGTAAAACCTGTACAAGGTTTCCTAGTATCTCCAGATTTCTTGGCAGGAGATTTGCTACATTTGTCCTGTGTTTTTTGTGCATTTTTACCATGTTTTTGCTGCATTTTGGCCATTGACTGCAGTAAAAATGCAGAAAAGAGTTGACATGCTCAGGTCCCTTTCACACTAGCATTTTTTGCAAATTGGGCAGTCCGGCACATTTACAGTATCTGCTGCATCTGCCGCCTAACGGCCGCACTTGCGGCGCACTTGCGTCCAGCCCCATGCATTGTCTATGGGGCTTGCAGGGAAGTGCGGTATAGCCGCGGTTCCGGAACTTGAGGCAGTTGCGGCCGCAGAAAAAATGCTGCTAACCACGCACCTGCCGCAAGCCCAATAGAAATGCATGGGGCTTGCCAAAAGTGTGCCGCAAGTGCAGCCATTAGTCAGTAGATGCAGTAAATCTGCCGGATCTGCCGCAATTTGCAAAAAAAGCTAGTGTGAAAGGGGCCTCATTCTTTTCAAAACACAGCAAAACCTGTACAGGTTTCAGTTTCTGCAAAAAAATTAAAACAATTTGTGTGCATAGCTTTTATCTGTATCATATTGGTTTTGCTGCAAAGTAAAAACGCAGGTTTAGATTAGCATAGATTAGCATAAAACCAAGGTAAAAATGCATCACGAAAACACAGCAAAAACGCAGGAAAACGCACTGTGTGAACACAGCCTAACTTAGGTTTCCTCCTATTCATCACATCCTATTGGGCTTTAAAATGTCAATTTTTTGTAGGTTCTTTTGATGTTTGGGAGTGACCTTTATTGATTCTTTCCTTTGTGTAGGACTTCATGAAGAAATTACAAAGCTCATTCTGTGATTATGTTTTTATAATGTTGTTAACTTGCTCTAATAATAATGATTTAATGTTAAGTAATTTTATAGTAAAAAGCTACATTCCACATCTGAGTGTTACCATCTAAGGGCTCGGACACACTCATCAGAGTTTGACTGAGGAGACTCTCAGACTTCTCCCTATCTGGACGGGGCTGTCAGCTGATTGTGTTTTTGTGCTGCTCCAGACTCCCCGTCCAGAGAGGGAGAGACCGTTCAGGGTCACTGCTCCAGCCCTTTCAGAGTCTCCTCAGTCAAACTCGGATGTAACTAAGAAAGTGTGTCCAAGCCCTAAGAAAAATTAACCCGTCTTCTCTCAAATGTAGAAATAAGTGGACCTGGAGATATTCAGGTTCTGGGGGTTCTGCCAAACTTTAGATAAAGTTCTGTGGCTTGCACTGGGCTGAGCACCAAGTGTACCCAAGCACAGAGATGCTCACTCCTTTTTTTGGAAAGTCTGTGTTCAGCACGAACACCAAATTTAAAGTTTGCATCTGCTCACCCTCTACTCAGGTGTTATCTTAGTTTTTTTTTCACATTATTTTCACATTATTTTTTTTATTGAAGCAGTTAGTCTATAAGAACTCTTTTTATCCATTGATTCTTAATAATGTATCGGTTAAAAACTAATGAAACTTGATGGGAGCACAGAAGTACAAAGGATGTTTTTAGGGTGTCATCAATTTTTTATGGATCCCATAGACTTCAATAACTGAGTTTGGTCTGCAAAATGGATGAGTATAGGACATGCTCCGAGTTTCATAGGCCATGTTCACACACATGCGTTTTTTTGA
This sequence comes from Allobates femoralis, assembly GCA_033576535.1. Taxonomy (NCBI): domain Eukaryota; kingdom Metazoa; phylum Chordata; class Amphibia; order Anura; family Aromobatidae; genus Allobates; species Allobates femoralis. Next base: position 231,515,679 of record JARQOC010000003.1, read on the forward strand.
CCATCTCTGCGTTTTTGGGCTGTTAAAAAAACGCAGGTGCGTTAACGCAGGGTACATTTGAGTGTAGCTGCGTTTTTCAGCTCCATTTGCGTTTTTTACCCCTAGTCCAAAAAAACGCTGCATGCAGCGTTTTTGCGTGCTGTAAAAAAACGCATGTGCGTTTTTCCAAAAACGCATGCGTTTTTTTAACATGGGGCCCTATGGGAAACACATGCAAAAACGCATGGTACATTAGTACCTTTTAGTGCCATTCAAAAACGCATGCGTTTCCCATAGGGGCCCATGTTAAAAAAACGCATGCGTTTTTTTAACATGGGGGCCCTATGGGAAACACATGCGTTTTTAAAAGGCACATTTATGCACCCTGCGTTAACGCTTGCGTTTTTGCCTGCGTTTTTGGTGAAAAAATGACTAAGTCCAAAAACGTGGCAAATCCTTTCAGACACACAAGGGACATTTTTTAGCACTCTTAAAAAAACGCAAGTGCTTTTAAGAGTGCTAAAAAAACGCAAATTGTGTGTGAACATAGCCATAGACTGGAGACACGAACAGACAAAGTTTTATCACTGAAGTATGTATCGCTTAAAGAAACTCTATGGGTCAGTGTGTGGACTGAGGCCGAAGTCACACTGGGTTTAGCGCAAATACCGGACAGCAGTAACGGCATGCACTGCCTGGAAACGGAGGCTCATAGCAACCCATTGCTTACCTTAGTAGCAGCTGCACACAGAGCTGCTGGACAGCCGCTTTTCAGGAGCGCACAGGAAAACACTGCAGGTAGTGGGAGGAAAAGTGGCCGCCCAGCAGCTTTGTGTGCGGTTGCTACTAAGGAAAGCAATGGGTTGCTATGGGCCTCCGTTTCCAGGCAGTGCATGACGTTAACGCTGTCCAGTTTCAGCACTGGCTGGAAAAGTGGTTCTATAACCCAGTGTGACCCCAGCCTAAGAGACAAACAAACACCACGTGGATTTGTCACATGAATATGTGAATGTAACCTAAGAAGTAGTATTCAAACTAAAACAACAAAAATGACAAGTATAAAAGTAGACTTTTCTGATAGCACCACATCTTAGTATTCAGAAAGATGGACTATCAGGAAAAATGAATTTGGCAAGTCATTTATAAACATACAGTATATAACATGCACATATACTGTTATTTCCCATTTAACTCAGGTTATTACTAATTATGACAAAATTCATGGGATTGGTTAATTTTAGAAAACATCCATTTGTGAGGATCTTTAAAGCAAGGGATACTTTCATGCTGTCACTGATGAGATGTCACCATGTCACTAATAAGATGCTATTACTTGTCACAACAATGTGGAACCTATAACTCTGTGATGTCAGCGGAGATCACTCCTTCTATGTAATTATAATCAACGCGTGAAAGTGAAGCTGATGAAAATTCTTAGGTTTGCATAAACCTATGGTATAAATTTACAAACTGATTTTCAACCGCAAAGGATAAGATTTCTTGCTCTCATAAAGCCAACCTATGGATATGGATAGTGCTAATATTCAAAAGAATGAAAGAGAAACCTCCATATTGGCCAACCAGTGTCCAAACCATTATGCCAGAATAGATCTCTAAATTGATCCTCCTTAGAATACTCCCATATTGCACCAATAAAATTCCATATTGTAAGAGAAACACATCCAGTATGAAACCACAACAAATAACCACAAGAAAATAAATTATACTGGAAGCTACAAATGAAAAAAGCACAATAGTTATTAGAAAAATACACAAAATAAACTAACATTTCAAAAATCAAGGACAAGCAAATACAGATACAATTTAGGTCTGCAAATGAAAAAAGATGTCCTCGAGAAATAGCATAAAAATATTACAATGAGCAAAAAAAAAGAAAACTTCACAGTATTAATAGATGTAAATCATTAATAGATATTAGGAAAAAATGGTTATTATGTAAAGTATTACATGAAAATACTGCAAGAAAAGCAACGAGGAAAGTGTTAGACAATAGTGTGTTTAACACAGTTGGTAAACAGAATATAAAGACATAAAAAGACATAAGACTCTAGCTAAAATGGTCAAAAAATATGCGACGCACTTCACCTGACGTACGTTTCGCTCCTATGCTTCATCTGGGGATGTAACTGTCACCAACTGTGAAAGTTTTTAAAAATAACTGACCAAGATTAAGCAAATATTGCACCTAAAGTTACCGTCACACGTCACGATATCGCGAACATATCGCAGATACACCCGTTTTTTGAGGCGTGGCTACAATGTCCAAACGATATCGTAGTTTTGACTCCTAGATACGACGATGATCATGCGTCGTATCGCTCATCGCAGATTTGAGACATGTTCTCAAATATGCGCTTTTCGCACATATGATCTGCTGCATCGTGCTGTGTGACAGGTGCAAACGACCCCAATTAATGATTTCGCCTATTGCTGACACTGGCTGCCTCGATCGGTGGGTTGTGCGCTGGATCGCTGGCGTGTTGCCAAATGTGAAATCGTTAACGAGATCTATGCTTGTGACACTGCACAAGTGATATCGCAAAATTGTGCTAACGATCTCGATCTCGTGACTTTCCAGCCAATATCGTGATCGAGATTGAAGAGTGTAAGGTACCTTAACACCATACTCTGACATAACATATCTGAAATACTGAATGCCGAGATATAGACACAGATAAAGACAACCGTCTGTAATAATGCAGCAAAAAAAAACCTTAGCAATTTCCACTGGCTTTCCATGAAGCGCAGACGTTTTGGAGTTTTCCAGAGCATTAGCCCTGGACTAGAGATTCATGATAGAAAGCATCCATTGATTTCTAATCACTCACAACTCCCTCCCTTGTTTAAGCTTTTTAACATTTCACAACTTTGATTTGGAGCTCCAGCATGAAAACCAGGAATTTTTATAAAATAACTAAAATTAATTGTTCTGCACTTTGTACCGTATACCAAGAATGTTTTTGCCAAGATGACTAATGGCCACTTTACACGTCCCGATATCGGTGTCCAACTCCGATAAAAAGTCACATGGTTCGTGCGTTGGCCCCAATATCGTTCGTGCGTTGTATAGTGTAAATGTCCAATTCGATACAAGAACGATGCCAAAACGATATCGAGGAAGAAATGAGCAGGCTCTCCAACGCCCGATATTGGATGGACGATGTGGCCGGATCGTGCTGTGTGACAGCCCAACAACGATTTGGAGTACAACTTCCCCTATTCCCTGCCATGTTCAAATGTCGTTCCTGGGTCGGCCGTACAAGGGGGCATACACATCGCAGTTGCGTTGCCTGCCGATATTGCGCTGTGAAACATCTCCTATCGATCTTGGAATTCTGCCCAAAAAATGCGACGCTCCCGCGTCGTTGTATCCAACATCGGACAATGTTGGGACGTGTAAAGTGGCCATGAAAGACTCTTCCTAGATAATACACTTAGTTTGTGCAGCATTATAAAATAGAAAGCATGCTATATTCATTTATGATTGAAGATCATGACCCAGCATCTTTTAGTGCGTACAAATAAGCACCAATTAATGGTGAAAATCTGAATATTTGAGATATAGTATACTGATGACCACATAAATATTATGAGCAACAAGCTTCACTTAAAGCAGGATTCTTCTCTACTAATATTACAGTCGGAAATAAAACCTACTCCCCTTACAGATCGATGCAGGTGAGACTCACCACGTAACCAGCCATGCTGACATCAGCTTAGTCACTGTAGCTAATGAAAATCAACAGTTAAATAAATAATTACCAAAGTGCCATAAAGAACAAATAATCACAGAACGTGACGGTAGACCAGCATTTGTAATCATTTACGTGGTTGGGCTTCCATATAATATACAGATCGAAGCAGGTGAGACTCACGGCATAACCAGCCATGCTGACATCACCTTAGTTACTGTAGCTAATGAAAATCAACAGTTAAACAAATATCACCAATATACCATGAAGAACAAATAATTGCAGAAAGCAACAGTAGACCAATGTTTTCAATCATCTACGTGGTTGGGCTTCCATATAATATACAGTAGGGTCATGTACGGAACAGTAAGTTTAATTAAATGGTATAAAAGGGAAAAAGACAGATAAAATTTACAATACCAATTCAGCTTTTAAAAATTGAGTTTTCTTCCAGAACTACTACCACTATTCTTCCAGAAGTGCTTACAGCTTGTGGGTTGTAGCCATGTTCAGTCCCATTCACTTCAATAGACCTAAGCTGCAATATCAGACATAGCCCAGGGACTTTTCTAATGTCATTCAACCTCTTTATTGATGGGTACAGTTGGTTTACAGAAATAAGCCCTCAAAATTATATAGGTCAAATGTTTTAAAGTGTAATTAAAGGGGAATACTTATCTAAATGCAAAGAAAGGAGCTGTGGTGGTTTCACATTTGCGTTTTTGAACGCAGTGTACTGAACGCAACCAAATGCATGTGCACTGCGTTCCTATGGTTAACATGGGAATGCATGGTACCTGCATTTGGCTGCGTTCGGACGCGGTTGCATTCAGATGTGCATAATTTGTGCGCCCTCCGAACGCAACATGTTCCATTTTTTGTGCATTCACAGGCGCTTGTTTTATCAGCAAGCGCTCGCAAGCGCACAAAGAATGCATGGAAGTAAATGGATCTGCAGTGTCCTCTGCATGACAGCGCAGGAGAACGCTGCGGATCACATTGAAATCTTTCCCGGTGGCCGCCGCTGATCTCCCGGGAGATCAGCCGCGGCCCCCATGACATAAGTGGTGGCCCCCAGGAGAGCAGCTGGACAGGCGCTGCTAATCTCCCAGCAGTGTTGGTGCGGGAGATTTAAAGAAACAGCTGATCTGACAGCTATTTAAATCTTCTGTGCCAACACCGAATAGGTGATGTCTGTGCGGGAGATTTAAACAGCTGTCAAATCAGCTATTTCTTTAATCTCCCACGCCGACACCGCCAGGAGATTAGCGGCGGCCGCCAGGAGGAGGAGATCACCGCCGCTGATCTCTGCTTCCCGGCCGCCGCCGAGACCGCTGATTGGCTGGCCGGGCACCATACTATGAGAATGCATGCGGAGAATCTGTGCTGCGTTCACATTAGTATGGCAGCGTTTGCACTGAATTTGCGTCTGCATGCCAGACATATGCAGACACAGAGCTAGTGTGAAAGTAGCCTTAAAGATTAAAATAAGCCTTGTCAGGCGGCCGTCACACGCACAGATATCTTGCCCGATATCGTTTAAGCGATCTCCTTTTTGATCGCTTAAGCGATATCGGGCTTAAAATCGATGCATGTAATCAAGCGATTCACGATGTGAAATCGCTTGATCGTGACATCGCTGATCTGAGCTCCGGTTCTCAGATCTAGCGATGATCGATTTCACGATCTCCTTCATCGTGGTGTATAACACCACGATGAACGATCTCCCAGCAGCAGAGCCTATGCTGGGAGATGGTAACTATGGTACACGTCGGGTAACTAAGCGACGCGCGGCGCCTAGTTACCCGATGTGTACCATAGTTACCAGCGAGATCGCTGGTCCACATCGCTGGTGAGTCTGTCTGTGTGACATCTCACCAGCGATGTGAGCGATATTGTAAGCGATTGCGCGTGCACTTGATCGCTTACAATATCGCTAAAGATATCTGTGCGTTGTGACGGCCGCCTCAGCCAACACCTTCTAGAGCACTGATAACAAGCATCATTGGTAACCCTCCTACATGTGAAACACGAGTTAGTAGGAACCCCTAGAGATCAATAATGATGATCTGAGAACTTTTGCAAATCCAAGCATATTAGAAACTTGTATGCTTTTTATATTTTAAGCACATCCAAAAGGTAATTTTTGGTGAAGGAAAAGCCCTTTAAGGATAAATCATTAGAATGTAACAAAACATTATGATGTGTGGATGTTGATCCCAAGAACACTGATTGAGCTTCCCTTGCTATAATCACTGTACAGAGGAACTGATAGCCATCTACCATGCATGGAACTACAGTCTAAGGCTGGGGTCACACACACAGATATTTGTGCAGATATTGTTCACAGATCTCTGGTTGAAGAGAAATCATGGACAAATTGGTCTATTTGTATATGGCCACAAAATGGATCAATTTGTCCATGATTTCACTGCAACCAGAGATCTGTGAACAATATCTGCACAAATATCTGTGTGTGTGACCCCAGCCTAACACAACCCCAGTCATTTGGAATAAAGTGAAAGAACATTATGGTCCTGATTCATCAAAATGTTTTGCCAGATTTATGCCCTAAAACACCTTGAAAAGTCCCAAAAAATGTTTATTCAAAAGTGTTCAACTATAGTCATTTTCATGCTAATCCCGGCCAGATCCACCAAAATTGGCGTGGCAAGGTGTAGTAAATCTTGACCAGTAAATTACTCCACAGTTACACTAGAAATGTCCCTGATGGACTGGAGCAAGATACCTGGTGAGATGCACGCCAGAGATAGGATGTGCCTACAGAAGTTCATTAAGGGCAACAATGTTTGGTCAGTGTGCTTCAGTGTTTGATCAGTGTGCAATCAGTGTTTGTCAGTGTGTCATCAGTGTTTGCTCAGTGTGCCATTGCTGTTTGGTAAGTGTGCCCTCAATATTTGGTCAGTGTGCCATTGGTGTTTGGTCAATGTGCCCTCAATGTTTGGTCTGTGTGCCCTCAATGTTTGGTCAGTGTGCCATTGGTGTTTGGTCAGTGTACCATCAGTATTTGGGCACTATGTCAGAATTGTTTGCCAGTGTGTCATCAGTGTTTGCTCAGTGTGCCATTGGTGTTTGGTCAGTGTGCCCTCAATGTTTGTCAGTGTGTCATCAGTGTTTGCTCAGTGTTCCATTGGTGTTTGGTTAGTATGCCCTCAATGTTTGGTCAGTGTGCCCTCAATGTTTGTCAGTGTGTCATCAGTGTTTGGTCAGTGTGCCCTCAATGTTTGGTCAGTGTGCCCTCAATGTTTGGTCAGTGGGTCATCAGTGTTTGGTTAGTGTGCCATTATTGTTTGGTCAGTGTGCTATCAGTGTTTGGTCAGTGTGCCCTCAGCGCTTGTTAGTGTGCCATCAGTGCTTGTCAATGTGCCATTAGTGTTTGGTTGCTTTGCCATCAGTCTTTGGTCAGTGTGCCATCATCTATGGTCTGTATGCAGTGTTTGGTCAGTGTGTCATCAGTGTTTGGTTAGTGTGCCATCAGTCTTTGGTCACTGTGCCATCAGTCGTTGGTCAGTGTGCCATCAGTCTTTGGTCAGTGTGCCATCAAAATTTGGTCAGTATGCCATCAGTGTTTGGTCACTGTACCATCAGTTTTTGGTCAGTGTACTCTAAGTCTTTGTTGAGTATGCCATCAGTGCTTGTCACTGTGCCATCAGTCTTTGGTCATTGTGCCTTTAGTCTTTGGTCATTGTGCCATCAGTCTATGGTCAGTATGTCATCAGTGTTTGCTCAGTGTGCCATCAGAATTTGGTCAGTACGTCATCAGTGTTTGGTCAGTGTGCCATCACTGTTTGTCAGCGTGTCATCAATGTTTTTTTCAGTGTGCCATCACATTTTGGTGAGTATGCCATCAGTTTTTGTCAGTGGGCCATCAGTGTTCATCAGTGTGCCATCAATGTTTTGGCAGTGTGCCATCAGTGTATGTTCAGTGTACCATCAGTTTTTCGTTATTGTGCCATCAGTCTTTGGTCATTTTGCCATTAGTCTTTGGTAATTTTGCCATCAATGTTTAGTCAGTGTGCTAGCGGTCTATGGTCAGTATGTAATCAGTGTTTGATCAGTGTGCCATCAGTTTGGTCTGTATGTCATCAGTGTTTGGTCAGTGTGCCATCACTCTTTGTCAGTGTGTCATCAGTGTTTTTTTCAGTGTGCCATCATTCTTTGGTCAGTATGGCATCAGTTTTTGTCATATCAGTGTTCATCAGTGTGCCATCAGTGTTTCGTCAGTGTACCAACAGTCCTTGGTCATTGTGTCATCATTGTTTGGTCATGGTGCAATTTGTCTTTGGTCATTGTTCCATCAGTTGTTGGTCAGTGTGCCAACAGTCTTTGGTCATTGTGCCATCAGTCTATGGTCAGTATGCCATCATTCTTTGGTCAATGTACCATCAATGTTTGGTCAGTGTGCCATCAGTGTTTGGTCAGTACGCCATCAGTAATTGTCAGTATGCCATCACTCTTTGTCAGTGTGTCATCAGTGTTTTTTTCAGTGTGCCATCATTCTTAGGTCAGTATGGCATCAGTTTTTTGTCATTGTGCCATCAGTATTTCTCTGTGTGCCATCAGTGTTTGGTCAGTTTGCCATCAGTGTTTGTCAGTGTGCCATCAGTTTGGACAATGTGCCATCAGTGTTTGGTCAATATGCCATCAGAGTTCATCAGTGTGCCTTCAGTGTTTTGGCAGTGTGCCATCAGTGTTTGTTAAGTGTGCCATTAGTTTTTCATCATTTTGCTATCAGTCTTTGGTTATTTTACCATCAATGTTTAGTCAGTGTGCCATCAGTCTATGGTCAGTATGCAGTTAATATTTGGTTAATTTGCTATCAGTCTTTGGTCATTGTGCCATCAGTCTGTAGTCAGTGTGCCATTATTCTTTGGTTAGTGTGCCTTCAGTCATTGGACAGTGTGCCATCAGTCTTTCATCAGTGTGCCATCAGTCTTTACCATCAGTGTTTGGTCAGTATGTCATCAGTGCTTGGTCAGTGTGCCATCAGTGTTGGTAGGTGAGTCATCAGTCTTTGGTCAATGTGCCATCAACGTCTGGTCATTGTACCATCAGTCTTTGGTCAATGTGCCATTGGTATTTGTTAGTGTGTCATCGTTGTTTTTTCTCAGTGTTCCATCAGTGTTTCGTCAGTATGCCATCAACGTTTGGTTAGTGTGCCATCAGTCTTTGGTCATTGTGCCATCAGTCTGTGGTCAGTGTGCCATTATTCTTTGGTTAGTGTGCCTTCAGTCTTTGCTCAGTGTGCCATCAGTATTTGATCAGTGTGCCATCAATGTTTGGTGAGTGTGCAACTAGTATTTGATCATGGTACCATCAGTCTACGGTCAGCGTGCCATCAGTTTTTAGTCAGTGTGCCATCAGTGTTTGGTCAGTGTAGCATCAGTGTTTATTAGTGTGCCATCAATATTTGTCAGTGCGCCATCAGTGTTTGGTTAGTGTGACATCAGTCTTTGGTCAGTGTGCCATCACATCAGTCTTTGGTCATTTTGCCATCAGTCTTTGGTCATTGTGCCATCAGTCTATGTTCAGTATACAATCAGTCTTTGGTTAGTACGTCATCTTTGTTCAGTCAGTGTGCCATCAGTGTTTGGTCAGTATGCTATCAGTCAATGGTCAGTATGCAATCAGTGTTTGGTTAGTATCTAGGGATGAGTGAACAGCTTTTTTTACCTGCGCCAAAGGAAGGATAGGGTTAATCTCATCTTCAATTACTATACCTGCTGGGTCTTCATCATCTCTCCCAGGTGTGCCGGTGCGCCGCATTGGGCTTTTGGGGTCAATCGTCATGTGACCAGCTGCAATAGCCAATCACATTCAGCGATAAGCTAAGGGGTGGCCCGGAAGTGACGCAGCGACGCATCACACCAGGAAGATAAATTAGTAGGTCATCAGTCTTTGGTCAGTGTGCCATCAGTGTTCGGTCAGTGTGCCATTAGTCTTTGGTCAGTATGCCATCAATGTTTGGTTAGTTTGCCATCAGTCTGTGGTCAGTTGAGCCATCTTTCTTTGGTTAGTGAGCCATCAGTGTTTGTCAGTGTGCCATTAGTGTGTCAGTCTGCCATCAGTGTTTTTATTTATGGATAAATAGATAAAAATTACAAAGATTTACAAAAAGACAAAGATTTTTCTCTTATTCTTTGCAATGTTAAAGATAGACAGCATGTGGATGGCATCCGTGTGCTGTCTGTGTTTTTCATGAAATCATAGACTTGGATTGGTAATTTTCATGAGTGCTGCCGAAAAAACATTGAACGTCTCTGTGATTTTTGAATGGACACACGGTCTGCGAAAAAATAAGGACAAGTAAATAGCATCAGACTATAATATGTATGCAACACAGATGTCTAATTGAGGCCTTACAGTTACTTCTCAAACAGAAAATGTACCCGCTGCAGCCAATCCTTAAGGTAGCGTCACACGCCTCCATATCGCCGATAAGAACGCTGGCAATTCCCGAATTCGGCGATGTGGAAATCACATCGCATGTGCGTAGTGGCGTGTGACTGGGCAATTCTACGGTGAAAAATTACCAGTGGAGCGTCGCCTGATTGGCCGCACTGCAGTGAAATCAGGCGATATACACCAGGCGATATTAGTGTATCCTGGCATGTCACAGGGCAATATCGACGTACACAGCAATCCTGAAATCAATCCCATAGCCGTGCTTGGATGGTGTTTTTTTGCACCGCATCTGCAGCGATTGGTGGGTGATACTGCATTCCGATTGGCTGCCCGTGTCCGAGGCGCCTTATTTGATGACCCGTGCGTTCACGCAAGGCTGACCAATGGGAATGCAGTTCCGTCCACCAATCGCAGTGATGGGGGCGCGGTGAAACACACTCTAGCACGCCCCTATCTAAACACTATGCCCACATCGCTTCTACGATTGTGGCGTGTGACGCGGCGATGTGTGAAGGGAAGATCGCTTCCAGTCTTCTGCAGGCGATTTCCGGAACGCAGGATCGCCGAAGATCGCTTGCTAGATCTCTACATGTGACAGCTCCACAGTGATGTGAAAAAAGTGCCCGAAACGTGGCCGCTCATGTCAAATTGCCAGCAATATGGAAGCCATATGGCGGCGTGTGACGGTACCTTTAGGTTTGGCAGTCACGCATATGTGGTTAGCATGAAACTGCTTAGCTCAGTGCAGCGATCATGTCATGTACACTTAAAGGTGTGTCACCAAAACTGGAGGATAATTGTGGTTCATTTTCTTATCTTTTAGCAAAGGATGATTATAAGTAAATATCGAGGAAAAACCCTTTTTAATGCATATTTCTGCTTCCACTATTATACTGCACAATATGAGTCTGCTTACTAATAACATTAATGTAATTAATAGTAGATTGAAAATGTAAAAATCCATTAATAGTGTTTCCAATAGTTTTTAATAATATTCACCAACGACGATAATAGCTGATCAAAAACGCAACATAACTGTGCCTAGTTATTTTTGGCATGAGTGTAAAAAAGAAAAATACACAACCTCCTTAACAGTTCTCCAAGCTCCAGTTAAACATTCAGCCTTTACTGTTACCCTGAGGGGCCTACGTATTTATAGCTCCCAAAAGCAACTTCAACTATTGAATGTGTTTTATAAGAAGAGCCCCCGAAAAATGTGTGACGTGCAATAATAAAAACATGCTTGATCGGAGTGATTATAGTGATCAAAGCAGGAAGGAAAAGAATTTACATCTCTAATATGTATTTTCCAACAGCAAATTGTAGTCGCTACTAAGCGAAAACAGGTAAGGTGTTAGAAAAGGGAAGGAAACACAAAATAAATATGCAGCTAATAAAAGGACAATGATCTAGAACTGCTGAGAATATTCTAATGATGCCCATTAGGAGGCTCCCGCTGGAGCTGTTCCAGACGTATCCCAGAGAGAGGAAGCCCCAGGGCAGAACCGGAATACGCTGGAGAAATTAGATCTCAGCCCTTTGGCCTGAACCGCCTCTAAAGAGGAGATGCAGCACATGACCAGACAAAGGGAAGCAAAGGCTGGCGTGCTCAGCTCTGCCATTACCCTCACTGTGAAAGACAGAAGGTGATGATGATAAATGTCATGATGTACAGAGACAAGGCTTCACTAAGAAATCTGTAGATTGCTGTACAGCCAGGTAATTCCTGATAAAAGTACTGGCGGCTACATGGATATTTATATCCCGATCCAGGAAATAGCTGAATATAGCACTACAGCCGGCAACTGGGGAGAATTCCAGATCCTGCAGTGTTTTACAGTCAAGCCTATAGCTGTCAGCTCACACAACAGCCTGTAGTCTGGAGTGCAAACAAAACAAGTGACAGACTACAGACCACATGGAAATCATAGGATATCCTACAGCTGTGTGGATTAGAATTAAGGGAAGCGTCGGGTGCGGAAGATTTTACAGGGGTACATAGATACCCCCGTAGGGACTACACGTGCCGCCATATGGTTCTCTGATAAGTGGCATATCGTATACAACATATTTTCCTGGTAGAAGCAAGAATAGCTCCAGAATGTGGAGACACATATAAGTAAGGGCCCATTCAATACTATGCATGCCATATTACTATTCAAATGCCAGAAAACAAAAAGCGCAATAGGGTCTTGTCCAGTGGAGAACATAAATATGCAGGGAGGAGGTGCTCACCTGGTAAAATTGTACATCACACAAAAAATATTGAAGTGAAATCTAGCTGACGCAGTTCATGGGTTAAAAAAACCAAGATATGTACAAGGAAATAGGTGGACTTTCTGCGGCGGTGCTGATGGAGATGCCAAGGAATTCCCAGTAGAAGAGATAGATAATTGCAGTTTATTGACAATGTGTTTCAAAGTCATCTTCATCAGGACAAATCACATCGTTCATTCTTTGAACATGTGGTTTGTCCTGATGAAGATGTCAGATGACTTTGAAATGCGTTGACAATAAACCGCAATAATCCATCTAGTCTCCTGTGATTTCCTTGGCATCTCCCTCAGCAGTGCAGAAAGTCCACCTAATTCCTTCCGGCATATTACCATTCATGGCTCAGTGGTTAGCACAGGACTACATGTTGCATGTTCTTCCTGTGTTATAAAAAGACATACTGATAGATTTAGATTTTGAACCCCAATGAGGACAGTGAATATGTCTGTAAGGTGCTGTGGAATTAATGACACTATATATGTAAATAAATTAAATTAAAACATTATAGGGGTTCTCTAGGCTTTGGGTAAAGCCTGCAGTGAATCTGTGACAGAATGCTTGAGAATCTTCAGTGCATGCAGTGTGCATGCTGTCAGGATTCTCTGATACTAGGATCAGACTTGACTGCTAGTATGTGATCTGCATACATGCAGTCATGTGCTGACCAGACGCCCTGCTCAACACAAAGGGAATGAGTGAGGTTAAGTCATTTTAGTTGGAATGCGAAAAGAAGTACCGTATATACTCGCGTATAAGCCGAGTTTTTCAGCCCAAAAATTGGGCTGAAAAGTACCCCCCTCGGCTTATACGCGAGTCAGTGCTGTATACCGATGTATACATCGGTACATACCGATGTATACATCGGTATACAGCAGCCCCGCATCCCCAGTAATGCAGGGCCCCCCCACCGTCTCTCCGGTCACCTGTAAAGCAAACTATACTTATCAGTGTCCCGCTCGCACCCGCTCGCAGCTGCCGTCCGCGATCCTCCATCTTCATGCGACTCCTTCCTGTTTCTGTGCGCGTCGCCGGCAATGACGTCATTCCCTGCGACGCGCACAGGAAACAGGAAGGAGTCGCATGAAGATGGAGGATCGCGATGTCGGCAGCGGCGGGCGCGGACAGCGGGACACTGATAAGTATAGTTTGCTTTACAGGTGACCGGAGTCAGGCTGGGGGGGCCCTGCATTACTGGGGCTGCCTGTATACTACCGCTGGGGCTGCTATATACCTCTGGGGCCCTGTATACTAACACTGGGGCTGTATATACTACCACTGGGGCTGTATATACCTCTGGGGCCCTGTATACTACCACTGGGGCTGCTATATACCTCTGGGGCCCTGTATACTACCACTGGGGCTGCTATATACCTCTGGGGCCCTGTATACTACCACTGGGGCTGCTATATACCTCTGGGGCCCTGTATACTAAAACTGGGGCTGTATATACTACCACTGGGGCTGTATATACCTCTGGGGCCCTGTATACTACCACTGGGGCTGCTATATACCTCTGGGGCCCTGTATACTACCACTGGGGCTGCTATATACCTCTGGGGCCCTGTATACTACCACTGGGGCTGCTATATACCTCTGGGGCCCTGTATACTAACACTGGGGCTGTATATACTACCACTGGGGCTGTATATACTACCACTGGGGCTGTATATACCTCTGGGGCCCTGTATACTACCACTGGGGCTGTATATACTACTGGGGCTGCGTGTATACTACCACTGGGGCTGCTGTATCTACCTCTGGGACTGGTGTATACCACACTGCTGGGGGCTGTATACTTGTGCTAGGGTCCACCCTCGGCTTATACACGAGTCAATAGATTTTCCCAGGTTTTGGGGGCAAGAGTAGGGGGGTCGGCTTATACACGGGTCGGCTTATACACGAGTATATACGGTATGCAAATTGGCACCATAGAATCCTGACAGTATGCACTGTGAGGATTGACAGGTTACAATGACTGCAGACTTGAGCCCCATGCCTGGACAATCCTTTAATCGTAGAATTGTATAATGGCCTAATAGAACTAAATGTGTCTTTACATTGCTCTCAATAATAGACTCTGTGCAGACTGCATTTGAGCAGGCACATTAATGTGTGGGAAAAAACTCCTGACATTTAATAAAGGTATGGCAAGGGTCACACTCACCGTTTTTAGCAGAACCCCTGAAAAGTGGCCGCCAAAACGGACTGTGTGTGGTCACTGTGCAGGTACAGAATGGGTTACTATGGGTCACCGTTCTGCTGGAGTGAATACCGGTATCGGTGTCCGCTTCAGCAGAAAATCTCTAAGTTTTTAGCGGTTCTTGTGAATGTGACCCTTACCTATCATATGACCTTTTGTTACAAGCTCATGGGAATGGGCAGCAGGTTATTCTTTTGTACAGTGGGCTGTACACAAATGTGGAAACCCTGCAGTATATTTATTATACTTATAACTGAAGCCATGGTGAAATGTATGCCATCATATGTCCTACATAGTAACACACATTGGAACCTTGAGTAGGACGAATATTTTAGGAAACCTCCCATTGACCCAAGAAAAATGTTTAACCCCTAATGCCCAGCAAGTTTTTGTTTTAGAGCCTTTGTTTTTTTTTCTCCCCTTCTTCCAAGAGCAATAACTTTGTTATTCTTCCATTGGCACAGCTGTATGAGGGCTTGTTTTCTTGCAGGATGAGAGGTAGTTTGGAATGACATCATTCATTTTAACATTCAATGTACTGGAAACTGGCAAAAAAAATTACACGTGGAGAAAATGTGCAAAAAAAATAAAAGTCCACCATGGTTTTTATTTTTGTTGCTACAGCACTTATTCCAAGTCTGTGCGATTACAATGATAGCAACATTACGTAGATTTTTCTTTTATACATGTGAAGAAAAAAATTCATTGGATTGCATAAAATGGAAAAAAAATGGCTTTAAAGGGAACCTGTCAGGTCGGTTATGCCCCCAAGCTATCACTGTCTGTACCTGCAGCTTCATAGTACAGTCTAACTATCCCTATCTTAGCTCATAGTGTCTGTTAAAGGTGAAAAAAAACATTTATACACTCACATTTTATTATGTAAATGAGGCAGTGTGTAGTAACCATGAGGACGTAGTCAATCTGGCAGGTTAATAGTTAACATGTCAGAAAATGATGTCACGATCATGTGACTATTATAGGTGGCCCTAAGTTTCCATAGCCCATAATGATTTTGCTTACTCAGCTTCACCCACTATAGTCACATGATCGGGACATGGTCCTTTATACAAAGAAGTTTTCAGGGAGTTAACTTTTAACCTGCCAGAGTAACCACTGGCAGAAAATGTAAGAAAAAATGTAAGTGTGTAATTGCTTTTTTTCACCTTTAACATTACACTATGAACTCAGACAGGGATAATTAAAATAGTATTATGAAGCTGCAGGTACAGACATCGATAGCTGGGGGGGGGCATAAACCACCTGACAGGTTCACTTTATTCTGTTAAAATTGTTAACAGCGGTGATCTGAGCTCTACTGCATGTGGATAGAGTTCAGCCCAGGAGCGTTCTCCACACGTGAGCCTTCGTAATCATGTACATAAACATTAAGAGGTTAAATACTTTAGAATGAAGGGTTTTGTAAGCTTCTGTTCACACTATTATGATGCAGATTGGAACAGATCCATATTTACTTAATTTACTTCTTTTTTAGAAGCAGAGAAATGAAATATAATGGTTCAGTTCGGTTGAATTCAATGGGTGGTTAAAATGACCAGCTTGTGTTCGTTCAGCTCAGTTCCATTCCAGTTTTCTTCAAAATGGAACATTTGCTCAGTTTGCTTATATTTTCATGTAAAAAAAATAACTCAATGGAACGAACAGATCTGTTTGTTTTTTTACCATTGAAGTCTATGAGTCTCGGATATAGACTGAACGTTTCCATTGAAATCAGTTTTCATCAAGTGATGTTTTCATTTGTTGTAGAAATGGAAGCGCTAATACTATGCCCCTCACTTCTACAGTGCTGTTAAAATAATTGGGACAAACATTTTTTAAGTAAAATCGTAAGTTGGGGTTAGCAGTCAGTGATCCAAACCAGATTTAACTGCTTTGATCAGGTGTAAGTGTACAACCTTGAGTAACAAAATGTGGTTTGACTGGTTTTAGTCAGAAAATAACAGCTAGCTGCCACCTCAGCTTCAGTTCAGAGCTTGTTTCTGTGAGGAGTGGTTTAGTGTACTTTTTCTCTCAGTGTGATTCGTGCATGTAAAAATGGATGTTACTCCACAGAAGAGTTCTAGAATTATTACTCTTAATGAACATACAAGTCTGACTGTAAGAGAAATCACTTCCACGTTGGTATTGGAAAAACTACAGTTCCAAGAATAATTCGCACACAAATGAAACTGGATCGATTTCTCCAAAACGAAAAGGGAAATGTGGAAGAAAAAGGAGAACGACACCAAGAACTGATAAAACACTTATCAGCAATAGTAAGACTAATGCAAGAAAAAGAAGTGAAGACTTGCTTTGTCCCAATTAATTTGCACAGCACTGTAATTCAGCTGTGTGAGTAGGACATGATCAGGAAAGGTTTCCAGCCACTCCTTGAAAATGGTTACGAACGTAAAGAACTTCACATTGTCATTAGATTAATGCAAATGTGTCCTCAGGTTTCATAACACAACAAACTGCCTATATTATTAAATAGATATCTCAAACCAGATGAGGCAGGTATACTTACTTTGATGAGCCATATCAAAATGGTTTTAGAGGCTCTGCTATAGATTGAAATAGCTCAAGTCCAAATGTATTCAATCTGCACCCACCCAGTCTGACTAACAGCTGCAGCATGTACTGAGCAGTGTAAGGTAGCAGCAGCAGGAGGGACACTGAAAGGCACAATCTGATGCAGAGATTGTTAAATGAAAGTGGTTGGTACTAGTGCGAGACATGTAATAACTGACAGCCTTCTCTCCTGATCTACATGTATCACACTGATAATGCCTCCTTTCATTTAATATAATCTCTAGAGGCAGATTCTATGGGAGATCTTAACAGTTAATTTACATAATAAGTAAAAAAACTGAATTTCTGTGGAAAAAGACATTTGATTGAAAATATCAAGGTATCATTTTATTTAGATTCTTATGGCCTATATGTACATATAGATTGCTTAGGGGGGTAATCCTACAGACAGACTCATAATAATAATAATAATAATAAGCAGCATACCATAGAGCTTAGAATCTTCCTCTCAGGTTGGCTGCAGGAAGGACAAATTATTATTATTATTTAACAATGTCTTTGCTGGGGATTTAGAATTCAAGATTAGAAAAAAAACTAATCAGCACAGTATTTTAGGCCAAACACTGGCTCAGTATTAAAAAGAGAACACGGATATGTAAAGGGATGTTTCCCAAGATTGCACGTTATTCGCCACCTATATCATAAGGGATAACTTGTAAGTTTCTGGAGGTCCAACCGCTGTGCCCTTACCAATTCAAAGAAAGGGGCTTTGGAATTCAGAGGAGAGGGCATAAAGAGCTGTTTTGGCTAGCGCAGAGGTGCACATGTTCAACGTCCTCATCATTCACTGTCAATGGGGCTGCCTGGAACAGATGAGGACTGCTCAGCTTTGTCCACAAGTCACATGACAATGAGTGAAGTGGAGGCTAAACATGCACACCGCTACACCATTAAAGCTCCTTTTTCGAGGTGCCCTAGATCTTGGAATCTCTTGTGTCCCAATGGTCACCATCAAGTTATCTACTAATCTAATGATAGACAAAAATTAAGGATTTTGCAGTTAGGCCATGTCTAATTCACAATACATGTGCTCTAATAATGGGATCTATGGCAAAATTGATCAATTACTGTTTGCTAGAATAACCAATAAGTACCCCAGAGATTCTTCAAAATGTTTAAGCCAAGCAAAGTAGTACAAGGAACTTTATTACAGCACCATTTACGTATTTACTGCTCAGACAGTAGACAGGAACAACGTCAAGTAGGGAATAAACGCAAAAGTCAGGGTCGCACCCTCCGCTATTGGATTGCTATGGCATATCCATGTAAGATGGGAATAACCCTCTAATTCTCTGATATAAAGGCTAAGTGTGGTACATTCATATTGCTGAGTTCTTAAACTGGTAATATGCTTGTTTCTCCTTCACTCCACTAAAAATTGATTTCTTTACAAAGCTGGCGTTGCACAGAATGGACGCTCTCCATACACCTACCAAAACCACATAATCAAACCATTTTTTTTCTTATATGTGTGTTTAATTGTAGAATGGGGGAAAATGGAGTAGTGGTAATGCTCTGCTAGTGATATGTTACAGTGAAGGGATTACGCAGCTACGCAATAAAAACATATTAGCAGATACCAGCTCTCAGTCTGGTGGGTAAAATTCACACGGTTACGGAAGTGTAGCAGTAGAAATCCTGCTGCTCGCTTTGTGTCAGTGGGAGATGGATCAACCAGAAGGATTTGCACTTTGGTTTCTGAAGCATGGCCTGTGGCTACACAGAGGCGAGACCTCCTACATAGCTGGATCTGTAAAGGACTGAGCAGCTGTGTGTGGGCCCACCATAACTATGCAAACAGCAGCACATTCACAGACACAGAGCCAGTGCAGAGCATGTGGACGTGTGGACGACATGGAGCTCGGCTTTCTATTATTTGTCAGCACTCAGGTTTAGAGCTACATTCTTATAAATGCATGGCAAACAAGTGTCACAGGATTAATAATGGATGTCCTATCACATTCCCAGACATTAACAAGTGTGTGGAATTATTGAGAATTGCTCGCACTGAATAGATCTTGCAGTTTGCATGGTGCAGCGATTAAAGATATTTTTTAAAGGTATTAGAAATACAACGCTGCATAATGGTAACTATTCCTAGACCTAACAGGGGTGGTTTTCTTGCTTATGCCTTTTTTTCTAGGTCAAGCTACACAATACAATGTCTATTGTGCAATATAAAGCACAACTTTGTTTCCCTGCAGAGGTCAATGGAACGTTTTTCAACAACTGGATATTTCAGTGGCATTCTTAAGGCTCCTATACACATTGAAGTTAGCTGAACCCATTGATATCAGTGGAATAAGCAGACTTCCTAATATATATATGGAGGTCTCCCAACTCTACTGACTGAGAGATAGGACACTCGTACATGGGGGCTAGTGGTGACATATGTCCTTCACCCACTGAAAACATGTGAACTTTGGCCGATCCGAACTGTTTACCATGAAACTAAGGTTTTTCAATAGGACATTCTAATAGATCTGTATTTGTTAGTTTTTAACACATAGAGTTCTGCTCATCGTTATTGGCACCCATGAAGTTTAAGCACATAATGTGGAATATCTCCTGAAAAATAATGAATGAAGTTAAACAGATTTTTTGTGTAGAGCACTCATGTCAAATATAAAAGAGCAAATGATAAACAATAATTTAAACAAAAAAACAATGGGAGGAAAAAATAGAAAAACCTAAAGCTTGCTGTGACACTGGTATGTGCACCCGTTACATTAAATTAGTATGGAAGCACATTTTAACTCACTTGTGATAAATCACAAATAAGAATCACCTGTAATAAATTGTCGATGCCCATGTGAAATCAATTGGTCAATGAATGTTGACTTCAATGTTTTAATAAGTCATATGTTAGGCCCTGTTCTTTTGTCACAACCATGAAGACAAAGGAGCTGTCTGAGAACATCAACACTGCTATTATTAACAAACACAAGACTATCAAAGGGTATAAGGCCATCTCCAAAGAGCTTGGTATCTCAGTTTCAACAGCGCACAATGTTATTAAGACGTTTGCCAAGCATGGAACCATCAAGAATTTCTCTGGCTCTCTGGACATGGGCTAGAGAAGAAAATTGACAAGAGATGTCTTCGAAGGTTGATGTGAATGGTGGAAAAATACCACGTCAAACAGCCAAAGACCTGAAGACCAACCTGAAACAGTCTAGGCTCATGGTTTCAACAAGTACCATACATTGTATAGTAAACCAAGCAGAGCTTTATGGTTGAAGACCAAGGAAGAAACCATTAGTGGAAAAAAATAAATAAAAAGGAATGACTCATCTTTACCAAAGAGTACCTTGACAAACCACAATCCATCTTGGAAAATGTTCTGTAGATAGATTAAACAAAAAAAAGACCTTTTTTACAATGCAAAACAACAATTTGTTTACACATGGTGCAAATAAGCAAAAGAACACCCTACTAACAGCTAAGCATGGTGAAGGATCCATAATGCTGTTGGTTGCTTTGCTGCATCACGTATTTGAGGCCTTCACTGTATCACAGGAATCATGAAACCAGAGAATTATCTAGAGATTTTAGAGCTAAGTGTCCTACCCAGTGTAGGAAAACTTGGTTTCAGTCGAAGCTCATCGGTCCTCCAGCAAGACAATGACCCAAAGCACACATCCAAAAATACACAGGAATGGTTGAAAAAGAAAAAAATTGACTGTTTTAAAATGACTAGCAATGAGTCCTGACCTCAATCCCATTAAAAAGGTTTGGGGTGAGCTGAAATCTACCATTGGGTAAAGAACTCTGCAAACTTTCCAGAGCTTGAATAAACTGCAAAAGAAGAGTGGGAGAAAATACCAGCTGAGAAGTACAAGAAGCTTATAGATGGTTACAAGAAACATTTGAAGACTGTCATCAATACCAAAGGGTGTGCAAACAAGTATTAATTAGGGGTGTCTTTATTGCTGCACTTGCTGCTTATTCTGTTTCGTCTTTGAAAATGCAACATGTAAACCTAGCTTCACACCACGTTGTTTGGCATCTCTCCGCTTTAAACCGGACAGAACCTGATCCGGTTTTGCCTCCCATGTATCCCTATGGTGCCAGATTGGTCATATATGGCTATCAAGTTTTGTGTATTCTGTGCTTGATCTGGTCTTGTCAGGTTTTTCACCATCCCAAAATCGAAGCCTGCTGCATTTTTTGTCTCCAGTGAAGGAATCAGACAAAACCGAACACAATTGGATCCGGCGCAATCCGGTTCCCATATAATGGGAGCCTATGGTGCCAGATCCGGTAAAAAAAAACGGATCATTTCCCAAATCCGATTTTAAGAACAGAGCATGCTCAGAAATCCTGCCGTCCAAACTTCAGCACCATGGACAGCAGTATTTCAAGCACAGGCTGTGAATTCAGCACCAAGGACAGCGGCAGAGCAGACACCGGCAGACTTCAGCACCATGGACAGCGGCAGAAAATGAATCCTGTTAAAAACCTGATCAGGGACCATATTTGGCCACACTTTCTACACATCCTGTCCTGTCAGGTTCTGTATGGGTGATCCTGCAAAAAAGAGGATCCACCCTGACAGACAAAAACCGTGGTGTGAAGCTAGCCTAAGTTGACACACAATATTTAATTGTTGCATTACTTTGGACCACAAATGAAAAAATCCTAAGGATATAACTTTGATACATTTCTATTTATTTCTGAAGAGTTTGTTCAGTTTGAAAACAATGAAGGCGTGCCAATAACGGTGAGCAGCACTGTAGAAGTCAATGGGTCGAATGTAAAAATACTTTCAGTTTTGGCATATATTCATCATTTATTCCATTTTATTAATGATTTTCTTAAAATTGAAAACACAGTAAGAAACTGAATCTTTCAACAAATGAAGAAAACAATAACAAATATATCAGATCACAAAATGCAACAATAACAACATATACTGTTAAAAAATTGTATTGAGCACAACTAGTATCAAAATCTGGTACCATGCTCAAATAAGTACAATGCCACACATCAAAAGCATAAACGATACAACTAGAGGAAAGCAGTGTGCAATATCATCATGTAATGGTAAATGTGAAGGCCAAAACCTTCTCCCTGGATGTCAAACAGTAAAATACACATGCATCAATATGGTAGTATAGCAAATAACATATACACAGCTATAGATCAGAAAATACTTACAAATAGATCATATAAAAATGTGAAATAAGGGAATGCCCAATACAAAGCAGACCCACAAAGCAGGAGAAAGCTATTAGAAGACAGCAAAACATTTTCAAGTTGCCCTTTACTCAGTTCAATAATGTATTTAAGAGATGGAAGGTAACAGGAACAGTGGAGGTCAAGATAATGTCTGGAAGACCTTGCAAATTTCAGTGAGAGCTGCTCAAAGGATCGCTAGAGAGACAAATTCGAAGCCATGCTTGACTGCAAAAGACTTCAGAAAGATTTAGCAGACTCTGAAGTTGTGGTACATTGTTCTACTGTTTAGAGACACCTGCACAAATATGGCCTCCATGTAAAAGTAATCATAAGAAAACCTCTCCTGTGTCCTCACCACCATATTCAGCATCATACACATGCAAAAGAACATCTAAACAAGCCTGATGCATTTTGGAAACAAATCCTGTGGACCGATGAGGTTGAAATAGAACTATTTGATGACAATGATCAAAGGTATGTGTGGAGAAAACAAGGGCCCAGAATTTCAGAAAAAGAACATCTCGCCAACCATTAGGCATTGAGGGTAGATCATTTATGCTTTGGGGTTGTGTTGAAGTCAATGTAATGGGGAACATTTCACATGTGGAGGGAAAATTGGATTTAATGAATTTCAACAAATTCTTGATGCAAACAAAACATCATCTGTAAAAAAGCTGAAGATGAAAAGAGGATAGCTTCTACAAATGAAAAATGATCCTAAACACACATCAAAATCCACAAAAAAACTACCTTAAAGGTGCAAGCTGAAGGTTTTACAATGACCCTCAGGGCCACGTCAGACCTGGCGACGTCGGCTGGGATTTTTTAGGCGATGCCGGGGCGTGGCCTATTGCCGTCGACATCGCCAATGCGTCGCCCAATGTAACTAGGCGAGAGCGACGCATTTGACTGGTCACTTGGTTTCACAGCAGCGCTGTGAAACCAGGCGGCCAATGTGGGGCGATGTCTACACATCGCCCCATGTAAACGTCTGACAGCGATCTGACAGGCGTTGGGAGCCATAGGCTCCCATTGTACTGCATCGCTGCTGAGGTTTTGAGACACCCCATCGGCGATGCCACCACTCAGATCGCCGGTGCGTCGCCAGAGGTGTCGCCCCATGTAAACGGTGGACGGCGACACTGGCGGGGCACCAAAAGCATGCGCGCCTCCCGTCCGTTGCTGCCGACATCTCCGGCGACATCACCTAGTATGACGTGGCCCTCACAGTCTCCTGATCTGAAAATCAATGAAAATCTGTGTATAGACCTGAAAAAGAGCAGTGCAAGACAATCCAGGAATCTCACAGAACTGGAAGACTTCTCCAAGGAACAATGGATAAAAATCCCTTAAACATGAACTGAAAAACTCCTTGCTGGCTACAAGAAGCATGTTAAAAGCTGTGATACTTGCTAAAAGGGATGCTACTAGGCACTTGCCATGTAGAGTGGCCAAACATTTGCATTGGCCTGTTTTCCAGGCGATGGGTTTTGCGACACCCCAGTGGCGGCGCCGCCTGTCAGATCACCGGTGCGTCGCCGGAGGTGTCGCCGCATGTAAACATGCGATGGCGACGCTGGCGGGGTGCCAAAAATGTGCGCGCTTCCGTCCGTCACCGCCGACATCTCCGGCGACGTCACCTGGTGTTACGGGCCCCTTAGCGATCATGTCATCTTCAACTTGCTTAATTTTTCACAATAATAGCCCTAGCGGACAGCATCCTCTCCATTTGTACCTGTATTCCATATGTTGTCCATGTACCCTGTACTTGTCTTTGTATACCCTTTCATATGTAAAAGCGCCATGGAATTAATGACGCTATAATAATAAATAATAATAATAATAACAGTAATTTTAAACCAGGGCCCCAAACATTTGCATGCCAATGTATAGTGCAACAAGCTAAGGAGACAAGTAGAAGTACATAAGCACCAACAGTGTCTTAAGGCCCTTCACACACAACGACCGCTCCAGCGATCCCGACAGCGATAACGACCTGCTGGGATCGCTGGAGCGTCGTTACCTAGTCGCTGGGGAGCTGTCAAACAGGCAGATCTCTCCAGCGATCAGGGGCATGGGACACATCTCCCACATTACTGAAGGCGATGTTACCAGTGTCCTCCCTGCTTAGCGCTGCCTGTAAGCAGGGAGGACGCTGGTAACTATGATAAACACCGGGTATCTAGGCAGTGCGTGTGTTTATCATATTGTTTATCATAGTTACCAGCGTCCTCCCTACTTACAGGCACGCTAAGCAGGGAGGACGCTGATAACTATGATAAACACCGGGTATCCAGGCAGCGCGCGCTGCCTGGATACCCGGTGTTTACCATGGTTACCAGCCAGTGAGGTCACTGATCGTTGGTTTCTCGCTGTCACACGCAGCGATGCGTGCTGACCAGCGGGAAACCAACGATCAGTAAATGACCCAGAGCACTTTGCAGCGATCAGCGACCTCACAGCAGGGGCCTGATCGCTGCTAAGTGTCACACAGAACGACATCGCTGGAGAGATCGTTGTAACGTCACAGTTACAACGATCTCCCTAACGATATCGTTATGTGTGACTGGGCCTTTACTCATTGGGTAACTTGCCTGCATGAGCTTAGTCATATCTATTGGTCTATTTTATCGCAATCATATGTATCTTGCTCTAATGTGTATTGAGCATCCCCTTATTCTAGATTTTTCTGTGATCTATTGGTAATTATTTTGTGAACTATAGTAATGTTGAATATGTGATTTTGATATATTGGGGTGCTCATTTTAGTACATTTTCACATATTGAGTCAGATGCATTTTATTGTATTTGACATTCGGGGAGGTTTGGACATTTACATATACTGTAGGTAGTGATATTGCACATTGTTGCAGATTTTTTTTAATAAATACACCCCTTTACTGGAAACTTGATATATTAATACATATATAACTTTGCCACTCTTGCTTTATTTAGCTGTGCCTTTTTATCTGAAATTGCATTTCAAATTTGCATACTTCTCTTCAATTAGGTCATGAGATCTCATGGTCACCCTTTTGTAATTACATGCAATTATATTCTCTGAACAGGTGAACACTATTTCAGTCACCACAACAACCTGTTTGATAAAACTGTATGGACTGTACCACTGAAGTTCTCCAAAAGAAAAATACAGAAGCTCCTATCACAGATAATTATGATGACTGCGCAGTTTTTGTCACAAAATTATAATGAAGATTGAAATTCAGGCTCCTGACTGCAATATATTAGCTAAGGCTGCCTTCACATTTGCATTCTGCAGCACCGCAAGCCCCTATCTTTATAATGGGAGCGCACAGTGCTGCGTTTGACTGCGCATGACCGTGCGCACCCATTCACTGCCACACGTGATCTGTGCACAAATCACACAGTCTCGTCCGCACAAGAAATGCAACATGTCGCGTTCATGGTGCGGACGAGACTGGTGATTTGTGAGCAGGCATACGCCTGCGCACAGATCACATGTGGCAGTAAATAGGTGTACACGGTCATGCTCAGTCAAGCGCAGCACCGTGCGCTCCCATTATAAAGATAGGGGCTTGCGGTGCTGCGGTCACATTGCGGCTCCCCTCCGCAGAACGTTCTGCGGAGGGGAACGCAAATGTGAAAGTAGCCTAAGGGTATGTGCACACTGGCCGGCTTAGGGTCGGATTAGGTGTGTAAACCGCCGGTCGGTTTACATAAATTTTATGTAAATTTATGTTAATCCAAACCGGCGTTTGGATTAACATTGAAACCTATGTAAACCGACACCCGGTGTGCACACACCAGCGGTTTACACATTCTCATCCGTTGCTAACCCGCTGGGTTCCCAGCGGGTTAGCAAAGAATGAGCATGCTCTATAATCCGGCCGGTTCTGCAGCGGCTGCAAGCAGAATCATGTACTGCTTCCAGCCGCCGCAACACCGCCGGCGCTAACCCGCTGGCCACCCGCCCGGCACCCGCCCGTCACCCACCGCACATACCTGCCAGGATTCCGGTGGACGGCTCCGGAGCTTCCTGGCGGGTCCGCCCAGCCGCCGCCGACCAACCCGCTGGCCAGTGTGCACATAACCTTATTTAGGTTACTATAGTCAGAAGGATAATCACAGTGATACCACAGAAGAAAGAGATGGTACTGGCCCTTGCTGATGCAATTTGGGATTGAAAGCAGAGAATAGAGAAAAAATACAAGGTTTAATCTAAAATTAAGATTAAGTATAATTTCATCCAAAAGTAAGAATATTATCAGGAAATTTAAAAATAATGAGTTTACATTCAATTTTGGTACATAGCAATTTTCTAGTTCATTTGTGAAGCAAAAATGTAATACAATATCTCCGTCATAAAATGTATCAAGGTATGTAAACCACAAAAAAATAAATAAAAGTATTCTTAAATGAATACTTTATATTTTGAGACTTATGACAAAATCATAAATCAATTCTACTACACAGATCCATGAGCATAATAATGAAGTACTAATCTGCCTAATAAATCAGAAATTCCCAAAGGCGACAAGAGTAATTAAAGGGATTGCACTAATATGGACCACCCTATGTTAGCCAGAGAGCAGTGCTGCTACAAACAGAAACCCGCACAATGGAGCCTTCAGTACCATCATGCCATATCTGGTCATCTTCATTTCAATGTGGCATGTAATATCACAGTTCTTTTGAAGCAGTCACAAATTTGCTGTCATCCTCACCTCCCCTTAGTGCACACAGGTCCTCACGTAGATAACATGCTGCATTATAGGACAAATCCTTGAAGAGAACATCACAAACAGTCACATCTTAAGTCATTAGAAATTATATACAGTAGACAGTGGTGTTCAAAATAATAGCAGTCCAATATGACTAACCAGATTATTTCCTGTTTTTGGTATAAATTATATTACCACATTTCAAACAATTTACCAGTTGGTGCAGTAGATTCTTAGAAAACTAAAGGCCCCGTTACACAGGGCAACTCTCCGGCGATGTCGCCGGCAACTGAGGGGCATGGCCAAGTTGCGGCGACGTCGCAAGAGAGTTGCCCTGTATAACAGGGTGATTTCAATGGCGATAGTTGCTTCAGCAACATCGCCTGGTTTCCCAACAATGGGAAACCAGGCGATGTGCCTGCATCGCCCGGTCTGACGCGGCAACAGCGATGTTGGTGGCAACTTCCCCCATAGACTCCCATGTTAAGGATCTCCGCCAGGGTTGAGTTTAACGCTAGCAGCGATAGTTGCTAGCAACATCGCTGATGAGTTGCCAGCAATATCTCGTTGTCTGACAGCTCATCAGCGATATTGGAGAGCGGCCAAAAATGTGCGCACTCCTGGGAGTTGCCGGCGATGTTGCCGGAGATGTTGCCCCATGTAACAGGGCCGTAACAGTCTCAGCATTCATGATCTGTATGTTTCTAAGTCTGTGTATTTGAATCATTAGTTGAAAGGTGGTACATACAAAATAATAGCAGTGTGGAGTTCAATTAATGAGGTCAATCATTCTGTGAAAAAACAAGTGTGAATCAGGTGGCTCTTAATTAAGGGTCAAGACAGTACATGTTGTACATGCATTTCTCCTTCAAAGCCTGAGAAATATGGGTCATTCGAGACCAGTGTACAAAGACCAGAGACCAGAAGAACAGCGTACTTTTATTAAAAAGTTGATTGGAGAGGGTAAAAGATATAAAGAAGTGCAGACAATGATAGGCTGTACAGTTAAAATGATCTCCAATGCTTTAAAATGGAAAGCAAAACCAGAGAGACGTGGAAGAAAATGGAAGACTACCATTTGAATGGATCAAAGAATAGCCAGAATGGCAAAGGCTCAACCAATGATCAGCTCCAGGGTGATCAAAGATAGTCTCATGTTATCTGTGAGGACTGTGACAGCTAGACACCTGTGTGAAGCTAATCTATTATAAAGATGTCTCCGTAAAGTCCCACTGTTAAAAAAAAAACATGTACTGAAACAGATACAATTTGCCAAAGAACACATCAACTGGCCTAAAGAGAAAAGGGAAACATTTTGTGGACTGATGAAAGTAAAATTGTTCTTTTTTGGTCCAAGGGCCGCAGTCAGTTTGTCAGACAACTCCCATACTCTGACTTTAAGCCACAGTACACTATGAAGACAGTGAAGCATGGTAGTGCATGTTTCTCTTAGGCTAGGGTCACACTTGGAGGGGCGTTTTAGGGAAGCCTGCTATAATGCTAGGCTTTTTTTCTGTTGCTATTTTGTTGCCAAATGAAAGCATGCGTTAACGCATCGTACACATATGTACTACGGTATGCGCTAATGCATGCGTTTCCCATAGGGTCCCATGTTAAAAAAACGCATGGGTTTTTGCAAAGGCACCCAAAAATGCTGCTAGCAGCATTTTTTGTTGCCGATTCAAAAACGCATAGCGTCAAACACATTGCATAGTTGTAATGCATTGTTTGCATTATAGCCTATGGATCCGTTATCGCATGTGTTTTTCACAAATTTCACAATGAAAAAAGTTAGCTTTTAGCGGATCCATGGCACTAATGTGACCTTAACCTTACTATGGCGACAGGCCTGTTTATCGCATGCCAGGAACCATGAACCAGTATATATATATATATCTAATATATAAAGCTGAATGTGTGTATGTGTGTGTGTATGTGTATGTGTATATCCGGGATTGGCATCTACACCGTCGCAACTATAGCCACAAAATTTTGCACAGTCACACGTCTGGACCCCGGGAGTGTCATAGGCTATGTTGTGAGGCGAAGTTTTAACCCTGCGCATTCCTGTTCACCAAACAATTTTGGCCCTATCTACATAATGGGAAAAAGTGAATGGAAACATATTGGAGGAAAATCGACAGCTGTCAGCTATAGAGACAAAATTTTGCACAGTCACACGTCTGGACCCTGAGAGCGTCATAGGCTATGTTGTGAGGCGAAATTTTAACCCCGCGCGTTCCAGTTCACCAAACAATTTTGGCCCTATCTACATAATGGGGAAAAAGGGAAAGGAAACGTGTGGGAGGAAAATCGACAGATGTCAGGTATAGAGACAAAATTTTGCACAGTCCTACGTCTGGACCCCGGGAGCGTCACAGGCTATGTTGTGAGGCGACATTTTAACCCCGCGCATTCCAATTCACCAAACAATTTTGCCCCTATCTACATAATGGGGAAAAAGTGACAGTTACCAGTTGACAGTTGTGAATGAGAGGGGCTTAATGATAGCGCCAAAGACTAACAGCACATACCAGCATATAGTCACTAAGGTGGGGCCCCAACATGAGATATTCACCATGCACGGGAACATGTATACACAACACACGCACACAAAGAGTAACAGCAAGTGTATAGTTGCTAAGGTGCAGCCCCAACATTGGATACTCACCACGCACCCGAGCAAACACACACACACCACAAAGAGATACACACAACACAGAGACACACACACACCCCAAGGGGACACACACACACTCTATAGCGACACATGCACTCACCCCACAGGGACACACACCACAATGAGACACACATGACACAGACACACACACCACACAGACCCCCCCACAGGGACACACACATAGCCACCCTATAGGGACACATGGACTCACCCCACAGGGACACACACACCACAAAGAGACACACACAACTCAGATACACACACACCACACAGACCCCCCCACAGGGACACACACACATACACACCCTATAGGGACACATGCACTCACCCCACAGGGACACACACACCACAAAGAGACACACACAACAGAGACACACACCACACAGACCCCCCCCCCCCACAGGGACACACACATACACACCCCAGGGACACACACACCACACAGACAGACACAGATGTGCACAAATCACCTCACACAACTCGCCTCATACATGTGCTATCTTTATTTTCCAAACATAAACATCTGATTAAAAACAGCCAATGTGCAACACATGTGCCATATAGGGAATTAAGGCAGATGTCAGTCACATGAGCTGTCTATTATGCGTATGTGTGAGGTAACATATACTGCCCGGCCAGGGGGTGGGTTTACTGTTGGCTGGAGATTTATTAGGCTGCCTATAGCAATCAATCACAGCTCAGCTTCTATTTTCCTACAGGTCATTAATATGACGTATTCAAATTCTATTTTGTTATAGCTAACAGCAGTTATTTATTAACCCGGGCGTAGCCGGGTACTACAGCTAGTATATATATATATATATATATATATATATATATATATATAAATTGAAGTTGTGGAGTGACCAGCCAATCCCCAGACCTTAACCTAATAACATCACTTGTGAGGTGACATCAAAAATGCTGTTTCTAAGTCAAAGCCAAAAAATGCAAATAATTGTGGGATATAGTTAAAGCATCCTGGGCTGGAATAAAGGTTGACATGTGCCAGACGTTGGTTGACTCTATGCAGTATAGATGTGAAGCAGTTCCAAGAAACTGTGTTATTACAACTAAATATTAGGTAAGTAATTCAAAGGAATGCTAAATCTTTAAAAAAAAGTACAAATTTTGAGTATGTAAAACAAATGCAGAAACTGCTATTTTTATTGAACAGCCCAATGTTTATTTTTGTTATTTTATGTAAAGTAGTTAAAAATGATATACATTACTCTTCATGTTTTGATTTACAAAACAGTGTGCAATGTTCCCAATGCAAGGAAATAAAAACTATTAAAAATATGTGGGCTTAACTTATGTTTTTGAACACAACTGTATGCGTGTAAGTGTACATAAATATAAATATGTATATGTATACACATATGCTATATATATGTATACATATGTGCTTTATAATGTTAATAATACATTCTATTTACCATATACTGTATAGCGCCAACAGATTACGCTGCACTCTGCAATTAAGCGTGGACAATATACAGACAATAAAGATAATACAAAGTAATACATAGTTTAATAGCTACAGGAGGGGTGAGGACCTGCTCGGAATCTTATAATCTATACTCTACATATATATATATACTTGATGGTGGCCTGATTTTAACGCATCGGGTATTCTAGAATATGTGGGTGTGCGGTTGTGCGGCAGTGCGGGTATGCAGCAGTGGCCTCCCTCAGTTCTCACCCGCTCTAGGGTTCTGTACAGCCGCCTCTCACCCCAGTATGTATTCTTTTTCTTCCTCCAGGATAGACGTCAGCAATTCCAAGGCCTCGGGGGCGGAGTTAAGAGGGGGCATCATAATAGGTGTGTCCAAGCGCATAGCCCTGATGGAAATCACGCGTCGCTGATTGGTAGCGCCCGCCCAGCCGCGACCAATCAGCGACACGGGATTTGCGTTAGAGAGAGACAGTGTGACGTGAGTGCAAGGTGAGTGTAGGGTAAGTGTGACGTGAGTGTAGGGCTGAGTGTGACGTGAGTGAAGGGTGGGTGTGAAGTGAGTGCAGGGTGAGTGTGACATGAGTGCAGGGTGAGTGTGAAGTGAGTGCAAGGTGGGTGTGAAGTGAGTGCAGGTTGAGTGGGACGTGAGTTCAGGTGAGTGGGACATGAGTGCAGAGTGAGTGCGACGTGAGTGCAGAGTGATGAAGGGTTCAAAAGTGAGCTGCCTTATTCAACGAGACATCAAAGGGTGAATATGATATTGATTTATTACGTGTTTCAGGGCTCTCAGAAATATCCTGAAACATTGCAATATGATATTGATTTGTCCTGAGGAAGGGGTCAGGGAGCCCAGAAACTCATTGACTAATAAATCAATATTATATTCACCCTTTGATGTCTCGTTGAATACGACAGCGCGGTTTTTAACCCTTCATCCTCCCTACACTATATGCACCACGCTGGGGCTGCTGCAGCTGTGATATGCATTTATAGTGGTTGTGACACTCACAATCACACAAGGTGAAGCCTCTGATACCTATTTAGGTAATATTTTATCTCTTAGATCCTTCATCCTTCCTACTTGAATTTTCTCTTTACTGGAAGCCATAATCATCAACAGTAACAGAAATAATCACTTGAAATATATCACTCTGTGTGTAATGACTCTATATAACATATATATAACATTTCACTTTATGTACTGAATTACTGAAATGAATTAACTTTTTGATGATATTCTAATTCATTGAGATGTACCTCTATATATAAATGAAGCACACAAACACTATATATCAATATATGCATATACATACATACACTCAGATTCAGGTATATATATATATATATATATATATATATATATATATATATAGCAGTGGGGGGTTCAGCATTGATAGCTCGGAATGGTTTCCAAGTGGTACCTTGTGTGTCATTCACTGGAGAAATACAGCACTGAACAAATTGCAAAAATGCAAAACACTGAAACCATAGCGGAGCTTTTTATAGCCATGAAATAAATTAAGTAGAAGTCTAGGACGAGGGGAAAAAAGTATTCCCATAATATTCGAGAGTAGAAGTTAACAAGCCTGCTGGGATCTTTTTAGCCCCTGCAGAGCTGAGACTTCAACATTATTAAATGTCTGTCGCATCTGAAGTATGGTGCAACGTAACTCAATAAACAACGGAAAACGTATGATGCTGGGTGGGGGAGGCTTCAGATTACCCTGCAGAATAATTCAGTTTCAGGACAGGTGTGACAGAACAAGATATGACTGGCAAGGAGACAGCACTGCGTGCTCCTTATAATAAAGTGTTAAACTGGAGCACATCAACATATCGAGCCATCACAGATGGTGACATCCTGGGGATTGTACTGAACCCTTTCATTACCAAAGACATATGAATGGACTCAAATCTCAAATGATTCCACTGCATTTTAGTAAGTAGTGGAAGACGAAGTAACCTGCAGAAATAGTATATATTGTATGCACTGCTTTACACCTAAAACTCAAGTCCTTTAGGGCCCCTTTACACGCGGCTACATTTCTAGGGTGGCTACAGGTAACTTACTGGTTGCAGTGAAATCATGGAGAGATGATTCCATTTGTACACAGCAACAAGATAGAACCTTGTCTCCATGATTTCACTGCAACCAGTAAGTTACCTGTAGCCACCCTAGAAATGTAGCCGTGTGTAAAGGTACCCTTAAGGATAAATGAAATGTACGTGAGTTGAGATTTAGAGGAATTTCACGTAACTGTGCATCTATGGTATCTGTGAACCTTTAGCAGCTCAACTATATTACACATCTAGAAGTAAATCAGATCATAAAATAAGATACAATTGTCACTGACATATTGAGAAATGCTCGCAATTGACCAAATCGCTTGATAAAAAAAAAACATTAAAAAAATTAAGCGATTTTAGACAGTCTGTTTTATAGAGATGGGTACCATCAGGATTAAATAATCCTGCTGCAGGCAGATAGGCCTGATGACGGGACACCTCGCATTGTGCTTTCCTCAGTGTAGAAACCCTGAAAAAATGGTTACGATACTGTCTTTAGCTCTGACTGGATACATCTCTGTAGTTCATTCCCATTGTAGTGATTCGTCATAAAAGAAGAACAAAAATGATGGAAATTACGACTCAGTCACAATATGGACACAAATGGCACTCGTAGGTCACTTATTACTATAAAGGGGTGTGTTAAATTTCTGTCATGGCTCCCGAACCCCATGCCCATGACACTTTTTTATGCTGTGTATACTGACCAGTAACTTTTAGAACTTTGCAACATGTTAATTTCTATTGTGAGTACAACTGAGTTTTATGAGAGGATTTTCTCCATAGAATTATATGAGATGCAATTAAAAAACATATACGGTAGGCATTTATAGTATGCTTGTGTGGTGGAAAAATATAAAATCGCATGTTATCTGCACATGAATAACATTTTGTCAAAGCAGCCTTATTAAAAATATGACATACCAAAAAGAGACATAAACTGCAGTGACAAAAACATAATAAAGATCCATTAAGAATGTTCTCAAAAACTAAAAGCAAAAACTACCTACAAGTAACCTTGTTTAGCTAATGGATGCAGAAATTCTGTAACTTCAAAAGCCCATTGAATACTCATTGTGGGAATACAGCCTAAAGGCCCCATCACACACTTCAATATCGTTCACGATATCATTGCAACGTGACCATTTTGGTGACGCTGCAGCAATGTTGTGAACAACATCGTTGCGTGTGACACCTGTCAACGATCAACGGTCAGTCATTGATCGTTGATCGCAGATTTGTGAACGAGACCCAACCCTACTGTCTCCCTCCCCATTGCCCTGTAGAATGTAAGCCTGCAAGGGCAGGGTCCTCTCTCCCCTCTGTATCAGTCTGTCTCTTTGTTCATTGTATTTTAACTTGTCTGTATGTAATATTTGCAAGAGTACACTGGAGCTAGCAGTTAGCACTTGAGCTGCTGCAGTAGTCTGAAGGCAGTACCACGTATTTAATCGCCTTATTGTTGTTTAAATCAATTATTATCTATTTGTGAGACTATGCGCTAGCTCTTAAAATAATAAATAAATAAATAAAACTATTCCTTCCACTTTCTTTACCCTTCTAGGGGATATTTATTAAAAATTATCTGTATAATTACAACTTATGTAATTTAGATGCCTACTTATATTTTTATTATTCATACTAATTATAGCAAAAAACTAAAGTATCTATAAACAATCAAAGTAAAAACTGATATATCAATAATTAAAAATGTAAAATTAAAACGTAAAAAAACCCTATGATTAATATTCACATCATATCCCCTAGAAGGGTAAAGAAAGTGGAAGGAATAGTTTTATTTATTTATTTATTATTTTAAGAGCTAGCGCATAGTCTCACAAATAGATAATAATTGTCTGTATGTAACCCTTTCTCATGTACAGCACAATGGAATGAATGGAGCTCTATAAATATAATAATATATAATAATAAATAATAACATGTTCACAAATCTATCGATGGTCGCCCGCTGGACACGCAGCATCGCTGCGTGTGACAGCGGAGACGAACGATCAGCGAGCTCCCAGTGCTGCACAGCAACACTGGGATCTGGTATCCAAGGTAAACTGCGGGTAACTAAGAGCCGCGCGGCGCTTAGTAACCCGATGTGTACCTTGGATACCAGCGCGCTCGCTGGTCCGGATCGCTGGTGAGTCTCCTGTGTGACAGCACACCAGGATCTGAACGACGTTGTTAGCGATCACGCGTGCATGTGATCGATAACAACATCGTTCATTAAATTGAAGCGTCTGACGTGGCCTTTAGTCTCAAATGGCTAAGATCAAACCGCAATAAATGTATGTCTTGTAGACTGTGAGCCCTTGCGGGCAGGGTCCTCTCTTCCCTGCACCAGTCTGTGCCTTGTATTTGTCATGATTATTGTACAGTATTTGTCTATGTATGCCCCTTATCACATGTAAAGCGACATGATATAAATAGCGCTATAATAATAAGTAATAATAAAAATAATTTATTGTGTGGCACATCAGAAGTGCCCACCACTTCATAGAAGCTCTAGATTCATGTAGAGGCCTCACATCATCTTGAATCCGGAATATCTGACTTCAATACGCCCCCTCATCACCACCAGCTAGAAAAACACCGGTCTTGATGAATTGGGGCATATTATTCAAATAAAGAAAACCTGACACCATAGCCAACCTATCCAGGATTGAACCGCTTGCCAATGTAACTTTAAAGGTGCAGCATGAACCCATTCAAAAATCACGACTCTTCCAACATGAAAACATTAACAATGCAGAAGGTCCATTTAATAACAACGCCAATTTACATTAGCACTAGCTTCATATTTGCATTAGCAGCAATGTTAGGAGCCACCATCAAAAAAGCCAGAAAAAAATAGTACAGTGGTTGGTTAATTTTTCCAGTAAAAAGACATAATCCATTACGTAAACAGAACAGGACCAGTTATAGTGAATGGAATCTGTTGGTCTCTCAGTCACTGAATTTAATGATAAGATTTTTCCGGTTAAGATCATGATTTCTGCTTGAAAAAGAAATTATATTTTGGAGAAAATAGAAGCATCAAAAGACCCAACCGATACGGCTAGATGGCACTCACAGTAAAAGAGCACAATATTCACTTGTTCTTCAGCCGATGAATACAGTAAGTGCATACACATTAGTGACAATTTCCAACTACTCTGTTAAAAATAATACCATGAGGCCTTAGACTCTTGGCATCTTACAGCTGAAAAGTAGCCAGCCGAATCTCTTATAATAATGTCAACAGCCTCTTGATTTGGGCTTCACTTAGAATTAGGACCTTTGGCTGGCTTTAAACACTTATGTCTTGAATTTAGCCAAGAATTTACATTCTGGTTACTGAGAATCAACATATAAAAGCTCAGAGATTCTCTCCTGTTCTAAGCTTACAGTAAGTTCTTCACATTAATAAGAAATGGAAAAAAATTACAGAAAATGACTCCTGGACTCCAAACGTGTACAACACTTTGTCTATTCCTGGCTTGCATGGATTTTCACACAAATAAGTCATTCTTTATTAGATCACTCAAACAAGCAATTTTTCACTTGGAATAATTAAAACGAAATCCGTAACCAAATATGAATGCTTTAGTTTTCTCTACTAAGACCAGGGGCGTAACTACAACAGGTGCAGGGGTTGCGATCACACCAGGGCCCTGCAGCCTAGGGGGCCTAAAAGGTCCCTTTGACCCAATGAAAAAGACTAATACTATTAAAGATTTGCAATAATTGGGGGCCTCGTTGGAGCTTTCGCATCGGGGCTGACGAATCTGTCAAAAACGTAGTCTCTGGCAGCCTAAGCGCATAACGTTAATGGCATGTAACGATAAGCGCTGCCTGCCTATTCATCTTTATGGTTACCTGACGCTTAGGGCAGCCACCGGCTCTACTCACAAGGGCCAGATATGCGCTATTGCAGAGCACACAGGAAACGTGATTTGCAGCATTTTCCTGTGCGCTCAGTACACAAAAGAACACTCCAATACATCACTAGTATTTTGTTGCACCACCTCTGGCTTTAATAACAGCTTGCAGTCTCAGAGGCATGGACTTACTGAGTGACAAACAGTACTCTCATCAATCTGGCTCCAACTTTCTCTAATTGCTGTTGCCAGATCAGCTTTGCAGGTTGGAGCCTTGCCATGGATTATTTTCTTACACTTCCACCAAAGATTTTCAATTGGGATGAGATCTGGACTATTTGCAGGCCATGACATTTGACCTTATGTGTCTTCTTTCAAGGAATGTTTTCACAGTTTTTGCTCTAAGACAGGATGCATTATCATCTTGAAAAATGATTTCATCATCCCCAAACATCCTTTCAATTGATGGATAAGAAAAGTGTCCAAAATAATAATGTATACTTAGGCATTTATTGAAGATGTAATGACAGCTATCTCCCCAGTGCCTTTACCAGACATGCAGCCTAATATCTTCAATGACTGTGGAAATTTGTATGTTCTCTGCAGGCAGTCATCTTTATCAATCTCAATGGAACGGCACCAAACAAAAGTTCCAGCATCATCACCTTGCCCAATGCAGATTTGCGATTCATCACTGAATATGACTTTCATCCTGTCATCCACAGTCCACGATTGCTTTTCCTTAGCCCATCGTAATCTTGTTTTTTTTCTGTTACGGTGTTAATGATGGCTTTTGTTTAGCTTTTCTGTATGTAAATCCCATTTCCTTTAGGTGGTTTCTTACAGTTCAGTCACAGATATTGACTCCAGTTTCCTCCCATTCATTCCTTATTTGTTTTGTTGTGCATTTCTTATTTTAGATATATTTCTTTAAGTTTCCGGTTGACGCTTGATGTCTTCTGGTCTACCAGTATGTTTCCCTTTAACAAACTTCGATGTTGTTTGGTATTTGGACCAGATTTTAGACACAGTGACTGTGAACACACATCTTGCAACATTGCGTGTTAATTTAACCCTCTTTTAAGAGTTTGATAATTCTCTCCTTTGTTTCAACTGACATCTCTCATGTTGGAGCCATGATTCATGTAAGTCCACTTGGTGCAACAGTTCTCCAAGGTGTGATCACTCCTTTATAGATGCAGACGAACGAGCAGATCTAATTTGATGCAGGTGTTAGTTTTGGGAATGAGAATTTGCAGGGTGATTCCATAATTTTTTCCTCAGAATTGAGTGATTCCATAATTTTTTCCCTCTGCTTGGTCAGAAAAAAGATACCCTTACTGAATACATTTTTTTTATCTTGATTTCTTTTAGTTTTTCTTAAAGCCATAAAGTTGCCATTTGAAATTACTTTAGTTTTGTGCCATGTCTATGATCTGCTTTTTTTCTACAACATTAAACAACTGAATGAACATCCTTCGAGCCAGGTGATTCCAAAATTTTTGCCAGGGGTTGTATGAGTAACATGAAGTAACATAAACTTAATTTCAATTTTGAATGTAGAAGGAAAACCGGGCACTGACCTTATATTGCTGCAGTTGAAATTGTGGCACAGAACCAAGTCCGGCGTTGCTCAGCCGTAGGACTGTCATTTTCATCCATAAAGAAAGAAGAAGGTGGCACTCATTGGACCGGTGAAGACAGGTATGTTTATTCCAGTCGCAGTATTACATCAGGTGAGGGTGCGGGGAGGGAGGTGCAGGGATGACGGAGCCCGTTTCGAGTAGTGCTTACTCTTCAACAGATCCTGTGTACCTGATCTGTTGAAGAGTAAGCACTACTCGAAACGGGCTCCGTCATCCCTGCACCTCCCTCCCCGCACCCTCCACCTGATGTAATACTGCGACTGGAATAAACATACCTGTCTTCACCGGTCCAATGAGTGCCACCTTCTTCTTTCTTTATGGATAAACTTAATTTACATCTAAATCTATATTCAGAATTCTGCTGGTTAATTTTACCAAATCCCATGTCTGAAAGTGAAGGGAAGAATCCGAGTCTGTACCCAAGGGTAGACAGTGGAAAATTGAAACAAGCCAAGTAAATGAAATTTGCATTACCTGGCCTTTCTAAAGATGATAGTGAACAAGCCAAAACCCTAACAGGCTACGTAAGGTCTAATCTTTGGTCAAAGTTATCCAAGTGTCTACACGTTTACATTGGTACTATTTTCTTTCTTGTAATTTTTAAAATGTAAAAGATGAAAATATATATATTTTTTTGCCTAAAATACTAAGAAATGTGGCATCTTGGCAACTTTATGCCTTTCATTCCTTGTTGGCAGAGCGGAAGAGGAAAGCTGCTCTGCTGACGTGATCCAGCAGCAGAATCACTGTCAAGAGTAGTCCATGACCACTTTGAGCCAACCCTAGGTAGAACAGTAACTACCTGCCTGTAGGTTCTTATTTTTTGGGACTATCAACTACACTTTTTAATAAAGTTGAAAGCAGGATAAATAAAAATACACACTGGTCAGACATACGTGAAAACAACATATTTCTGATATATCGTCAGTCCATACTAGTCTATAAATAAGTCAGGCATATACTTCAGAAGATTTTCTAGGTGTATTTTCAGGGCATACAGACCAAATACAGCTTAATTCATATTAAAAGATATTTACAGATGCAGCTTGTGTCATCTCTACAGACAGTGTATGTTATCAGAAGCGAGTGTACAGCACCATGTTGATGTATCTCCATGACATTTATCAACTCAGATACAATGCCACTTACTAATTAACCTTGAAGAAACACATCACAATTTCCTGAAGCAGGGCAACATGATGCGCTGCTCTGGAAATGACACTCAGACTTATCTGAAAATATGACTTGAGCTTTATCTTTCTCCAAACATTCAAAGGCTTTAACGTGTTGTATTAAAAGCCATTTATGGGTAAAAGTGGTAACCATTGTTCTGTGGGAACAGACTTACTGCACCACTCAATTTGTTTTTGCATCGTCATATCCTGAGAACTGTAATTTTTATTATTTTATTTTTTTTTCGAATAAGCCATATGAGGACTTGATTCATGTAACTTATGTGTGCTTTTTGTGTGTTTTTTTTAACGTTTTTAATAAATTTTATTTAACTTGCTTTACTTTTTCCCTTAGTCCCACTGTGGGATATGAGTATTTTTGATTT
Source organism: Allobates femoralis (assembly GCA_033576535.1). Lineage (NCBI taxonomy): Eukaryota > Metazoa > Chordata > Amphibia > Anura > Aromobatidae > Allobates > Allobates femoralis. The sequence continues at coordinate 231,556,026 of JARQOC010000003.1, forward strand.
TGAACACTGGTCACATGTATTGCAGCTCTCACTGACAGAGCCTATTAGACACCTCTTAGGCTGGCTTCAGACCTGCGGACCCTCCGCAGCCTCCTGCTGAGGGGATCCGCAAGCTGACCATTGCCCCTATGTTTAGAATGAGAACGCACGGTGCTGCGCAGGTCTGCGCATGACTGTGGGTTCCCATTCATATGTGATTTGTACGCAGACGGATGCCCGCGCACAAATCACACGCTCTCCTCCGCACCAGGAACGCGACATGGTCACGTTCCTGGTGCATAGGCGAGTGTGTGATTGTGTGTGATTTGTGCGTGGGCATCCACCTGCGTACAAATCACATATTGCAGTGAATGGGAGCGCACGGTCTTGCGCAGAACTGTGCAGCACTGTGCGTTCTCATTCTAAACATGGGGCTGCGGTCAGCTTGTGGATCTCCTCCGCAGGACGCTGCGGAGGGTCCGCAAGTCTGAAGCTAGCCTTACAGCAGGATCTTACAGGCCACCAAACCCTGGGGTCATCAGATGACCTCAGGAAACAATGGCAACAATTGGCACTTATGTTTACAATCACAGAGTAGTAATTCTGTCAAAGTGAGTGTATTAACCCTGTTTTAACCTCATAGATGCCACTGATTGACAGCGGTACTTTATGGGTTATTTTGCCATGATTGGTGAAAAAATGGATGATGCCGATGCCGGTGGATGTCAGCTGTCACCCTTGAGATATTTTCTTACTTGGGCACTATGCAATTATTTATCACCATTTTAAAACATCAGTAAGGAACAATGCCCTTTAATGGTCACTATTATAATTGTATTGTATTGGCAGTCATTAAGGGGTTTAAGACCAATTATTTCTCACCTTCGTTATTCCCTTTCTTCTTTTCCCTACATGAGGATATTTCTCCCACAACCATCTCAAAGATTTCTCCAGAGAAACCCAATTCTCTGGAACACAATACCTCTGCACATTAGATTGTCTTCCACGACTGGGGCCAACAGATGCAACTTGAAAACTCAGCTCTTCTTGAATGCCTACAACCTACAATAACCCCACTGCCATCTCATTACTAACTGAGCTGTTTCAATCCCCTTAACCAATATCTTGTAGACTGTAAGGGCACAGTCTTCCTTTCCTCTGTATCAGTCAGCTTGCATATTATATAGGTATAATAATAGTGTAATTCCCTTCATATGTATAACAGTCTGGAAATGATGGGGCATTAATATAAATATTATTAATATAAAAAACACTCACCTAATTAATTCCTACCTGCCGCTGTGTTGATGCTTCCTTTGTCCCTCACCAGTTGCTCACCCAGCTCTAGCAATGACATATCAATATGACATGTCACCACTTCAGCAAATTGTCACTTCAGGGAGGAAGTAGACGAACTTTAGTGCCACATATTGAAAGTCATAATTATAGAAGTAAAAACTGACCCTTTAATGAGCCTTTCGATATGACTTAGGATTTGAGCCATATATGAACCCCCAACAGATGCTACGTTTCGGGGTGATTGCCCCTCATCAGCGCAAAGTATGGAATCTGATATGGCTGTATGAGAGGCTATGTCAAGGTCAAAGGAATAGCCACTTTCCTTCTGGGGTTTAATCTGGCATGCTGCAATGCTATCTGGGACATATGCAAATTGTCACTTCAGGGAGGAAGTAGGCAGACTCTAGTGCCACTTATTGAAAGCAGCAATCCTAGAAGTCAAAATTGACTCTTTAATGATCCTTTCAATACGACTTAGGATTCATGCCATAAAGAATTTATTTTGGAGGAATTGCAAGGGAAAGGGTAGTCTCTGTCACATCCTCCGGGAATGCCATAGACTACAGAAGCTATGGTCAGATGTTTCAAAACTTATCAATGAAGTCTCCCACTCAAAACTCAACATCACCCTACAAATGGCCCTGTTATCCCTAGATATGGAAGATATAAACCCAACTCATAAATCAATCATCATCCACATCTTTCTAGTTAGCAGACATTTAATTTCAGTCAACTGGAAAAAATAAATTGCTCCAACCATCTACGAGGTGATTAACTTAGTTTCTTTACATCGCGACTAGAAGAAACAATATACTATCTACAATAATACGTTCACCTGTTACTACAGAAGGTGGAGTTCCTGACCTTCACAACTTTTTAAATCTACTTGATGAGAACAAACCTGTTTATAAAGTAATCAACTCCTTAATTTCATAAAGAACCCTAGCGTTTAACATAGCCATGATAAAGCTTCTCTTTGTGGCAGCCAAAATGTTGACAGAACCTCTTAATGCATGAAACAAACAATTCTTAGGTTAATTGCCCACTGTGTGTATTTTTGTGCTGTGGTTGTATGTACACAAATGCAGCAAAAGCATCACAAATCAATTGTGTTTGTGCACATACAAAGCAGCACAAAAACGCATCACAAATAAGGTGACACACAAGACAGACTGACAACACAGACAGAAACATAGACAGACAGACAAAGACATGTTTTCACCCGCTGGCGAGGCAACGGTGATCGGTGATATCTTCTTCCAGGAAGAAGGACCTGTGGATTTCATCCAATCACAGGCTGGCCATGAGACAGGTTGAGTCACATGATCTGTCACATGGGGAGGCACAGGTCCTCCAGTCACTTCTCCCATGGCTCAGAATAAAGATATCACCAGGGATCACCGTGAGGGTAGCATTGCAGCATTTATGATGTAGAAATAGCTTTAAAAAAGCATCACAAATGCTTTTTTGAGGGGTTAGAATGGAGTCTATGGGGAAAACGCAGCAAGTTAATTGCATGGACATAAAAAAAAACACAAGCATTTTCTGAAACAAAAGCGCAGCACCCAAAAATGCACATGTGGGCACAGCGTTTGTAAAATCACATAGACTTTCATTACAAAGCTGTGAGTGCTGCGTTTTCTGTGCAGAAGCGCAACAAAAATGCACAGTGGACACATAGCCTTCTCGTATATCTTTACCTGTGCATTAAACTTGCGTGTTCTCCCTTCCCCCCTTTTCCCTGGACTGTTTTCCCAGCATACACTCCCAGGTCCCCGCACCCGATACACACTTGCATTCACTCTGCCATGTAGCTGTATGAGAAGTATAACCCATGCAGCATAAAACATTCCCCAAACCATGACACTTTCTCCACCACCTTTCTTTGATTTCTTTACACACTTTAGGTTTAGTCTTTCCCCGATTTGTCGACAAACATAATATTTTCCATCAGACCCAAATAAATTACTACATACAATTACTGTCCCGAAGTTTTGGTGTATTATTATAAGCATTCCATTGGGGGAATTAGAGTAACGAATGGGATATCTGTATTTTTTCTTATTAATTTCTCATGCTAGTTAGTACATTAATATATGCATTGCGGTTTAATGATTCAATTATTTATTAAAGGTTTGGGATGACAGTTGCATAGATATAATTTAAGCATAGTTCACCATATAAATACTATACTTTTTTGTCATGCCTTTAAATGTCTACATGTATTTAATCCCTGTCTCTTATGTTTTGCCGGATCTGATGAATTGATTGATGTACCTTTTCACTTCTTTGTAAATAATGTACATTTTGCTGTATGATATACAGTATTTGTTCTCTGTAAGATATGTACCATTATTTTATGATGTCTGTCTGAGGCTGTAATGCTCACACCTCTTCTTATTTGTATGTTTCACACCTCCAAAATCATTTGTGACTGGTAAATTGTGCTATCCAGTTTAGTGCACTTGAGTTGAAATCTTGATCTGTAACCCCAGCATTTTGTCATTACTAAGGCTACTGGAGGTACTTGAAATGCGTAGACTGGTGGGGTCTACCTGTTGAATGTTATTAACAATTTTTTTTGCACTTTACTGAATAAAACCTTTTGTATCAGACCCGGGCAGATGCTAGATTGTTTCCTTCCAAGTGCCATTTTCACTGCAGGATCTGGCTTGCAGCTATCCGTGCACCATTCTGTTGTTATATACTTTCAACAGTATAAGGTGAGCTGTTAGAACTTACTTTTTTTGTCTCTAAGTAAATTAAACTATCTTTCATCACTAAAATGAACGGTGGACCACTTCTCCACTGTCCACACTACATGCTCCTCACCAAAGTCTAGCCTTTTCATTCTTTAGGCCGAGAGGTTTGGTCACTGCCGAGTGGGCTTTCAGTCCAAAAGCTCTTAAATGTTGTGACATTGCATGATGAGCCAGATCCTTACCCTGTTCAGTGCTGAACGGGTAAGCTATTCCAGCTGCAGTGTTGAAACAATTACCCATGGAGATCCTCCGCATTATCCTGTCTTCTCTTGCATTTGTCTTTCGAGAGAGACCAGCCTTTATGAGGAACTTGAAAGAGTTTGTGATGTTGTAAAATGCAATATTGTAGAAATCACAGACTTGGAAGGACTAACTTCTGTTGCTATGGCTGATAGTGTGACGCCTTTGGCCTTCATCGAAAAACCTGCTGCCGGAGGGTTTCAGACAGTTTGGAACAGCAAAGTGAGTGCAAACTGGAAATTTAGGCTGTCAGGTAAATAGAGTTTGTGAGGTAGATAAGGAAATTAGCACCAGGTGCCAGATTAAAGCCAATAACTAGAAGGTATCTGAAAGTGTTCTCTAATTTTGATCAGTGTTTTTTGTTATCTCATTTACATTTTTATTCTGTGCTTTAGAATATGTTTAATTTATGAAATAGGCTTAAAATACTGCTAATTTACTTATGTTAGAATATTTTCACATAGGACAACACAATGTCAATGACTTCAACATTAAAGATATTGTGTGTTGTTTTCTAATTTTGATTGCGAGTGTACATATTAGAAAAATCTCAAAACTGAGACCATTTTACAAACAGCTCCCCATTTCAACATATTCAAAACTGCTGTCAGGTCGTTTATTAACCCTTTAGATTTTTTTTTAGGAGATAATGTAAAATGGCATGATAGGAAAAAGAAATGTTATTTTTCCCACCTGAATGTTGCTAATTTATGAGGGTGTCACTATAGCTGCCAGAATATAAGGTTGTTGTTTGGCCGTGAATTGCCAAGGCAACCATCAGGACCACACAATCATGATATTAGGATGCTAATGGGATTAATGTGGAAGCCTCCACACACTGTTAACCATCTAGATGTCATAGTCACTATTGACTGCATAATTTAAGGGGTGAAATGGCCATGGCTGGTACCAACACCGATTTGACTGATGAATCAAGGTGCCAGCTATAGTGCACTTCTGACAGCTGCTGCAGTTTCACATGGAGTGATAGTCTCTTATGTCTCAGGTCAGTTTTAAATAACTGTATTGGCAGGGGCGGACCGTCACCCCCGGGGGCCCTGGTGCAGGTGTGGACCGGGGATGGGGGGGGGTGGGGGGGGACGTGCTAGTGCGCTCTTACCGCTGCTTCTCTCCCGCCTGGTCCTGCTCCTGCCACGCTCTCCCGCCTGGTCCTGCCGCGCTCTCCCGCCTGGTGACGGCGGCTTGTGGGGGTCGGCTGGGAGGGCCGCGCTGAGAGCCGCGCTCTCCCGTGGCTTGTGGGGTCAGCTGGGGGCCCCCTCCAGGCTTGAAGGGGCCCCCTAACCGGTCGGGGCCCTGGTGCAGCTGCACCGACTGCACCAGTGTAGTTCCGCCCCTGTGTATTGGTGGTCACTAAGGAGTTAAATGGAATCTATCACCAGTTTTTGAGCCCTAGAATAACATCAACATTTTTAACTGCTCGTTTGCAGCATTCCACAAATGTGTCTATCAGCTCCTGACTTCCACTGTACATTTAAAAAAAATACCAGTTGATATGCTCCCGCGCACAGAACATACATTGAGCACCTTCATTGAAATGATGTGGGAATGACGTTATTCGGCTGTTGCGAAGTGATGTTCTATGCTCTGTCCACAGTGGGGTAAGTGCTTTGCTATGTGGATGACGCAGGAGAGTAAGGAGCTGATGGACACATTTGGTGAAGGCATCTTAAGAGCTTTAGGTGGCATTTGAACATAGGTTCAAAAACTGGTGACAGGGTGCCTTTAAAACAGGAGATATAAAAATGAGACAAAAACTGCTTCATCAAAAATGTGATAAAAAATCATGATAAAAAAATGCACTCAAAAACACCATGAAGTAGACACAAGTAGCCTAAAATACATATGAGGAGCAGAAATGCTAAATAAATTCTGCAACATCAAAAACTCATTGTACAAACATAGCCTAACTCCTTGGATTTTGCTGTCAACTATTCAGTAGTATTTAAAAGTTTGGAAATAGGACTAACATCCCTCTTATCACCCAGCACGGTGTGCCGATGGAGTTATCATGACAACTGCGGACTACTGTAGGCCCCAGGTCTGCTATGTTTGTACTAAAATGAAGTTGCATAAAGAATTTTCAATTCTACAATAGACTGCAATGCTATATTGAAGCACTGCAGTTCTAAATGCCCACCTTTACCTAAAAAGTAAATAGCAAAATCTAAAAAAATTTAAAAAAAATCAACATATTTGGTATCACAGGTGCATCTCAATGAATTAGAATATCATCAAAAAGTTATTTTATTTCAGTAATTCAATACATAAATACATATTAATTCAATACATAAATACATATTTAGAGTAATTACAAACAGAGTGGTCTGTTTCAAGCGTTTACTTCTATTAATGTTGATGATTATGGCTTACAGCCAATGAAAATCCAAAGGTGATTATCTCAGAAAATTAAAGTAGGGAGGATGAAGGGTCTGAGAGATAAAATATTATCTAAATAGGTATCAGAGACTTCACCTTGTGTGGTTGTGAGAGTCACAACCACTATAAAAGCATATCACGGCGGCTGCAGTCCCCAGCGTGGTGCATATAGATTAGGGAGGATGAAGGGTTAAAAACTGTGTTACCATAATCCACAAGACATGAAAGGGTAAATATAATATTGATTTATTAGTCAACGCATTTCAAGGCTCCCTGGCCCTTTCTTCAGGACAAATCATTATCATATTGCCATGTGTCAGGGAGGCTTGAAACATGTTAAATAATAAATTAATATTAAATTCACCCTTTGATGTCTCGTAGAATATGGCAGCACAGTTTTTAACATTTCATCCTCCCTACATTAATTTTGTGAGTTTATGACCTTTGGGTTTTCATTGATTGTAAGCCATAATCATCAACATTTACAGAAATATTCACATGAAATAGATCACTCTGTTAGTAATGATTCTATATAATATAAGCGTTTCATTAATTGTATTGAATTACTGAAATAAATGAACGTTTTGATGATATTCTAATTCATTGAGATGCACCTGTAGATATAATTGTACAAACTGAAAGACAAGGAGGAATAATGGCTGCTTCTCTAAAGGTACCGTCACACGCGGCAATATTGCAGGCAATTTCACTGGTAATTTGCTGGTTGAAGTGAAATCATGTACACATTGTTCTATTTTGTTGCTGTGTACAAATGGAACTATGTGTCCATGTTTTCACTTCAACCAGCAAATTGCCAGTGAAATTGCCTGCAATATTGCCGCGTGTGACTGTGCCTTTAGGGGTTAAAGCAGTAGAAGCCAAATCCAGTCCTCATAATCCTCGGTAAGAGCAGGTTTTCAGGATTTCCTATATAATTAGACTTTCCTCCCAAACTTTGACAGTTTAGTACTAAAAAATACAATAAAAAAAGTTTGAGGCAGGTGTTGAAAAAATGCTGCTAAGTAAAAATGTGTTCAAGAAAAGAAATGCTAATAGTTTAATTTTATCAATTAACAGAATGCAAAGTAAATGAACAAATCTACTGTAAATCAAATCAAAATTTGGTGTGACCACCCTTTGCCTTGAAAATATCATCCCTTCTTCTAGGTATACTTGCACTTAATTTTCTGAGGAACTCAGCAAGGATTTTGTCTCAAACATTTTGGAGAACTAACCACACATCTTCTGTGGATGTAGGCTTGACCTTCTATTCATGTAATCCCAGAGAGACTCTAAAGGCCCCGTCACACCAGTCCACATTACCACCGATTACATAGGCGACGTAGGGCATGACCTATTGGCAGCGACATCACCCCTGCGTCGCCTAATGTAAAAGGGCGATGTCGGCGGCTGTGACAGCTCGCCTGGTTTCACATCAGTGATGTGAAACTAGGTGGCCGATCTGGGGTGATGTGCACACATCGCCTCATGTAAATGGCCGCTGGCGAGCTGACAGCCCATCGGCGGAGATGTCTCCCCGTGTAAATGGGGGGCGGCGACGCTGGCAGGGTGCCAAAAATGTGCGCGCACCCGCCAGTCGCCGCCAACATCTCCGGCGGTGACGGCAGGTGTAACGGGGCCTTAAGATGTTGAGATCAGTGCTGTTTCGGTAATATCCTCATATAATCAGGACTTTGCCAGGACCATATCATCATGTCCAGGATTCTTTATTCTTTTTTCTACATTGAAGATAGTTCCTAATAACATTGGGGTCATTGTCCTTCAGAACAAATTTGGAGCCAATCAGACACCTCACTAATGGTACTGGATATGGGATAACCATTTGTCTGTATTTCTCCATATAGAGAAAGCCATTAATAATAGCCAAATCCACAACATTTGTTAAAATGCAGCGGCTAATTTGTAATGAAACCAAAGCATGCTTTACTGTTGATTGCAGACATTCAATATTGTACTGTACAATTCTCCAGCCCCCAGTGAACAATCTTCCTTTAGTTGCAGCCAAATATTTCAAATTTTAACTCTTCAGTCCTGTTCATCTTTTTTCACCACAGTTCCTATGTTTTCGGTCAGAGTGAATCATTTGGCTTTGCTTCCATGTCGAAGGTATGGATTTCTTCATTGAACACCACTTCTGTCCAGACGTCTCTGAGCAGTAGGTGGAAGAAGCAGGTCCCACTTGTTGCTGCCACTTCTGAGCTGATGGCATGGCTGGACATCTTGTGATGTCAAAGTGTATGAGCAGGATATGTCTTTTATCTGCTGCACTAAGTTTCTATGACAGACCATTGTTGTCCATTTTTTGGTGCTTCAGCAAAATACCTTAGACAGCACATCTTGAAACCCCAGTATCCATTACAATGTTAGAGTGTGAGATTCTGATGCAGTATAACTTCCTTTTGTCTTGTTACTATGCTCAGTCTTGCTATGGCGTATGACCTATAACATGAAACTTTCTTCCAGTCTCACATTTGTAGCATAGTTTGGCAGTTCCTTAAACAGTTTAAAGGGATGACTGTTCAAGCCAAGTATAGGGGTCGTGCAACATGGTGGAGCCAAACATTTAAGTGCATCTTTCCACCTGTTTTTGCTCCCTTATTGCCCACCTTCCCACACTCTTTGATTGATGGTACTGCCTTTATAGAAGCAGAAGAGTGTAGATAGATGATAAACAAGCAGGTAGGAAGATGCGCCTAAATGTTTGGCACAGTCATGATGAACCAAGAGCTTGCACTTGGTTTGAAGTCATTCTGTATCTGTACTGACAGAGTCCCTTTATGCCTTCTATAGAAGTGTTCTAAATAATAGCAGTCCAATAATACTAGCCAGATTATTCACTGGTCTTGGTATACAATATTTTACCAGATGTCAAACAATTTACCAGTTGGTACAGTAGATGCTTAGAAAATCCACAGACTCAGCATTCGTGATCCACATGTTTTTGACTCTGTGTATTTGAATACCGTATTTTTCGCTTTATAAGACGCACCTGATTATAAGACGCACCCCCAAATTTGGTGAAGGAAAAGAGAAAAAAAATAATTTTTAATGTTAAATGGGGTCTGTCTTATAATGCCAGTGTCTGTCTTACAAATCATATACCGTATATGAGGACTAGAGTTGGGGACCTCTGTACTATGTCACCTCACTGTAGTACATTGGCACCTCAGTGCAGTGTGGCACCTCTGTCTAGTAGTATTATTGCATCTCATTGTAGTACAACACCTCAGTGTACTATTATAGCATCTCACTGTACTATGTCTTCTCAGTGTGGTATATATGGCACCTCCGTGTAGCACAACACCTCAGTGTGGTATATATTGCACCTCTGTGCAGCACAACACCTCAGTGTGGTATATATTGCACCTCAATGTGGTATATATGGCACCTCTGTGCAGCACAACACCTCAGTGTGGTATATATGGCATCTCTGTGCAGCACAGCACCTCAGTGTGGTATATATTGCACCTCTGTGTAGAATGTCATCTCAGTGTTCTATGGCACGGTGCCACCTTAGCTGTGTCTGGAGAGGGTGAGACTGAGATGGTGTAAATCATGCATTCTCACTATTTCTATGTACAGAGGATGAGCTGTGACTTACAGTATTCAGTCACATAGTGCAGTGCAAGGAGAGGGCACCTCCACCATCCTCCTCCTTTGTGTGGCAGCAGCACCAGCTCGGGCACAAGGTGCACATCAACTTAATGGCAGTGTGACATTTAATCTCCTCTCACCTCCTCATTCACCATCAGCTTTTTATGGGCAGCAGCAACAACACTCACGGCTCACCAAAGGTCCTGTGCTGTGGGATTCACTAGTTCAATTCCCACTCTGAATAGCCTGAGAAGTTTGAGGACCTTTGATGATGTCAGACCCGGATCACATGACCGTGAGCCCATGTGACCGGGCTGAATGTTGAAGTCGGCAGGAGCTGTGTCCAGCAGGGTACAAGGACCAGGAGGCCCCGGCAACGTGTTTTTTACTGAGGAGGGGACACAACCTTAACCAGGTTAGAGTCGGTCCCCTCACCCACTCACTCACCTGTCCTCTTACAAACGGCCCCGGAGACACACGGGCGGCTGCGGCAGGGACAAAGATAAAGCAGGCTTACTGTGGTGGCTATGGAGGCCAGCAGGGCACAATGGCTGGGGCATATAACGTGCTGGGGCTGCTAATGGGGAGTTCACATGTGGCTGCAGCCGCTGAGCTGCGGGTCTGCTCCATACACTCCTGTGATATGGGCTGCTCCCGCTGGTGATTGACAGCGGGAAGCAGTGCATATTACAGGAGTTAATGAGCAGCCCCACGTGACCACGGGGCTGCTTCTGCAGCCTCCTCCAGCTTCCTGACAGCCCCCAGACACCACAGCTCACCCCCACCTTCCACCTCCAATTCAGCACAGCTACTAGTTTCGCTTTATAAGACGCACCCCACACTTTCCCCCAAAATTTGGGGGAACAAAAGTGCGTCTTATAAAGCGAAAAATACGGTAATTATTTGAAAAGGGTTGTGTTCAAAACAATAGAAGTGCGGAGTGGCTGTTATTTAAGGGTGAAGCTAGCACATGTTGTACATGTATTTCTCTTTGAAAGCCTGAAAAATATCGGTCGTTCGAGACATTGTTCAAAAGAATAGCATATTCTTTTTTAAAAAGTTGATTGGAAAAGGTAAAATGTATAACGAAGTGAAGACAATGATGGGTTGTTCAGCTAAAATGATCTCCAATGCTTTAAAATAGAAAGCAAAACCAGAGAGACGTGGAAGTAAATGGATGACTGTCATTTGAATGAATTGAAGAATATCCAGAATAGCAAAGGCTCAGCCAATGATCAGCTGTAGGATGATCAAAGACAGTCTCAAGTTACCTGTGAGTACTGTGACAATTAGAGGACAGCTGCGCAAAGCTAATCTATTAGCAAGACGTCCCCGCAAACTCCCACTGTAAAAAAATATATATTTACTCAAGTGGATGCAATTAGTAAAAAAAGAACACATCAACTGGCCTAAAGAGAAATGGAGAAACATTTTGCAGACTGCTGAAAGTAAAATTGTTCTTTTGGGTCCAAGGGCCACAGGCAGTTCATCAGATGACCCCCAAACTCTTTATTCGAGCCACAGTACACTGTGAAGATAGTGAAGCATGGTGGTGCAAGCATCATGATATGGGCATGTTTCTATTACTTTGGTGCCGTCCCTAGTTACAGCATACTAGGAATCATACATCAAAATACTTGAAGAGGCCACGTAGCCTTATGATAAAGAGGAAATGCCCTTGCAATGGGTGTTTCAACAAGAATATGACCCCGAACACACCAGTAAAAAAGCAAAATCTTGATTCCAGTCCAAGAAAATTGAGGTTATGGAGTGGCCAGCCCAATCCCTGGACTTTAATCTGAAAGAACACTTGTGGGGTGAAATTAATAATGCTGTTTTAGAGGCAAAGCCAACAAATGCAAATAAATTGCGGATGTAGTCAAAGCATCCTGGGCTGGAATAACAGATGACAGATGACAGAAGTTGGATGACTCTATGCAACATAGATGTGAGGCAGTTCTAAAAAACTGTGGTTATACAACTACATAGTAGGTTAGTGATTCACAAGTACATATTTTGAGCTTGTAAAGACAAATGCAGACACTGCTATTTTTTTAAACAGTGCAATGTTAATTTTCTGTAAAGTAGTTACAAAATATATACATCTCTCTTCATGTTTTCTTTTAGAAACAGTGTGCAATGCTCCCAATGCATGGAAATAAAAACTAGTGTAAAGATTTTGGGCTTAACTCATGTGTTTGAACACATTGCTATTATTTTGAACACAACTGTATATTGTGGTTGTTTTCAATTAATCACTGTGTTTCAACCTATATATAAAGGCAGCCTGTGGCCACACAATATTGAATTTTTTATCCTTTGTTTATTTTGCTTGTTGTTAATTGATAAAAATAAACTATTAACACTTCTATGCTTGAAAGTAGTCTTATTTTGCACCATTGGCACCATTTTCCAAACTTACCTAAAATATTTCCGCAGTATTGTACATGACAAAATCTGTGTGCCTTAAGAGCTGGGCCATTACCCCCTCTTTTCCCCCACCATTTCTTGTGTCTAATTGTATGACAAATGGTTATAGCAGACGTCTCCCTAAGTATCACTAAGTTATGTTCTGGGGGTCCTCAGTGGTTGATACCTTTTAATGTCTAACTAAAAAGATGGTAACCAAAGAAAGCTTTCGAGACACTATGACCTCTTCATCAGGTTAATAATGACACAAATTCTGAAGACACACACATATATACATATGCAGGGTGGGATGATGCAGTAAATACGACAGGTGACGTAAAGCAGAGTCAGTCTTGGGAGGAGGAGAGGAGCTGGGAGGTAAAATTAAAATTCCGAGATAAGAGGAACAGATTGTATTATAGTTCTATGATTAGTGGTCGGTGGAGACTTGAAAATTCCTCAGTGAGTGTAGAAAGACATAAATTCATGCGAGACAGTTCACATAAGAAGTGTCGAAAGTTCATTGTCCTCTAACTGGCGTCTGTTCGAGGATGTGATATCCCCAAATGTCCTTTCAATTGATGTAAAAACGCATTTTTACCAGGATGGATTACATGCCTGCAAAACATTCCTGGAAAACACAAGGATTGATGCTGATTCTGTGGTGAAGCTTACAAAATTCATCCTCACACACAACTATTTTACATTTGACGACAACATATATTTACAGATGACTGGCACAGCAATGGGAAGCAAAATGGCACCACAATATGCAAACCTTTTCATGGCCAAGCTTGATGGTGACTTTTTATCCTCTTGTCCTATTAGGCCTCTGGCCTATTACAGTTATATTGATGAAATTTTAATCATCTGGACAGAGTCTGAGCTACAGCTGAAAACGTTCCATGAACACTTGAATCAGTTTAATCCCACCATCAACTTAACACTCAACTACTCTTGCACTGAAATCAGCTTTCTGGACACCATCATTAAGCTACGGAACAATGAAAGAGACATCCCTGTACCGGAAGCCAATTGACCATCCAACATATCTCCGACGGGACAGTTTTTATCCAAAATACATAAAAAACTCTATTGTGTAAAGCCAGACCATCAGGTACAATTGGATATGTTCCAACCCTACAGATAGAGACAATCACCTTGAGGACCTCAGAAAGACCTTTTGAACCAGGGCTACTATCCAAGAGCAAACCAGATTACAAGAGCCACCAGAATATCAAGGAATCATCTCCTACATTCAAAACTCAAGAACAAAACAACCAAGTTTCTCTTGTAGTCACCTACAATCCAAGTTTGAAGGTGCTAAGAGGAGCTGCACAGAAAATGCAACCACTCCTACAAAAAGATGAACGACTAAAATCAATATTTCCGGATCCCCCGCTCTTTTGTATTAGACAACCTCCGAATCTAAAAAACATCATTGTCAGAAGCGCCCTGTCCTCTCCAGCAGCTACAGAAACCTTTCCCTGCAACCAGAACAGGTGCAAAACCTGTCCATTTATAATGACAACAGACATTGCCTGGACAGATCAGGATTACAAGATCCCAGGTAACTTCAGTTGCACCACAAATAATGTGGAGTATTTAATAATATGTACCAAATGTCCAAAAGGTGGCATATACATAGGGGAGACCGGACTACAATTCAGAACAAAAATTAATTCTAATCTCCACACAATAAAAGAAAGGCGTATGGACCTACCTGTAGCCAAGCATTTTTGCAGCTCTGACCACAGGGTAACAGGCATGAACAGCTCATTTTAAAAAATTGCTTCAAATCTCAGAAAGAGAGAAGAATTTGGGAATACAAATTGATAATGACCTTTGACGCATTCAAAACAGGATTGAATGTCTCACATGGATTCATGCGTTTTTACATCAATTAAAAGGGCATTTGGGGATACCACATCTTTGAACATACCCCAGTTAGAGGACAATGAACTTTTTACACTTCTTACATGAACTGTCTCGAATAGATTTATGGCTTTCTAAACTCACTGAGGAATTTTCAGGTCTCCACCAACCACCCTGCATATGTGTATATATGTCTCAGAATTTGTGTCATTATTAGCCTGATGACGAGGTCATAGTGACTAGAAAGCTATCTTTGCTTACCATCTTTTTAGTTAGCCATTAAAAGGTATCAACCACTGAGGACTCTCTACTGGCTAACACGGTAGAAACATTTTTTACCTTATGTTCCCTCATATAGGGAGGGAAAAAGTCTCAGCCAGCCAGATATGCAGTTTAACCATGTATTCTGCAAGATCTCCACAAGGCTAAGGCTAGGGTCACATTTGGGAGGGTACATCCTTTGCAAGGATGCGTTAAAGGAAGCAGTTTTTTCCCTTGCCATTTTCATGGCATTTTTTTTCCCTTTTTAGCACTAGTGTTACGCATGCATTAATGCATGGTACATATATGTACCATGCATTAACGCATGCATTTCCCATAGATTCCCATGTTAAAAAAAGCATGCGTTTTTGCAAACACCCACAAAAACGTTGCTTTTGCAAAAACGCCTAGCGTCAAACGTGTTGCATTTTGACCATGCGTTTTTTGCCTCAAAGTCTACGGAAGCATTAACGCTAGCATTTTTCAAAATTTCAACATGGAAAAAACGCTAGGTTTTAGCACTTCCATGGATCCAATGTGACCCTAGCCTAAAGCCAATATTCAGCGTTTGCACAATGCCTAAGTATTTCAGGATGATGCAGAAAAGGCTGGAGTCTAAGGGCTCATTAAAATGTCAGTTTTAGCATGAGTTGAATCTGTGTTCACAGAAAGAATTTGTACCTAAAGGGTTGTTTTAGGAATGAGTGGTTCACACCAAACCACAGAACCATGTACGATTTTATTCCGAGGTTCATACCAAAGTCTCTAACATAAGCCTATGGAGCCATGAAAAAAATCAGGACAAAACTTGGGTGCTATGTCTGTGTTTCACAGATATTCACCACCCACACCGGCGCTGTTCCAGCAATCTCAATCTTGCGTGATACTGGTAAACCACATAAATGATGCAGCCAATCAGATGGGGTTAATGGGCTCAAGGTCTCAGACTCCTTTCAGGTGTCTAAGTTTCATCGGCAGGAATTGGTAGTAAAGCAGCTTATTAGCCACAAGTTGTTAGACCAAATAGTGCAACAGCCAATGTCAGAAAAATATTGAAAGACCTGGTGAAGTCGGAGGGGCGCCGGTGCAAATACCGTTTACAAGCAGTTGTCCGAGATGTTGACAAGCCCTTTAATTTTGTCAATAAAAAAAAGTATTTCATCTAATGATCAAAAAGCTCTCGTGACTTCACTAAGTTTATTCATGCCTCACTTGTACATCACGTACTTAGAAAGTAGTAGTTTTTGGTCTATCAAGATTACTTGAAGAACTGTGTCACTGGAGGCCGACATCTGCTTCCACTGAATGTGACTGAATCTTAAATTTAAATCTCCTTCAATTGATAGATTGCGTGTAGCAACTGGACTGTATGTTATAAGACGTGTGTATACTGTACAGTATGATATATTTCTCATTATCTGGCTTGCTGTACCCTGCAACTAGTTATTAAAAGAAAATTACCAGCTCACCTCTGTGAAGGTAATTGCAGGGTTCTCGACACAGAGAAAGCCATCCCTGTCCGGTGTGGCACTGCAAAAATTCAAGGAAGAAAGTTTTGATCCAGCCATTTTCCAAATACAATAGTAAGCTTAATTCCAACATCTTAAAATCATGACATTCTCAAGTACGGTATATCAAAAAAGATGTATTCCTTTTTCCTATAACATTTCAGACCATTCCACCTTGTCATAGATAAAGGACCTGGGTATCGTCTGAACCATATGAAGAAAAAGATAGAAATCTTTTTGGATATGACTGAGAATATCACGATTTTAGGATGTTGGAAGAAAGCTTACTACTGTATTTGGAAAATGGATAGAGAAAAACTTTCTTTCTTGAGTTTACAATGCAACTAGTCAAGCAGAGGCTGAATAAACAAATGTGTACTTCACAATGCAGCATTTAATACCAAGTCACTGTAGCCATTTTTGTTTTTTATCTTCACCTCTATACCTTTTTAAAATTAATTTTTAGGACAATCTGCATTTTGAGTGGATCTAGTTATTACACCATATACAGTCATATGAATCTGACTTTTTGTTTTTGTTTAAAATTGTTTTTTTGCAACAGCTATTTCAGTGTGATATATGTAATAACTGATGGACACAGTAATATTTCAGGTTTGAAATGAGGTTTATTGCACTAACCAAAAATGTGAAATATGCATTATTTCAAAATTTGACAGGTGCCAAAGTATGGGCACCCTTCTGATTTTCATGATTTGAATACTCCTAACTATTTTTTACTGACTTACTGAAGCACTAAATTGGTTTGGTAACCTCATTGAGCTTTGCACTTCATAGCCCAGTGTATCCAATCATGAGAAAAGCTATTTCATGTGTCCACTTGCAAGTTGTTCTCCTAGTTGCATCTTCTCTGAGGAGTGGCATCATGGGCTCCTCAAAACAGCTCTCAAATGATCTGAAAAAAAAAAGATTGTTCAACATAGTTGTTCAGGGGAAGTATACAAAAAGTTGTCTCAGAGATTTAACCTGTCAGTTTCCACTGTGAGGAACATAGTAAGGAAATGGAAGACCACAGGGAGAGTTCTTGTAAAGGCCAGAAGTAGCAGGCCAACAAAAATATCAGAAAGGCAGAGAAAGAATGGTGAGAACAGTCAAGAGCAATTCACAGACAACCTCCAAATACCTGCAGCATCATCTTGCTGCAGATGGTGTCACTGTGCATCGGTCAACAATACAGCACACACTGCACAAGGAGAAGCTGAATGGGAGAGTGATGTGAACGAAGCCGTTTCTGCATGCACGCCACAAACAGAGTCGCCTGAGGTATGCAAAAGCACATTTGGACAAGCCAGTTTCATTTTGGAAGAAGGTCCTGTGGACTGATGAAACAAAGATTGAGTTGTTTGGTCATACAAACCAGGCGTTATGCATGGCGCCACAAAAACACAGCATTCCAAGAAAAACACTTGCTATCCTCTGTCAAATATGGGGGAGGGTCCATCATGCTTTGGGGTTGTGTGGCCAATGACGGCATCGGGAATCTTGTTAAAGTTGAGGGTCGCATCGATTCCACTCAGTATCAGCAGGTTCTTGAGAATAATGTTCAAGAATCAGTGTCAAAGTTGAAGGTTACGCCGGGGATGGATCTTTCAGCAAGACAAGGATCCAAAACACCGCTCCAAATCTACTCAGGCATACATGCAGAGGAAGAATTACAATGTTCTGGAATGGACATCCCAGTCCCCAGGACCTGAATATCATTGAACATCTGTGGGATGTTTTGAAGCGGGCTGTCCATGCTCGGCGATCATCAAACTTAACTGAACTGGAATTGTTTTGTAAAGAGGAATGGTCAAAAATACCTTCATCCAGGATCCAGGAACTCATTAACGGCTACAGGAAGCGACTAGAGGCTGTTATTTTTGCAAAAGGTGGATCTACTAAATATTAATGTCACTTTTCTGTTGAGGTGCCCATACTTTTGCACCTGTCAAATTTTTGAAATAATGCATATTTCACATTTTCGGTTAGTACAATAAACCTCGTTTCATTCCTGAAATATTACTGTGTCCATCAGTTATTACATATATCACACTGAAATAGCTGTTGCAAAAACCCAAATTTAAAAGAAAAAAAATGAGTAAGATTAAGAGGGGTGCCCAAACTTTTTCATATGACTGTACTGTAATCAAAGAATTTTAATGTCTTGGGATTGTTTGAGATTATTTTAACAACAGCTGAGCAGTAGGATATAACTATACAGAATTTATAGGGCTACTAATGTTTTTATTTTAATGTTTAAATATATTTTTACATAATCAATTGTGAAAAATGTTTTATTTTTTATAAGCTTTAAACATTTTTATGTATTTTCATTTTAATATATTCCTTCAAGTTCCACAAACTTACACCTATAGTTACTGGCATACTAGTGCATCTCAATGAATAGAATATCATCAAAAATCAATGTAATATTGCCATGTTTCAGGGCATTTCTGGGAGAGCTGAAAATGTTGACTAACATATCACGGTTTTTATCCCTTCATCCTCCCTACTTTAATGTACTGAAATAATGACCTTTGGGCTTTTGATGGCTATAAGCCACAATCATCAACATTAACAGAACACTTGAAATAGATCACTCTGTTTGTAATGACTCTATATAATATTGCATTTCACTTTTTGTATTGAATTAGTGAAATAAATTAACTTTTTGATGATATTCTAATTCATTGAGATGCACTACTATACCTTTTTCCAAACTTCTAACTGCTATTTTTCTGGTAGTTATTTAGATTGAGCAAGTCATCTGAGTTTTTCCATTCATCGATGCTGTAGATGGTAGCCTTCATATGTAGTATCCTTAGATATAGCTTGCCACCTATTACTATCATAGGCCATAAGTACAAATGATCTGTGATTATCCTGAAGAAGGAGCTATAGCTCCAAACCATAGAATTAAATCCTTATTATTTCTTAGTTTCAAGCCTTCATTTTATATACAGCAGCGTGGTGGATTATCCACTTTCTTTCCTCTCCGTCATGATGTTTGGCCTTGCAGCAGTCGTTGGGCGTACAACATTCACTCTTTATACTGGTGTGGCTCGTCACAACTGCCCCAGGTGAGTGATTTCTTGTCACACCTGCTTATCTGATGCCACCAAGATAAGACCCTATTCCAGCATTTTTCTTTTTCCAACATGCTCATCAATCATCTCCTGATAAGCTATAAGCTGGTAGAAACATACATTGTTCCCTTTCTGTTTTTAAAAATTGACTGGAAAAAATGGCTGCCGCTAATGCTTTGATACAACCGGTCCGCCTGAGTGACAGCGGCTGACATGACCGCCATTTTCTATTGTCGATTCTAAAAACACTGAATGAAGACACATCTGAACACAATTGTTTACAATTTGGCAGGTGACAAAACATGAAGAATCTGTATTTACTTTTAAAAAGGTAAAATATATTACATTTATGTCCTTGGAAATACACTGACCTTGTTCTCTGCTAACTTTACAAACCGTGGTTTCTTTTATATAATTGGTATTCACCTGTTTATAAACCTTGCACCATGCTCCTTATGATAAGCTCTTCCCTATTTCTACGTAATCCCCATCGCTTATCCTCAACAAGGCTCAGGAAATGAGGAAATTAACTTTTCCTGTGGTCTCAGGATACTTGCAAAATACAACTATTCTAATGCACTATTATACAAACCCATAAGTATGCTGGAAATTTTTTTATATCTAAAAGAATCCCTTTTTGGAGACTTTAAAATGGCACCTGAACAACGTAAACCCAACCAAGTTATGCTGTTAGAATTTTAATTTTTCTTTCCATATCAAGTATATAGTAGAAGTATTCCCTGGCAGATAAATTCAAGTATGACAGTGCATAGGCATATATACTGTGTGATGTACATAGTTCAGCTATTAGTATTCTGTATAGATTAGACATTCCTATACAGTAAATATCAGCTCAGCATACAAAAGAGATGTTAAAGGTGATTCCCATCTTCATAAACGGAGGTTGTCGGACTGTGCAAACAATGCTCATAAGAGACTGAATGCACTGCGAATTCTCTACTGTCTAGCAGTGGTGGTTGATTTCCAAGGCAACGAGCTGTAAACAAAATATCTCAAAAACAGAAAAAAACTGTAATAAGCACAAATCAACAATATGATTCTATTTACAAGCACAATCCAACAGTGTCAATTTATGGAGGTGGGAAAACCCATTAATATACCCGTATTTTACCAGTTAGATTATTTTCTACCAGTATGCTGGCCCGATCCATCCTATTGTTTAATTCCTCAAGGTAAAAAATATGTGTACTGTTAGCCAGCAGATAGAAAAATATTGAAATCTGAGAGTCCTCAGTGTTGATACCTTTTAATGGCTAACTTAAAAGATGGTAAACATAGCAAGCTTCAGGACACTGTGGCCCCTTCGTTAGGCAGATAATGACACAAATTCTGAAGACACATACATATATACATAGGCAAAAGAAAAAACACAACAAAAAAATAGTGTTAGATGCTGTAGAAAATTTGACATGTGATGTAAAGCAGAGTCAGGTTAGGGAGGTTAGAGGAGCTGGGAAAGAGAAACCAAACTTCTAAGATAAGCAGAACAATAATACAATTTGTTCCGCTTATCTTAGAATTTTGATTTCTCTTCCCCAGCTCCTCTACCCCTCCCTAACCTGACTCTGCTTTATGTCACCTGTCATATTTACTACAGCATCTAAGGGTACTTTCACATCAGCGTTTTTTTGAAATCGCGGCAGATGCGTTGAAAATAACCATTGTCGCATTACGCTACCGCTGCATGCGGACAGTTCGCAAGCCCATACAATGTATAGCGGCTGGGCAGTGCGGTTGCACTTGCGAGTGCGGCGCAAAACGCTGATTAAAGCAGCCTAAGGCCTTTACATCAGTTTTTCAATCGCGGGAGATGCGTGAAAAAACGCATCGCCCCATTACACCATACGCTCACTTCGGCACGTTGCGGCGCTTGCGGTAAACGCATACAAGGAAGCGGACTTGCGGCAGTGCGGCAATGCGGTTTTGGCACTTGCGGCAGGTGCGGCGCTAAAAAAACCGCGTGACAGCATTTTTTTTCGCGGCCGCACTGTTGAAGTGCCAAACGCACTTCCGCAGTCGCCTAACCTTGTATGGCATTTACCCAACTGCGCGCAACATGCGCAAGTGCACGAATGCATTAATCGCGCAGATGCTTTTTTTACGCATCTGCCGCGATTTGAAAAAACCTATGTGAAAGGCCCTAACATGTTTTTTTTTCTTCCTTTTCTTTGCTTATGTTATATTTGTGTCTTTAGAATTGTGTAATATGGCCTGACGAAGGACCACAGTGTCCTGAAAGCTTGCTATGTTTACCATCTTTTCAGTTAGTCATTAAAAGGTATCAACCACTGAGGACTCTCAGATTCCAATATTTTTAATTCCTCAATGCACATTAGATCATAATCACCCAAAGTCACTGATTTGCTGACAAAGGTTAGTGACAACTCAGCATCAGTGAGGAGAATTAGGACATTTCTGTAGGGTGAACTATCCTTAATTACATCAGACGTACTATTCATTTGTTCTACAAGTCAAGGGACATGAGCCAGTGTTTCATGTGAGACTGTCTAATGCCCCTTTTTGTCTGCTAATTTGTGGAATACCTGCTGATTCTGAATTGCATCAGCCCCCGGCGGTGTATTAGACTGGATCATTTAGAGTACAATTATGTAGTCAGATTGAACTAGCAATAAATGTGGGAAAACCATGATTGTCTCCCACTTACCCTGTAGGGTATAATGCCTTCTCCTGTCACCAAGGTGGTTCTACAGCATCCCAGTCTAGGGACCATGCTTCCAGTTGGCAGATTACAGAACTGCTCTACTGCCAATACTGAGCCCATAAATTCACTTGGAGAACCCAGGTTGGGACCTGCAGCCAGGCCAGTGGATAAGAGCACCTACTGACCTTTGTGTATCTACACGGGTAACTATAAATGAATATGGGGCAGATGTCAGAGGGAAGAATTGGGCAGATTGAATTCAAGTACATGAACCTTTTGTCTTCCAAACAAAGACAATGCCAAGAGAGTGTGGGAAAAGCTTACTTCACCCTCCCCATGGAGAACACACTAAGATGAGCATTCTAGTGTTAGGGGTAGTTGGGAGAGACAATTTTCATCTGATAGTTATCTAAATTATTTAGGCTAATCTAATCTTTATTAATTACATAATGATTAGGTGTTATCTTATGAAAACTATTTCCATAAAACAGGATTTTGCTAGATTTAAATTTCGAGAGACCTGCTTCTGGGATGTTGACAGATTGTTAAGAGTTCAGCTTTTCTTCCTAAAAGGTCTGATTTCTATATGTGATTTGTAATATATATGCATACTGTGTGTTACTGAAATCATAAAGGAAATAGGAATAAGATAAGGTCAGTCGCAAGGACTGTCACCCGAGATAAATTGTAATTAAGCCTTTGGGCTGCATGCCAATAACAAAGTGACGTTCTTCTAACAATGTACTTTCTCCAATATCTAATCATTACTATATCACATTTTGGCAATGACGCATAACGACATGGGCACACTGGTGTACTTGCTATGATGCAAATCTATGCACCTGTGAAAATCATCCCATTTTGTCAATAACTCCATGCACTTAGGCTGTCTTCTGTGCAGACAAATGACAGAAAAGATCCCACTGAATCAACAGGGAGGCCTCTTTAACAATTTCAATATGATAATAGGTTCCCTTTCTAGTCAGTTTAAACTACTAACATCAAGCAGATGGTGGGTGGGACTGAGTGTACAGAGGGCTACATGCTTCAGTCTCACAGATGCTAGGTACGCTCTGATAGATACCGGAAAGAAACCACGGCATGTTTGCCAAGTAAACAAAGGTAAATTGATCATTTCAGGGCACTGACAAGACGAGAAGCTTCACCTTTGGAACCATTTTAAATGATATTTTAGAAAACCAACTAAAGAATATTTACAGATTTATCTCTCTTCTTATGCATTTAAAAGTTATTAAAAAATTACAAATCTTTCTAAAGTCTATTGTCCACTTTATCATATCCTTATTTGGGTTACTAGCTTAGTCCATCTAGGATGTGACCTCCTGAGACTAAAATAAAAATGATAAATATATTAAATTTTATTTATATGTGCCCTTGTTTTCTGGATATCCTTCTTTTTGTATTTTATTATGTGCAGCTTGTTGCCAAGACGACCCGCCACTACTGAGTCCAAACAAGTGCAGGACTCAAATGCGCTTTGCTATTAAATTTGTAAGCCATGAGACAGGCTGGGATCACTGGAGCGCTCTTAGCTAATCCAGGTTACCTCTCTATAGCCTCACTGAGCTCCAATGTTGCAGAGGAAAAGCTGCCTCATATAGCAGCACTGGAAAGTGCAGAGTTCAGGCCAACAGCCCAAAAGCGCTGCTGGACTGAACTGTTAGTCAAGCTGAAGCCTTTGCCACCACTCACCTGTCTCCCTCCAAGAAATCAGGAAGTTGGAAATCTTAAAAGCAGTGCGCTGCTGAAAAAAGAGTGAACAGACTCCTTAAAGTCAGTAAAGAATATCCAAATATTGAATGACAGAGAGAGAAAAGAAGATTGCTGGGCGATATCCATGCATATGTGGCACCCCTGCAGACCATCGCCACTAGATTGCGCAGCAGTCGCGATCTGTAAGTTCGGTCACCCCAAACACACACGCCGAACACAATTTCGATCACAAGATTAGGGACTCTATGCCCAGTAACAGGATGGCAGGAGGAGACAAGTGGAGAGTGGGGAAGTTAGGACAGGACCCCATTAGGGGATGCAACAAAACTAGACAACACCAAATTCAGTTAGTTAGTCAGCCAAGTAAAGTCGAGCAGTCAAGTTCAGTCAGAAAGAGAGGCGAGAACACCATCACACAGGACTGAAAGGTCACAGACCGGGCGGCCTGTGCCACCATGAGGCTTGCCGGGTCCCGGTCTGCAGACCATAGTGAGAGACAGAAGGAGTTCTAGGTGTGCTTGAATTAGCGGGGACACTGAGGGACTTGGCCGGAACCAGGGTGCTGGCTCTGCTGAAGTGGCCAGGACGCTCTACCCTCCAACCATGAACACCGGCGGGGTGCGGGGTCTTTATGTCCCATGACCCAACCTCCAGCGCAGCAAAAAGAAGGCCACCGTACTAGGGCTAGGGGACCAGGCAGGTCACCCACCAAAAGCCCATGGCAGCTGGATCGTAGCTTGCAGACTGGGAGGCCCATGAAAGGAAAACGAAAGGGGGCAATTTGGATGAGCTATGAACCTACCTGAACTGCCACTGCACTGTGTTGTTACCATCTGCTGAGAAAGTGAAGCAAACCGGGTTAAAGCTCAGCACTGTGATTTTTGCGCCTGAGGTAGACTGATGCACCGAGCTGGCAGCAGCAGCCTGCCTGAGTATGACTTTCAAATCTGTCAGCAGCACAGCCTCGCTGGCCTACTATTCCCCTTATCACATCCATAGATTATACGGTGGCCCTGGGACTTGCTCTTCCTATGGAGAGCTGAACCATACTCGCTTCTACTCCCATCATCCCCAGAGGTCCCGGCTGCAGCAGTGGCTATATAGGCTGTATTCCACGGGTGCCGTCATGATACTCTTTTATTTTTAAAACCTTTATTTTATTTTTCTCCATTTTTCCAATTTCCCCCTTTTAACTGCTCGCCTGACGAGGGGATCACGGACTGGGTCACGCAACATCCCGCAGCCCAGACGATAACGAGAGGGTCCGCTTCATATACTTGTGGGCTGTTCAGTGACCGCATAACTAAAGGCTCCAAAATGGCTAACTTTTTTAACTTACTGTCACCTTTACTAGAGAAACTCAGAAACTAAAACTGTTAATCTTATATGTTTAGTGATGCATCTACCATCTTATAGAAGGATGGCATATCTCTTGGATATGGCATCATAGTTTATGTAGCAGTGACAGTTTTCATGGACCTCAAGGTTTGGAGAGGACAACAAAAGACAGACCTCAAAGGAGTCATAAAGGAATGACACAAGGAAACACTTTATAAGATGTGAATAACCCCTTAAAGTCTTGTACACAGTCATAAAGTGTTAAGAAGTGAATATAGGTGTTTACATAGTAATTCCATAACTTCATAATTTTTTAAACACTTCCTTTTCAGGTTGACCTGTCTATGACCTGTATATAAAAGGTGACAATTCCCCCCCAGTGCTGAAAGTTACCCATGAGAACCACTGAGCAACAGTAAAATGTGAGCGTGCAAAACTATCACAAAAACTAAAGCATAATCTTAATCTATACTTTACTAAAAGCAACACCCCCTATAAATTCACTCACAATCAATTCATATTTCCTGAAAAAACATGTTAGAAGTTGGATATTCCCTAAAAGGTCTATGTTATACAGTAAATTGAATAAAACTATTTTAACTCATAAAAGGAGACTAAAGTGTGTTTGCACTTTCAACAAGGCTGTAAAACCAAAAGGGGAAACAAATCAGTCTCTTCTGCGCTTTGTGTGAAAGGTGCCTGCTTTAGAAAACCCTTCTCAAATTTTCAGGAAAGTGGACCTCAAACACTTCAAAATAACAATGAGAGCACATACTCACCCTCGCTGGGTCAACCACCACTCCTTGGGCTTCAGCTGCAATGGTGACATCATGTTCACAGTCTGAATCACCACTGTAGCCAATCACTGAGCTTGGTGGCTCATACCCTCTATCTCGGCACAGCAGCTGAGCTCAATGACTAGCAACCCCGGTGATGTACGCTGTGGACGTGATGTCACTGCTGAAGCCAAAACACAGAGATGCAAGAAGCACCAGGGAGCCGGAATTAAACTTGGGGAGATTACATACATGCTTTGTTTGTGATTTAGGGCATTCCGAAATGTGGAACATCATTAACAGAAGGGACTCATTTGCCCAGTCCTTCTAGTGGACAGAATGGAAAGTATTATAAAAATGCTCTCACTCTGGAAGGCATTACATGGACAGCACATTGATTTTGTTCTAGAGAGTATCATTATCAAAATCTAATGAAAGAAATGGATCTTATAAAGGGGAAGCACAGTTAAAGGTCATAGCTGTCATTAAAGAGAATCTGTCGCCAGGTTTTTGCTACCTCATGTGACAGCAGCATAATGCAGGAAAAGAGACCCTGATTCTAGTGATGTATCACTTAGTTTACTGGATGCAGTAGTTGTGACAAAATTAGTTTTTAGATGTAACCTGTAGCTCAGAGAGCTAACCCCACTCATACCACAGCGGTGTGCATACATTGACTATTGATGGTGTGCTCCTAATCAGAGGAGGAGCCATGGTTGGCCTAGCATTTGTTTGAACTGTTGCCCGGGCGATAACAATCTCCTGGTGATAACAAAACCATAAGTATGCAACAGCACACAGCCTAGTAATTGACAAATTACTGAAATCTGTGTCTCAGTCCCATACTCATGATTTTCTCAGATGACATAGTAAAAACCTGCTGACAGATTCCCTTTAAGGTTCTAAGATTTATAATATAGTCATGTATTATAAGTAAGAAAACGTTGTTGTAAACCAATTACAGGTAAATACTAAACCTTACATGGCACCAGCTGATGTGTCAGATTCCTCTATACCATAGAAGAATATAACAGACCATCACAGAATACATTTTGATCAATATAGATCCATAAACCCCTGACCTAAAGGTAACTGGATGTCCTTGTCTTCTGCCATCAGCCTTCTGGCACATACATGCTTGTAGTTGCTATATTTGCCCTGTGATATCCATATTGCATGCTCACCTGAAAATTATTCGTCGCCTCTTGACGGCCGGTATGCTTCCAGACAGGTAAACAATAATGGAAGTTTTGCTTATAAATAGAATATTCAGCAGTTGCCACAGCAACGTGCCACAGCGAGATAGTGTTAGCGAGGTACCGTACAATAGGTATCAGTTAACGCTGTGTATAATAGGCACAATGTAAATATGCCTAGGAGAAATACATGTATTACCTCCAGGTTACCACAGGATAGATGGCTCTACCGATGACACTCAGACGGTTTAGGTAGGTGTTTTTGCCAATATCAGAAGCGGATTTGCTTTAAATCTGTTCTTGCCTAACTAATAAAGAAAATAAATAAAAAAATATATAAAATAACAAATCCTAAAGGCTATATTCTGTAAGCCCAGCCTTTGTTTCCTGCAGTGCATTAGTCTGGGATTCCATGGAGAGCCTTGGATCTTCATAGGGTTTGTTAGTATTCTTACTAGGGTCCCTTAAATCCATGTCTACTAAATGCTTTGTACAGTACAGGCCCGATTCATCAAAGATTTTATGCCAGTATTTTGGCAGCAAATGCTTTGAAATAATGCATAACTTTGCTGCAACTGGCGTATGTGCTAAAATGTTGCAAATGTGGTCATTTTCAAGCTATTTTCATCAAGCTCAAGGTGTCAAAGACAATGTGAGAGGAGCTGGGGAGGGACATGGGTGTGGTAACCAACGCTCATCAATTCATGAGCGGTAGAATTTACTACAACACAAGTCATACTCCAGCAGGCATTGGAGTAGGATTTGTGGTAAGACACACACAGAGTTGTACAGCACTCATACTGCATGCCTGATTCATAAAGAGGCATATGTGTCTGACCCCAGCACATTTCATCAAAGCAGGTCTTAATGAGTCCAGCCCTACATGTCCCCAACTCTGTAGGAGATACAAAACGATGACATTTTACAACACCTCTCTGACATCATTTCCTGATCTGCAGCTATTGGCTGAAGTTGAACCACACGCACTTCCTGCTCCGTCACCAACCCTTCCGTGACCACAGGACATTATACTGCAAAACCAAGAGCTCTTGGCTTCATTGTAGAGATTTCTGGTCAGGATTGAAGTGTGGGAGATGCGTGCAGAGTGACTGCATACGGCAGTAGAGCAGGAAGCTCAGCCAATAGTTGAAGAGCGGACAGATTCCCTTAATGCATTCACAGGTAGCTGACTATCCAAGCCTTTAAGAGTTCTGGGGTCAAAGGTGTGTTACAGTCCGTGCTGCCCGATCATCCAAAGGATCACAGGGGAAACAGTGTTCCAAGCAAAGTTTTCTTTATTCTTTACAAACCGACGCGTTTCGGCGCCCAATCCTGGCACCGTCCTCATACCCTGAGGACGGTGCCAGGATTGGGCGCCAAAACGCGTCGGTTTGTAAAGAATAAAGAAAACTTTGCTTGGAACACTGTTTCCCCTGTGATCCTTTGGATGATCGGGCAGCGCGGACTGTAACACACCTTTGACCCCAGAACTCTTGAAGCAACCACGGCCCTGTGGAGGTGGAAGTCCAGCAGCAGCCTGCATTACTAAAACCAACGCTCTTATTCCAGTTGTGGGAGTCACAACTGGACCAGGTTAGTGCAAACCTGTTTTTTACCGATAAGTCCCTATTCTATACCAAATGATAGGGCACTATTGCGCCTCTGTTTGTCTCCCCTTATATTTTATATAGTTATCCAAGCCTTTAGTCTGATAACTGTTTCTTTTCACATACCTTAGGGCATATTTCTTCTTTATAAAATGCATTACTTAAAGCAGAATTATAAAATCTGCTTAACCCTTTCTTGACATATAATGCAATGTCAGGAGCTGAGCCAGCACAATACCAAGGAAATGCTGGCTGCGATACTCAACCGGCATCATGCTGTAACAGTAATGACCATAGCCATCACTGGTGTTTAATCATATAAATGCGGATGTCAATCACTGACAGGGCATTTAAATAGAACAATCGCCAGTGTGCACTAGCACCACCTCCCATCGGCCCTTGCAAAGCAATCACGGGGGGTTAATTATCATGGCAGCCAGAGGTGCCTAAAGAAGGCTCCGACAGCTGCGAACTGTATCTTCCTGTGAAGTCCAACCTCACAGTAAAAAATTATGTCATATATTGCAAGACAGGTGTATTGAAGTATGATTATAGGCGAACGATCACAGGTTCAAGTCCCAAAGGTGACTGAAAAACAAAGTAAATAAAATTAAAAAGAAAGTCCCAAAGGTGACTGAAAAACAAAGTAAATAAAATTAAAAAGATTTTGAAATATATGAAGAAAAAATCTAAACATTTCACTCACTTCACTCTTTTCGCATTAGTAACAAAAAGAAGAAAACAAATAAGCATAATTGGTATGCCACATCTAATTTGTCAAAGTACGGTATATCATTTACCTAAACGGTAAACTCCATGATGAGAAAAAGAAAATCTAAATGCCAGAATTGTGTTTCTTTGGTTGGTGCACTCTCAATAAAACAAAATTGCATCAAGAAGAGAATGAAACATCAAATCCAGCCCAAAAGGTATCAATAAAGATCATCAGCTTGCTATTTAAAAATCAACCCTTCATACAGCACTATCAATGGATGGATGAATAATAAAAAGTTATAGATACCAAATGGTGATAAGATCTCCAAAAAGTTTCTTTGAAAGTTCTAAAATTTTTATTTACTGCTTAAAGGGATCCTGTCACCCCCAAATCACCTCTAAACCTATTAAAACCTGTCCCTAGAGCATATTAACACTGTCCCTACACTCCTTTTAGCTCCTAAATGGCATTAGTCAAAGTGAATATAAACGTTTTATAAGTACCTGATTAGTCATGATAATGAGTGACTATGCTATTCATAGTCACTCATCAAGGCAGCCCCTCTTCTTCATATCACGCCTATTCAGGCGTGCTCGTCAGTCTATGTTCAAAATCGCGCCTCCCTGCGCGCCTCCCCTCTCTCTCATAGCGTCCGGGCTTCACTGTAAGCTGTATGACGCGATTCGCGTCATTCCCGGCGCCGGATGACGTATTTGCAGCCGCGCCGCGCTGTCAGCTTCAAAATACGCACTGCGCATGCCCATGCGCATGTGCAGTGCGGGACTTGAAGCTGACAGCGCGGCGCGGCTGCAAATACGTGATCTGGCGCCGGGAATGACGCGAATCGCGTCATACAGCTTACAGTGAAGCCCGGACGCTATGAGAGAGAGGGGAGGCGCGCAGGGAGGCGCGATTTTGAACATAGACTGACGAGCACGCCTGAATAGGCGTGATATGAAGAAGAGGGGCTGCCTTGATGAGTGACTATGAATAGCATAGTCACTCATTATCATGACTAATCAGGTACTTATAAAACGTTTATATTCACTTTGACTAATGCCATTTAGGAGCTAAAAGGAGTGTAGGGACAGTGTTAATATGCTCTAGGGACAGGTTTTAATAGGTTTAGAGGTGATTTGGGGGTGACAGGATCCCTTTAAGTAAAGGAAAAAGTTATACATGCATGTTATCAATATAATTATACTGACATGAAAATCAAGTTGTGAGGATATATTTACCGCACAATTGACACCATAAGAAAAACAATGGCAGTGTCACCTTTTTTAATGGAAAACTGTCAGGACAAAAATCCATATGTAACTGCTATAATTTTTTAATTCCTTTCTCTAAGATCTCCCTATTCATGTATTTCTATTATTTATATTTCCATCCTACCTTCTGTAAACTTCAAAATTAAATATTAATTTCCTGTCACAGTGATTTCTCTGCTGACCACTCCCACTCAATGTTTGAATAATGACCCTGTCCTGCCTCCTCTCTGATCTGTCTGTTGTGTGATTCATTCACAGCAGACAGAGAAGGGAGGAGGGGGAAGTTTAGCTGCAGCCCTTCAAGTAATTGTGTCCATGAGACATGTGTTGTGTGTGCTCTGAGATATTTCTATGTGATTACAAGAACATTTGATCATTTCCTCAGCAGATACACACATTACATGTCTGCAGGAAAACCACAAAGTTCATATATACACATAAAAATCTTACAGGCTGCAGCACAAAACACCTGCCCGCTCCCAGCACAGAGGGGAGGGAGTGAACACAAGCCTGGATGGGTGTGGATATTTAAATAACACTTATACAGCAGCCGGACTATTCAGTTGGAAATATAATGGAGAGGACTAATGCACCAGCTCCTTGCAGGGTATATAGATGCTAATAACATGGAAACTAGAAAGTGTACAGTAATGATTTTACATGTTTTAAAAAGCTCTGCCCAGGCATTATTCAAGGGTAATATTAGTATCAAACTGAAAAATGACCTGACACTGTCCCTTTAACAAATTCAGCACAATTCAAATCTTTTGCTCTTCTCTAGCAAATTAATTAGTAAAATGAATGGTGTTATTAAAAACTACAACATGCAGCAACAAAACAAGCTTAGAAAAAAACAGTCATGTCCATTTCTGTCTTTAAACCATCCTCAATGTTATTTAGATCCTGCATTGTGCATCATTAACCCGTAAAGAAAAACAAATCCACGTATTTATCATAAAAGTGCACTTCAGACTCTTAGCTGTTTATGTTAGGTACTTGCACAAATAGACATTGAGGTGGATATTACAGCTGGAATTAGTCATGTCAATCGACTGCTGTCATGCAGTTTTTTAAACTTAGTAACAACCCCCCCGCAGTGCAGTGTAATATATTGATATCAGTCACTTAATGTTTCTGCTGCTGCTTAACGACCTGTGGTGATGTTGCGACCATTTGAACATAATGAGAGAATCTAAGTCTAAAGGGTCTTTGGCTTGAGTCCATTACGGTCACATGTTCGTGACATCACCACAGGTCCTTAAGCAGCAGCAGACACTTTCAGTGATCGATGCCAATATATTACACTTCAGGGAGCATTACTAAGTTTAATAAACTTATTGACAGAAATGAATTGACGTGACTGATTCCAGCTGAAGTATTCACCCCAATGACTGTTTGTTGACATACATAATGTAAAAAGCTGAGCATCTAAAGTGCATTTTTATGATAAATACATGTTGTTTTTTTGAACCAGTTTAATAATACACAATGCATCATCAAAATAACATTGGAGATGGTTTAAAAAACAGTAGATGACAGGCTCTCTTTAAGGCTATGGCTCTTGGAAAGAGGGAAGGAAAAACTTGCTCAGGAGTGAAGTGGATAAAGCAGACATGTCTCCATACCCTCCACCATTCCCTCATAAATACCTATGGATTGGGTAACTTCTAGTAACTGAAATAGCACAAAAATTCTATTGTCTGTTGGATGTGTCTCCACACTTTGGTGCTTTTAAACAGGTAGCATGAAGCCAGTCTCTACACACATTTTTGCATTTTTCATAATATTTTTGCAATTTATTTTATTTAAAACACTGTATCCAGATGTTAATTTGATGTACGGTATATGGTAACATACTGCAACAGCTACCAACACCACATTTTGGTAGATATATTTTGTTGTTTTTTGAGCTAGTTGCACTCAATAAAAACAATATAAACCATCAAGAACTTAGGTAAAAACACATTTAAAGACACCTAAAACACAAGGCAATGGGTAAAATAAGTGAGTGTAGTCTCAAGGTTTTGTAATGTAACCCTACATTACAAAACGTCTATCTCAGGGGCATTGAATAGATGCAGTAGCACCTACTGTCCAGTTTCAAGGCATTCAAAATATTATTAAACCTTAGAAGGAGAAATGTGTGCTTTATGTATTGCCAAACCTTCATGCCCTCCTTCCTTTCTGAGCTCGGTCAAAATATGGTCCTGAGTAGACGTTTGGAGTAATTTGAGATGGACTGCTAGCCCAGTTGACAAAAGTAAGCAGGGGAAAAACATACAAAGACTGCATTCATATGGCTGTATTACGTCTGTGTGTCAATGCCATATATTTGGCACCAAAACTGGAAAGAATCAAGTCTTGGAAATGCACGAAAATCTTTTGCAAATGTTTTTTTCTTTTTTTGTACAATCATTTTCTTTTGGAAATAAGAAAGTATGAAAGGAGAAATCTGCATATAACAAGCAATCTGATCTCAACTCTTATTTCTCAAAGGCCATTATAAAATGTGTCCAGTAACCTGAATGGTTGCTCTAGGGAAGTTCTTTATATTTCAGTCAAAACAGGGAGAAATCGTTGAAAGCAAAAGATGCTCAAACAATAAGAACAGGTCAAATGTGGCCAGTTTTTGCATTTTTGGGAGTTTCATATTTAGTACTTATTTTTATGGCACACAGAATTCTCTGGGAGCGTATTTTTAGGCTGCTCTGGATTATTACCCTGTGATCCACTCCCCCTTGATAAGACCATGAAAATTGGCACTAAATATAAAGGTCCATATCTCTGAAACAGTATGGAGGATTTAAAATAAATAATTAAATAAATAAAATTAAAAAGAGGCATAGTTTGGGGACCTGCAAGAGCAAAACTGGATACTTTCTTTAAGGCTAAGTGCCCACGATCAGAACACGCTGCGTTCTAGATACAGCATCATGTCTCTGGTGGAGGCATTATTATTCTCGCTGGGA
The DNA here is from genome assembly GCA_033576535.1 of Allobates femoralis. Classification (NCBI taxonomy): domain Eukaryota; kingdom Metazoa; phylum Chordata; class Amphibia; order Anura; family Aromobatidae; genus Allobates; species Allobates femoralis. Next base: position 231,589,746 of record JARQOC010000003.1, read on the forward strand.
GAACGCAGTGTCCGTGCCCATGATCAGGATTCTGGGCACAGCAGATTTTCACTGTATTCACCTGCCAAGAATACTCACGTCTCAGCAAGGATACATTTACATGCTGTGGTTCAGGAAGCTGAGCAGCAGTTCAGTTTATGCTGCAGAAAACAAGCCCTGGGCATGGGATGTCTATAAATCCCATCCACTATTACTGCAGGACGCACTCAGAATGCATTTTGGCACTCACCCTAAAAATGACTTTCTTTATTACAACATAAAAAACAAGTGCCCCCTTCATTTTCTTTTTTATCTTTGCGCCTCCTTCCTAAAAGTTATGCCTCCTTCCCCTGCCCTCCATTATAAAATATGTAAAGTTTTCCTTAAAACAACTGGGTGTATATCCCAGAACTTCTATGTAGGTGTTTGCTTTTTTCTTGAATGACAGAAGCTCAGTGGTAGCAATACCAAAAGAATCCAACAATGATAGGTGAATGAAGAATGTTTATTCACAGCGTTAAAATGTCAGACCTTCATCAGACAACACTAAAAGTAAAATGCAATGTCTCAGATAGTCTTACAGACATCATGGGTTTGACATACAAATCCAAACTTTACAGATTTAGTTGTTTAACAAGGTAACAAAAGAGTCCATATTGATGTTAAAAATCATTGCACCATTTATTTATTTTTTATTTCTGTCTTCAAGCAAATATAATTCCTTAACATCCCGCAATATAAAGAGGAAACATGATAATGAAATGACCGGCAATTACAGTGCGGAAAATAAATGTTTGATACCTGCCAATTTTGCAAGTTTTCCCACCTACAAAGAATGGAAAGGTCTGTTATATTTGTCGTAGGTACACTTTTTGAGAGACAGAATATAAAATAAAATCCAGAAAATCACATTGTATGATTTTAAATTAATTACAATTACATTGCATTTTATTGTATGAATAAAGTATTTCATTACCTACCAACCAGCAAGAATTTTGGCTTAGGCCTGCTTCACACCACGGCACTATCAGAGCTCAGCTGTCCCCTACGAAATGCTGCTGAACCACTTCACAGGGGACAGCTCCCTGGTGCTGAAGTTCAGCGTTGCTCACGCCGAACTGCAGCTGCCGATGTCCGGTTCCCGGATCGGAGAAATCCGGCCCCATAGACTCCCATGTTAGGGAGCGCCAGATTGCCCCGGTATCGGGAGGATCCAATTTAGGCAGATTTTTCTCCCCGGACACAAAAATGCTGCAAGCAGCATTTTTGTTTCCGGGAGAGAAAGCCGGATTGTCCCGGATCCTCCCGGACAGATGGAAACTGGATGGCAGAGAGCTGCCATCCAGCTCCATCCGGCCCCATAGGAATGCTATGGGGCTGTAACCGTATTCGGGACTGTCTGGGTCATACCGGACAGTCCTGGATCCAGAAAATCATGGTGTGAATGGGGCCTTACAAAGACCTGTTATTTTTTGTTTAAGAAGCTCACCTACTCTGCACTCATTATCTTTATTAATTGCACCTGTTTGAACTTGTTACCTGTATACAAGACACTTGTCCACACAATCAGTCACACTCCAGCCTCTCCACCATGGCCAAGACTAAAGAGCTGTCTACGGACACTAGGGACAAAATTGTAGACCTGCACAAGGCTGGGATGGGCTACAGGAAAATATGCAAGCTCGGTGAGAAGACAACTGTCTGTCAATTTCCCTTGCTCTGGGGCTCCATGCAAGATCCTGACTCACGGGTTAAGAATTATTCTGATAAAGGTCAGAAATAAGCCCAGATCTACATGGGAGGACATGGTCAATGACCTGAAGAAAGCTGGGTCTCAAAGATAACAATTAGAAAAACACTTCGCTGTCATAAATTAAAATCCTGCAGGGCATGCAAGGTCCCCCTACTCATGCCAGAACATGTCCAGGATTGTTTGAAGAATAACCATCTAGATGATCCAGAGGAGGCATGGAAGAAGGTAATGTGGTCAGATGAGACCAAAATATAACTTTTTGGTATCACCTTCAATCATCATGCTTGGAAGAAGGATGAGTAAAAAATCAAGATCACTGTCCGAACAGTGAATCATGGGGGAGGAAACATCACACTTTGGGTTTGCTTATCTGCAAAGAGGACATGATGATTCCACTATATTGAAGGGAGGAGGGGATGAGCCCATGTATAGCGAGATGTTAGCCAACACCAACAACCTTCTTCACTATCAGCATTAAAAATGGGTCATGGCTGGGTCTTCCAGTATAACAATGACCAGAAACACACAGCCAGGGCAACTAAGTTGTGGCACTGTAAAAAGCATTTCAAAGTCCTGGAGTGACCTAGCTAGATTACAGACGTGAACCCAATAGAAAATCTTTGGAGGGAGCTGATACTCAGTGTTGCCCAGAGACAGCCTCAAAACCGGAGCGATCTGAAGATTTGGAGGAGTGGGCCAAAATCCCTGCTGCATTGTGAGCAAACTTGGTCAAGAACTAAAGGAAATATTTGACCCTTCGTAGTTGCAAACAAATGTTTCCGTGCCAAATATTAAGTTCTGTTGCTCTATTGTATCAAATACTTATTTCATGCAACAAAATGCAAAGTAATTACGTCAAAATCATACTATGTCATTTTCTTTTTAGATTCTGTCTCTCAGAGTTGAAGTGTATCTATGAAAAAAATTACAGACCTCTCCATTCTTTGTAGGTGGGAAAACTTGCAAAATTGGCAGTTTATCAAATATTTTTTTTCCCACTGTATATGGAATAGAAGGACTGAAAGGTGAAAAATGGAAGCTATAATGCCACGTGCACATATTGTGTACTCCGTGAGGTTTTACCTCAATATTTGTAAGCCAAAACTAGGAGTGGGTAAAAAATTTAGAAGTGGTGCATGTCTTTCTATTATACTTTTCCATTCCTGGTTTTGGCTTACAAGGTAAAAAACTTACTAAATACTCATTGTGTGCATGTGACTTAAAGGAAGTAAAGAGCCCCACTGCATCCCGAAGAGACAAGGCAGACTTCATAAAGAGTTAATAAGAACAGTACCGGTATAAGATTAACAGATTAACTCTTTTTACTTAATTATATCTGTATACTCTGATTACATACAATGGGGAAAATAAGTATTTGATACACTGCCGATTTTACAAGTTTTCCCACCTACAAAGAATGGAAAGGTCTGTCATTTTTATTGCAGCTACACTTCAACTGTGAGAGACAGAATCTAAAAGAAAAGTCCAGAAAATCACATTGTATGATTTTTAAATAATTAAACTGCATTTTATTGCATGAAAAAGTATTTGATCACCTACCAACCAGTAAGAATTCTGGCTCTGACGGATTTGTTAGTTATTCTTTACCTGTAATAATTGCATCTCTTTAAACTAGTTACCTGTAGAAAAGACACTTGTTCACACAATCAATCACACTCCAACCTCTCCACCATGGCTAATATCAAAGAGTTGTCTAAGGACACCAGGGAAAAAATTGTAGACTGGGATGGGCTACAGGACAAATACAAGCAGCTTGGTGGGTAGGCAACAACTGTTGGCGCAATTATTAGAAAATGGAAAAAACATAGTATGACTGTCATTATTCTTTGGTCTGGGGTTCTATACAAGATGTAGCCTTGTGGGGTAAGGATGATTCTGATAAAGGTCAGGAATCAGCCCAAAACTACATAGGAGCACCTGCTCAATGACATGAAGACAGCTGGTACCGCAGTCTCAAACATTACCATTAGCAACAAACTAAGCCATCATGGATTAAAATCCTAAAAGACATGTCCCCTTGCTCACAAGTTCAGGTCCATTTGAAGCTTGCCAATGACCATTTGGATGATTCAAAGGAGGCATGGAAGGTCATGTGGTCAGATGAGATTAAAATATAACTTTTTGGTATTAAGTCCACACGACGTGGAGAAGGAAGAAGGATGAGTACAACCCCAAGGACACCATCCCAACCATATAGCATGAGGGTGAAAACATTATACTTAGGGGGTACTTTTAAGCAAATGGGACTGAAGGATCATACCATATTGAAGGGATAAGGGATAGGGTCATTTATTACGACATTTTGGCCAACGACCTCCTTCAATCGGTAAGAACATAGAAGATGGGTCATGGCTGGGTCTTCCATCATGATGATGACCTGAAACATACAGCCAGGGCAACTAAGTAGCAACTCTGTAAGAAGCATTTCAAGGTCCTGGAGTGGCTTTGAAAGGAGGACTATAGGAAACATCTGACCTTTCTAATTGCAAACAAAGGTTTCTATACCAAATACGAAGTTCTTTTTTTCTATTTTATGAAATATTTCATGCAATAAAATGCAAATTAATTGTGTAAAAATCATACAAAATGATTTTTCTGGATTTTTTTTTAAAGATTCTGCCTCTCACAGTAGAAGTGTACCTATGATAAAAATTACAGTCCATTCCATTCTTTGTAGGTGGGAATATTTTCAAAATCATCAGTGTATTAAATACTTATTTTCCCCACTGTACGTCAGTATACACCAAACATATGTAAATTTACCTGACACAGTTTTAGAATTTACTCTTGGTGTATGTCTGACGAAGGTCTGAATAATTGAAGCATCATATTTTACTGTGGAATAGATGATACCAATGAATATACTTTCTTTATTCACCTATAAATGCTTTGGATGTGATTTTAACGTGGCGGGATCCTATCTGAGCACTGAGAAACTCCAGAAGTGCCATATTTTCTAACTTACATTAAAACTTCTTAGCATAGGCCGAGGTAGTTGAAGGGAAAATGTAATTACTGGGAGGCATACCTTAAGGTAGTATCACACTAGGCGATCTGGCCTGCGATGTTGGAAGCGATGTGCAGGTGCACGCTCGCTTCCGACATCACAGGCCAGCTGTCACACGGCACGACGTTGCCGGTGACGTGGCGGCGATGTAGGCGGAGCCATCGCTCGCTGGGCTGGGCTCAGCCCAGCGAGCGATGGCTCAGGAACGCTGCCGCCAACAGTGTCAGACGGCTCGATCCAGCCTAATCGCTGGTCGCAGGTTGACAGGTTTATGAACATGTTCATAAACCTGTCAACCTGCGACCAGCGATAATTTGCAGTTGCGTCGCGCTGTCACACAGTACGACGCACTTGCAATATTGCCCGCGAAATCGCTGTTACGTCACTTTTCGGCGATGTCGCGGGCGACATCACCTGGTGTGACACTACCTTTAGTAACGGAGGAGGTGAACAGAAGAAAAAAAGAAAGTAAAAACTGTTCCAGATTTAGGGAAATAGACAATTGGAGGAAACACTCAGTTTAAAAACTAAAAAATCCAATGAAAAGAAGAAATATAATCTTTTCTGGTCTTTTGTGGACACTTGAGATCCAACTATTTATTAATCCCTAGAGAAAGTGTTACATTAAGTTGGGTCTTGCAGACTCCTTTGGAAGGTTAAAATTAGGGGATGTTTTGATATTTTAGCTTCACTTTCAGAGACACTGTATGCTGAATGGAAATCTTTCTTATTATTGTTGTTCCCCCATTAGAAACAAAACAAAATTCAAGAAATGAAAAAAAACTTGGTTGCTGTACCAAGTCAAAAAAGTCTGATCTATAAAAATATAAAGTTATTAAAACCATACAAAATAATATAACACCAGAATTGACGGTTTTTGTTCACCATATTTCTCACAGAAATACTCTAAATGCCACGTTACACGTGGCGACATCGCCGCCGATTACATAGGTGATGTAGGGGCGTGGCCTGTCGGCCGCAACATCGCCCCTACGTCGCCTCATGTAAAGGGGCGATGTCGGCGCCGCCGGGAGGTCGCCTGGTTTCAGAGCAGTGCTCTGAAACCAGGCGACCATAATGGGGCGATGTGCACACATCGCCCCATGTAACAGGCCGCCGGCGAGCTGACAGGCGATGGGAGCCATAGGCTCCCAATGTCCTGCATCGCCGCTGGCGTATTGAGAAACCTCAGCGGCGATGCCGCCTGTCAGATCGCCGGCGCGGCGCTGTAGGTGTGGCCCATGTAAATGGGGGACGGCGACGCTGGCGAGGCGCCAAGAACGTGCGCGCCCCCACCAGTCACCGCCCACATCTACAGCGCCGTTGCAAGGTGTGACGGCACCTTAAAAAGTTAACAAAATGTCCTACAGACCCTTGGGCAGAAACACCAACAAGTAGCTGTTCCCAGAAAATGGCAACAAAGTACATTTTTTCTTATACAAATTTCTCATTTTTTTTTCACCACTTAAATAACAAAAAAAAAATCTGGATAAGTTTGGAGTTGCCATAATTATATAGATTTGGAGAATCAAGTTATAAGGTCATTTCTATAGCACAATACCATCAGAAAAACAAAACCTGAAAAACAATGGCGGAATTTAATTTTATTCACAACTACAATTTGTCCCACAAACGTTAGCTTGTACCTCCCCCCTTCCCCTTAAGTAACCACAATGAGATTTTGGTCAGCTTTTGATGTTGCAAACTTTCCACAGCATTTCTGCACCTATTATGTAAACTAGCTATCTTGCCTTTTCTACATTTGTTTTTATCATGTTTTTGACACTGTGGTTTTTGTCTCTTGCATGTGTGTCATACTAACTAAAGCTGCTATATTTTTGATACTTCCTAGTATTTGCTTTGACAAAACTTCATTGATATAATTATGTGTGGATTACATGTGTTAGGGTCCTTTCACATCAGCATTTTTCGCTGAATGCGGCAGATTTACCGCATGTGCCACCTCACGGCCGACTTGTGATACACCTACGGCAAGCCCCCATTCATTCTCTAATCTGGCAGGTGCAGTTTTGCCACGATCTGGCACTTGTGGCCACGGGAAAAAAACGCAGCCAACCAGTTTTTTGTCCGGCCGCAACTGCCGCATTTACCGCATCACGGCAAAACTGAACTTGCTGCAAACCCCATAGAGAATAATTGGGGGCTTGGCGCAGGTGTACCACAAGTCGGCCGTGAGGTGGCACATGCGGTAAATCTGCTGCATTCAGTGAAAACCGCTGATGTGAAAGGGGCCTTATTGATGTGTTTACGCAGCGGCAAAACACTAAATTCACATGTCAGTTTTATATCTGCATATTTTCTGCATCAAATGTGGAAAATCTGAACTGAAATCTCAGCATACTCAGAAGGCCATTGAGTATTTGGTGAGTTTTTTACCTCAGTATTTGTAATCCAAAACCATGAACAGGTAAAAAATAAATAAAATGCATAAGTGGTGTATATGGTTCTATTATACACAATTCTATTTTTTTATTTTCACATTCCATCAGCCATTTATGTTTATTTTCTGTGTTGATGTATCTGTATGAAGTCTTGTTTTTGGAAGAGGACTTGTATTTGTCTGTGGCACCATTTTGAGATACATAGAGCCTAATACCTAACTGTTATTAACTCTTCATAGGAATACAAAAAAATACAGAACTTTATTTACATTCTAAATCTTACAATTTTCATTTCACCTTCAGGAAAAGTATTAACTTTATTCATTGGTATTCAGTGGTCCACACAATTATGCTGACACTAAATGTACCATATATTTTTATTACTAATGTACAATTAATTGAGAATAATAATTAGGTTTTGTGTTACCATATTCTGAGAACCATGGGTTAAAGGGAACCTGTCACCTAATTTTAAGCCCCTACACTATCTCTAGCTGTCCCTACACCTTCCTAGCTTCTCCCTATCTCTCCCTTTCTTATCTAAAGTCTCCCTATGAAAGAAGTGTAAAATAAGATAAAACTTACTGCAGTCCCCGTAGTTAGGGGACTGGGTAGGCGTGGCCACGCTTCCACAGCACTCCTCCATGTTGTAATGCACGCCCCGCTGGGCGGCATTATTCAGGGCCCTCTCTGCCCCCATGTCTTTGTAATCTGCCACCATGTTTGTAGTTCTAAGCACCGGCCGGACGTCACTTCCGGCGCGGTGCATTATGGGGCCGGTCACGTGATCGGCCCCAGTGCATTATGGGGCCGGTCACGTGATCTGCCCGGCTCCGCGCATGCGCATTGCGCTTACTGAAGCCGGGCCGGTCACGTGATCGGCCCCATAATGCACTAGGGCCGATCACGTGACCGGCCCCATAATGCACCGCGCCGGAAGTGACGTCCGGCCGGTACTTAGAACTACAAACATGGTGGCAGATTACAAAGACATGGGGTCAGAGAGGGCCCTGAATAATGCATTACAACATGGAGGAGTGCTGTGGAAGCATGGCCACGCCTACCCAGTCCCCTAACTATGGGGACTGCAGTAAGTTTTATCTTATTTTACACTTCTTTCAGAGGGAGACTTTAGATAAGAAAGGGAGAGATAGGGAGCTGCTGGGAAGGTGTAGGGACAGCTAGAGATAGTGTAGGGGCTTAAAATTAGGTGACAGGTTCCCTTTAAAGGTTTTGACTGAGCTATATGAGGGACAAGCTGCAGTTTTCATAGGTACCACATTTTGGGTACACAATAATATATCATTCTATGTTTATGGTAGGAGCAATGATCTAAAAATACAGATAAAAATAAATCAAAATAGTTTTATGCTACTGGTAAATTTGATTATGGCCATACCCATTTTATTTCTTTTTTATATTCATGAATTTTGCACAATAAAATCACTTTAGAAAAAATGAACTTTTTTGCATCATATTTGGAGAGCCCCGATTTTTTTTTCTTGCAGAACTGTACAGGGGCTTGTTTTTTGTGTAATGAGCTGTAGTTTTTATTTGCACTAACAATAAAGACAGCAGTGGCTGTCCCAGCATCTCCTATGTGATGTATATGTTCCAGTTACAGCGTCTCCTATGTGAAGTACATGCACCAGCCCCAATGTCTCCTATTGTATCTGCTCCAGCCCCAATGTCTCCTATTATATATGCTCCAGCCCCAATGTCTCCTATGCATTGTATACACTCCAGCCTCAGTATCTCCTATGTGAAGTACATGCTCCAGCCCCAATGTCTCCTATTATATATGCTCCAGCCCCAATGTCTCCTATGCATTGTATACACTCCAGCCTCAGTATCTCCTATGTGAAGTACATGCTCCAGCCCCAATGTCTCCTATTATATATTCTCCAGCCCCAATGTCTCCTATGCATTGTATACACTCCAGCCTCAGTATCTCCTATGTGAAGTACATGCTCCAGCCCCAATGTCTCCTATTGTATATGCTCCAGCCCCAATGTCTCCTATGCATTGTATACACTCCAGCCTCAGTATCTCCTATGTGAAGTACATGCTCCAGCCCCAATGTCTCCTATTGTGTACGCTGCAGCCCCAATGTGTCCTATTGTGTACGCTGCAGCCCCAATGTGTCTTATTGTATATGATCCAGCCCCAATATCTGCTGTGAAGCATATGCTGCAGCTGCACTGTTGCTAATGTGAAGTAAATGATCCAGCCAAAGTATTTCCTTTGTGATGTATATGCTCCAGCCCCGATGTATTATACGTGATGTATAAACACCAGGCAAGACGTATCCTATGTGATGCATACAGCAGTCTCAGTGTCTCTTATGTTGTAAAGACATGCTTTGAAGATGTTTAGATTGTAAGCCTCAATGGGGACAGCATTACTGATATATGTAAAGTGCTATGGAATTAATAGCGCTATATAAATGAATAAATATTATTACTTCATGTATATACAGCAGATTACGTGTCTCCTATGTGATGTGTATACAACAGTTTCAATGTATTATATGTAACTGATGTGTATACAGCAGTATTAGTATATCCTATGTAATTGTTGTGTATATATCAGTATCAGTGTATCCTATGTGATTGATGTGTAAACAGCAATCTCAGTGTATCCTATGTGATGTGTGAATGTAAAGAAAATGACCACACTCTTCACTCTTATTTCATGATTTGCATTGTTGTCTATGTGTGAGCGTGCATAACAAATTTATGGGTACAAGGATAAGGCAACAAGGTGTATTAATGTCTTATACTCAATTGGTCTTGTCAACACTTGACCTGAAAGGTCCCTACTCCTCTGTATGGGAGCATGGAGCTGCATAGAAACACAAACAGCTGAGGCGCCCTTCCTCAGAGAGGCAGGGGACAGATCCTGGTGAGTCATGCGAGACTCATGCGAGACTCATCTTTGCATACTGTGTTTCCACCCTAAAATCACATATCTCACCATAGAGAAGCCGTTCCAGTAGTCACATTAGAGGCAAGTTAATTAATTGTTTGATCAAATATAGAAGGATAAAATTCAAGATGATAACTTTGCATGGTCACCAAATGAGGGTATGCAGTAAATACCAAATAGCTTTTGGCAGAAAAAAGGTTACCCACAACCGTCTTAATGTAAAGTGGACATCCATTAGTACATGAAAAGCCAATGCTGTGATATAATGGGGATGAACAAACATGTTTCTTTTTTCTTCTTTTAATACATGGATCGGAAAAATAGCCCTAATGATAATACTGATTGGCTATAACTCACATGGAGACTGGCAAGGAACACTGTGCCAAGTGCGAAGGTATGACTACTGTCCGGAACATCTTTTACTTTCATTAAATTATTTTGGCTCGCTGAGGCCAGTAATAAGAGGTTGTGCAATAGCATACATCTTTGACTTTCAATACATTGTATAAAAAATATATTTAAAGTACAAATTTAGCCTTTCTTAAAGAATAGGAATCTACACATGGATACATTCACACTGTATATAAGGAACCAACTTAAAGACGACAGCAGTGCGGCATCTACATGTTAGAGGGTCAATAAAGTACATACAGTCAGGGTGGGGTGATTTCCGCTGTTGCCAAATACAATTCTTGACTCTACCTGTGGGTGGGTGCACGTCCAGTAAAACCACAGATAACGTTACATTTACATCATTGTAAGAGTCAATGTGGGAACTGGATATTTATTGCCCAAAACAGCAGCTCCGCTCTATCTGCAAGCAGACGATCCTTTTTCATTATGTATATTTATTTAGAATATTTGCAGCACATTAACTATTAAGATGACATAGCGCACGGCAAACCTGGATAGATTTATATTGCATCAGGATCATTAGTTTGCATTCATTATTTCACACCACCAGCTATTATTCCAAAGTTCTAATACAGTCTGGGAAACGAGTGGCATGTTGCCAGCAATCACTGTGTAACTGCTGGGCATGCTATACTGCCTACACATTTTTTAATCAGTCTAGTTCCTCATCTGAGGTTCACAAGCAAGCATGTACGGTGGAGAAGTCTGCACACGTACCGCACCTGAAACCTTAAAGAAATACCAAACCTGGAAATAAATGATACAAGGAAACAGGTGACAATCTTCTGTCAATATTTTCTTGAGAAATAACCTGTTTCGTCTACTACAGACAGGGTAAACGGGGAGAGGCTCCTGGTGCAGGCAAACAGGACATAGATGAAAAGGAGGAGGTTGGCATGGTTGAGTTTCTGGGACAATCACAGATTTCATTCTTTATTTCTCAGTTTAAAGGAGGAACTGTTGGGATCTGATTTCTTTTTTTATTTTCAACGTTTCTTTAAAATAACAGCTAATTTGGTTATTTCCTAATTTTAATGTCAGGAAGATACCTTTTAATCATAAACTCGTACCTGCAACGTCTGGATATTTTGAAATCCGTGCTTAATTTGTTCAAGACATTTTCCCATGCAGCATCCTTTCTTTCTGGTTTTATCATAGTAAGGTAAATCAGCAGCATGACCATCTGTTGTCAACTGTATATATGAAAAAAAATGCCTGACCCCACATTTCAGCGACAACACAAATGACATCAGCAATTCACTGGCAGACATCCAGGATCCTGACACAGAGGAGAAGACAATCCTGTTTGTGTGCCTCTACGCTGACAACACAGCCATGAGTAAGGTGATCCTTCACAAAGCGAGGTTATTTGTAAGGCGTCCTACAAATGGTCGGAATAAAGGTGCATTTTAGCATAAGTAAAGCAGGTAGGTTATAAAGCCACATTGCCCTCAACTGCTTGAGTAGACAATGGCGAACAATGATAGATACAGTATATGGAAGGTCCAGATCCATAATATGGATGTTGAAATGCACAGTGAGGTATTTTGTTTCAAGGTAAATGTGCTAGAACTGTTGCATAATTTGCACCAAAAAATACTTTTTGCTTGCACCATATTTATGTTGTGGTTTAGACACATTTTACAACTTGGCATCTCTGGGTCTGGCTCTTAGGGCCACTTTACCACACCAACTTATCTGTCCAACTTCTGAACAATCTCTGGTTGCAGTGAAATCATGGACACATTGCTCCATTTTGTGGCTGTGTACAAATGGAACAATGTGTCCATGATTTCACTGCAACCAGCAAGTTGTTCAGACGTTGGACAGATAAGTTGGTGTGTGTAAAGTGGCCATTAGCTTGTGTAAACTTACAGCCAGACAGTCTTAAAATTACCTAAATTTATCAAACATCGTGAACTATTACAAATCTGGCACATTTTAAGATTTTCCCAGCTACGTTTGTACTGTCTAACTATGGCCACGTGCACACGCTGAGTATTGCCAGTGCAAGCTGAGTTTGATGATTTTTTACCTCAGGATTTGTAGACAAAACCAGGAGTGGAACAATCAGAGGAAAAGTCTAATAGAAACCCTGCACCACTTCTGGATTTAAATTAATCCACTCCTGGTTTTGGCTACAAATCCTGAGGTAAAAAACTCATCAAATACTCAGCGTGTGCACGTGGCCTATGATGCCGTGTTCATAAAAAATTAACCGGTATTTTTTTTTTTGCTGTTATTTTGGAAAATATTTGCTGAAGTTTTTGATGCAGTGTCTTGTAGAAGAGCCAGAAGTTGTTCCACCTGGAAGAAGTATTAGGCTGCGTTTACACATTGCGTATTTTTGAGCGCTTTTTTGCGCACGCTTTTCAAAATACGCAATGTGCCTTTTGGGAAATTCACTTTGCCGTACAGACACTGCGTAAAAATGAGCAGCGCTTTTATAGGAAAAAGCGCCTGTGTAAAAAGAATTGACATTCTTTACGCAGCAGCGCCCACGCTTTTTCCTATAAGGGCAGGCGCTGCTGCATCTGATGTAACAGAGGGGAGGAAAAATCCTCGTTCCTCCTCCCCTCTGTGACCGACCCCATTTGATTTCGCAGTGTATTAATATACACTGCGAAATCAAAGTTAAATAAAGCCAAATGTATGAAAAATAATAAAAAATGAATACTTACCATCCAACGGGTGTTCGGGAGCCGCTACAGGTATTGACCTGCTAGGACCTGTCGTGATGTCAGAGTGACGTTCTGGGCGTTGATTGGCCGCTCGCGGTCTTGTGATATGTATCACATGACCGCGAGTGGTCAATCAGCGCCCAGAACGTCACTCTGACATCACGGCAGGCCCTGGCAGGACGATACATTGCCTTGCCTCTGCACCGGAGACGTGAAAAGGCGTCGGAAAGGGTAAGTATTCATTCTTTATTATTTTTCATATACATTTGCCTTTCTTTAATTTTGATTTCACAGTGTATATGAATATACTGCTAAATCAAATGAGGGCTGGCAGACATGTCACAGAGGGGAGGAGGAACCAGGATTCTTCCGCCCCTCTGTGATGTCACTTGCGCTTATGGGCAGAAGAAAGCGCAGTGTGTGAAAGCACTGACATATTTTGTTGCGCTTTTTTGCACAGCCGAAAATCGCGTCAAAGCGCACGCAAAAAGCGCAACAAAATACGCTAATGTGTGAGCATAGTTTAAAGTTTCCTTTTTATTTTCCATTCCCATTTGGCCTTTACTCAAAAAACTGCCCCTGAATGTGCAAAAGAGTTTTTATTTTACCAAAAAATGCAGTGTGTAAGACTACCCTTCCAGAAACATACTAAGGTCCCTTCAACTATCCGGTATGTTTATTTCACGGCTACCACACAAAACAGTATGGCCTGTTTCAAATCTTTGGGTGGTGTGTGTTTTGCTAAATTTGCGTTTCTAGGCGTTTTTACCGCTAAAAACGCATAAAAACGCTAGCATTTTTGCCTCCATTGATTTTAAGGGAAACGCATGTAAAAACGCATGCAAAAACGCATGTGCGTTTTCAAAAATCCGTTTTTGCATGCATTTCCATTAAAATCAATGGGGGCAAAAACGCGTTTTTATGCGCTTTTAGCGGTAAAAAACACCTAGAAACGCAAATTTAGCAAAACACACACCAACCTTAGATGTGGAAACACCCTATAAGTTATGGGGCTGCTCACATGTCTGATGGCCACTTTACAGTCCCGATATCGGCGTCCAACTCCGATAAAAAGTCACATGGTTGGGGCGTCGGCCCCGATATCGCTCGTGCGTTGTATGGTGTAAATGTGCAATGCGACTCAAGAACGATGCCAAACCGATATCGGGGGAGAAATGAGCAAGCTCTCCAACGGCCCAATATTGGATGGACGACCTGGCAGGATCGTGCTGTGTGACAGCCCAACACCGACTTGGAGTACAACTTCCCCTATTCTCTCTCATGTTAAATGGTCGTTCCTGGGTCGCCCGTACAAGGGGACGTAGAAATCGAGGTTGTGTTGCTGCCGATATCGCGCTGTGTAACATCTCCTATGCGATCTTGGATTTCTGCCCAAAAAATTTGCGCTCCCGCGCCGTTGTATCCAATATCGGACCGATGTTGGGACGTGTAAAGTGGCCATGAGTGTTTCCAGCAACACAGATGACAATGGCCAATACAACTTTATGGGTCCATGAAAAACATGTCTAGCAAATGGATGGCATCAGAATACCAGTCATGTGCTACATGTATGTAACATCAAAAAATATAGAAGCTTTGTAATGTCTTTATTTCTTTAGCCATACCGAAAAGACAAGGATGGCACATGGATGACACATTAAAGGCTCACTGATGGATAATATTGATAACTCTGGTACTGTATTTTGTACTCATATGTGGAGGAAACCTAATAGTATGTACACCAAATCTAAGTAAACCAAACATCACAGCTGCTTAATAGCTGGATTCAACATTAGAATCTCAAGAATAAAATTAGAATTAGTAGTGGGTAGAGCTCTTCCAGAAAAGTTTTCTTAGGCCGGCTTCACACCACGGACCGGATCTGGACACAGAACCGGAGGGCCAAATATGCCCTTCGGTCCAGTGTGCAGCCGGATGCTGCTAATTGCAGCCGCAGCTGCTGATTATTCAAGCTCATGGCTAGCAGGGAGCTAGCCGCGGTCCTGAAATTACAGCAGCATGCAGCCGCCGGTGTCCGATCCGGAGGATCCAGGAGGATCTGATTTGGGGAGATTTTTCTCCCCGGACACAAAAATACTGCATGCTCCGATTTTGTGTCCGGGAGAAAAATCCGATTCCTCCCGGAATCTCCCAGACTCATGGAAAGAGAGCTGCCATCCGGCTCCATAGGATACTATGGGGCCAAAATCCGGTCCGGGGCTGTCCAGTTTACTGTGGTGTGAAGCCGGCCTTATATGGGCAACATATTGATTCAGTGGCTGGCAATGTTCCTTTGCAGCTCTGGAGTCCTGGGTTCAAATCCCTCCAAGGACAACATGTTCAAGGAGTTTGTATGTTCTTCCCATGTTTGTGTGAATTTCCTCTGGGTTCTCAACTTTCCTCCCACACTCCAAAGACATAAAAATTGTGAGCCCCCATGGGGACAGTGATAATAATGTCTGTTAAGTTCTGTAGAATTAATGGAGCTACATAATTGAGTAAAATAAATAACAATATGCTGTAATTAGTAATAAAAACAAAACAAAAAAAAAACAAGCTATTTCTTACTCACCCATACCTGGTCCAGCACTTAGGCTGGAAACACACTGGCGTGTAAAAAAAACAGTCCGTTTGACGCATCCGAGTGTCGTCCGATTTTTTGATCCGTGTGCAATCTGTTTTTTTTTTCTCAGCAGCTATTTACTGTATAATCATTTACAGGATCAGTTTTTACAGTTGTCTGAGATACAGAATGATAATGTCTCAGTGAAAAAATCGGATGCCTCTCGCATTGTTCATGCGGTCCAACTGTGGTCCCTGAGTTTTATCGGACCCATAGACTTGCATTGGCGAGTCTCGCGCGTGAATCGCATACTGTCGCAGCATGTTGCGACTGCTTTCTCATCCATCTCTTGGACGAGAAAAAAAGCTTGACACTCGCAAATGTACTCTCGGACACTGAATAACACTGGTCCGACTGCAATGCAAAAAAATTGCATTGTAGTCGTCCGACTTTCACGTCAGTGTGTCCGTACCCTTAGCCTCTGAGCTGCTCACCTGTCTGTTCTTATCTGCAGACCTGATGTCACTGATAATCAATCTGCAAACAATAACTGAGTTCAGTGACTCTGCCACAGGACTTGAGCCGCTGAGAATAAGTGATGTCACTGGGGGTGGCGCTGGCATCTGTATGCCGTCAGGTACTCTGGGGGCACTGACAGTGCGGGCTGTTCGGTCTTGCTGGCTCTACTGCAAGGAACAGAGCTTATAGTGCACAGCGAGCAGAGATGGACACAGTGACAGCAGCCTCTACCCCCTGCTCTGATATCACTTTGAGTTTTTAAGCATGGACTAAGATTCTCAAGCAAAGTGTCATCAGTCAGGAAGTATGGAAAAAATCAATAGTAGTTAATATAGTCATGGAAGAAATTTAGAAATTAGTTCAAACTGGGGCAATAAGCAAGGATTTAGATTGATATTTTTTCAGCCTTTTGACAACCCGTTTAACTGCTTAATGACCTTGTGCATAGATGTACATCATAGATTGCAAGTGCTTAATGGCCACTTTACACGTCCCGATATCGGCATCCAACTCCGACCAAAAGTCACGTGGTTCATGCGTTGTCCCGATATCGTTTGTGTGTTGTATAGTATAAATGTCCAATATGATGCACGAACGATGCCAAAATGATATCGGGGATCGAATGAGCCTGCTCTCCAACGGCCTGTTATTGGTTGGACGTTGTAGCCGAATCGGGCTGTGTAAAAGCCCAACTACGATGTGAAGTACAACGTCCCCTATTCTCTCCCATGTTAAATGGTCGTTCCTGGGTCGGCCGTACAAGGGGATGTAGACATCGTAGTGGCGCTGCCTGCCGATATTGCGCTGTGTAAATCTCCAATGCGATCTTGGAAATCTGGGCAGAAAAAGCGTGCTCCCGCGGCGTCGGATTCAATATCGGACCGACGTTGGGACGTGTAAAGTGGCCATAACAACCTAGAACATACAGCTATGTCCTGGCATTAATGTGGTCACCATGCCTGCAGTAATGGCGATCGTGTGAAGTTGCCGGCTGATTACGTCAGCCCAGCACCGCAGCTCGACCCTGCAGCTAAAACTGCCATGATTGGCTGTTGAATTCTAAACAGCTAATCACAGATATTTCAATGTTCCAGGCAATGAAACTGCCTCTAACATTGAGATCCAACTATGATTGGTGCTATAACAGCACCGATCATAGGCTAGAGATAGGAGCTTGCAGCGTCACCCCCTCCAGCCCTGACTAAAGTGATTGTGCTGTGACACGCGATCGCTCCAATCAGTGTGATCAGCAGTGGCACTTTCCCCTCAGTCTCCTTCCTTCATGTGGAAGTGAGGAGAGGTGGCCTTGCACCATCCCTGGCTGTTTTAACCCACTAAATGCCACAATCCCTTTCCCCTCCGATTGGTACCCCCATGAGGTAATTCTAAGCACCCGGTCATCGCCATGGTGACCCAATGGTCACCTGACTCTGGGTTACCTGACTCAGACATACCCCATAGATCATGGTTGCAGCTTGATCTGTGAGGTTTGTGAGAGCAGCTCTGACAGCTGCACTGTAATGCAGCGATAGAGCATTGCAGTGTAGTGCAACTACTATCAGAGCTGTAAAAGATAATATGCCATAAGGTGACTTAGTAAAAGAAAATTCAAAAAATGTAAAAACATTTAAAAAATGCAGAAACTAAAGTGCCAAAAAATTAACACAAATTTACAATAAATAGTTATATTTATTTAAAAAAATAAATAAATATATATATATATATATATTTATTTATTTAAAAAAATAAATATATATACAGTGCCTACAAGTAGTATTCAACCCCCTGCAGATTTAGCTGGTTGACACATGCGGAATTAACTTGGCCTTGTGACATTTGGACTGTAGATCAGCCTGGAAGTGGGTAATGCACTGCAGCCAAAAATATTTTTTTTTTTTTTTTTTAAAGCTTTAAAAGTTAATTCAGAGGGTCATTTATTATTCAACCCCTCAAACCACCAGCATTCTGTTTGGTCCCCCTAAAGTATTAAGAAATAGTTTAGGCACAAAGAACAATGAGCTTCACATGTGTGGATTAATTATCTCTTTTGCCAGCCTTTTCTGACTATTTAAGACCCTCCCCAAACTTGTGAACAGCACTCATACATGGTCAACATGGGAAAGACAAAGGAGCATTCCAAGGCCATTAGAGACAAGATCGTGGAGGGTCACACGGCTGGCAAGGGGTACAAAACCCTTTCCAAGGAGTTGGGCCTACCTGTCTCCACTGTTGGGAGCATCATCTGGAAGTGGAAGGCTTATGGAACTACTGTTAGCCTTCCACGGCCTGGACAGCCTTTGAAAGTTTCCTCCCGTGCCGAGGCCAGGCTTGTCCGAAGAGTCAAGGCTAACCTAAGGACAACAAGGAAGGAGCTCCGGGAAGATCTCATGGCAGTGGGGACATTGGTTTCAGTCAATACCATAAGTAACGTACTCCACCGCAATGGTCTCCGGTTCCAGACGAGCCCGTAAGGTTCCTTTACTTTCAAAGTGTCATGTCAAGGCTCGTCTACAGTTTGCTCATGATCACTTGGAGGACTCTGAGACAGACTGGTTCAAGGTTCTATGGTCTGATGAGACCAAGATCGAGATCTTTGGTGCCAACCACACACGTGACGTTTGGAGACTGGATGGCACTGCATACGACCCCAAGAATACCATCCCTACAGTCAAGCATGGTGGTGGCATCATGCTGTGGGGCTGTTTCTCAGCCAAGGGGCCTGGCCATCTGGTCCGCATCCATGGGAAGATGGATAGCACGGCCTACCTGGAGATTTTGGCCAAGAACCTCTGCTCCTCCATCAAGGATCTTAAGAAGGGTCGTAATTTTATCTTCCAACAAGACAACGACCCAAAGCACACAGCCAAGAAAACCAAGGCCTGGTTCAAGAGGGAAAAAATCAGGGTGATGGAGTGGCCTAGTCAGTCTCCTGACCTTAACCCAATTGAAAACTTGTGGAAGGAGCTCAAGATTAAAGTCCACATGAGACACCCAAAGAACCTAGATAACTTGGAGAAGATCTGCATGGAGGAGTGGGCCAAGATAACTCCAGAGACCTGTGACGGCCTGATCAGGTCTTATAAAAGACGATTATTAGCTGTAATTGCAAACAAGGGTTATTCCACAAAATATTAATCCTAGGGGTTGAATAATAATTGACCCACACTTTTATGTTTAAAATTTATTACAATTCAACTGAGCACCATAACTTTTTTGGTTTGTAAGATTTATGCTTCTGTTAATAAATCCTACTCTCGTTTGCAGTTTGAAGGCTCTAACTTATTTGCATCTTATCAAACCACCTAAATCTGCAGGGGGTTGAATACTACTTGTAGGCACTGTATATATATATATATGTACATATATAAAACTACATATATTTGGTAACAACCCATTCTATAAAACTGTCACACTAGTTAATCCCTTGGGTGAACACTGTTATAAAAGAAAAGTGTATTTTTATCATACTGCTGATAAAAAAAGTAGAATAAAAGATGATCAAAAAGTCATATATGAATGAAAATAATACCGCTGAAAACATCATTAATTTTGTTCCACAAAAGGCAAGCCACCATACAGCTCCATTAGTGAAAACTAAAAAAGCTATAGCTTTCAGAAACTGTAATGCAAAACCTTTTTTTATATTAAATATTATTTATGGCATAAAAGCGGCAAAACATAAAACAACTGTATAAATGTGGTGTTGCTGTAATCGTACTCACCAAGAAAATAAAGCTGTCTTATCATTTTTAAGACATGTGAACGGTAAAAAAAACCAAAACAAAACAATGCCTGAATTGCTGTTTCTTGATTCTGCCTCACAAAAAGCAGAATAAAAAGCGATCAAAAAAATGATGTGGCCCAAAATGGCACCAATAAAAACTACAACTCATCCCGCAAAAAATAAGCCTGCACATGACTCTGTTGGTAGAAAGATATAAACAATTATAGCCTTCCAACCTCGATAATGCAAAAAACCTTTATTTTGTAAAAAAGTATTTTTAGGGCCACTTTACACACACCAACTTCTGTGACCAACTTCTGAACAGATCTCTGGTTGCAGTGAAATCATGGACACATTGTTCCATTTTGTGGCTGTGTGCAAATGACAAATGGAACAATGTGTCCATGATTTCACTGCAACCAGAGATCTGTTCAGACGTTGGTCACAGAAGTTGGTGTGTGTAAAGTGGCCCTTAGTGAGATAATAGGCTAAACCTAAAAATAAAAACTATAAATCTGGTATCGTTGTGATCATACCGACCTGACAAGTAAAGCTGCCTAATCTCTTATACCGCAAGTTGAATGGTGTAAAAATAGTAATAAAACCTATTGTTCAACTGCTGCTGATTAGTTTATACTGCTTTCCAACAGAGTGCAGTAAGGCACAATTTACATTTATCCTGCGATAATTCCCAACGATAAATTCACTGCAATGAAGCAAAGGGAGTCATTCTTAAATTCCATCTAAAATGTGGAGCGGCAGTATACATTTGTTTTACGCATATTTTTAGGCTTGCACAAAAGTGCGGTCAACCACAATTTTGTGTTCCTTTGAAAAGATGGGACACCAGTGAACAGGTGGCAGAGTCCAGATTAATTCTGCTGCTTCATTAGTGAATGGATCTATTGGGGGTTTCACCTGAATCACGTATTTCGGAGATGTAGCTAAAAACCTGAATGTAAGTGCTCAGAATAAAGCAAAGGATAATTGTGAACTGATCCAAAATGTTCAGTACCCAAAACACTACCAATAGAATTAAACTCAATCCAAAAACACAACAAGACTCCACCAAGATCCGTTATCTGATAGCGGAAATATAGATGCTTTCATGTTACTGACACAACAAAGGCTCTGGAACCTTTATCTCCTCGCCCCCAAGAAGAAAACCAGCAAAGCCTGCGCTCCTACATCCAAATGCCCTCAGCCCTTCGGAGCCCCACAATGTCTAAACCAAGGTTAATGGCCACATTTGGCATTGTTGTAGTGAGGAAGCCTGCATTATTTAGGGGGGATTTTTCACCAGAACCATGAACTGGGCACAATGTCCAAGCACTATAATGTACTGGGCACTACAAGGGATTATTTGCAATTTTTAATAATGTAACATTCACTGTGTTTAACTCCATGAGTGTTTTCCAGAGATAAAATTGTCACTAAACCTATACCCGAAAATAGGGCGCCCCCCGAAGGTAGAGCATGCTTGGGGGGGCACCCTACTTCCTAATATAAGACATCCCCCCGATTATAGGGCGTACCTGCGGTGCATGCTGCCGATCACAAGACCGGGGACATGCATCTGTGTCCCCGCTCCCCGCTGTCCGGGCCCGCCACTCTGTAGCTTTCAGAGCCCTGGAGTGCTCCGGCGCTCTCCGCCCGCCCACGAGTCCCTGCGCCAATCACAGCGCAGGAATCATGGGCCAGCTGACGTCAGTCCTGGGCTGTGATTGGCCCAGGGCTCCTGCGCTGTGATTGGCCCTGGGCTCCGGTGCTGTGATTGGCCCTGGGCTCCGGTGCTGTGTTTGGCCCAGGGCTCCTGCACTGTGATTGGCCCAGGGCACAGTGCACCACCAGCACCAAAGCAGCACACAGAGGAAAAAAAGAAAGAAGTATGGTAAGAAAGTGAAAGTGTGTGAGATGTGTGTGTGTGAGATGTGTTTGATGTGTGTGTGTGTGTTTGATGAGTGTGTGTTAGAGTGTGTGTGTTGTACACACATGGCAGGCTGCAGTGGGATACGGTACCATACTGGGATGGGAGGCTGCTGCAGTGGGACACGATACCGTACTGGGATGGGAGGCTGCTGCAGTGGGACACGGTACCGTACTGGGATGGGAGGCTGCTGCAGTGGGATATGGTACCGTACTGGGATGGGAGGCTGCTGCAGTGGGACACCGTACTGTACTGGGACGGGAGGCTGCTGCAGTGGGACACGGTACTGTACTGGGATGGGAGGCTGCTGCAGTGGGATACGTACCGTACTGGGATGGAGGCTGCTGCAGTGGGACACGGTACCGTACTGGGATGGAAGGCTGCTGCAGTGGGGCACGGTACCGTACTGGGGTGGAAGGCTGCTGCAGTGGGATACGGTACCATACTGGGATGGGAGGCTGCTGCAGTGCAGTTTTTTTTTGGCTAATATAAGACACCCCCAGAAAATAAGACATGGCGGACTTTTTGGAGCAAAAAATAATATAAGACAGTGTCTTATTTTCGGGGAAACATGGTAGATAAATTCCCAGAGGGGTGTAATTTTCAAAATGTGGTCACTTGAGGTGGTTTTTGCTGTGCTGGCACTTAGGGGCTCTGTAAATGGAGCCTGCAAACTATTTTAGAAAATCTGTGCTTCAAAAAATCATATGGTGCTCCTTCCCACCCAAGCCCCGATATGCACCCACTGCTTTTTCGCCATATATGGGGCATCAGAGCATTCATGGGAAATAGTCCAACAAATTTTGGGGTCCATTTTAACCTGTTGTTATTGTGAAAATAAAAAACGTTGAGGCTAAAAACATTTTTGTGGAAAAAAAGTGTTTTTTTTAATTTTCACAGCTTAATGTATGAAGCACCTGGGATTTCACAGTGCTCACCACACATCTAAATAAATTCCTTGGGGGTCTAGTTTGCAAAATGAGGTCATTTCTGGGGCATTTCCACTGTTTAGGCACATCAGTGGCTCTCCAAGCATGAGATGGTGTCCGCTAACGATTCTAGCTATTTACCCGTTCAAAAAAGTAAAATGGCGTGTCTTCCCTTTCAAGCTCTGCTGTGCACCCAAACAGTGTTTTTGTCCCTCATATGGAGTATCAGAGTATTTTGGAGAAATTGCCCAACAAATTTTGTGGTCCATTTTATCCTCTTGCTCCTATGAAAATGAAAAAATTACGGTTAAAAGAACATTTTTGTAGAAAAAAAGAGGTTTTTCATTTTCACGGCCCAATGTTATAAAATTCTGTAAAGCACATGGGGGTTCAAAGTGCTCACGATACACCTAGATAAACTATTTGGGGAATCTAGTTTCCAAAATGGGGTCACTTGTGTGGGGTCTCACTGTTTATGCACATCAGAAGCTCTCCAAATAGCATGGTGTCAGTTCATGATTCCAGTCAATTTCTATTCAATAAGTCAAATGGCGCTCCCTCCCTTCCGATCCTTGCAGTGTGCCCAAACAGTTGTTTTCCACCATATACGGAGCATCAAAGCACTCGGGAGACATTGCACAACAAATTGTGGGGTGCAATTTCTCCTGTTACCCTTGTGAAAATTCAATATTTGAGGCTAAACCATTATTTTTGTTGGAAAAAGTAAAATTTAAATTTTTTTGCTTCCACATTGTTCTTGTGAAGCACCTGAACGGTCAATAAACTTCTTGGATGTGGTTTTTAGCAGTCTGAGTGGTGCATTTTTGAAATCTTGTCACTTTTGGGTATTTTCTCACATCAAACGCACTTCAAATGTGAAGTGGTCCCTAAAAAAATGATTTTGGAAATGTTGTAAAAATTAGAAAATGCTGATAAAATACAAACAAAAGTTCTTCCAAAAAATTGTGCTGATGTAAAGTACATATGTGGGAAATGTTATTTATTTTTTTTTATGTTTGTGTGACATAACTGTCTGGTTTAACGGCATGAAAATTAAAAGTTTGAAAAGTGCAAAATATTGAACATTTTTTCAAATGTCCAATTTTTTTCACAAATAAATATAAAAAATATAATTCTAAATTTACGACTAACATGAAGTCCAATATGTAACGAAAAAAACAATATCAGAATCACTGGGATCCGTTGAAGCGTTCCAGAGCTATTACCTCTTATAGTGACATTGGTCAGAATTGAAAAAAATTGGCCTGGTCACTAGGGGCAAAACAGGCTGAGTGGTAAAGGGGTTAAATATCAGTAACTTAAAGCGGACCTGTCAATCCCCTGATGCTTGGCAAACTGAATGCAGCACTAAATGCAGCGTGTCTGCTGCATTCAGGGAAGGGGTCCCCCATGTTTTTAGCCCCCTGTAAGTTGTAAAAAGACTTTATAAATTGTACAAATAACGAGTCCGGAGGGACATACTCAGTAAAGAGTCATTCCTGTTGCTGGTGTCCTCCACGCCTCCAGCCCTCTGTGGTCCACCTCCAGCCCTCTCCTGTTCAGCCTCTTGTATGTGTCATCATTGTTGCTGGTGTCTTCCCTGCCTCCAGCCCTCTCTGTGTCACCTTCAGCCCTCTCTTGTTCAGCCTCCTGTATGTGTCATCTCTGAGGACTGGAGGCTGGACACCAGCAACAGCGATGACACATACAGGAGGCTGAACAAGAAAGGGCTGGAGGTGGCACAGATAGGGCTGGAGGCAGGGAGGACACCAGCAACAACGATGACTCATTACTGAGTATGTCCCTCTGGACTCGTTATCTGTACACTTTATAAAGTCTTTTTAACAACTTACAGGGGGGCTAGAAACATGGGGGATGCCTGCAGATATGCTGCATTCAGTTAGCATAGCACCAGAGGGGGTGACTGGTCCTCTTTAAAAATTGTGCCATTGTACAACTACTACTCTGCACCTTAAATCACAGTAAAATATCAAAAGGTTCACTCACATGGAGCAGTACAGAAAAAAATCATGTAAATATTTGAGTCTATTCTGTAGTATTGTAGTGTGTTGTCCGTGCCCATATTGTTGTCCGTGTGCATATTGTTGTCCGTGCCCGTATTGTTGTCTGTCTCCATATTGCTGTCCGTGTGCATATTGTTGTCCGTGCCCGTATTGTTGTCTGTGTCCATATTGTTGTCCGTGTGCATATTGTTGTCCGTGCCCGTATTGTTGTCTGTCTCCATATTGCTGTCCGTGTGCATATTGTTGTCCGTGCCCGTATTGTTGTCTGTCTCCATATTGCTGTCCGTGTGCATATTGTTGTCCGTGCCCGTATTGTTGTCTGTGTCCATATTGTTGTCCGTGTGCATATTGTTGTCCGTGCCCGTATTGTTGTCTGTGTCCATATGTTTTCTGTGTCCATATTTGTCCTAGGATTGCAATGTAGTGGCTTTTATGGAACCGTAATACAAGGCATTTGCTCAAGATGTGACATTGCATTCATAACGCTTCTTGATGCAGTTTTTGTAGTGGAAAAATTTATGAAGTAAAATATTTTACTTTAGTTTGAAAGTATAGAAAACAAGTAAATAAATAAATGAGTTTATGTGAATGCAGTGTAAGAAATACTGTTGTACTTGTGAATTACTGGAAAGTAGCAGATGTTAAAGTCTTCAAAGAACGAAGCTTTAAAAAAAAAAGGCTGAACACAAAGAAGGTAAACACCTACTGGACACTGAGGCAAAGTGCAAGTAACACCAAACACCAGGAGAGATTTATTAAACATAATACAGAAATCAAATGTCACAAAAAAATGGAGTAGATGGGGTATGGAAAATGTATGTTTTCTTAAAAAGACTTTTTCTCGCATTGCACTCGACAGACAGCATTTCCTGTGCGCTCAGCTAAAGCATGCTTCCTGGAGCTTTGTGTGTGGCCGGTTGGCAAGGTAAACATCAGGTTTCTATAGGGTTCTGTTGCCTGACAGCCTGACACTCTCGCGTTAACGCTATGCGCTGCGGCTGAAATCTTTAAGTATGGTAAGTGGAGAAGGAACCGGGCACTGACCTGCTTAGAGTCTCTCGTGTCGTACAGCGGCGTTAGCGAAATCCTGTTGCTCAGCTGAAGGGTTAATCTTGCAAACAAAAAGTGAGGAGAGCAGCGGCACTCAGGAGATCTTTTTACATACCGGCTTTATTGTGCTTTTTCGGGTTACATCTTAGGTGCAGGGCAGGGAGGTGCAGGGGGAGCAACGGTCCGTTTCGCGGACTTTCGCTTCAACAGGCTGTTGAAGCGGAAGTCCGCGAAACGGACCGTTGCTCCCCCTGCACCTCCCTGCCCTGCACCTAAGATGTAACCCGAAAAAGCACAATAAAGCCGGTATGTAAAAAAGATCTCCTGAGTGCCGCTGCTCTCCTCACTTTTTGAAATCTTTAAGTATTTAGCGCTTGCGTCAGGCTAGGGTCATGACGTAAATGTGACCCTAGCCTTAGGTTACGGTCACATTTAAGGCTGCCGAACCTGCTAAAATCTTGAGAAATCGGCTGCAGCACATAGCGGTAACGCTATAGCGCTTCCTGTGGAACACAGCCCCATAGCAATCTGGTGTTTATCTTAGCAGCGGTCACATCAAGCTGCATGACGTGCGCTTTACCTGAGCACACAGGAAAATGCTGTCTAAAGCGCACATCATGCAGCTTGCTTTGTGACCACTGCTAAGATAAACACCGGGTTGCTATGGGGCTGTGTTCCACAGGAAGCGCTATAGCGTTACCGCTATGTGCTGCAGCTGATTTCTCAAGATTTTAGCGGTAGCCTCAAATGTGACCCTAGCCTTAGACAATGCTGCAGCTCAAATCTGTAGGGTTTTTTTTTGCACTTGGCCCCATGTTAGGCTAGGGCTACACTTGCGTCAGCCCTTACTGCTGACGCAAGCACTAAAAACTTAGAACCTTTTCCCGAGGCGCAGCCTGAACACAGGCTGCGTACCGGGAGAACGCGACCCTAGCAACCCGCTGTGTTCCCTGGATACCGGCTACACAGCAGGCTGCGGGAAATGTGATTTGCATCACGCACGCACCACGCACAGGGAAACGCAGCGTGATGCGTTTCCCTGTGTGTGGTACAAATCACACTCCCCACAGCCCACTGTGTAGATGGTATCCAGGGAACCCAGCGGGTTGCTAGGGGCTGTGTTCTCCCACAACGCAGCCTGTGTTCAGGCTGCGTCTCAGGAAAAGATTCTACGTTTTCAGCGGACACCGCTGGAAACTTAGAATACACCCAGTGTGACCCTAGCCTTAGACAATGCTGCAGGTCAGATGTGCAGGTTTTTTTTAGCCCTATTCGAACTGCTCAGATCACTTGAACCTATACTCGTCTAAGGGTGAGTATGGCTAGGGTCACACCTGCGGTAGCAAATGCAGATCCTGATCCGGTTTTGAGCTGTAAAAATGCTCAAAACCGGATCATGATCCGTAGCCCATAGGAGCCCATTATAAAACCGGAATGCACTACATGAAATCCGGTTACCACTCCTGGATTTGCAGCCTGCAGTAAAAATCATGCAGGCTGCAGTTTTTAGAGCGGTTTGCAAACTGCAGCAGGCTTGCTATAATGGGCTCCTATGGGAGCCCATCCGGCTACCGCAAGGCACATGTGAATGCCTGCAGTAGCTGGATGATTTGTTCATCCCTGCTGCTGCAGGGATGAAAGAAGGGTTAATGTTAATAATAGATGTGGGCACCATGTCTCCAGGGAGTGCTCACCCTTCCGGGAGTGCCCACCCTCCCTAGAGACATGGTGACCATATGGGGCAGCATATGAAGGGTTAATTAGGTGTATTACTGTATTGCCGGCTATTGTCGGCATTTACTATTTTATGAATTAAAGCCGGCGGCTCCTCGCTGTGGAGGAGATACAGTACATAATGTGCATACTGTATCCGCCGCTATACAGGGTCCTGAAAGCTTTGACATTAGTTCTATGGCGGTGCGCAGCCCATAGAACTAATGTTAAAGCTTTCAGGACACTGGATAGTGGCATGTACAGTACGCACATTACGTACTGTATCTCCTTCACAGCGAGGAGCCGCCGGCTTTTATTCATGAAATAGCAAATGCCAACAATAGCCGAGAATACAGTAATACATCTAATTAACCCTTCATATGCTGCCCCATATGGTCACCATGTCTCTAGGGAAGGTGGGCACTCCCTGGATACATGGTGCCCACATCTATCATTAACATTAACCCTTTGTTCATCCCTGCGGCAGCAGGGATGAACAATGAATCCGGCAACCGGATTGCACTTTCTGAGCAATCTGGTTACCAGATCCAGGTTTCAAGACACATTTTGAACACAAAATGTGTCTGAAGGCTCATGCGATTACCGTATCCGGATCTGGATGCGATAATCGCAATGAGCCTTCCAAATGTGACTCTAGACCAGTGTTTCCCAACTCCAGTCCTCAAGGCACACCAACAGGTCATGTTTTCAGGATTTCCTTATCATTAGACAGATGATGGAATTATCCCCTGTGCAAGTGATTAAACTAACACATGTGCAATCCTAAGGAAATCCTGAAAACATGATCTGTTGGTGTGCCTTGAGGACTGGAGTTGGGAAACACTGCTCTAGACTATGAAACATCGCACTGAACTCGGATGTCATCCAAATGCAGTGCGATATATGGAGACTGGTAATAGAGGAGATGGAGATATTAATCTCTCCCTCTTCTCCACACCTCAGACCTGATTGCAGGATCAGATCACAGTTGTATGGCCATGTTCACACACATGCGTTTTTTTGGGCATCTCTGCGCTTTTTGGTCTGTTAAAAAAAACGCAGGTGCGTTAACGCAGGGTGCATTTGAGTGTACATGCGGTTTTCAGCTCCACCTGCGTTTTTTTCCCCCAGTCCAAAAAACGCTGCATGCAGCGTTTTTGGGTGCTGGAAAAAAACGCACGGGTGGTTTCCCAAAAACGCATGCGTTTTTTTAACATGGGGCCCTATGGGAAATGCATGCGTTAATGCATGCAAATACAGGCACATGCGTTAACGCTAGCGTTTTTGGAAACGGCTCAGCAAGTACTGTAAGAATAAAAAAATTTCAACAGCACCCCTCCCCCCTTGGTCGACAAGAAAACAAGAAAAAAAAATTTCCACCAGGTCAACAAACAATTTTTTTTTCATGCGTTTTTAGTTATTTGGTGAAAAAGTGACTAAGTCCAAAAACGTTTTTAAAGCTTTCAGACACACAAGGAACATTTTTTGGCACTCTTAAAAAAACGCATGTGGTTTTAGGAGTGCTAAAAAAAACGCAAATTGTGTGTGAACAATGCCTATGACACTCCGCAGACCTGTACTGAGAGTCATTAGCATATCGCATACAATATTCTTGTATTGGATGCCATTCACATATGTGACTCCAGCCTTAGGGAAAGTGTGAAACCTTAAAGCTACATTCACACTGTGCGTTTTTTGGTCTGTTTTTGTTCGTCAGTTTTTGTAGCCAAAATCAGAAGTGGAACAATCAGAGGAAAAGTATATTCGAAACATGGGCACAACTTCTCTATACACCCACTCCTGGTTTTGGCTACGAAAACTGACTAGCAAAAACAGACCAACAAAGCACAGTGTGAATGGAGTCTAAGGGTACCTTTACATGTCGCAAAGTTATCGCAATGCAACATCGACAAAAAAGTCTACGTGGTGTGGTTGCTGCAGTTAATATCGTTCGTGGCGTTGTGTACGATCTTGTTTGCAACTTCCCCTATTCACTGCAATGTTAATGCTCGGTCCCTAGGTTGCTATACCCAGCACAGAAAAGTTGCGGACAACAGCCTAGTTGCGTGCCTGCCGATATCTCCCTGTGTGACATCTACTATGCGATCTTGGACAAGTGCCAAAAACATGCGCGCTCCCGTGAAATTGTATGCAATATCGGAACGATATTGCGACGTGTAAAGGTACCCTAAGGGTTCAAAAAACAGATTGCACTCGCACCAATGTTAAAAATACGGCAGTCCTGATGTGCGAGTTTGCCTGGATTCACACTTGGCCATCAGTTTTTGCAAAAGGCTCAGATACTGGATCCGTTTTTCAAAAGGGTGTTTTTTGGCTGGATTTTGACCCTCCTGTGCTGCTCTGATTTTTTTGGACTTTGGCCAGGGTCACATCTCCGTTTTGACCCTAGCCTGCCGGATTCGGTTTCAACTTAGAACTTTTTCCAGCACCGCATAGCGTTACCGCTATGCGGTGCTGGAAAATCGCTGCCCCTAGTTACCCGATGTTTACCTTAACTACCTGTCACACAGGCAGCTGCTCGGAGTGCGCTTTACAGCGCCGCACAGGAAACGCTGTCTGCAACGTTTCCTGTGCGGCGCTGTAAAGCGCACTCCAAGCAGCTACCTGTGTGACAGGTAGTTAAGGTAAACATCGGGTAATTAGGGCCAGCGTTTTCCAGGACGCACAGCGGTAACGCTATGCGGTGCTGGAAAAATTCTAAGTTGAAACCGGAATCCGGCATGCTAGGGTCAAAACGGAGATGTGACTTTGGCCTTTGTCATTTTTTCCCAAAAAAATGTTAGAAAAACTTATCAGGTTATTGTGTGCCATTAAAAACCTGATCAGTTTTCCCATAGGGCCCCATGTTAATAAACCTGATCAGTTTTTTTTTACTGCACCCAAAAACGCTGCTAGCAGCATTTTTTGGGGTCCAGTTAAAAAACTGACACCATTCCAGTCACACTTGAGTGCAGCAGCAGATTTTGGCATCAGGTTTTGGACTAGAAAAAGTCACAAAATGATGCAAAAACCTGATCCAACCTCAATTGTGACCCTGGCCTTTTTCCTCAACTGTTTTTAGCCTGAGGGAAAAGAAAAAACCACAACATAAATCATACACTGTATGTTGGACGAGTCTCGCCAATGCAAGTCTATGGGTGCAATAAAAAAAGTGGACATCACATGAACCATCTGTATGCCATCCAATTTTTACGGATACATTACCATTCTTTAACATAGAACACTGTAAATGTTTATAGAATAAAAACTGCTGAAAAATGCATTTCATATAGATGGTGCATGTCATATGGATGCTGTGCAAGAAAAAAAAAATGCACCCTCACATAACACTCAATGACACATGGAATACCAAATGATTTCACTCCTCCAATTTTTCTAGAGAATGGGACCGATTTTTTTTATACACGGATGTGAGCAACCCCTTAGCCCCACATCACATGAAGATATATGCTGGACATTTTCCCTAGGTAAATCATAGCAATTCTAATGGCTAAATTTCACACACATTTAAACTTACCCATCTGCCCTTAAACATAAGGCTAAAGAGAAGTACAGGCCTCTGTTTGGCATTTCACAGCATGATCATATGCCCTGTCATATGCAATTACATATCACAGCACCCAGGGGTCATTAATATGCAGCTTCACTAAATATATGAGCAATCTCTAAAATTATAATTCATTGACATACTGTATAAAAACAATATTTCTTATAATTGAAGGAGTAATCATGCGATAGATCCTCCAGTCCTACAAGCGGGCTATTTGTCTGCAATCACGTACAACCTCGGAGGGGGATGGGCAGCTGAAAGAATTCTAAAATTCTGCAGATTTTACTTCACAAGACTGAGTCTGAGAAGCATAACCACTGCTGTAAAAAGTTCTTACAAAAAAAACTAAAAAGAAAAACCATGAAGTCGAACTTTCCCAAGAAGAAATGAACAGTGCGACTCTAATCGTGTTACATTTTTAACCTATTGCACACTCTTAATTTTTTGATGCACAGGTGTCACCTGTGTTGCTCCTAAATAAAAATCACTTCTTTGCATCAAAAACTAAGGGTACCGTCACACCTGGCGATGGCACTGCTGATTTAGTAGGCGACGCTGGGGCGTGGCCTATCGCCGCCGATATGGCCTGTGCGTTGCCTAATGTAAATAGGCGAGGGCGACGCATTTGAGTGGTAACCTGGTTTCACAGCACTGCTGTGAAACCAGGTGACCACTGTGGGGCGATGAATACACATCGCCCCATGTAAACGGGGGACAGCGATCTCCCAGGCAATGGGAGCCATAGGCTCCCATGTTACGCCATCGCCACGGGGATTTTGAGACACCCCAGCGGCGACACTGTGAGATGGCGGGGCGCCAAAAACGTGTGCGCTCCCGTCCGTCCGGCGACGTCACCTGGTGTAACGTGGCCCTAAAAGTGTGCAATTCTGAAACTTCTTTAGTATCTAGCGAGGGTTTACCCATACCCCTCAATCAGCACCTCTGTCTACGAAATAAGCCTCAGTGTGCACACCATCTTCGTATCTACATTTTTAACCTATCACATGCTGAACTGATCCAGAAAAAAGACAGGATAAATCTGCCAACAGGTAGTAATCGTTATATTTTCTGGCAGACTGAACTGGTATTTACCAATCAGCCTTCCAATGTTATCCTCAGAACCCGGCTCTACATCCACTACTGACATTTATAGGAAGCAACTGACGTCACAGAAAACTTTAGATAGAAAAGAAAATCTAGTAAAATGGAAGCAAAGTTCCTTTGATGGAAAAACAAGCCAATAAAACATTGGTACTAGCTGCCAGGCCACCTTAGTTAAGCAATATATCTATGAAAAGAATCATGAGTATTCTCTTCCTATATTGCTTCCTTGTTTACTCTGTAGGTCACTAAACAATATGCTATATATTTCAATATATCACAAACAAAATCTATAAATTACAAGGTTCATTCCCAAATAAACAAGATACAGTATATCCCATCCAGAGGACATGAGTTAAGGGCCCATCACAAGCTACAATATCTGTAACTATATCGTTGAAACGTCACAGGTTTTGAGGCGTAACAACGTTGTTGCGTGTGACACGTCGATACGACCAGCGATAAGTCGGCTGATCGTTGATCGCAGGTTTGAGGACCATAAATCAGTCGTTGATCGTACGTTCGATCTGCTGCATCATCGTGTGTGACACCGTGATAACTATTTCGTTTACGACTTCACCTATTTAGAACTGGAGGACGAAGGCAACCAAATGACCGCAAGTATCGTTTGCTTGTCGCGGAATCGTTGCTGCGTCGTTCTCGGTATCAGTACGTGTGAAACCTCACTAGCTATCATTGAACATCGTTCCAGCGATGTAGGTCACGTCGGATCGTAGGTCGGTTCGCCGACACATTGAAGCATGTAACCCGGCCCTTACCTTACTGATTTTGCTGGTAGTCTGACAGCCAGTGATCCCAAAACTGGGTTTTAGAACCCAGAGAGAACACAGATCGGGGATGCAAAAAGGAAAACAATACCTGGTATTGGGACATACATGTAGGAATGATGTCCGGAAGTTAGCGGGACATGATCAGATTAGGTGGTAGGTAAATGTTAATTTTTAAATCCACGTGGTCAAGGAGTTGTTTATAATAGAAGCATGGTCACTTATAGTGAACAGACAGCTACCCAGCAACAAAGCTGGTGACGCCCACTTATCTACTTATCTGCACCCCCTTGTCTGGGGGTCTTACCCCTAGACCCCTGCTTCAAGACCATGACCACGTGGACTAAAACATTAATGTTTATTCCTTCTGCAAAAGGAAACGCCAGGCCCACCAGACTATGCCTACCACCAAATCTGATCACACCCACAAACTTCAGGCCATCATTTGTACATGTATGGCATGTTTGACTTAACATTATTGATATGGTCATAAGTGGTTAACATGCATTTTTATTGCACAGTGGAAAGACACATTTTTTACTGCAGATTATCCACATCTAGATGGGTAATCAGGCAGGTCAGTTTACACTGAGTAAAAAAAAAAGTGCAGTGACCATGAGACTTCTCCCATCCACTTAGCTGGAATCATAAGACATTGTGTTTTCTACGCAGCCTATACCATTAGTCAAAAAGTGTATACAGGCATCCTAACTTTTCCATGGTGACAGGTGCTATGGAAAGATGGTTCTGACATGTTAGATTTCAGCACACCCAATCCTTTGGTTCTGCAATGAAATAAGTCAATATCAAATATGTCTGGAAGTAGATTTCGCTCCATACATGGAATACAAATGCACTCAGTGGAGGGTGCATGGCACAAGGGAAAGTCAAGGGGAATAGCTGCCAAGCAAACATTCACCTTAGGGATTGCTCCCACTTGCATATAAAAAATCAATCCCATTCTGATCCAGAATTCTTGGCTGTATGAAATCCGCATGGTATTCCTTATGTCATGCAATTGATAAGAGAGTATCTATACCATCCGTATTGAATGTTTTTTTTCTTAGTAGCTATTAGTGTACAATCATTTGCAGGACTATTCAAAGTGTTCTGTGCTACACAATGGTAATACTGTATATTCATAAAAACCAGATGGCATGTGGTTGATCCATGTGCCTTCTTTTTTTTTGCATTGGTGAGTTTCATCTGATGTACGCGACCATTCGTAGGCATGCTACGATTGTTTCCTCAAACCAAAAACAGCTGAGGAAAAACTGGCAGATCAGCCCTGCATCACTAAATAATACTGATCCAAGCGTAAAGTGATTTTTTTATCGGATTACACTCGGCATATTCACACGCAAGTGGGAGGGAGACCTAAAGGTTTGGAATGAAAACCTTCAGTCAAATGGACAGATTATCAGTTATTAATTGTTTGTAGAAATTAATTAAACCAATTATTAGTTTAAACTGGAACTATGATCAACATGGATAATACACAGATTAGTATAGATTATACAAGTGAAGAGTTTCCCTTCATTTTACAATACACTACATATCATACCTACCACCAAATTTTCAGTTTTTATTGCTATACACATAGTTCTCTTAAATCCCAGCTTATATAGTTAAAAATACCTAATGAAGATTGCAGATTGTCACAACATAGCAATTAGCAGCTGTCTGCAAACTACAGGAGGAAGGAGAAAAGCTTCCGTCCCTAGTCACAGGTTTCAGAGTCATAGTTAATTGGGTTGGAAATATAACAACAGGAGAAAAACCATATACAATCTACAAGTACATGATCTACCAAAGGAGAGTATACGGTACATCTGCCATCGTTTTCCATCTCTCCGGAAGAATCCGGGAGAATTCGGATTTTTCTTCCGGACACAAAAAAGTATTTTGCAACGTTTTTGTGTCTGGGGATAAAAATCTCCCCAAATTGGTGTCTCCCGGATCCTCCTGGATTCCCCCGGGAACCGGATACCGGCGGCTACACGCCGCTGTTATTTCAGGACCGTGGCTAGCTCCCCGCAAGCCGCGGTTCTGAATCATCAGCAGCGGTAGCTGCATCCGGCTGCACACCGGACGGGAAGGCATATTAGCACTCTGGTTCTGTGTGCAGATACGGTCCAGGACTGTCAGGTTCATCCCTGACAGCCCCGGATTGGATCTTGCCGTGGTGTGACGCTAGCCTTAAATAATATCTAAAATTCTGGAATCAAGAGCATAGAAAAACCTTTGTTTTTCCTAGTAAATTAACACCAGACAAGATGTTTGTTTTTATTTTACACAAAGAAAAAAATAGTTTACGCTACTAACAAAAAGAAAGTTTTTTTTCAAGCATATTAAGGACGTTAGCCATGTAAGCAATCACCAGAGACGAGTTCACCTTCCCCCTTGGGTAGCAATGTCACAACCTAATGACAGTTACTGACAAAGCCTGTATGCAAACAATACATACAAGAAACTCCAGTCTGGGTCTGTAGCTTGAGGACAATAATGTGTAAGGGTTAATACATCTGCTACTGCAGGTGCTGTCTCTTATCTCAGTAAAAACACAAGTTACATTTGCTATTCACAATTGTTTCCCTATTTACCAGCAATATTCTAGTTTTAGAATGTGGTTTTTATTCCACCTTTCCATTCCCCCCATCATCATTATGGAAAATTGGGACATGTGATTTGCCAGATGACCCCCAGTCCCCTACACGTTCTTAGGTGTAGACATGAGGTCAGTTTTTGACTTCCTGACAAATGCAGGATAGTCATCATCATCCATTAAATCCCTCCGACAGCTCTTCATCTACTTGTTTGAGAAAGGGGTTCACACTGTGAAACGCGTTCATGCTGATTTAATAAAAGCTGTTTTTTTATGACATCTATGCTGAACAAAACTTTGCTTGTAATTTAGAGTGCAGCCTAAGGGCCCTTTCACATCAGCGTTTTTTTCAAATCGCGGCAGATGCGGCTGACCGCGGTTTTTTTCGCGGCCGCACCTGCCGCAAGTGCAAAACCGCATTTGCCGCACCTGCCGCAAGTACGCCTATACTTTGCATGGCAATTACCGCAACCGCGCCGCAAGTGCAGCCGGTATGTGGTAATCGCGGCAGATGCGGTTTTTTCACCGCATCTGCCGCGAATTTCAAAAAACGCTGATGTGAAAGGGCCCTTGGATGGTCTTTTTTACTTTTATTACATAGACAAAAACATACTAAATCTAAGCTAATTCTAAGCAGGATTTTTGGTTCTGGACCTCAGAAATCACATCTATGACAATTATTTAGTATTTAAGAATTATTTTTCAAAGGGCTATGTGTAAAAAAAATAAATAAATCACTTTTTGAAGCAAATGTGCTACTTTTAAGAATTCATGATGATCTGACAATGTTTCTGTAATCAGCTATTTACAACAGAAAGAGATCTAATTCATAGCACAAATCTAAAAACAGAACATACGACGGGATCAAAGAGTTATCTAGCTTCATTTTCCTAAATCTAGAGTACATAAAATAAACTTTGTCATACATCTTATCTAGAGTACATAAAATAAACTTTGTCATACATCTTATCAGAGAAATCTGCTTCTTTTTCCTCCTGGATTGAGTTTAATTCTCAATTCAAGGGAATTTGTATTCAATGAAGACAGACTTTCATTTTACTGGACAGTTAAGGGCCTGTCACACGCGTCAATATCGCCTGCACGATATCGGCTGCACGTGACGTTGCAGCGATATTGATGCGTGTGACATACTGAATCAACCAGCGATAAATCGCTGGTTGATGATCGCCAGGTTTTAGAATCAGTCCTAAAACCTGGCGATTGTCGCCCGGTGTACACGCAGCATCGCTGCGTGTGACACCGGGAGCGAGCGATATTCCAGCTCCCAGCGCCTCTCACAAGCGCTGGGAGCTGGTCTCCAAGGTACACTGCGGGTAACTAGGCAGCGCGCGCTGCCTAGATACCCGACGTGTACCTTAGTTACCAGCCTCCTCCGCTCACCCGGTGAGCGGAGGAGGCTGGTAACTAAGGTACACGTCGGGTATCTAGGCAGCGCGTGCTGCCTAGATACCCGCAGTGTACCTTGGAGACCAGGCTGCTCCCGCTTCCAGCAGGCTGGCAGCGGGAGCAGGACATCGTGGAAACGATATTTAAATCGTTTCCATGATGTCACTGGTCAATTGATCGCTGGTGAGTCTGTCTGTGTGACAGCTCACCAGCGATCAGCCGTCAATGTCGTCAGCGATCAGATCGCTGACGACATTGACGCGTGTGACAGGACCTTTAGTGCTTATAGGATTCAATGGAGAGGGGGAGTAGGAAGTAAAGGCAGACACAGACGTTCTGCTGCAATTTCTCCTAAAATGAAAGGAACACTTTAAATTTACGGAAAAAAATAAATAAATAAACCTTTAATATTGGGAGAACATGTAGCAAAATGTGTGTATGTGCTTTAACCTCCCACTCCCTCTCCTCTCCATTAAATCATATAAGCACCATCTGTCTAGTAATGTGAAAGTCTGTCCTCACTGAATACAGATTTTACTTATGAATTCAGAATGAATGATCACTTGAGGAAGAAAAATATTTCTCTGATAAAATATATATTATTTTCATATGTACCTATTGATTTAGGAAGTACAAAGTAAAATGACGGCCTCTCTTTAACCAGCTATTGATGTACCCCTGAGGAAGGTGCTGGGACAGCACTGAAACACGTAGGGAATAAAGTAGCCGCATCCTTAAGAAGTTGAGTGGTCCTTTCATTCATCACGACAGCAGCGCGGATCATTCAAGCACCATCTGTCTTACAGTCTCTGATTTAACCAGCTAATGACCAGCTATTTGTATAAAAGTTTTTAAAGTCTCTAAAAAATTATCTTGTTTGGATATTCAGATAATTATTGCCTCTTTTTTTTTCAATGTTTGTCATTTTAGTATGCCATTTTATATATCATTATTATTCATAATTATAGCGCCATTTATTCCATGGCGCCTTACATGTGAAAATATGGTATATATGTAGGAAAATGTTTCATTTTTGTTAGTTTTGTTTAGACCACAAACTGTGCTTCCCTTTTTGTAGGTTGTGTTAGACATATTTTATTTTTTTGTAAACTTATTTTTTGGTTTATTACCCCCACATTGTCTTAAATGACCTTTTTTGAGCGGATGGGGTGCATTTTAACATATTATTTTTTACGGTTGATTTCTGATGTAGCTGAGCCTGGTATTTTAGGCCCAGTTACAGGGTAAGTTTTGCATTCTGCCTACTGGGATACCAAAGACACAGCAGCTCCTGTTCCCTGACATCGTATGATCACTGGGTTCAGAGTAACTGACTTTCTAATCTCTACAGGTACCTTTACACGCCGCTACAGCAGGGTGGAAACAACCGGGTTGATGAGACAAATGTATCTTGCACCGTCAAATCAACCCGAGGTAGCGGCGTGTAAAGTAGGTTGTTGTCACCCGTCACTTGCGGCACCTGTTTCAGAGCAGTGCTCTAAAACAGGTTGATTTCAACCCGATGGTAGTGGTGTCTAAATAAGGTAGGGTAAGGTTTTTTCGTCACCTAGTTAACTCCCTGGGGCGTGACACAGCCTCCGTGAAACCGCCCCCCTTCAGCAATCATTGGAGGAAGCTCCTGCGTTACGATTGGTAGTCGCTGCATAGGGCGACATATTTAAGGAGCTGACCAGTCACACTACACATTTGCAATAGCGTCATGTATTAGCCAGCCTTCCTGCGCTGGCTGGCAAACCATGATGCTATTGCATTGTCCAATCATCGTACGAGCGTCTCGTAATCCACAACTCTGGCACGCCTATGTGTTGTCCCTGCTGCCCCAGGTCCTCCCATATTACCTTCTGTAGCGGCGTGTAAATGAGGCACGGTGCTCTGCAGAAGGTAACTTGAGCACCCAAAAGTGCCTCCAGAGATAGATTAAACCTTCTGTAGAGCACCTTGTAGCGGCGTGTAAAGGCGGTATCGGGTACCGTTTGTAACCGTTGCTATGTGCTCGTGCACGTGAAACACCCGGTTGTTTCGACCCTTCTGTAGATGCGTGTAAAGGTACCTTACTGGTACCTTTACATGCCGCTACAGAAGGTTGGAAACAACCGGGTGTCTCACGTGCACGAGCACGTTCTAACGGTTGCAAACGGTACCCGATATCGCCTTTACACCCCGCTACAAGGTGCTCTACAGAAGGTTTAATCTATCTCTGGAGGAACCGCCAGGTGCCACAAGTTACCTTCTGTAGAGCACCTTACCTCATTTACACGCCGCTACAGAAGGTAATATGGGAGGACCTGGGGCAGCAGGGACAACGCATAGGCGTGCCAGAGTTGTGGATTACGAGACGCTCGCACGATGATTGGACAATGCAATAGCATCATGATTGGCCAGCCAGCGCAGGAAGGCTGGCTAATACATGATGTTATTGCAATTGTGTAGTGTGACAGGTCAGCTCCTTAAATATGCCGCCCTATGCAGCGACAACCAATCGTAAGCAGGAGCTTCCACCAATGATCGCTGAAGGGGGGCAGTATCCCGGAGGCTGTGTCACGCCCCAGGGAGTTAACTAGGTGACGAAAAAACCTTCCTGTACCTCATTTACACGCTGCTACCATTGGGTTGAAACCAACCTGTTTTAGAGCACTGCTCTGAAACAGGTGTCGACAGTGACGGGTGGCAACAACCTAGTTTACACACCGCTACCTCGGGTTGTTTTGACGGTGCAAGATACATTTGTCTCCGACACCCGGTTGTTTTCAACCTTCTGTAGCGGCGTGTAAAGGTACCATACAAGTGTTGCGTACACAGGAATCAGGAAGGTCTACCTTTTCTATGGGGAGTCTGGCTGTATCTGACAGAGAGATCACTGCTGCCTCAGCTGCATAATATCTTCAAGCTGTTTTCTCTGCTTTGACATTTTAGAACATCAGTGCAGAATAAAGTGGACCCCATGGACACTTAAAGTCTATGTACGGTCTAGAAGTAGTTAAATTGAATCTGTCAGCAGGTAATTGTTACCTCATCTTAGAGCAGCATAATAAAGGAAAAGAGTCCCTGATGCCAACAATTTATCATTTAGTTTATTACGTGAAGCAGTTGTGATGAAATCCTTGCTTTTAGATGTAGCAGAGCTCAGGTTAACTCTGCCTACAACACAGCTTTCTATGTACATTGTCTATTTACAGTAGGCTGGTAAGTGCTGAGGGCATAGCTGGACCAGTAATAATTGTGTAATAATTTGATAACTCATTTATAAATTTACATTATAAACAAATCTCAAAAAAATTTGGTCTGGAATAACAAAATCCTTTTAGGCCACTTTCACATTTGCGTTCGGGCCACAATGTATGCAAACGCAGTGAAACGAATGCGCACTGCGTATCTATGTTTAACATGGGGATGCATGGTGTCTGCATTTTGTTGCGTTTGCATGCATTGAGTTCGGATGTGTTTATTCTCGGCGGCCTCCGAACGCACCATGTTGCATTTTTTGTGCGGAAGAGGAGGCAGCTTTTAACACAAGCATCCCCGTGCACACAATCCATGTATTAAACTCAATGGAGACGCATTGCCAAACACAGGCAAAGCAGGCAAACGTGGATTCGGATCCACTCTCTCTGTCTCTCTCCTTGCCAATGGTTTTCTATGGCCGGCCGAATTTCTAATGATTTTCTATGGAGCTACTCAGTGAACTCTTTCAGATAAACAAAGCTGCGTTCACTTTCAGATGCCTGCGCACGGGACTGCACGTTCACGTGCGGACCATACGCAGCGGCTCAAAACGCTAGTGTGAAACTAGCCTTACTGTGTGGAAAGAGAGCATGTTAGAGAGGCATAGTCTCTCAGATGAACAGATGGTAAGACCTTCACCAACCTGTAAACAACTCTGTCTAACAATTATTGAATAATTTTATAAAGTTGTTTCTCAACATAAAATTGCAAAGACTTTTAATATTACACTTTCTAAAATAAATAATATCATCAAAAGATTCAGATACTCTAGAGAAATCCATATAAACAAGGGACAAAACCAATGATCGGTACTGAGTGCTAGTGATGTACGTGCCCCTCAGACATCATTGCATTAAAAATAGGCATGATTCATTCATGTAAATTATTGCATGGGTTCAGGAACTCTCAATGAAATCATCTGTGAAAGCAATTCACCATGCATATCACAAATGCAAGTTAAGCTATGTTGACACTCTGCATTTTTGTGCTGCATTTTTACCTTGATTTTATGTAAATGTATGCTTTTCTAAACCTGCGTTTTGATTTCCAGCAAAACCTGTGTGATTCTGGGAAATGCTGTCTACATGCTTTGGTTTTATTTTATTTTTGCAGAAACTGAAACCTGTACAGGTTTTGGTGGATTTTGAGAAGAATGAACACATCAATTCTTTCCTACGTCTTTGAGGTGTTCTATGAGCAAAAACATAGTCACACATATTCACACAAAACCAAAAGGCAGCAAAAACGCCGTAAAAATGCAGCAGAAAAACGTAGGTTTTCTCCTGGCAAGAGATTTGTTGTTTACAATCAAAACTTCAGGTTTTGTGTGTGAACATAGCCTTACAGCTCTATCATGCAAAGAAGAATTCATATATCAACACAATCCAGAAACGCTGCTGTCTCCTCTGGACCAAAGCTCATTTAACATGGATTGAGACTAAATGTAATATTCTTCTATGGTCAGATGAATCAAAGTGTGAAAATTCTTTATGGAAACCACAGATGCCATGTAACAAGGAGAAGGGACCATTCAGCTTGTTATCACTACTCAGTCCAGAAGCTTAAATCTCTGATGGTATGTATGGGGTTGTACTAGTATCTGTGACATGGGCAGATCACATATCTTGAAAGGACTATTTTCTGTGCTTCCCTCCTTTTCTTCTAAGAGCCGTAACTTTTTTATTTTTCCATCAATATAGACATATGAGGGCTTATTTTTTTGCGGGACGAGTTGCACTTTTCAATAAAATCACTTATTTTACCATATAATGTACAGGAAGATGAGAAAAAAATTCCAAGAGCGGTGAAATTGCAAAAGAAGAGCAATTACACGTTAGTTTTTTGGGGGTTTTATTCACCATGTTCACTACGTGGTAAAAGTGGCATGTCAGTATGATGCCTTGGGTTAGTATCAGTTTGTAGATACCAAACATATATACTCTTAATGTTAGCTAAGTGTCGAAAAAAAAAATTCAGAAGTTATTAAAGAAAAAGTAATGCACTTTTTGTGTCATTTTTCGCGACCCGTAGCGTTCTCGTTTTTGAAGATCTCGGGCTGTGTGATGGTTACTTTTTGAGCTTGGGTTGATGTTTTTATTAATAACATTTTTGGGTAGATGCACTACTTTAAGGCCATGTGCACACGTTCAGTATTTGATGAGTTTTTTACCTCAGGATTTGTAGACAAAATCAGAAGTGGAGCAATCAGAGGAAAAGTCTAATAGAAACACCTGCACCACTTCTGTATTTAATCATCCATTCCTGGTTTTGGCTACAAATCCTGAGGTAAAAAACTCATCAAATACTCAGTGTGTGCACGTGGCCTAATAGTCTGTTATTGCATTCTATAGCAATGTCAAGGGGACAAAAAAAAACCCATAATTTTGAAGTTTAGACTTTTTTTTTTCTGTTACGCAGTTTACCGATCTGATTAATTGATTTTGGTCTCCTCACTTGCTAGACGTTTACAGGCTGTAGAAAAAAGAAGAGGAGATGTTACACAAAATAAAACAGGGCCCTATGCCAACTTTTTAAAATGTGTTATTGAAATAAATTTCTAAATGAGTTAATTTT
The DNA here is from genome assembly GCA_033576535.1 of Allobates femoralis. Taxonomy (NCBI): domain Eukaryota; kingdom Metazoa; phylum Chordata; class Amphibia; order Anura; family Aromobatidae; genus Allobates; species Allobates femoralis. Next base: position 231,632,669 of record JARQOC010000003.1, read on the forward strand.
TCAAATGAAAAGGAAAAATATCTAACTTTCTCCTTCTGATCTGTGTTCTTTGTTCTGTAAGAGATTTCCAAATCATTGAATTCTTGTTTTCTTAACATTTTACACAGCGTTTGTACTTTTGGGGGAACTGAATTTAAAGGAACCTGACCCCTCCAAATCGGTCCCCAGCCTCTAAAAACCTGTCCCTGCACCTTCCTATAAGGTTTCAAGCTATCCCTCTCTTTCCCTTTAGAGATTATGTAAAGTGGAATAATCACATTTATTACCTGGCAAATCTGCGGCTTCTGCTGCCCTGAAGAGTCACAAAAGGTGTTCCCTCTGGCTCCTTATCGTCGCCTCCCAAGTTGTTTTTCACTCCCCAATCGGCGTGAAAATGAATGTTGATGATCCTGTGTCAGATCGCTGGGCCGGCTAGCCGGAATGGCGCAAATCGTTTCATTTCCAGCGCTGTGACGTCGATACACCCTTTGGGTGTATGGAAGGTTCTCAAGCTGCACTTTGTGTTATTTACAACTCGCGCATGCGCAATGCGCAGGATCATCAACATTCATTTCATGCCCATTGGGGCGTGAAAAACAACTGTGGAGGCGTTGATAAGGAGCCAGAGGGAACACCTTTTGTGACTCCTCAGGGCAGCAGAAGCCGCAGATTTGCCAGGTAATAAATGTGATTATTCCACTTTACATAATCTCTAAAGGGAAAGAGAGGGATAGCTTGAAACCTTATAGGAAGGTGCAGGGACAGGTTTTTAGAGGCTGGGGACCGATTTGGAGGGGGTCAGGTTCCCTTTAATACCAGAATTAAATCCATGACATTTCTATAAAAATAAATAATTAAATAAAGAAATATTCCAATAATACTGACAATCATTTTGCAAATTGAGAAAAATCTGAGCCAACAATGAAAGAATACTGCAAGTCGAAATGTAGAAGTCTCAAACATCATGGGGAAAATTTATCATTACTGTCGTAATGTAAGACAAGATAAAATTAGACCAGACAGGTATAACGTGTGCCATATTTATCACAGTGGTGCATACTGGCTGGCTTACTGCCAAAATATCAGTACATGCTGTTAATAAAGCTGGTGCACTCTGCAGCTCCATATTCTGGTAGTGAGCTTGAAAATCTGTAAAATGCTTAACCTCTTCAACACTTGGCGATTTTATGATTTTTTGTTTTATGTTCCGCCTCTTCCAAGAGCCATAACCTTTTTTTTTCATCAATATAGACATATGAGGGCTTGTTTTTTTGTGGGACAAGTTGTACTTTTGATGAAATTCATGTTACCATATAGGGTACTGAACAAAAGAGAAAAATTCCAAATGTGGTAAAATTGGAAACAAAAGAGTGCAATTTTACAATTTAGCTTTTTTATTTTCCATTTCATTATATGGTAAAACTGACGTGTCAGTATGATGCCTCAAATCTGTACAAGTTCATAGATACTAAAGATATATATCTTTATTATTATCCAAGTGGTAAAAAAAATCAGAAATTTGTCAAAAAAAATTGGTCGTTTGTCACATTTTGCTGAGACCTGTAGCGTTCTTACTTTTCGGGATCTGGGCTTGTGTGATGGTTTATTTTTTGTGTTATGAGCTGTGGTTTTAAATATACTGTTTTGGTGTGGATGCAATGTTTTGATCGACTGCTATTGGATTTTATTGCAGTGTTACAGTGACCCAAAAAAAACATAATTTTAAAGTTTTGACTTTCAATGAGGCAAAAGGGCTGATATTTTATTTTTACATATTTTTAGAAACTTTTTTTTACACTTTTTATTGAGTTTATCGGTCCCCTTAGGCTAGGGTCACACATGGCAATCCCTTTTTTGAGGGTTTAGAAAACTGGAACCGTTAATGTTAGGGTGCTAAAAGTGTTTGTGAGGTCCTGGCCGTTTTTTGGACTTAGTCATTTTTTACCAAAAATGGATATCCGTTAATGGATGGTGTCTATAGGTGCCCTGCGTTAACAGATAGCTTCCCCACAGGGGCCCCATGTTAAAAAAAAGGATCCGTTTTTTTACTGCACCAAAGAACATTGCCTGCAATGTTTTTTTGAGCCCAGGAAAACCGGATGACCATTTTTGAAAAACGCAGGTACACCTAAGTGCACGGAAGTGCAAGTTAACGGATCCGTTTTTGGACTTAGAAAAAAAATGTGATTTTTTTTTCCCAAAAAATGGTCTTGAAGTAAAAACGGCTGGTGTGACCCTAGCCTTAGGCAACTTGAAGCCTGCAGTGTCCAATCACTTCTGAACACAGGCGCTCAGTCATGGTTCATAGCAATTTCGTCATAACAGTAACAGAGGTAATCATCTGACCCCTCGCTTTCATGACAACCTATCAGCACCCCATGATCGCATCATGGGGACACCAATAGCGGCAGAGAATGGTGCCATCCCTGCCAGAGCATTAGATTGTGCTGTCAGTTTGACAGTGCTATATAACTAATTAATAGGTGCGTGAAGATGTGTGAGGAATGATGTGAGCTCAGCACGTCACCTCACATCAAACTCATGGGCTTGACCAAAGATATATAGCTACTTCCTAAGTCTGTATGGGGTTAAAGGGAATTGGTCACAGTTTTGAGGTTTTTGAGTTATTAATATGAGCATACTGTTTATATAAATCTGAATTAGCCATACTTGTATGCCTCCTAGGTGATGGATTGTTCAGTAAAAATCATCTTTGACCTTCCAGACTATGGGGCATGCGCTGCCAGAAAGATAAGACTGCCTCCAGTCTTCATTATACAATACATCTCCTCCCCTTCTTTTATTTAGTGTCCCTGTGACATCAGGTGCACAGTCGGAAATCCCACACCGGTGCATTCTGACTGCCATTCTCCTGCACTGTTTCGTCGGTGGGCTCAGTCTTCAGTTTTGATGTGCACAGGAGTTTTACATGCTGTATTAGAAACCACAGAAGGGTGAAACAGCAGGCAGAATTTGCATGCGTGGGATTTCCAGCCACTTACCTAATGTCAAAGGCATACCAAATAGAAGGGTAGGGGAAATCTGGTATTATGAAGGCCAGAGGCAGTCTTATCTTCTGGGTTGTGCACGCCCCATAGCCTGGAATATCAAAGTTATGATAGATGATTTTTACACAACAAGCCATCTCCCAGGATGCATACAGGTATGACTAATTTCAGCTCTATGCAACTTGTATACCCATATTAATAACGCAAAAACCTCAAAAGAGTGACAGATTCCTCCTAATAAAATTGGTGCAAGTCACGTGGTAAAGCTTTTATCAAAATCATACACAAATTGGCTAAGAAATATCTACCATTGTGATTTTTTAAATAAAAAAAACTAATGAAATTGCAATGCTAAACGTACCGCGTACAAGAATAAAAAATAAAACCCATTTACAGAAACAGATTGCATCTAATATTCATTTCTGATGTCAGTAATGGAAATCACTGGTCTGAACCGCAGTCTGTAAAGTTGCCAAGCAGCCAAAATACGTGTGACTGGAAATTGACAGTACTGTGGAAACTTCTGCACTTAAACGAGAAATATACATATATTTGCTCCAACACATTCAATATATAGAATATGGCTTGAAGCTTAATACTGTCATGCACAGGAGGTGAATTTGGCCATTGGTTGGAACAAAACTCTAAAATAAAATGTTCACAATTGTGGGACTTTCTCTCAGAATTAGGGCTCCTTCTATGAAAATACAGATGAAGTATCAATGTGTAATGGAAATCTTGTCCAGTTTGTTATGTTTATATTACAGCATTCCCTTTTCTCCATTCGGTTCTGAGTTATCTGACTTATTCAAGTAAGGCTATGTGCATGATGCTGCAGATTTGGTGCAGAAATCTGCATCAGAAAAATGCGCCAAAATACAAAATGCATTTTGCACATTCAGTGCATTTTTGCATGCGTAAATTATGCATTTTTCACTGCGTTTTTTTCTGCCTTCCTTTTAGTTCCAGAGAGACAGAGAAAGAGAGACTTTACATTCAGTACTGATAGCCAGAAATCATTTCAGGGCATCTAAGTAACCATGTGTAACCATGGAGGAAAACACATCAATTACACATCAAAAACACTCTGTGTGAAGCCCATGCATATTTGCAGAGTATTTTCACGATTAGAATGTGGTCAATAAGGAAAAAATGCTGAAAAAAACAGACCAAAAATTGACATGCTGCAGATTTTTTCGCCAACAAAATCTGCACCAAATACATAAAGAGAAATATGCAATGTGGGCACAGCATCTCTGAAGGTTCATAGACTATTCTGGCTTCAGTATCAGCATGCAGATTTTGATGGAGATTTGTTAAAAAACGCATAAAAAAAGGAGCATAGGTATAAGGCATATTTTTTTTAGCTATTAACACATTTGTTTTACTGCTTTTACAATGTTAATAGAACGCAGAAATCTACAATTATAAATATATTTATATCCAGTATACACATATATATATAATCACCTACTTGCATGTGTCATGTACTTCCAGCCCGATGTCCACGAATCCCACAATGCACCGCTCTGACCTGAAGCTCTGCCATATGACTATACCCACACGCAAGTAGGTGATTTTATATCTGACGCCACTGCTCCACACGCCACCCACCTGCCACTCCCCCCCTCAGCCCTCCCCCACTCCCGCTTCTCACCGCCCGCTGCTCGACTGTTAACATCTCACCACTGGCTACAGAACCTTCAGTGATGTCAGTCATGTGAACAGTCACATGACTGTGACATCACAGCTCTAATACTACTAAGGTTATTCACTGTCGTGATACAAGAGTCACAGACTGCAGCTAGAGACAGAGCAGAGAGGGAGGAGGGGGCAGAAAGAGAGCACAAGGGGCAGAAAGAGAGTACAGTGGGCAGAGAGGGGGCAGACAAAGAGCGTAGTGAAGCAGAAAGAGAGAACAAGGAGGACAGAAAGAGAGCACAGGGGGCAGAGAGGGGACAGAAAGAGCACGGAGGAGCAGAAAGGTCACAGTAAGGCAGAGAGTGCACAGTGGGGCAGAAAGAGAGGTGGCAGCAGAGACTGCAGTGGGGCACAACGAGAGCATGGGGGATAGAGCACACAGTGGGGGAAGAAAAAGCGCAGAGAGGGGGCAGAATAAGAGTAAACAGAGGGGCAGAAAGAGAGGTGGCAGCATAAGACTACACAGTAGGTCAGAAAGAGCAGGGGTGGCAGAGAATGCACAGTTGGGGCAGAAAGAGAGCACAGAAAGGGGGCAGAAAGAGAGCACACAGTGGGCCAGAAAGAGGTGGCAGCAGAGATCTTACAGTGGGGCAAAAAGAGAGAATGGGGGGCAGAGAGGGCACAGGAAGGCAGAGAGTACACAGTGGAGCAGAAAGAGAGGTGGCAGCAGAGACTGTAGAGTGGGGCACAAAGAGAGCATGGGGGCAGAGAGAACACGGTGGGGGCAGAGAACATACAGTGGGGGCAGAAACAGAGCACAGAAAGGGGGCAGAAAGAGAGGTGGCAGCAGAGACTGCACAGTGGGGCAGAAAGGGAGTACGGGGCAGAGAGTGCGCAGTGGGGCAGAAAAAGAGGTGACAACAGCGACGGCACAGTGCGTCAGATAGAGAGCACGGGAGGCAGAGAGCGCATACTGAGGCAAAAAGAGAGATGGCAGCAGAGATCGCACAGTGGGGCAAAAAGAGAGCATGGGGTGCAGAGAGCGCGAATAGAGAAAGTGCAAGGTGAGAGATAATGAGTAAGGGGGCAGAGAGCGGAAGGGCGCAGAGAGTGCACAGGGAAAGAGAAAGTACACGAAGGTAGAGAGTGCAATGGAGGGCAGAGAGAGTGCATAGAAGGAGAGCACGGTGAAAGAGTGCACACAAAGAGAGCGCATGGTGGGAGAGAGTGCACAGTGGGAGTGCTCGGTGGGAGAAAGAGAGCGCACAGTGCAAAAGAGAGCACAAGGGGGCAGAGAGAGCGCATGGAGGGAGAGCACATGGAGAAAGAGCACACGGTCGGACAGAGAGCACACAGAGAAAGCGCACAGAGGGAGAAGGCACACAGAGAGAGAGGGCGCCCTGAGGAAGAAACTTGAAACGTACATAGGTGGTGGAAAGGGGCCACGTAGGAGCGCAGCAGAAACTGCAGAGAACCCTGTGTAAAAGGTATGGAGGCATAGATGAAAGTAGCCCTTGAGATACATGCCCCAATAGTGTGGTAGAGAGGAGATAATATAATTATAGAACTGGAACATAACACTGGGCAGGGATACTATTATACTACCTCAGGGGATCTATCAATGTAAATGTGCAATGAGATATAAATTGTTGTACTCACATGTGGCTCAATTTAAGTGTAAAGAAAAGTATATAGCTCACTATGAAATCTTTGATACCTGAATATTATTTGTTTTATACAAATTTTAAATAATAAAGGAATTCAATATAAAATTACTGGCGTAGTGCAGTTCCACTCTAAACCACCAGGGTGGACTCAGTGAGAGCACTGTACAATTGATTGGACATTGGTGATTTTATACATACTGTATATATATATATGTATATATATTATATATATATATATATATATATATATATATATACACACACACCCAACATGCACATCTGTGAACACATATCAGGCTGTCTTAAATTATCTGTGTTATCGGCTATGGACAAGCAGAACCAATAGAAATCCAGTTGAGTTGAGTATCAAACAAAATACCATGTGCATGGATAAGTGCACAATGATAATACTAAAAATATCTATTTGGATCTACAATACACAAGTGTGTGAGCCCTCAGAATGACGTTTCACTTTATTACCATTCTAACAAAATATATCAGACTGACATTCCACTAATGAATTCACTAGGTTTCCTTGTTTTATTTAGTACATTCCTAACGTTGCTAGCCAATCTCAAAACTTGGCCTGACTTGTAGAGAACTTCCCTTTCTTTACTTCCTTCCTGTCTGTCACTGCTTCTCTTCAGCACACTGACATCACAAGGGCAGACATAGTGATTTGTTGGCATAGGATGAGAACGCCAATTACTGCTGCTCTCTCATATACTGACACAGCTCCCCCCCAAAGCATTAGTTATTCAGGAATTCAACATTTTGGTAGGAAGAATTTATGAAGGTCCTCGTAATTACCACCCTGCTCGCTATATCTCCCCACAAACCCATAAAACATTATATGGATAATCCAAATTAGAAAAATAAACAAACATATATACAACTTTCCTAATTCATTGCATAATCTTCCATGACCCCCGAGGATACATAGTAGTATCTGGTGCTTCTAGAGCATATTGATGACAAACCATGTACTAATTAATTGTCACCCCAGCAACAGAGCATAGTGCTGCTGAAAGAACAGTCCCGTGACTGACTCTGTGTCAGACACATTCATTCATAAAGGACGCAGACTCACATATTTCAAGCCTAATTAATCTTCACATTTCGTTCACACCCAAGTCTGTCTATTTGCCCTGAAAAGAAAAAACCTCGACAGATGCAAAGCAGAATGGACAGACCGAAAAAGCCACTTTACCTTGTATAGATTGACTTAAATGTGTATGCACCCTGCTGCACGGATACATTATGATCCCTAAAGTTTATGGATAACTCACCCTCCCATTCACCCAAGTCCCCTACAGTAATCTGTCTGGCAGCTGAAATTGGTATGCTGTCTCCGCCTGATGTAATAATGCAAAGGAAAATTTATGCTTCCCCGCTACCAGGTGCTTTACGGAAAGAATTATGTAATCAGCTATTAGATGAGTTTTACTACACAGATGGTGTGCCCTATCATTCATAGCTCTACTGCATCATTTTTTTGGGGAGAGGGGAACATTTCAAGGGCAAGAAATATACAGTATTATATTATGAAATCCTATTGCACAATTACTACAGACTACAAGCTATTGCTTCTTAAAGCAGCGCTCATGTTTTTTTTTTTAACCCTGCTGATGACCGAATTTGAAATTTTTATTTTCATTTTTCATTAGTTTATGAACAAGCATGTTCACATACAGTATAACAATGCAACAAGTATGCAAATACAACTCTTAAATTAGCCAAAAATCAAGACTTTAATAGGTACAGTCAAAAATTACCCACCCCTTAGTCAAAGGGGGCATTCACCGACTGCTGCTTTTTTTTCCAATGCAGATTCGATCCTCTTCTGTTCTAAGTAGCCTGCTCACACACATCTATAGGGTGGATTGTAAGTCACTTTCTTAGAGGGAATCTATTACCAGTTTTTTTCTTCTTCATCTGACAGCAGCGTGATGTAGTCAAAAGAATCCCTGAATCCAACAATGTATCACATAGATTACAGGATGCAGCCGCTCTCACACAAATCAAAGAATTTAGGTTTAGAGACACAGCAGAGTTGAGATAGCTGCCTACACCCACACTAGACTCTCAATAGAGAATGTACATTCACTGGGAGGTGTCAATCACAGCAGGGGGCGTGTCAGATTGCCTTGCACATGACAAAGTAGGAATATAATGGTAATCACAGGGTAATGAAGCCATTAGTTTAAGTAATCAATAGCACAGAGCCTGTTATGAGAAGCACAGTTGCTTTTTGCTTATTAACCCCTGCATCATGCTGTCCTCAAGTTCCATGCAAAAACCTGCTGACAGGTTTCTTTTAATGTCTGTGAATCTCTCTTGGAGGTTCTCTGAAGTCACGTGAAGAAGAAGAGGATCGGAACAGCACTGGGAACAGCAGACTGGGATAAATAATCACGGTCATTTACATGCACAATGAGCATACCTATGGCTTAAGGTTTGTTCAAATGACGGTATCATATGGATGTGTGCCATTGGTGTAAATGTTGGATAGCGTACGGACCAATGTAATTTAATAGTGGGCTCAGATCAGGAGTCCTCACGTAAAAAAAAAAATAGAAGGATGCACTTTTTTCTCCGTATTTCGGATGAGATTAGTTCATTTTAAATTGTTGATCAATAAACACGGTTGCAACTCAGATGTGCATGATTAGAGAGCACTGATCTGGACTGGGGTTTGCAATCTGCTTATCTAATATTATCCTCCAAAAAGGACATCCCTGATGACGTCCACTTTTAAGGTGGTGACAGCAGAGGTGGCAGTGACCACAACGTCGTCATCTAATAATGTCCCATTGGAAAGTCCTCAGTGAATGCTGAGAGACACAAAAGAAACACCCTCTGATGTAAGAAAACAAAACACAGATAGCAAATAAGTGTAGAGAGGAAACGGTAATGGTACCTTTACACGCCGCTACCGAAAGGTAGAAACCGGCAGGTGTCGGAGACAATTGTACCTTTTACCTTCAAAACACCGCGAAGTGGCGGCGTGTAATTCAGGTTGTACCTTCCTGTCTCTGTGGACACCTGTCTTTCAACCGTGCTGAAAATCAAGCAGGTATAAACCCTACGGTGCCAGTGTGTAATCGGGGCACAGGTACGGTATTTGAGTTCCCTGGGGCGTGCTAGAGTGTGACGTATACCACGCCCCATCAACGATCATTGGTGGGGGCTACTGTGTACCCATTGGCTGTCCCTGCACAGGGCGGCGTATTTAACGATCTGACCAGTCACAATACACATTTGCTATAGTGTCATGTATTAGCCAGCCTCCCTGCGCTGGCTGGCCAATCAGGATGTTATTGCATTGTCCAATTACCGTACGAGCGTCGCGTAAAACACAACTCTGTCACGCCCATGGAGTTACGGCGCACAATATGTACGCCCATATTCCCTTGTGGTAGCGCCGTGTAAATCAGGGAAGGTGCTCCACAGAAGGTATCCTGCGGCACCCGTCGGCGCTTCCGGGGAACGAAAATATCTTCTGTGTAGCATCTTGTGGCGGCGTGTATTTGCGGCATCAGGTACCGTTAGCAACCATTGAAAACGCGCGCATGCACGTGGGGTGCCTACCTGTTGCTACCTTCGGTAGCGGCGTGTAAAGGTACCATAAGGGTTTTTTAATTGAAGTACGTTAGAAATGTCGTTAGATTTAGATTAAATACAGTAGTTAGACATTAATATTAATTTAATTGCTTGGTTTCGGACAACCCTATTGAAAAATAACAGGTCAAAAAGCCTGGGATTTATGTGGGTTAGCTTGCCAAACATTGCCATATCAAAACCGGCTGTCTGGTATCTGGTATTGTGGCTCATCAACATTTTAATATGTGTAACTAAGATGCAATACTAGACATAACCCATGGACAAAACTAGCGCTGAAATAAGAACCTAATTTTCTGATCCTGGATAAGTTCTTCGAGGTAAGTGTCACTAGGCTTCGTTCACCTAACTACCCAATGCCAAACATGACCATTCAAAGTCAGTGTTAGGTAGTGAAAGAAATTCTATATTCCTGGATATTAGCCTGGGACCAGATTAGCGGCATCAGACGCATGCACAGTCAATCAAAGTATACTGTCTTCTGCTTTATTTGCACTATTCACTTGCATTAACTGCTGTCGTAATGGATTTGAATTACTCTCTAGTTACTATTTTTACTAGATCCCTTTATCTAATTCTGTACAACCACCTCACAAAATGTGATATCTCCTAACACATAAAATGCAAATTATGTAAATCAGAAACAGAAGGAAACCTAATGGACAAGTGTATAGTCGTGGCCAAACGTTTTAAGCCGACACAAATTTTGGTCCACACAAAGTTTACTGCTTCAGTTTTTACAGTGACAATTTTCATTTAACTCTATGTTATGAAGAGCTATCAGACGATTTGTAAGCAATTGCAGCCATTTCTTTCCATGTAAATTATCTTAAACCTTTATTGCAGTTTGCATATATTAGTTTAGAAACTTTGGATCAGTAGCCAGTAAGAAGGTCTATCTAGTTATATATTTTATTAAAACAAGGGATTGAGCACTATGTAGATAACAATTAGGCAAATATGCCCTCCGGTCCAGTTTGCAGCCAGAGTCCTCAATTGCAGCCGCAGCTGCTGAAATTTCAAGATCACGGCTAGCAGGAAGCTAGTCGTGGTCCTGAAATCTGTGCAGGGAACAGCCGGTGGTGCTGAAGTTTAGCAGCGCTCGCTGCTAAACTCCTTCACCCCGCGTCTGGGTCCCGGATCCTCCCGGATCTGGGGCAAACCGGCGCGACAGACTTTCATGTTAGGGAGTACCGGATTGCCCTGGATCTGGGAAGATCCGAAAATGGGCAGATTTTTCTCTTTGGACACAAACATTGCAAGGAACGTTTTTGTGTCTGGGAGTAAAATCCAAATTCACCCGGATCCTGCCGGAGAGATGGAAACCGGATGGCACACAGCTGCCATCCGGCTCCATCTGTCAACATAGGGCTACATTACCGCAAAATCGGGTCCAGGGCTGTCAGGTTTACACCTGCCTTAGTAAAAGGGTTTCTCCTAGAAAACATTATACCGTTTTTTACAGATGGCAGAATTTATACCCAAAATAAGTCCATGCAACCAGACATGCCAATATGTGCAAAATGTTTTCATTTGAACAACACCCATTGGTAACTGGTTGTATTTATCTATTGTGTCACCACAAAAAAAGGTTTTTTACTTATCCTGTCATACGCTTGACTGAACCACGACATTTGTTACTTTTTTACCATCTTTTGTTCCGCGATAAGCAGCTTGCCACATTTCAATTACTGGGTTTTTCAAATAAAAACATTTTGCACATACTGGCACGTCTGGTTGCATGGACATTTTTGGGTATAAATTCTCCCATCTGTAAAAAACGGTATAATTATATATATTTTACTATGAATTTACAAGTTTCATTTAATTTTCCCAAATGGCAGCATATAAAAATTATAGTTTACACTGTGCATAAACAGTAAAACTGGTGTGTTACCAATTGTGACAGGGTTGAAGTTTCCATTGAATTTCAGCCCGGACACAAAATGACCTGCTTATGTCATTTCAGCGATTCTCTCATTAGCTAAGGATAAAGCATTATCAAGGACAAGGCAGCTATTATCATCACTGCATCATGCTGACTGAATTATAAGAACAGACTGGTTACCTAATGGGGGGCAGGTACTTGAAATCATTGTCTTCTGTTCATTATGATTACCTTCAAGGAAACGTGAAGTCATGACTCCTTTGCACCAAAAGGGCTTTACAGGCAAGGATATTGCTGAATGAAAAGATTGCCCCTAAATCATCCATTTCTCGGATCCACAAGAACGTTGAAGCCTTCCCAGCAAATGAACCTCTTTCTTTGGCGTGCCCAAGAACATTCACTAATTTCAACACCAGTGCAGTGGTTGGCTAGGAATGGCAGCAGGCAGGTGTTGATGAGTCTGTACACTCAGTGTGCAAAAGATTTTGGAGGCTGGACTGGTGTCAAGAAGGGCAGCAAAGAAGCCACTGCTCTCTAAGGAAAACAGACTGACATTCTATAGGATGTACAGAAATTGGACTGCAGAGGACTGGGGAAGTTATTCTTTCTAACGAAATACCCTTTAGACATAGGAGACAATTGTTGGAGACATAGGAAAAAATTATTTTCGGTATTAAAAAAAGCGGAGCGCTACCAGGAGTCCTGTGTCATGCAAACCAAAAGCATCCTGATAATATTCATGCATGGAGTGGTGTTTCATCAAAATAAGTGGGCCTACTCACAACTTTGCCTTAAGACAACTGCCATAAATAAAGAGTGGCATCTAAACATCCTCTAGCATGATGGAGAACCATGACACATGGCAAAATTGATAACTAAGTGGTTTAGTGAACAAAACATTGAAATTTTTAGTCCATGGTCAGCCAGGCCTCCAGATCTCAATCCAATTTAGAACCTGTAGTCACATGGGTGTACAAATAAAAACACAAGAAACTGTGATGAGCTCAAAAGCACTAAGCTGATATCCAGCAAGTCAGAGAGAACTGCAGACGTCTTGGGTCAACACTGTAAATATTGAGCCTTTGCATAAACTTGATATATTTGTCAATAAAAGTATAAAAAACTCATGACACTTTGATAATTGTACTCCGGTAACCATAGAAACATTCAAATAAAAGATTTAAAAATAATTAAGCAGCAATCCTTGTGAAAACCAAAATTTGTGTCAAGTCTCAAAACTTTTGGTCACGACTGTACATTCAACAGAGTTCTTGGGACTGTTCCATTTAATTGAATGGGGACTGCAGAAATCCAGGCTTATGCAGCAGAAATAAGCTTATTCAAGAGTATACGGTAGAATGAGCCATCCACTCACAGAAATTTCTAAAAAAAAATCTGTCCCATTTCTCAATGTTTTAATTTTCAAGAATTGATTTTTAAGAGAGTTTTACAGTGAAAACAAGTTATCATCGATTGACAGGATAGTTGCTATCTTACAGATCGGTGGAGGTTTGATTGCTGGCACCAACAGCAGTCATCAGAATGGAGAACTTTTATCCCCGATGGTAACATTTCATCCACATTAGAATGGAGTGGCAGGTGAAATAATGACGCTATATGCATTTTCAAAAAGGCTGTGGGAATAACCAAAGGTCAGTGCTGGGTAGTTTCACAAGCAATGAATGGACTAGTGATCAAGCTTCAACACAGCAGCTCCATTCAAGGATAAAAGCTTCTTCTGCTGCCAATCAGTGCAGGTCGCAATGTGGCACCCCTACAGTCCGGTTGCCACAGGAACACCTGGTGCATGGAGGGATTTCCACATCAGGTAAACTTGCATATACAACACCTTCCATCCCAGACCTGAAGGTGGAGCTCCACTTGCTGCCTCCCGGCAAGGTCCCCTATAAATTCAGGACCAGGGGAGGAGTTAGGCAGCACAGTTCCAGGGAGGACTGTAAAGACATCCTGGTGAACTGAGCCACGCTAGGCCCGTGCCAGTGGGAAAGCCTAGCCAGTGTAAGAGACCTAAGAGTGAGGGTCGGAGGCAAGGCAAGACGGAGAGGGCAGAGGAACCATACCCGTTCACCACAGAGAAGCAGCAGAAGCAACCTGGACACCAGAGTGCGAGTCTGCAAAGGTCCAGTTAGCCCAGCAGAAAAGACCGAAGGGCCAGGGAGACTTCAGTCTCCTGGCGCAGCACTTGTAGCACAGCCACCAACAGAGCCAGGGACCGTAGAGGAGTTAGCGGTGCCCAGAAGAAGGTTCTCATCACCTGCTACACAAGTGAGGGACACAGGAGAGGTCAGGGCCAGATTTCTCACAGCCCAGCACTAGAGCACACACACAATAACAAGGAGGCCTCACAACTCATTGGGTGTGGAAATCCTGAACTGCTACTTGACCACCCAGACTGTACCCTGGACTTAAAGAGGACCTGTCATCCCTCTGCTGCATGGCAATCTAAATGCAGCACTGAATGCAGCATGTCTGCTGCATTCAGGGAAGGGGTCCCCCATGTGTCTGTGTGCTGTGTACCCCGAGATATAGCCTCAGTAAAACTCACTGTTAGAAGCCATGAGGGCAGTCCCTAGCGCAGGAGCAAGCTCGATTGACAGGGGCCATTCCTTCCCCCTCTGCCGGTCTGTGCCGCCTCATGCTGTGCTGTTTATGCTTTGTTCAGACAGCAGGGCAGGAATCTGGAGATGACACCAGGACAAATGATTTGCATGCTGTGTGAGGCAGGATGTGTGACATGGAGGCGAAGGAGAGATCTAGCACAGCAGAAGCAGTACACAGAGGCAAACGGGGAGGGAATGGCGTCCATCAATCGAGCTGGCTCCTGCACCAGGGAATGCCCTCATGGCTTCTAACAGTGAGTTTTACTAAGGTTATATCTCAGGGTACACAGCACACAGACACATGGGGGACCCCTTCCATGAATGCAGCAAACATGCTGCACTTAGTGCTGCATTTAGATTGCCATGCAGCAGGGGGGGTGACAGGTCCCCTTTAACCTTGAACAGCAATATCAGTAAAGGTATGGAAACAAAGATCCCGTGTGTGTGTATTTGTAGCCCCTGATCCTGCTCCCATCATAGACTGTCCTGTAATATCTCCACCTGATGAGCCGCCTTCTCCTGCAGCACCAGAGACAAGGCTGTGTGGAGAGCTGCCTCCTTGTGTAAATCCCTATTCATTCACAACTGCCCTGGGGATCCCGCTCCACCTACAGGGAGCGTTACCAACTAGCTACCTCATCATCACCCCGGAGGTCTGCAAGCAGCGCCGCCGCTACCATTACCGGAACCGTAGGTGGCGTCACAAGCTTTTTATTTTAACCCCTTTCTCAGCAACGACCAGGCCCACGGGCCAGAGCACAGGTCACCCGTGACATCCCTGTGACCTACAGCCTGGGACCAATTACCCCACGGTCCTGGGGCGGTCACCAACAGTTGGACCCCTACCAATTGAAAAATAACATCTAGCCTATGGAGTTGATAACTTGTATTCACCAAAGTACCCCTTCAATGTCACCAGAGTACCCCTTTAATGTCAAAGTAATTTAGGCACACAATTTTAAATTATTGGCTAAGTAATGAAAAACAAGAATAAATCAGGCTACATTTGCCCTGTACAAAAAAGCTCCTAATGAATGTATTAAATATGCTCATGGACACCCATTGTACCAACAGAGGCCAAAACACATTTTGTCTTATGTCAGTTATACATGTTGGGGATACCATTGTTGTGTTGTTGCACGCTATTAAACACAAACAGCCATATAACATAACATACATTTTTCTTTAAAGAGGACCTGTCACCCCCCTAGTGCTATTCAAACTGAATGCAGCACTGAATGAAGCGTGTCGGCTGTATTCTGGGAAGGGGTCCCCCATGTTTCTACATCCCCTGTAAGCTATTAAAAAGAGTTTAGAAAGTGTATAAATAAGGAGTCCGGAGGGACTTAGTACGGAGTCCTAGCTTCTCCCTGGTGTCCTCCCCACCTCCTGCCGGTGGCGTCATCGCCGGATCCCGCCCAGCTGTATCAATACAGTGTAATCTGGAGCAGGGTGGGATCCGGCGCTGACGTCACCGGCAAGAGGCGTTTCAGCTGCCTGGACCGCTCCCGCCCATTGCTCGCTGTGTGCTTGCGTCACTTAAGCCGACGGGGCACATGAGCGGTCAAGAAGGGGAGACACATAAAGGAGGCAGCACTGAAATGGCTGTAGGTGGCACAGAAAGGGCTGGATGCGGGGAGGACACCAGGGAGAAGTGAGGACTGCATACTGAGTAAGTCCCTCCGGACTCCTTATCAACGCACTTTCTAAAGTCTTTTTAACAGCTTACAGGGTGGGGTACAAACATGAAGGACCCCTCCCCGGAATGCAGTAGACACACTGCATTCAATGCTGCATTCAATTTGCATAGCACCAGGTGGGTGACAGGTCTTCTTTAAACATTTTATCCCATGGAAAGAGTGGTAATCATTAACAGAAACCTTAGAACAGTACTGCAGAACTTCCACACACATACAACAAAAAAAGTAAACAACACACTTCTAGGCTATCTTCAGACAGAGTCTGTGCTCCATTTTTTATTGATCCGTTTTTGCAAAAAAGCATCACAAATGCATCATCCATTGGCGCTGCTTTTTTTGCTCCGTTTTCGGGGGACATAGACTGACAGAGACAGACACACAAGCAGACACACTCTTTCTTAACCTCAGCATGATCCCATGGTGAGTCCGGTCATGTTTACATCCTAAGAGGTGGCAGGACCTGTGAGTTGTTCGGTGCTTCTAAAGGTGGGTTTACACGTACCGACATTGTTAACTTGTGACGTTGCAGAGATCTCGTAGCGATGTCGCTGTGTGTGACACCCTGCAACGATCAGCGATAAACTCGTTGGTATAATGACCAGGTCATTTTTTGATCGTTGGTCTTCGTGTGTGACAGCGGGAGACCAACGATCAACGATCTCCCAGCACCAGACAGTACACGCTGGGAGGCTGGTAACCAGGGTGAACATCGGGTAACTAAGCGCAGCGCTCTGCTTAGTTACCCGATGTTTACCCTGGATACCAGCGTTCTCGCTGGTCCCTGATCACTGGTGGGTCTGCCTGTGTGAGAGCTCACCAGCGATCATATAGCGATGTCCCAGCGATCCCGATCGTTGGTCGAATCGCTGGGACATCACAGCGTGTAATCTGGGCTTAAGACCTGGCACTGCAAGATGTGACTGAGTCATATAGGCAGGTCCTCAAGCACTTAACAACTCACACACAGGTCCTGCCACCTCTCAGGAAGTAAACATCACCGGACTCACCATGGGATCATGCTAAGGGTAAGAAAGTGTGTGCATTTCTGTCTGTCTCTGTCAGTCTGTGTTCCCCGAAAATAGAGCAACTTTAAAATCCCATTCACTTTGCTGACAGACTATTTGACTGATCCGTGCTTGGTGAAGTTTAAAAAAAAAAAAAACGCAGCACCAAAAACAGATAAAAAATGTCTAGTGTGAACATAGTCTTAGAGAAAAATGGTGAAATCTCTGGTATAAAATTTCAACAAACAACTGTAAATTTAATTAATTCCTATGTGGTACAGGAGTAATTTGATAAAAAGTTTTCAGATCAGTTGGAATTATTATTAGCCGTGCATCCCTATATTTTCCTGTGTTACTGGAAAAATACTGCTAATATTCCAGATGCACATTCTGTCCACCAACTGCACTTTCCTATCTGAATAAGCATTCATCATGGCCATCGCCTGCATACACCCTATTTCAGTAGCAAACACATAATATTTGTGCTCCAGGAAATAATCAAAACTTACAGGTAGAAACCCTACTGACTCGTTTTGTTGGATTATTACAACAAGAAATTAAGATCTGCTTAGATTTATTAAGGCTGTACTCTGGTAGTGAAACTTACATTCCTCCTAAGCAACGGTAGCGTTCTAAAACAGCAAAACATGAAGACCACCATGCTGGCATCACTAACATCTGGATGAGGAATTACAGCCTGGGAGGTTGGCATTTAGTGGCTCAAGCACACTGCCTAATTCATTCTTTTACTGCAGCGGCCGGGTCGGCTGCTCCAAATTTACTTAGAAGTTAATGGGCCATCAGTTTCTGTAAGGTATGTCGTATTTAAGTGAAAATGGCCTTAGGGATTTGGCTTTATTTACCAAGTGCCAGCATATTCCACAGAAAGACGCTTAATGATAAATGCAAAGAAAAAAGTTAAAAAACAAAGAATCCTGTCATATCTTAACACAGCAATCCTACATGGTATCCCGTAATCAATTGTATTACCATATGATGGCATACATAATGATAACAAGCTCTGACAGGCACAAAAAATGTCAAATATCAAGCAGGCCCACAGGAAATGTCATGTACTTGAAGGTTCTTCACTTTGCTCCAACCACCTATACTTGCAAGATATACACCGCTGGATATATCCTTTGCAGGTGTGCCCCTACCAAAATATAAAGGCACTTCCATACTGTCACAACCTTCATATTAAAAGATAAGGATTATATAGAAATATAGAAAGACCTAAGGTACACAGACACAATTTCCATTTTGAGGTTACAGCAGCTATTTACATCCACGCCCTCATGACAACACTGCTTTCCTAAATTCTGTTAACACAGATTTATCGCAGGGTCTCTAATCCTGGATTAAAATCATCATCCCCATGAATAATCACAGAATAAATGGTGGATAAGGGAATGAGTTCACAATGATGATGCTGAGCCATTCAACATCAGTAAACATCAGTAAAAAAGGGACAAAAAGTGTAATCATAGGTGCATGGACAATTTCTCAGTTAGATAATAAAGGGGTTCTCCACTACTAGAACACCCTTCTGTTTCAACATTTATGCCAGGTAAAATAATAAACCTATACTCAGTTCCTGTGCCGGTGCCGTTTCAGTTTTGTCAGTAATCATGTTCACAGAGCTCACATGACATTGTGACGTCACGCAAACCCCGCGTTCAATCACCACCGGTTTCTGTATCCCCGCCTTCGGGCACATGAGCAATCAACAGAAATCGAGCGTCAGCCACATTATCACTTCCTGTTGATTAACTCTTACATAGCACATAGGATACACTAAAGGTAGTGTCACACGTGGCGATGTCGCCCGCGACATCGCCGAAAAGTGACGTAACAGCGATGTCGCGGGCGATATCACAAGTGCGTCGCGCTGTGTGACAGCGCGACGCAACTGCAAGTTATCGCTGGTCGCAGGTTGACAGGTTTATGAACATGTTCATAAACCTGTCAACCTGTGACCAGCGATTAGGCTGGATCGCACCGTCTGACACTGTTGGCGGCGCGATCCAGCCTATATCGCTGCGTTGCTGAGGATCGATCGCTGGGCTGAGCCCACCCCAGCGAGCGACGGCTCCGCCCGCATCGCCGCCAAGTCACCGGCAACGTCGTGCCGTGTGACAGCTGACCTGCGATGTCGCCCGCGACATCGGTGTACATCACTTTTCGGCGATGTCGCGGGCGACATCGCCACGTTTGACAGTACCTTAAGACTGCTGTATACATCCTATAGACCACACAAATATTTTTCTGTATACATCACACGGGATACACTGATACTTTGTTATATTCATCACAAAGGATACATTGCAAATCTGATGTATATATATATAAATATCTCATAGGATACACTAAGTCTGCTATATTCATCAGATAGAACACTTAAGACTCTGCTGTATACCTCAGGTGACTGCAGCTCTTTGTCACTGGTCTATCACTGCCTGCCATTAGATAGGAGCAAGAATAATATGATGAGACTCTGGCATCATGGGAAATGTAGTCAGTGGTATGAGAACCATATAAGAGGAAGTAGAAAATGACAAGCCAGACATGGCACATCAATTATCACAGGTGTACACACGGTACAAACAATAGCCTGTACAATTTTTTTTAATACGCTATTCTGCACTATGGAAACAAAGTACCGTACATATTCACTGGAGTGCTGGTTTGAGGCTCCAATATACAATGAAGCAAAGTGAGCCCAACAACTGATTTAAATAGAACCAGTCATCCATTGGGGTTGTTGCTTCTCAAAACCCAATTCTTTTCTGCTATCAATATATACTACACTCACCCCATTGAATATACTGCTGTGATCCAGGAATTCATATATGTCAGTCAAAAATTATCAACAAGGTTTGGTACCTTTAGAGCTATAAGTGGACAAGAGGCATTACTATTTTAATTAACCACACTTAACTATGCAAAAATATTCAGCAACACAAACATTTTTAAAAGTAACCAATAAATGAATTTGGTAAATGAAGTATGGTAATATAAATTGGATTTTTTAGAATCACCAGTGAACCCTAAACATACATCACAATTGCCTCACACCTTTTTGGGGGGTTTAGTTATGTTATTGCTTTGTCATTTTTCACTATGAATTTCTCAAAATTTTTGAAGATCCCCTGCTTGCTGTTAGTAAAATGAAGGATGTATTTACATCCAAAAGTTGAAAACTAATCTCGCCAAAGTATATTCTATGTGTAGCTTGGATTCACACTACAGTAAAGTATATCTCTTAACATATACCCATGGACACTTATCTTAGAAAATGTATTTCATGTGGTATACTTTTTATAACGGAGGATCTTATTAGAATATAATATACCGTAGTCGTCTTTACAAAAAGATATTCCAACATTTGGAAGCCTAAAAGAGGACAAAGGATACAATTGCCACCTCCATCTAGTGAATAGGCACCTATGGATTGGCATTCGACAATGACACATATTCAGGTATGCACTGCAAATGTCAATTCACATGTATAAGTTCTTTTCAGTCTATGTAAGCAACAATGTTCTGGTTTTTTGAAAATGATGATCTAAAATGTTTATCATCTCAGATAGTAACATACCTTTTTTAAAATAGTAACAAAGCTTAATTTATCTAAATTGAAAGACATACTGGTGTCAATAAAGACACAAGTATAATACAGCATGATAACTCTTACTACTCATAAAATCATTGCACAAAAAAAAGATAGTCAGTGGTATGTATACATATTCCCAGGCTACAAATGACTTCCTGTGCTTTAACGGCATACAATCCTGTACACATGTAAAAAACTGGACTATCCCAAAATAGGCTTGAACAATTCTCAAACTCAATGACACAATTGGTTAAGTCAAAATACTGTATTTCAGAAACAGATAAGGTTACCTCTACTTTGGTTTTCACCAGCACTGTGAACACTGACAGTATATTTCTTTGCAAGGAAACAATGCACAAACTCTAATAAAATCCAACATAAACTAAGGGCTGAACACAATAAATCACTCTGTCAGCTGTATATTGATTTTGTGGGGTGGGGAAAAGATGAAACTTCCAGCAGTTCAATGGCTTTATTAATATCAATAAAACAATTACCACTTCACTTAGTTTACAAGACGAAATGCAGGGACTTATATAAAAATCTTTAGGTGCCCTGGGCTCTGCAAAAAAAAAGCAACTCCAGGCAGAGCTGGTTGAGGGCATGAGCTGACCACAACTTGGGCCATGCTGATAACGCCATGACTTATTCTAATTGCGGGAAGTGTGTGATACTAGACGTAAAACAAAAGCTCATTACTGAATGAGTCGGAGGCTGATAATTTATGAATGAAAGGAGTAACCTTCCGTGTCTCATTTACAACAGAAATAGCACAATGTTTCTAGCAAGTAAGTTGCATTAATCATGTTGATAGTCTGTATATGATAAAGCAGCACTGCCTGCATGGCCTATATTACAAAAGTAAAGAAAATGACACTTAAGGGGTTAAAGGGATACTAAGCCCAAAGTCTAAAACAGGAAAGCTTCCAAGAGCTTCTCATAGCATTCATTTATGTAAATGGAAATATATCTGAAGGTTCCCAGCTCAGGAGATGCTGGACATAAAGGAGCTAGACATATTTCTAAACTTTTATGAATCCAGTGAAGAAAGCTACTGTCAGGCTCTCTCACCCTGAAATGGTTGTTTACAGACAACACAATAATTATCCTTTTTATTTTTTTCAACAACAAAATCACTCATCTTCTTGTTCAGTAGCCTTAAAGGGGTTGTCCACTACTAGGAAAACCCTTCTCAAATCATGTTTTACCCCATTAAAATAATAACACATACTCACCTCCAATGCTTCCACAATTGCAGCACTGTCAGTACTGCTTTTTCCAGTGATCCCTGCAGCCAATCAGCACTGGAGTAACTGCCCCTCCTTTGGACGTAATTGTCATCTGGGAGCAGTGGCATCTCTCGCTTCCTACAGCTGTGTTGATTAGTCAAAAGGAGGTAAGAGTGATGCCAGCACTGCTTGGCCGTAGGGATCATATGACACAAGATGTCATGTGAGCCCCGGGAGAGGCAGTGCAAAACTAATGGAATGACGTTGGCATTGGGGGTGAATATATCTTATTATTTTACTGGGGGAAAACACTGGTGATTGAGAAGCGGTTGTCAGAGTAGTGGATACAAGTTAAAAGTGTACATAGTCAGTACACCACATGGTCTATACTCTATAAAATAGCCACTTGCAGATCAGATGCCTTTTATTTCAATAAAGCTGAGCTTCCATGCCCATTAATAAGCACTACACTGTATACAGAGTGGTGGTGTACTGGCTTTATACACTTCTCATTTCAAAACCTGCTAACAGCTAATTGTTTGGGGTTCCTAACTTATCTGATATTGATCGATCCTAAGAATAACCTATACATGATATCAATATCAAAAGCCTGGACAACCCCTCTAATGGGTTATTCTGTTTGGAAGTTTTCATTAGAGTGGAAAAGCAGTGTGCATTCTCAATCATTGCTCCATTCATTCCATTTGAGATTGCTGGAAAAATCCAAATAAAGTACTTGTGTAGTTTTATAGAGCACTAAAGGGAACCTGATAGCTCGTTCTACGCCTCTCTGCTACCACTACCGTCCCCGCACCTTCCTAGCTGATCCCTAACCATCCCTGTCTCACCTAAAACTGCACTATAAAGTTTTAGAAAATGACTTATATACTTTCATGTACTCTGCATCCGTAGACTGCGATGGGCGGGCTCCGGGGCTCCATTCCCCCCTCCTTGATTACTTTCAGCACGCCCCACTGTGCATCATCATTCGTTCTTCTGTTCCTCCTCTGTTTGAAATTCCCACCAAATCATCTACTGTGAAGCGCCGGTCAGAACGTCATATCCGGACCAGTGCATTGTGGGGGCTGATCATGTGGTATGGCTCAGCTCCGGCGCATGCGCAGGGCGCATGTTGAAACCAACTTGGACACGTCAAAAGCCCCCACAATGCACCAGGCCAGATATGACATTCCGGCCGGCGCTTCACAGTAGATGAGGTTGGAATTTCAGATAGATGAGGAACAGAAGAACGAATGAGGACACCAAGCGGGGCGTGCTGAAAGCAAGCAAGGAGGGGAGAATGGAGCCCCAGAGCCTGTCCATCACAGTCTCTGGATGCAAACTACATGTAAGTATATAAGTCATTTTCGTAAACTTTATAGTGCAGTTTTAGGTGAGACACGGATGGTTAGGGATCAGCTAGGAATGTGCAGGGACTGGTAGTGGTAGCAGAGGGGGGTAGAACGAGCTGTCAGGTTCCCTTTAAATGAGCGATGGTTGTGTGTACTGCTGCCCCATTCTAATGAAGATAAAAGTACCCCATTCTTGCAATTGATTGAGGGCCCAGTAGTCAGACCCCCCCACGGAGCTAAACGTTATTACTATCCTGCGAATAGGGGATAACATCTTTCAACCGTAATACTTTTTTAACTGTGGATGTTAGCCAGATGTAAGGGAAAAAAAATTCACAAGATTTTACAATCCAAACTGAATATATTATTAAATCCATGTTAGATCTGATGTAGATGGTGTACTTACTTCGAATCATGAGCTCTTTCAATTCTTAGCTAGACTCATAAAATACTAATTTTAATGTCAGGACTAAGTACAGTCATGGCAAGAGGTTTTGAAACTGACATAGATTTTGGTTTTCACAAAGATTTCTTCTTCATTGATTTCAGATTTGTTAAACAAATGTTTCTATGGTTACTGAAGTACAATTATCAGCCTTTTGTAAGTTTTGTAACTTTTATTGCCAAATCCAGACTCAATATTTACAGTGAGGCCCCTTATTTTTCAAGGCTTTCTGAAACTCGCCCTGACTTGTTGGATATCAGATTCTGGGATAATTCATAACTGATTACAGCCCATTCTTGTTTAATTAGTGTTTGGAGTTTATCATAACTTACCGTATGTGGTTTTGTTTGTCCATCGCTATTAGAAGACTGACCACAGTTTCTCCATATAGGATTAAAGGGAACCAACCACCTAAAAATCGCTATCTAAGCTATAAATATCTGTCCCTGGAGCCTAAAATTACTATTCTAACCATCCCTGACTGACTAAATCTAACTAACTAGAGGCACACTAAATCACTTTTTATACTTACCAAATTCTTGTCGGATGGGCGTTCCTTCAGGCTCTTTGTCAGCGAATCGGGTCTCCTCACTGCTGTCCATCTTCTTCCCAGGATTCAAATTACCCGCCCATCGTGTCCTCGCAACGAGCGGGTCACGTGCTGTAGGCCCCGCGTCACTTCCGCCCGCTGCCTCACTGGGTCTATGACGCGCCCAGGCCGGCTTCAACATGCCATCTGCGCATGCTCGGAAGCTGGCCTGGGTGTACCAATGACGTGGCGGGCGGAAGTGACGCGGGGCCTGCAGCACGTGACCCGCTCATTGCGAGGACGCAATGGGCAGGTAATTTGAATCATAGAAGATGGACAGCAGTGAGGCGGGTGCGAGCGCGGCGAGGAGACCCGACTTGCTGACAAAGACCTGGAGGAACGCCCATCCGACAAGAATTTGGTAAGTATAAAAAGTGTTTTAGTGTGCCTCTAGTTAGTTAGATTTATTCAGTCAAGGATGGTTAGAATAGTAATTTAAGGCTCCAGGGACAGATATTTATAGCTTAGATAGCGATTTTTAGGTGGTTGGTTCCCTTTAAGAACTCGGAAGTTTCCAGGCCATGGACCCAAATTTAAATTTTTTGGTCACCGAGGCATTTAGTAATCACTTTTGCTTATGGTTGCTCCCACCTTTTCTTCTCTAGACAATCATTCTTCCAGAAAGGGGGCTTCACCGGAGAAAATTATTTACCTCAGTCCTTTGCAGTCCAATCACTGTACATCGTATGAAGTTATTTACTCTGAAGGCCCCTTCAGACTATTCAGAGTAAGTGAAGATTTCCAGCGAATACAGACAGGGTAGATTAATTAAAACCAGGTAGACTTTATTTCATTGATTAAAAACATTATCAAGCAGGTAGTGGAGTACCCCAGGAGGCAGCAATGTATTCCACACATTTTGACTCAAAAGATCTTATTCATGGATTGAATGGATTCCATGAATAAATCCTTTTGAGTCCAAATGCATGGGATTCATTCCTGTCTCCTGGAGTACTCCACTACCTGCTTGATAATGTTTTTAATCAGTGAAATAAAGTCTACCTGGGTTTAGTTCATGTGCCCTGCCTGTATTCGCTTGGTGATGTTCACTTACTCTGGATTGTTACACACCAGGACCAGGGCAGCTCAGAGCGAGCAGTATTGGACCATGTGTGCCTAGGTAGAGGTATGTGCCGACCTTCGTAAAAGTAATAACTAAGTGCATTGGTGAACAAAACATTAAAATTTTTTGTCCATGACCACGAAACCCTCAAAATTTGCATCCCATTGCAAACCTGTGATCAAATTGAGAATTGCAGAAGTCTTGAAAAAAAAAACGATCACATGGTAAATATTGAGTCTTTACAAAAACTTTATATAATTGTCAATAATAAGTTATGGAATGCTGAAAATTGCACTTCATTAACTATAATGACATTAACAGATCTAAAAACAATACAGTACCAAACTTTGTGAAAACTAAAATTTGTTTCCGTCTGAAAGCTTTTGACCACGACTGTATTCCAGTCTCATCAGACCTGTGAGAGCTATTTAATAACTAATTCAGCTTGTATTGATAAACCTGTGAAAAATCAGCTTTAACAGGAAATGTTAGAAAATAATTTTTAAAAAGTGCACTTACTGGCACTTATACCCATTGCTCCAACGCAGACTACTCTGGTGTGGTTTCTGCCAAGTCAAAAAGTGATGACATCCAGTTCTTTGGCGCCTTGACCATTGAGTCCTTTGATTGGCTACAAGTCTGGTGAATTGAATGAATCAGTTTCACTCAACTGATGTAGAAGACAATCACGAGGCCTCATTGGTTAGGTGACAAAAGCACAGAATGTCATCACTCTCTGAACCCACAGAGGCCACCAAAGCAGTCTGTGCTGAAGGAATGTTGGTGAACGAGTGAATATACCTATTTTTATTGCTCTCTACCTTTTAAAATCACTTTAACCCCCTTTGGTATATGATGATTAAAACCATTTGCAAACCGACAGATATCTTTTGTAAGACTTGGTTTCTTAGTTGCATAGAACGACACCTCAAGGTATATTCTAAAGTTGTTGCGCCTTCGTAGTGGTCATGCAGCTCAGGCCTAGAAAGGGAAGGTACTCAAAGTCTTATGTCCCTCTAAGTCTTTTTGCAACCTCTATGTATACCTGTGTATCAGTTATCCACATCTCATTGTATCCTACTACACAAATAAAAGAAATGCAAGGGAAAAAAGCATGAACTATGGACCAGACAAAAAGAAAAAATAAACTTTATCTGTAGCCATCATTGCACTTCATCATTAAGACTTACAGCAGTTAGTGTCCAAAAAACTTTGGGAGCAGCACATTCACACGTACACACACACGCACATGAGTGTTTGGAGTGTAAGATAAAGTTTATTGCAGATTTCACTCATTATTTAGTGGTTAGGACTTTACAGGACCGAAAAAAAAAAAATAAAAAACATTTTACAAACAATTTCTGTATAATTTAATAGGACTGGGTACAGATACAGCAGCTCTTCAAACACAATCTTATGACACTGAAAATAAATTCAGATCTTGAGATGATCTAGCACTCACGATATATACTGTACCTCCCCGGCAGTGTAGGGTTAATACTTTCTATGTGTGAAGAAAAGTTGTAAAAGTGTCAAGCTGTATGGGCACACACACATACACACCAATAACCTCTCTGTGCACATCTGGCTGTGCATAAATGACAACCTCACAACCCGCAGGAGGTATCAGAAAAGGGATAGTGCGTCTTGAAGCCAGACAAGAAGCACTGAAGGGGTGGAGGGATAGGGGGAAGCAGGGAGCTGGGAAGGCAGGGAAAGAAAGAATCATCTCCTCTGACCTCTAGTGAAGTGCCAGGTTTTTTCTTAAGCTCTTCACATTTCCTAAATTTGCAGATCTGGTGTCCTGTTTTGCGGTTCCTGCAACTGCTGCAGACTCCACAGTTGATGAGCCTCTTGCAGGGCACACAGACCCCACACCTTTTCCTCTTCTTCTTGGCAGGGTTCCCGCCGGCTCCCGAAGAATTATTCTGCGGGCAGTCTGCCAGATTGGCAATTTGAAACGCACTGTCTGTGACGGCTGCCGAGGCTGCTGCGGGGGAGTGAAGGGCTGTCATGACGATGACCCCTGGAGGTAATGAGATGCCCCCTAGAGCCGGAATAGCGGAAAAAGTTCCAACGCGTTCAGGGAGATTCATTATCTCTGCTTCAGCGGCGCCGCATTTGAGCTTGTTCATGCATTCCCCTGCCAAAGGTCTGCAGTGTTCAGGGGATAAGGTGGAAAGGAAATTATTATTTGCCATTTGCAACGACTCTGGCGCTCCGCCAGGCTTCCCCAGCCTTTGGGAGTCGTTTCTGTGCATGCTGGTCCTATTAGGGTTGATAGCTGCTGATTTCCTTCCCCAAAGCATTGCATTATCACAGTTCCAAGGAGACATGCCAATCCGGGCACTGGGGAAGATAGGGGTGGTGATCCTGGCAATCTTAGCAGCCTGAGGGAACGCACCATTGGTTTTGTAAAAGGTAGCAAAGGACCTATACCTCTCCATTTCCGAATTGTAATCCATGAGGCTGTTCAAAGCCCCCTCCACCAGGTTATCCTTGGGGAGCACGGCAGCCTCAGGGTTCTGTCCATTCTCCACACAAACATTAGTGTTCATATTGGACATCTCTGAGGAGGGTAGGTGGAAAGGGGTAGGAGGGGAGAGAGGGGGGAAACCACCGAAACTGCTTAATTCAGTCACCTTTATTTTTGGGTGAGACCCTCAATAAGCAACTGATTTTTATCTTGATTTCGGAGGGGTTGTGAAATTGGGAGAAGTGCCTTTTATTTCTTTGTAGGTGATTTTTCAGCAGACAGCAGTTTGTCACGGAGCATCTTCTTGTGCATTATCACAAACGCCAACTGTTCCAAGTAAAACAAAGAGAATCATTCCAAAAAGGTGCAAGGGAAAGAAAGAAATAAATACACTGTCAAAATCATTTCCATCACATTAATAAATATCACTCCCCACCCCCTCCTATTCCCCCGAACATAATTGAATTGCATAATAGCATTAATAGCCGGATAGAATACCTGAGACTGGTGAGAGGGGAGAGAGAGGAGGAGGCGGAGGAGGTGGAGAGCGAAATTGGGGGTGTTGACAAATGCCAAGGGAGACAGAAAGTAGAGATCAAAAGACATGTAAATCAGAGATGGAAAGGGTTATGGTACCTCTAACCAGAGGGCATTTAACGATATGAAATGCATGAACAAAGTCTTGTCAAGGCACGGAAATGCTGGAAGGCTGCAAGCAAAATGGGCTTGAACAGAAAAATGAACAGGAAATTAGCAAATTAAGTGCTGAGAAAGTCGACAATGCATCTGAGTATAAGCACAATGCCAGTGAGAGGCCGCCTGTATACAATCGCCACTAAAAAGCCAGGAAAAATAGGAACTACCAGCTGCCACAGTGTCCTTCTGTGTCTGACGGTCATTAGTTTGAATCCCAGCACAGCTGGCACTGCTAGGGTCTTAATTCAATGTACCAAGGACAGGTCTCAATTGGAGCAGCCATTTAAATGATGGGGAGTGGGGAGGTGGGCCCCTGCAATGTGAAGGAGGGAGAGCGGATGCAAGGCAAGGAGAGGAAGAGATGAGAAAGGGGCCAGATAAAAATAAGTCAGGCAATTTCATATTCTTGTGGTGTTATCTAAGAGCCAGCAGCTGTACGGAGGCTGAGCTCTTTACAATCACAGAATGAGAAGCCCTCTGCATCCTAAGCCCTGGTGACAGCACACAGTGACAATAACAGGCACCTGCACACAACAGGACCGGAGAGGCGGCATTGTCTCCCCATAGGGGCCGCCAGCACTACAGTGCCTCCAACTTTTCTGGCATATGATATAGACATCTGCATAGTAAACACCAACGCTCACAATCATATCATCATGATTATTTCCAATGGGAATTGGCAAGTCAAGTCTCACCTCTCTCGATGGACCACGTCAGCCCTATTTCCCTTAATAATCTAGAAATTCCTACCGGGGGGATGCTCAGCGATGCAAATACCCAAAGTTCAGAATGGTTATCAGTTCCACTAATTAGACCCATAATTAGATTAATGAAGTATTTACTTCCGAGAAGATGGCATTATCCCCCTGCCCGCAGCAGAATGCCAATATAGGAAGAAATAGGAAATTCACATGAGCCACAATTCTTCCTTTTTTACGAGCTGTATCCTCCGGGAATACTGATAGGGATCTGAAATCCCAGTAAGACCTTGCTCTTTCTGCCAAGAGGAAGCAGCGCTGTCTGTGCCCTCTATCAAGGAAAGCCGAGACTCCAACACTCAGAGGTTTGATAGCAGTACAAAGGCTGCCCCAAAAGGCTCCAGGCTAAGCGCAACCAGGAGAGAGGGAACATGCATGCACGGGACACACGGATCCTGCCATAATGCAACGTGGAAACTTGCAAACTAGTTCTGCCAGGAAAACAACACATTTGCCCTCATCACACACACATTTATGAAGTGAAGAAAAGTAGAGACAAGAAATATGAAAAAAGTGATGATCTGGAGGTGGCATGGAGCAGGTAGGGGGGGGGGGCACTAATAGTTTAATGACTGTTCATGTGCCAGGGGATTGGTAATATGCCATGTCTGCTGTAACTCCATAGGGATCAAAGGTCACATCTCATCCCAGGGGGGAGGGGCAGATTAATTAATAAATGAATCCAGCAGCACTTACCATTAGTCACATTACAGCAGAGGGCACAGTGATGGCAGGGGAGGAGGGGGACAAGGTGGAAGCACAAAATCCGGGTACTTACCACAGGATGGAGGAGAGGAGGCTGCACACTGCTGCTGTCTGCATTAATTCCCCCCACACATGGCACCTTGGGCAGGAGGGACACACTCCAGGTGCCCTGGCAGCTCCAGGACATGGACCCTCACTGAGTACATATGTGTGAGGAGGAGGAGGAGGATGGTCCCGCCGGTGTCGGTGGTCCTGCTCTCCCCTCCCTGTGTCTCTGGCTCTCTCCCCTCTGTGTCTCTGCCTGGCTCTCCCCT
This sequence comes from Allobates femoralis, assembly GCA_033576535.1. Classification (NCBI taxonomy): domain Eukaryota; kingdom Metazoa; phylum Chordata; class Amphibia; order Anura; family Aromobatidae; genus Allobates; species Allobates femoralis. The sequence goes on from JARQOC010000003.1 coordinate 231,663,041, forward strand.
CTCTGTGTGTGTCTCTGCCTGCCTGGCTCTCCCCTCTCTGTGTGTGTCTCTGCCTGCCTGGCTCTCCCTGTGCGCTGCTCTCCACTCAGTTTCCAGTCGATGTGTGTGAGGAGGGAGGGCGGGAGGAGGCAGCCTGGGAGTCAGTCAGTCTCTCTCTCTTTCTCTGCGTGTGGCTGAGAGGCATGGGGGGGCTGCGAGGGGAGGAGGAGGTGAGGGGGGAGAGGAAGCAGGAGGGGGATGGGGAGAGGAGAAGGAGGGAGGGAGGCAGCGGAGAGAGGTGGAGAGTTATTGGCGCCGAGGTGAGGAGGATGCAGGGATGTGGACACCTACTGATGATTGGCTGCAAATTACACCGGGAATCAGAGGCGCACACACGGCGGGCGCTGCTCTCTCCGGAGTCTCCCTCCTCCCCTCACACCCCCTCCATCCATCCAGCCCTCACTCCCTCCCTCCTTCCCTCCACACAGCAAATCCTCCGCTCAGCTCCACAGCGGCAGCCACGTCTCCTGCTCCCCCCGCAGCCCTCCGCAGGGACACGGCTGCCATTATTATTATTATTGTCTGGGGGTCGGAGTGAGGGGAGTGACACTGCCTCGTCCTGCGGGGGCTCATGGCGCGGGCAAGGAAGGAAGGAAGGAAGGACGGACGGCGGCCAGGGATAGATAATACACTGCTCGCTCCTCAGCAGCAGCATCCTTATTCTCTGGTGGTGACAAGACATTTCATGTGACCTCCCTCTCCTTTATCCCCGAGGTGTGAGGCGGCGGCGACGACGAAGATGCCGACATGGGAACATGGCCACGTCTAGAATAATCATCTAGACGAGCTCCTGTGTGGAATATACTGCAAATTACACATATGTCACCCCATATATAATGTAGAATCTAGCTATACATGGTCCTGTGTGAAATATACTGTGTATATATATACATATCACCACATAAAATATATCTATATGTGGTCCTGTATAGAATATACAGCAAATTATACGTATATCACCTCATATATAATGTATAATCTATCTATCTATCTATCTATCTATATATATATATATATATATTATATATACACACACATTTCATGTAAAATATATCTATACATGGTCCTGTGTGGAATATGCTTCAAATTATAGATATATCTCTTCATATATAATGTATATTCTATCTATACATGGTCCTGTGTGGAATATACTGTGTATATGTATACATATCACCACATAAAATATATACATGGTCCTGCGTGGACTATACTGATATATATATATCACCACAAGTGTAATTTATAGTTGTATATACCTGGTCCTACTCCTCTTTCTATATATATATCTATACTATCTATACATGGTCCTGTATCAAGTATATTGTATTTATGAATTTATATCTATAGATATATATCACTGCAAGTATAATGTATCTATACATGTATGAAATATACTGTACGTTATATATATATACAACCACATATATCATGTACACTCCCTGACAAAAGTTATGTCGCTTATCCATGTTATGTAAATAAAAGCTTATGACCTGATGTTAAGTTCATCCATTGGTTTTATAAATTACTCCTATGAAAGCTGAAACCATCCCAAATGTGTGTAATGAACACATAATGGTCTGATTTTACAAGCCCAGGTCCGGCAGACCCAGCAAGAGGAGGAACGTTTCTTGGTTAGAAAATCCAAAGCACGTCCCTCTTCCATTGCACAGCAGCAGAGCTCCAACAGGCCTGGTCACCTCAAGTCCCTGTGTCAACTAGAACAGTATGTAGGATTCTGTCTCGAAATAGCCTCCATTTAGTGCCCAGAAGCCAGCACTAAACAAAAGGCAAATAAAAAACTGTGTGGCATTTGCAAAGTCCCATATGGTACCTTTACACGCCGCGACGGCAGGCTGGATACATCCCGCTACTTCACGTGCACGAGCACGCTCAAACGGTTACAAACGGTCAGCGCATCACCTTTACACGCCGCGACAAGATGCGCTACGCCACGCTACATCTATAGCTAGCTACATCGCCGGGTGTCTCAAGTAGCCAGCTGTAGCTCATTTACACACCGCTATAACCAGCTACTATGGGCGTACCTGGTGCAGCAGGGCCAGCACATAGGCGTGCTACAATTGTGGATTACGAGCCGTCCGTACGCTGATAGGACGAAGCAATAACATCCTGATTGGGCAGGCAACGCAGGAGGCTGAGTAATACAGCACGCTCGAGCAATTGTGTAGTGTGACTCGTCAGCTCCTTTAAATATGCCTCCCTATGCAGCGACTACCAATCGTCATGCAGCAGCTTCCACCAATGATCGCACATGGGACGCGGTAACACGGAGCCAGGGTCACGCCTTAGCTACATTGCAGCTACATCGCAGGCTGTCCCGAGTTCCCTTCCGTTGCCTCTTTACACGCCGATACAGCTCGCTACCATCGGCGTTGTAGCCATCAGTTTTCGAGCAGAGCTAGGAAACAGATGTATCTGTTGCCGGCTGTAGCGTCACGTCTTCAGACGCCGCTACGACGGGCTACATTGGCGCTACAAGCTACATTTGTAGCCTGTAGCGGGATGTATCCAGCCTGCCGTCGCGGCGTGTAAAGGGCCCTTTAGTCTGCTAAACAGACTGACACTGGAAAAGTGGCAGAAGGTGGATTTCTCTGTTGAATCTTCAGTAGAATTACACCACAGCCACTGCAAATACTGCAGGAGACCTACTGGTGTCCGTATGGATCCATATTTGGTGGTGGAAAGATCATGGTCTGAGGTTACATTCAGTATGAGGGTGTGCAAAACATTTGCTACCTCTTACATTTCAAATCATAAAAGGGGTCAAATTCTGCAGCAGGATGGTGCTCTATCTCGTACATCCATCTCTACAACAAAGTTCCTCCAGACAAAAAAGATCAAGGTGCTCAAGGACTGGCCAGCCCAGTCACCAGACATGAACATCATTGAGCATGTTTGGGGTAGGATGAAAGAGGAAGCTTGGAAGACAAAACCAAAGAATCTAGATGAACTCTGGGAGGCATGTAAGACTGCATTCTTTGCTATTCCTGATGACTTCATTAATAAATTGTATGAATCATTGTTTAACCGCATGGATGCAGTCCTTCAAGCTCATGGAAGTCACATAAAATCTACTATATAATTGCCGTAGGCACTTCCGTGTTGGACCCCACAAAAGACCGTGGCTTTGTCACTCTGTGGCGTCACCACGAGCGAAGCATTGCCCGCGTAGCGGGCATTGCGACCCCTCGCCGCTGTCAGCACACACCCCCAACCCCTGTCACCACACACCCCCCATATGTCCTCACCCCCCCCATATGTCCGCACCCCCCCGCTCCGATCCTGCTCCGGAGCCGCTGCTGTCAGCACATGCTGACACAGTGCTCCGGAGCCTCTCCTGTAACCACACTCCCCGATGTCCACACACACAACCCCGCTGTCACCACACACCCCCCATATGTCCGCATCCCATATGTCCGCCATCACAATACTCACCCCGCCGTCATTTCATCCATTTATAACAACCGCCAATAAAAAACGAAAAAAACCGCAAGTTCCGCAATAGTAAAAAACCGCAAGTTCCGCAAATTACCGCAAGTTCTATGTAAAAATGCATTGGCGTGCCGCATTTATCCCGCACGTGAGCCATTTTGCGGAACTTGCGTTTTTTTTTTCCTTAAGTCTGCAAAATCTGTTTGTCAATGACAAACGCTGCTGTCAAAATTTGAAGTATAATTATGAACGTTATAAAGATGGCGCTGTTGTTGGGTGGCGACCCTTTTTGCCTACCAATCACTATACCCCCCCGCCGCTATTTTAGTGATTAATAATATGTTTAATCTGCCATTTTATAGTGTTTACTTTCACTTTTCCTCACAAATCATTCCTGCCTTGGTGATCCTGTGGGACGGACGTCGGAAAACCAGTGCTGGAACCTCATCCCTACAATATCAGCTAAGATATCTTTTTGGGCCAATATAATCGATTATTTATTGATATATTCATAATTATATATATATATATAGATATATATAGATATATATATATATAGATATAGATATATAGATATAGATTAATATATATATATATATATAGATGTCATATTATATATATGTATATTAATCTATATATATATATATATATATATAATTATATATATATTATATATATATATATACACATTATAATAAATTGTAATATATAATATACATAATTTATTTAACCTTCCTAGCGGTATTCCCGAGCCTGACTCAGGGTTAACATTCACTGCCAGAAGCGGTAACCCCGAGTCAAGCTCGGGCTTACCCGCGGTCGCGGCAGATGCGGTGAAAAAAACGCATCTGCCGCACTTGCGGCGCGGTTGCGGTAATCGCCATAGTAAGTATAGGGGGACTTGCGGCAAGTGCGGTTTTGCACTTGCGGCAGGTGCGGCCGCGAAAAAAACCGCACTTGACGCACCTGCCGCATCTGCCGCAAGTGCAAAACCGCACTTGCCGCATCTGCCGCAAGTCCCCCTATACTTACTATGGCGATTACCGCAACCGCGCCGCAAGTGCGGCGGCTATGCGGCAAGTGCGGCAGATGCGGTTTTTTCACCGCATCTGCCGCGATCGCGGGTAAGCCCGCTTTTAGCACAAAATTCCTGACCTAATCATACTGCCAGGGAGGTTAAGTTAATAATATATATAATATATTTTTTTTATATATTTTTATGATATTATTTATATATAAAAATATATTGTATATATTGGTATTAAATAGATTTTTGATCTATATGTTACACAATTATATAAATCTTTTTCAGCCTTATATTAAATTTTTGTCTGAAATTATGTTAGTGGCTGAATATTTAATCTATATTATCTCTTTATAATTCTTTTAACATCGATTAGTCATCTATATGTAAATAATGCTCCTTACTTCATTAACTTCTTTGGTGGCTTCTTTTGATCTTAATTTTTTTCTTGCCTTTGAGACCTTTCACAATACCTTTTTTTGAGGAATTTGTGGGAAATAAATCGCAACTTCCGCAAGTTCCGCATAATGGCTCACGTGCGGCATAAATGCGGCATTCCAATGTATTTTTCCTTTGAACTTGCGGTAATTTGCGGAACTTGCGGTTTTTGTTTAGTTGCAACCGCGGAGAAAATATACAAAAACCGCAAGTTCCACAAGTTCCGCAAATTACCGCAAGTTCAAAGGAAAAATGCATTGGAATGCTGCATTTATGCCACACGTGAGCCATTATGCGGAACCTGCGGAAATTGCGGTTTTTGTATCCTTAACTCTGCAACATCTACATTTGAATTACACATGCTGGTGTGACAGGCCTATTACATTATATTTATACTGCAACATTGGTCTACTACTGTCATTTTTATATTAACCCTGTGTATCCATTATTATTTTCAAATATTAAAATACTATATATCACTTTTATTTCGTTTATACAACATATATATATACTAATCATATACATATATATAATATTACATCTATATATATATATATATATACCGTATTTTTCGCTTTATAAGACGCACCTGATTATAAGACGCACCCCCAATTTTGGTGAAGGAAAAGAGAAAAAAATTATTTTTAATGTTAAATGGGGTCCATCTTATAATGCCAGTGTCCGTCTAACAAATCATATAGCGTATATGTCCCACATAGCCCCCTCATCCTGGTACATGGTCCCTCATCCTAGAATTAGCCCCTTTAATCTGGATATGGCACCCTTATATTGGATATAGCCCCCTTGCACTTGCCCACGTCCCCCATAGCTGGCCCACGTCCCCCCACTGCAGGCACACGTCCCCCCACTGCAGGCACACGTCCCCCACTGCAGGCACACATCCCCCCTTGATGGCACACGTCCCCCCCTGCAGGCATACGTGTCCCCCACTGCAGGCACACGTCCCCCCTTGATGGCACACGTCCCCCCTTGATGGCACACGTCCCCCCTTGATGGCACACATCCCCCTTGATGGCACACGTCCCCCCCTGCAGGCACACGTCCCACCTTGATGGCACATGTCCCCCCCTACAGGCACACGTCCCCCACTGCAGGCACACGTCCCCCCTTGATGGCACACGTCCCCCCTTGATGGCACACGTCCCCCCTTGATGGCACACGTCCCCCTTGATGGCACACGTCCCCCTTGATGGCACACATCCCCCCTTGATGGCACACATCCCCCCCTGCAGGCACACGTCCCCCCTGCAGGCACACGTCGCCCACTGCAGGCACACGTCCCCCCTTGATGGCACACGTCCCCCCTTGATGGCACACGTCCCCCTTGATGGCACACGTCCCCCTTGATGGCACACGTCCCCCCTTGATGGCACACGTTCCCCCTTGATGGCACACGTCCCCCCTTGATGGCACACGTCCCCCCCTGCAGGCACATGTCCCCCACTGCAGGTACACGTCCCCCCTTGATGGCACACGTCCCCCCCTGCAGGCACATGTCCCCCACTGCAGGCAAACGTCCCCGCTTGATGGCACACGTCCCCCCTTGATGGCACACGTCCCCCCCTGCAGGCACATGTCCCCCACTGCAGGCAAACGTCCCCGCTTGATGGCACACGTCCCCCCTTGATGGGACATGTCCCCTATTGATGCCCCCCCCACTTAATACACCCAACCCCTCCATATACTGCCCCCATCTAATATGCTGCCCCCCCCCTCCATTAGAAAGATGGCCCCTCGCCCTGCACTCCCCGCATCATTAATATGCCCCCCACGTATTATGCTGCCCCCCCCCTCCATTAGAAAGGTGGCCCCTCGCCCTGCACTCCCCCATCATTAATATGCCCCCCCACGCTGTCCGGCAGCAGATGGAATGAAAAAAATCCTCCTTCCTCACCCTCCGGCGCTAAGCTCAAAGCGTCACCGCCGGCTCCTGGTCTCCATGGTGATCGGCTTCTTCTGCTCATGTGATCGGGCATACAGCGATGACATCATCGCCCGATCACGAGCGGAAGAAGCCGATCACCATGGAGACCAGGAGCCGGCGGTGACGCTTTGAGCTTAGCGCCGGAGGGTGAGGAAGGAGGATTTTTTTCATTCCATCTGCTGCCGGCCAGCGTGGGGGGGCATATTAATGATGGGGGGAGTGCAGGGCGAGGGGCCACCTTTCTAATGGAGGGGGGGGCAGCATAATACGTGGGGGGCATATTAATGATGCGGGGAGTGCAGGGCGAGGGGCCATCTTTCTAATGGAGGGGGGGCAGCATATTACGTGGGGGCAGCATATTGAGGGGGTGGGTGTATTATGTGGGGGGCATATGGAGGGGCTGCAGAGAGAGCGGGGGTGAGTGCAGGCTCATTTAATATGCACTGCTCCCCGCCGTCAATCTCTCAGTGCAACTTCAGCACTGAGAGGTGGACAGCGGCAGTGCATATTAAATGAGCGGGAGCAGGAGATCTCCCCGCTCTCTCTGCAGCCCCGCAGCCAGCCTACTCCAGCCCCGGACATGCTGCAGAGCTGCCCCCCAGCCTCCCCTGCCTCCCCATATTCGGATTATAAGACGCACCCCCCACTTTCCCCCAAAATTTGGGGGAACAGAAGTGCGTCTTATAATCCGAAAAATACGGTATATATATATCTATTATATAAATATATATATATATACTAGCTGTGAGCCCGATGCAAATGCATCGGGTGTCTAGAATATTTTTAAATTTTTTTTAACATTTTCAAATAATCCCCATAGAAAGTATAGGGGGACTTGCGGCAGGTGCGGTTTTGCACTTGCGGCAGGTGCGGCCGTGAAATAAACCGCGGCTGACTGCGTTTTTCTTCACGGCCGCACCTGCCGCAAGTGCAAAACCGCACTTGCCGCACCTGCCGCAAGTCCCCCTATACTTTCTATGAGGATTAGCGCAACCGCGCCGCAAGTGCAGCGGTTATGCGGCAATCGCGGCAGATGCGTTTTTTTCACCGCATCTGCCGCGATTTTGGCGGACATATGGGATGCGGACATATGGGGGGTGTGTGGTGACAGCGCGGGGGGGGGGTGTGTGTGTGGACATCGGGGAGAGTGGTTACAGGAGAGGCTCCGGAGCACTGTGTCAGCATGTGCTGACAGCAGCGGCTCCGGAGCGGGATCGGAGCGGGGGTGTGCGGACATATGGGGGGGATGTGGTGACAGGGGTTGGGGGTGTGTGCTGACTGCGGCGAGGGGTCGCAATGCCCGCTACGCGGGCAATGCTTCGCACGTGGTGACGTCACAGAGTAACAAAGGCACGGTCTTTTGCGGGGTCCGACACTGAAGTGCCTACGGAATTATATAGTAGATAGAATACATACAGCAGTACCGGTGTGCAGCGGTGCCAGTGTGCAGCGGTGCCAGAGTCCAGGAGGAGACAGCAGGCGGGTGCGGTCAGGGGGGCCGGGGGACAGTGGCCGGGTGCGTTCAGGAGCAAGCCGGGGAACAGCGGGCAGAAGGGGGCTGGTGGAATAACAGCCATGTGCGGGCAGGAGGAGGCTGAGGAAGAGCGGCCAGGTGCGTGCAGGAGGGGGCCGGGGGACAGTGGCCGGATGCGGGCAGGAGGGAGGCAGGGAGACAGCGATCGGGTGCGGCAGGAGGGGGTCAGGGGGACAGCGGCCATGTGCGGGCAGGAGGGGGCCGGGGAACAGCGGGCAGAAGGGGGCCGGGGAACAACGGCCATGTGTGGGCAGGAGGTGGCCGAGGAAGAGCGACCGGGTGCGTGCAGGAGGGGGTCGGGGAACAGCGGCCGGGTGCGGGCAGTAGGGGCGGGGGGGCCTTCCTGGCCGCACCCGGCCGCTGTCCCCCGGCCCTCTCCTGCCCGCAGCACTGTGCTTAGCAGTTTACAGCAACTCAGTGGTTAGCAGACTTTATGCGGCTCAGTGGTTAGCAGAGTATACGGCGGCTGAGTGGTTAGCAGAGTATACAGGGTCTCAGTGGTTAGCACAGTATACGCTGGCTCAATAGTTAGCACTGTAAACTGAGCCTCAGTAGTTAGCACTCTATGGTGGCTCAATGATTGGCACTGTATATGGTGGCTCAATAATTAGAGCAGTAATGTGACTCAGTGATTAGCACTGTATAGGGTGACTCAGTGGTTAGCACTCTATGGTGCCTCAGTGGTTGGCACTGTATATGGTGGCTCAGTGGTTAGCACTGTATATGGTGACTCGGTGATTAGCACTGTATGGTGCCTCAGTGGTTGGCACTGTATATGGTGGCTCAGTGGTTAGCACTGTATGCTGGCTCAGTGGTTAGCACTGTACAGTGGCTCAGTGGTTAGCACTGTAAGGTGGCTCAGTGGTTAGCACTGTACGGTGGCTCAGTGGTTAGCACTGTATGGTGGCTCAATGTTTAGCACTGCACGGTGGCTCAGTAGTTAGGACAGTATGGTGGCTCAGTGGTTAGCATTGTACGGTGGCTTAGTGGTTAGCACAGTATGGTGGTTCAGTGGTTAGCACAGCGCGGTGGCTCAGTGGTTAGCACTGCACGGTGGCTTAGTGTTTAGCAAAGTATGGGTGACTCAGTGTTTAGCACAGTATACGGCCGCTCAGTGGTTAGCACTATATGGAGGCAGAGTGCTTAACTTTGTATGGAGGCTCATTGGTTAGCACAGTATGGTGGGTCAGTGGTTAGCACTGTATAAGGTGGCTCAGTGGTTAGCACTGTATAAGGTGGCTGAGTGATTAGCACTGTATGGCGGCTGAGTGTTTAAGACTGTATACGGTGAGTCAGTGGTTAGCACTTTATGGTGGCTCAGTGGTTAGCACTGTACGGTGGCTCAGTGGTTAGCACTGTACGGTGGGCTCAGTGGTTAGCACTGTACGGTGGCTCAGTGGTTAGCACTGCACGGTGGCTCAGTGGTTAGCACTGTACGGTGGCTCAGTGGTTAGCCCTGTATGGTGGCTCAGTGGTTAGCACTGTATATGGTGGCTCAGTGGTTAGCACTGTATATGGTGGCTCAGTGGTTAGCACTGTATGGTGGCTCAGTGGTCAGCACTGTACGGTGGCTCAGTGGTCAGCACTGTACGGTGGCTCAGTGATCAGCACTGCACGGTGGCTCAGTGATCAGCACTATACAGTGGCTCAGTGGTTAGCACTGTGTATGGTGGCTCAGTGGTTAGCACTGTATATGGTGGCTCAGTGGTCAGCACTGTACGGTGGCTCAGTGGTCAGCACTGTACGGTGGCTCAGTGGTCAGCACTGTACGGTGGCTCAGTGGTCAGCACTGTACGGTGGCTCAGTGGTCAGCACTGTACGGTGGCTCAGTGGTCAGCACTGTACGGTGGCTCAGTGGTCAGCACTGTACGGTGGCTCAGTGGTCAGCACTCTTCGGTGGCTCAGTGGTCAGCGGAGGACGGAGGGCAGAGTGGTCAGCGGAGGACGGAGGGCAGAGTGATGAACAGAGGACGGAGGGCAGAGTTTATCAGCGGAGGACGGAAGGCAGAGTGACCCTAACGCACTTCCTAACGCAGGAAGGAGGCAGAGTGGTCAGCGCAGGAAGGAGGCAGAGTGGTCAGCGCAGGAAGGAGGCAGAGTGTATACACACACACACACATACAGTATACACATATATACAGCATACACACACACACATATACAGTATACACATATATACAGTATACACACACATATACAGTATACACACACACACATACAGTATACACATATATACAGCATACACACACATATATAGTATACACACATATACAGTATACAGACACACACATATACAGTATACACACACATACAGTATACACACACATATACAGTATACACACACACACACATACAGTATACACATATATACAGCATACACACAGACATATACAGTATACACACACACATATACAGTATACACACACACATATACAGCATACACACACACATATACAGCATACACACACACATATACAGCATACACACACACATATACAGTATACACACACATATACAGCATACACACACACATATACAGTATCCACACACACATATACAGCATACACACACACATATACAGTATACACACACATATACAGTATCCACAGACACATATACAGTATACACACACACATATACAGTATACAACACACATATACAGCATACACACACACATATACAGTATCCACACACACATATACAGCATACACACACACATATACAGCATACACACACACATATACAGTATCCACACACACATATACAGCATACACACACACATATACAGTATACACACACATATACAGTATCCACACACACATATACAGCATACACACACACATATACAGTATCCACACACACATATACAGCATACACACACACATATACAGCATACACACACACATATACAGTATACACACACATATACAGCATACACACACAAAATATACAGCATACACACACACATATACAGTATACACACACATATACAGTATACACACACATATACAGCATACACACACACATATACAGCATACACACACACATATACAGTATACACACACATATACAGCATACACACACACATATACAGTATCCACACACACATATACAGCATACACACACACATATACAGTATACACACACACATATACAGCATACACACACACATATACAGTATACACACACACATATACAGCATACACACACACATATACAGCATACACACACACATATACAGTATACACACACATATACAGCATACACACACACATATACAGTATCCACACACACATATACAGCATACACACACACACATATACAGTATACACACACATATACAGTATCCACACACACATATACAGTATACACACACACATATACAGTATACACACACACATATACAGCATACACACACACATATACAGTATCCACACACACATATACAGCATACACACACACACATATACAGCATACACACACACATATACAGTATCCACACACACATATACAGCATACACACACACACATATACAGTATACACACACATATACAGTATCCACACACACATATACAGCATACACACACACATATACAGTATCCACACACACATATACAGCATACACACACACATATACAGCATACACACACACATATACAGTATACACACACATATACAGCATACACACACACATATACAGTATACACACACACATATACAGTATACACACACACATATACAGTATACACACACACATATACAGCATACACACACACATATACAGCATACACACACACATATACAGTATCCACACACACATATACAGTATACACACACACATATACAGCATACACACACACATATACAGCATACACACACACATATACAGCATACACACACACATATACAGTATACACACACACACATATACAGTATACACACACACATATACAGCATACACACACACATATACAGCATACACACACACATATACAGTATACACACACACATATACAGCATACACACACACATATACAGTATACACACACACACACATATAATCTCACTCTTCAGTGCAGACTTTGTATGAAGAAGGCGCAGATCTCCTCTATCTCTGTGATTAGAGCTGTCTCCTCAGCTTTGCAGCATTTTCGGTCCCCTGAGGACTACATCTCCCATCATGCACCGCGGCTCCTCCCCTGTGATGCTGTGATCCTGGAAGCGGTGAGGAATCTAAGGGGGAGGTGGCATACAGCCTATCATTGTGTGATTGGGGTGGTCCCCTTGGGCTTGTTCGGGCCACCCCTGGGCTCAGCACATAATGGATGCGGCTGGGGCCGGGTGTGTGGTACGGACACGCCCCTTAGTTACCCGACCGCGGCCTTGGTTACCAAGCTCTCCGGGGAGAGTGGAGGGGAGACCGGGTAGCGTGGAGGGGAGACAGAGGAGCGTGGAGCGTGGAGGGGAGAGCGGGGAGCGTGGAGGGGAGACAGGGGAGCGTGGAGGGGAGAGCGTGGAGCGTGGAGGGGAGACAGGGGAGCGTGGAGCGTGGAGAGGAGAGCGTGGTGACGTCACATAGTGACAAAGCCACGGCGTGCCGGGGTCCGACACAAAACGTGCTACGGCAATTATATAGTAGATATGCACATAATAAATTGTAATATATAATATACATAATTTATTTAAGTTAATAATATATATAATATTTTTTTTTATATATTTTTATGATATAATTTATATATAAAAATATATTGTATATAATAAAAATTATCAATATAAATGTTACTACTTTGACTATATTGCTATCCAGAATGTATATTCATTGCTTCCTTAAATAATATACTGTAGCTATTATTGCATACATTTTTCTGTACTGTGCTCAATATGAGCTCTGACAAACAAAAAAGCTCTGTTAGAGCTATCAATGCTGCATGCCAGCGCAAGAAGCGTGTGCAGGAAGATCCGGAAACAAAACGTCTCCGTTTGCTTAAGGTCAAGAAGGCTTTGAATAAAAGAATTGCAAAGGAGTCTGCTGAAGAAAGAAGCAGTCGGTTGGCCAAAAAAGCTGAGGCGGAACGCAAAAGACGCAAACAACAACAGGTGAAGGTGCAAGGAGAACCATCTACCTCTGATATGGCGTCCATATCTGTGTCTCCAACACTTTCTGAAACTCAACTGCCTTCAACATCTGTCACGGGTAAAGTGAAGTGCAAATGTTCTTCTAAAACAAGAACAGACAAGATTGCTTCTGCCATGACAAGACACAAATTGGCTAAAGTCAAACGTTTACAAATTATGTCACCTACCTCAAAACAACGCCGTTTGGCCCATTTGGCTGCCTCACAGCGTCAACTACGCAAAAAAAAAACCCTCAGTAAGAAGTCTCCAGTCACTACTTCTTTTGTTGAATGTGTTGACAGTTCTACACAGCCACGCCTTATTTATGTAGGCATCTACAAAAAAGGTCATCTGTTGCTCACTTCACCTACGTCATCAATCCCTATTGGCTTTACTGATGACGATACCGGTATTTTACAACATACCTGTGGGCCCATGAATATGTTATGTGAACATTGTGAAGCACAACATTTTGAGGCTGAAAGGCCATCTGATGGACAGTTCTCCCTTTGTTGTCACAAGGGCAAAGTTAAGGTACCATTACCTCAGTACCCTGAGCTCTTCACTACTTTACTCAAAGGAGACAGCCCATATAGTAAAAATCTCATGGACAATATCAGGAGCATTAATAGTTCCTTTGCATTTGCTTCCATGGGTGCAAGTGTTTCTCAACCACCTGGACACGGTCCTTACTGTTTCCGGATTCCATGGCCAATTTACCATAGAACTGGAACTCTCCACCCCGCTGAAGGTCAAGTTCCAGCATATGCACAGCTGTATATTTTGGATAGTGCTACTGCTACTGAACAACGCCTACAGTCTCCAGAAAATCTCAAATGTAATCCAGCCTTGATGAGAATTATTGCTGAGCAATTGGAAGGTATTAATCCCTTTGTTCGTTTCAGCCTACAAAATGTTACGGCACGTGGAGGAACAAGAAGAAGAACACAAAGCATTGGAACATGGCACAAACATGCCCAATATCATCATGGCAATTAAACAATACAGACAGCAAGACCCAAGACGGTATAACAACCCTACTGTCAATGAAGTCGCTGTCGTCTTTGAAAATGCTGATGGAGAGCCACCATTTAATAGAGACATTTTAATACATCTAAAACCAGGCCCAAATAATCTGTTGGCCCCCAAAACACAGCAAATAAGCATTTTACACAGTAATTTGGATGCATTACTGTATCCATTGTTTTTCCCTCATGGAGAGCAAGGGTGGCATGAAGCACTCAAGCAGCAAGGCCAAAATCCTCGCAGGGTGACACAACTGCAGTATTACTGTTATTTGCTGTCAGTACGGAAAGAATTCAATCCTGTCCTTAATGGTGGTAAACTGACACAGCAGTACTTGGTGGATGCCTATGTTAAAATCGAGGCAAATCGTTTAAATTTTATACCCAACACCAGAAGGATTTGAAAGTGGAGGATTATTGTCTCCTTCAAGAACATTTGCTGAGAAAATCCATAGAAAAAGGAATCCCCATTGGCAAGACGGTAATTTTACCATCTTCCTTTGAGGGAAGTCCCCGAAACATGCAGCAGCGGTATCAAGATGCCATGGCGATTGTAACTAAATTTGGAAGACCAGATCTTTTTATAACGATGACCTGTAATCCAAAATGGAGTGAAATTGCAACCAATTTACACCCATGGCAGCGTGCTGAACATCGACCGGATTTAGTGGCCCGTGTATTCAAGATTAAACTTGAAGCCCTTTTGAAAGATATTAATTGTGGATTATTTGGTAAGGTTTGTGCTATGGTTCATGTGATAGAATTTCAAAAGCGAGGCCTACCACATGCTCACATTCTAATTATTCTGGATGCCAACTCAAAACTAAGAACTGAGGTGGAAGTGGACAATACTGTTTGGGCTGAAATTCCTGATCCATCACATTACCCTGTGCTCCATCAAATTGTCATGCAACACATGATTCATGGCCCCTGTGGACAACACAATCCCAATTCTCCATGTATGGAGGATGGAAAGTGTAAAAAAGCTTTTCCCAAAAAGTTTCAAACAAAAACTGTTATACCTGAGGATGCATATCCAAGTTATCAAAGAAACGAAGGACCTTCTTTTCCACACCATTCCAAGATGATTGATAATTCTTGGGTGGTTCCATATAACCCTTTCCTTCTATTAAAATATAAGTGCCATATTAATGTGGAAGTATGTGCTTCCATTCAGAGCGTAAAATACCTCTTCAAATATGTCTACAAAGGTCATGATAAAGCCAATCTGGAAATTTGTGAAACCAACATCAGACACGATGAAACTCATAAATTCATGGATTCCAGATATGTCAGTGCACCAGAGGCAGCTTGGCGAATCTTTGCTTTCCCAATGCATAGACAATCTCACAGCATTATTCGTCTTGCAGTACATCTGCCTCATTCACAATCACTTTTTTTTCACGAGGGTGATTCTGTGGACAACATCAGTTATTCAATGGACAGACAATCAACACTCATGGCCTACTTTGCCCTCAATGAGAATGATCCCAATGCTCATGAGTACTTATATCGTCAAATTCCTGAGCATTATGTTTGGAAAGAAGGTGCATGGGAAGTTAGAAGGAGAGGAGGTGCTTCAGTCATTGGTAGACTCTACACTGTTAGTATTCAAGAACAAGAACGGTACTATTTAAGGCTGTTGTTACTCCATGTTAAAGGAGCTACAAGTTTTGACAACCTTAAGACTGTTAAGGAAGTCACATACCCAACTTTTAAAGAGGCGGCATTAGCCCTTGGATTGCTCTTCGATGACACTGTTTGGAGAAAAACTTTATTGGATGCCTGTGTTCTCAATATGCCTGCACAGCTCCGTGACATGTTTGCATATATATGTGTCTTTGGTCCTCCTAATCATCCCCTGGAGTTGTGGCAAGAATTACACTTCGTTCAAGATTACTGCCATGCCAACCACCCCGACACTGATGATTGTGAGCATTGTGAAGGATATGCCATGACTGATGTCGAACATGTTTTAAAATTTCATGCAAAACATTTTAATGATTTTAATCTACCACGCCCAAAAAGAAAACCACACATTCGTCCTCAATACAACAAAGAAGAAGAGTTAGTAAGAGCACGTGAAATGAAAGTTACCTTAAATGATCAACAACGTTTGGCCTATAATGCAATCCATAAAGCTTTAGAGGATACAAGTGATAAGCCAAAGTGCTTTTTCATTGACGGTCCAGGTGGAAGTGGGAAAACATATCTCTATCATCTATTGATTCATGAACTGAGAGGAGAAGGAGAAGTTGTCTCACCTGCAGCCAGTACAGGGATTGCTGCTAATCTATTGCAAGGAGGAAGAACTATCCATTCACTGTATGGCATACCAATACCAATTAATGAGACATCCGTTTCAAGAATCAAAAATGATACTGATGCGGCCCAACATTTGAAGACTACCAAACTCTTCATCATCGATGAGTCTACTATGTTGTCAAAATACGCTTTGCATGTAATTGATCAATTATTACGGGATGTCATGACAACTGATGTCTCCAAGAAAAATAATTACCCTTTGGAGGGAAAGTCATTGTTCTGGGAGGAGACTTTCGGCAGTGTCTTCCTATCATCTCTAATGGAACAAGGACAGACATCGTAGAGAGCTGCATTAAATATTCACGACAATGGCAGCTTTTCAATCAATTGCCGCTCATTAACAACATGCGCTCCATTGATTCTGATTATAGCAATTGGTTAATTCAACTGGGAAATGGAGAATTGTCCAATGATTACAACCTTGGTGATGATGTCATTGAGATCCCGCAAGACATGATCTGCACTGGCTCTTTAATCTTGGATATATTTGGTGAAAACATTGTCATTGATGTGAATAATGACGAAAGTATTCAGAATGCTGCATCACATGCCATTCTTTGTCCCAAAAATGACGCTGTGGATTTGATCAATTCAAAAGTTATGGATTGTATTCCTGGAGAACACATTGAATATATGAGCGACGATTCCATTGATCCAGATGAGACGGAAAATACCGAACAATATCCAGTGGAATTTCTAAATTCACTAACACCAACGGGAATGCCTTCTCATCTCCTGAAATTAAAAGTTGGTACAATTGTAATGCTTTTGCGTAATTTTAACAGCAGAAAAGGACTTTGCAACGGGACTCGCATGATTGTTATTGCTTTGTTTGACAACATGATACAAGCAAAAGTAATTTCTGGCTCGGATGAAGGAAATGTAGTCTTCATTCCAAGAATTGATCTCTGTCCATCAGAGACTGGATTGCCTTTCAAACTAAGACGTCGACAATTTCCCGTGAAGCCTGCCTTTGCCATGACCATAAATAAATCCCAAGGCCAAACATTGGAGAAAGTGGGGATTTATTTGCCAGAACCTGTTTTTGGTCATGGACAATTATATGTGGCTTTCTCACGTGTGAAGAGACGATACAATGTGAAGGTGAAAGTGGTGGATTCATGCATTCAAGGCAAATTGGTGCCTAACAGTGAGAAAGTCTCCACCAAAAATATTGTCTATCGGAATATTTTGGGATGAACTTTTGCCTATTTTATTTTTTTACCTTTTCTATTTAAAACAAAACAAAAAAAAAAATAACAAAAAAATTAGTTTAGTCTTTACATTTTCAGTTTTTTATGTACATAGTTTATACAATATTTGTGGAAAAACACATTACAGATTTCATCGGAGATGTGTATCATTCTGATTTTCTCACAGGGTGATAGAAACCACTATTTAAAGCTCCAGTACTCTACGTGCTGAGAGATTTGATTCTTATTCTTTAAAGGGAGAGGTTTTTGTGAACAGCTAAGAGACGGGTGGGATGGCTGTTCACACACATCTCATTAGTAAGGTGTGTTCCACATGTTTAGATAGATAGGGACAAACATAAATTATTAATTAGATTCTACCACGCCATTTTTCTTAGATTTTTTCACTTTGTTGGGAATATACTAAATGATAATTGATCATGAAGGACTCACCAACAACATACTTGCTGTAATTTTCATAATTGCATATATGTAATTTGTACTTAACTTGCGGTTTGTGCAGACAACATAGTTGCGGCAGTGTCATCCACATCAACTGCAGTCACCTGTGGTTAGTTAGTGGATGCATCTTATGCACCTGCTGAAGCTACGTTAACTCCATTTACCGTAGGTTAACTACAAGTTTTTTTGTTATTGCACGGATATTGCTGCAAGTCTGTAGCTGGTAACTCCTTCTGTATCAATTTACAAAATTTTATTATTTACATCACAATCCTCAAAAAATCTAAGAAAAATCCAGCCATAAAAAATATCTAAATTATATCAATTCGGATTTAGTTAGAGTAGGGACTCACCAGGCGTAAGGGCATCTTGACGCGATTGGTGGGCTGACACAAACTGGCTGATACACACATTAGTACTGTTAATTCATCAATTCAAACGATTGACACATTAAGAAGTATTGCTACTTTGTGTTCTAAGACCCTTACAACATAATAGTTCAATTTTCCTTCAATGATATCAACCATACAAATATATGTAGTTGGTGTAAAGATGTCATTGGAATAATTGGATTATTATTTGAAAATCTTAAAAAAAAATTAAAAATATTCTAGACACCCGATGCATTTGCATCGGGCTCACAGCTAGTATTAAATATGACTCTAATAGCACCACAACTTCATTCACCAATGCTATGCAACATATATTTGTATTTTAGGTTATTTTTTTGTTTGAAAGTCACATTACTTTCTGAGTAAAATCCGACCATTCTGTGTTGATTGAATGATCAATATTTCAGCATTGATGCCAATTTATTTTTTTTAACCTAAACCACATTTGGGAGGGTTTCAGCTTTCAAATGAGTAATTTGTACAACCAATGGATGAATTTCATGTCAGGTTATAAGCTTTTATTTACATAATATGGATAAGCGACAACATGTGTCAGGGAGTGTAGTTGTATATTGGACATGGACATGAAGTCCAGACTTTTAGCTTTCATTTGAGGGTATCCACATTAAAATTGGATGAAGGGTTTAGGCTGGCTTTACTCTGCAGTTTTTCACTGATCAGTGTCCATCAGTGTTTGGGTGCCAAAACCAGGAGAGGAACCAGGAAAGGAATTTGCAGAGAAAAACTATAATTGAAAGACTGACACCTGTTCTGAGTTTTGGAGACACTCCTGGTTTTGGCACCCAAACACTGATGGATACTGATCAGTGAAAAACTGCAGTGTGAAGCCAGCCTTAGAGTTTCAGGTCCTTTACTGTGCCAAACTGTTTTTAAAGGGGCCAAAAATAATTGAACAATTGACTGAAAGAGATGTGGGCAATTCCTTAGTAATTTAATTGTCAAGCATATAACAGGCCTGGAGTTGATTTGACGTGTGGTGGATGCATTTTGAAGATTTGCTGGGAAGTAAACATGTGGTCAACGGAGCTCTCCATACAGGTGAAACAAGCCATCCTTCACCTGCGAAAACAAAAAAAAACTCATCTGAGGAATTGCTACAATATTAGGTGTGGCAAAATCTACAGTTTGGTATATTCTAAGAAAGAAAGAAAGCACTGGTAAACTCAACATTGCAAAAAGACCTGGACGTTCACAGAAGACAACAGTGGTGGATGATTGCAGAATAATTACCATGATGAAGAGAAACCCCTTCATAAAAGCCAACCAAGTGAACAAGATTCTGCAGGATGTAGGCGTATTAATATCCAAATCTACCATAAAAAGAAGACCGCATGAAAGAAAATATAGAGGTTCTCTGCATGGTGCCAACCACTCATAAGCCTAAAGAATGGCAGGCACGGTTCTGATTAAGGAACGTGCATCTGACTGGAGAGTCCATCTGACTAAAGCTAGGTAAAATAAGGGTCATTGCCTAATTACCCCCTTCCACCACTCCCCAGGTGAGGCACTAATTGGGATGCCCAACCGACCGATGGGATCAAGAAGGGGCATCCAGCCCCACCTACAAGGGTTAAATTCAGGTGCCCAGGGTCAGTTACTTTCTCTTTCCCCCCGGATGACCCCCTGAAAGCTTTTGTGTTCTACTGAGGACCCTGAAACCCTCTATATCCTTGTCTGACCCACTGATGGAAGCCCTGCGGCAGAGAGCGGCACATGAAGGTGAGCACTGGCTACACGTCCTTATTACTGGCTTCAGTGCTCACCTCCCTGTGCCCTCTACTGAACCCCTGCCTGTACCTGCGGTTGTGCCTCAGGCAGATTTCCACCCCTGGGGATCCATCCACTGCTCCTTCTGACCTCTCCATCCACCACACTGCCCAGTCCCTACTATACCACCCTGCAGTCCCAGGCTCTAGCTCTACATCCCCTGGGATCCCATCCACTAATGCCCGTCCATCCATCTCCCCACATCAAATCCCACACTCATCACTGAAGCCACCCACCAACCCCCCAGTCCAGGGAGGCAGACGGTTCACGAGGTGCTCTCGCCCTCCAGAGCAGCTCTTGTCACCGGTGAGGCAATGATCCATCAGCACCAGGCGAGGGGCTATAGCATGGTCCCCCACATAGGGCCACACCCCGCAGCTCCCGGAGGCCGGCTAAGACACAGGGCCCCGGAACAATTCTGCGCCCCTCTTCCTCAGTGTTCAGCATGAGATAATTAAAAATACTAGATATTTCAACTTCATTTTATCCAAAAATTCTTATAAAAATGTAAATAGCTCTTCATTAGAAAATATGGCTCCCAAAGCAAGGTATGTACACAGCAGCAAACATGGAGATCCTTGCTAAGGTTAGCTGCCCACCATCATCAGGTACTGGTTGGGGGCACTGGAGCTGGCTCTGGCTCTGCCCCTGGCTTTGCCGCCATCGTAGCATCACTTCCCGGTACCTCCCACTCCTCAGTATCACTTCCGTGATGTCACAAGCCCAGCAAGCACCGCCCCTTCTGCAGGTTCCAATATGATGCTTGTACAGGGATAAGAGGAGAGAGTGCAGATGGCCCTAAATTCAGCTGCAGAGTGAGCTCATCAGTCCAACCAGACCAATGAGCTCTGGCTGCAGCAGGGCTGCAACAGTAGACAAAGTGAAAGTGCACAAAGCACTATTGATGCACACACAACACCCCCAATAACACACACTTCTCAATTAGCCCTTAATAAAACATGGAATTCCCCCTGTCCTCCCATACATGACTCCCATCAATGCTCAAAATACATCAAATCACATTATAATCCCCACTAGCACACCCCAAACATTAAATAACACAACTTTACAGGAAACTACATGGCCCATAACCCACTCAGCGAACCCCTTATTACAATCATAAACGTCCCGGCAGTTACCTCCAATACACCCCATGGCCACAGCAGACGCAGGCATAGATGCCGTAGGTCCAACATCCTCTTCAGACAATTCCCGCTGCCATTCTCGATGTCCGCCTAACAGGCGATCCTCATCACTACCTGAGATAAAGCTCACATAGGAGCCGTCACAGATCTCGGCCCTCTAGGCATTTCCCATCCACATCGGAGCAGTCCGACACATCTGAGAGTCCCAATAAGCAAGATAGACACCAGCTGTCACATGCCCAATCAGTGACTCTCAGCCGGTTAGAGCCATCTCCATATCCTGGTGTCTCTGGCAAAACTAAAAGACTGTCGCCCAAGCGGGAGCTGGAGTAGCTCCATCACCTGGAGTCGCTCTTCTTGCCATCATCCGAGTGAGAGCTGGAGTCCCTCCATGACTGGGAGTTGGTCCTCCTGCCATCACGAAAGCAGGAGCCTTAACCGGGAGTCGCTCCTGCTGCCATCGCCCAAGCGGCAGCTAGGGTCCCTCCATCACTGGGAGTTGCTCCTCCTGTGTCAGACAGCAGAGAGGATAATGAGGACGACTCCATGCATAATGTGGTGCATAACACATGGGGGAGCAAGCTAGCCTCAGCGATTAAGGTGCTAGCTGAACAGTTGACTCGCGCAGGCTTTTCAACCGACAGCAAAGCGGCACCTCAGCTAGCGAGCCTGCACAAAGATGTATTTTTCTGCGGATTTAGCCTACTAAATGCACACATAGATCAGAAGAAAAGACACAAAATATGGAATACTGATTATATTGACATATGGTCATTATTATTAGCTGACCAGCCAACGATAGATAAAGGAGGGAGGACAAATTATTATTATTATTAATTTATATAACAAATGAACGGTCATACGACAGAAACAGACCAAAATAGCACTATGAACAACTGGCTACAGGCGTTTGCAGTCTTAGAAAAAATTGTTGAAACCGGTGCCACATGCAATATTTCTTTTATTTTTTGATGATAAAAATCACATAGCCTCCATGAGGAGCTCTGGACTCATTTCGTGGGACTAGCCCATATAATCGTCAGTACAATGGCAAATACACCACAAGCATTATATACAATTAAAAACAACTCCCCCCGGCATGTGTGATTAATTTATACAATTAACCCCTATCTAGCCGAGTATTCTACATAGTTCAACAAGATTGGTTTAAGCATACAGTTATATTGGATACACACATTTCATAATAAATCACCATGTATAAATGGAAAGGTAATACTGTCACCATTTAGATATATAAATCTCATAAAAAACAATAAGCATGTTAGTGGAAAATCTACTATATAAGATCATACAATTCCTATTAAACTCCATATGGAATATATCAGGAAACATATATGATTCTTGTTCTGTATCGAAAAGTGCTATTATTACTCCAAAACATATACCAGATCATATGCTTTAAGGGACTGAGCAACACCATTGGTAAATCCACTAGCACCACTGCTCTAGCTCATGAAAATATTGTTCCACCAGTGCACAGCTTTCCTTCTCACAATTGTGTATCACTATATAACAATTAATTTGAGACAGAAATATCATGAAATATTCAGAAAATAGCTCCAACTAAAAGGTGACCCATCCAAAATTTCTTCCCCTAGCACATTAACAATACTATATCCTATTTTTCGTGTGCAAATTTTACATAAGTAATTTCCTCCTACATCAGTAAAAATACAATAAGCCTGACCTATAGTTCAGACCATGCAGTATCCTCGCATGAAGCCGCAGGATCCATAGTTTTTCTTTATTATGCAGCACTTCTTCCCAATTACCGCCTCTGTATGGACAAGGTATCCTTTCTATACCCTTAGTTCTCAAAGTTTTAAGGTCTCACGTATGGAAGTCCCTAAAATGTCGTGACAATCCCGAAATCCCCAATGGACACTTTTTGAATTTGGGGTAGACCCAGTAATATGTTCTGAAATCCTTGTTATAAGGGGCCTGGTAGTACAACCAATGTAGTACCTATTACAGCTATTGCAAGTAGCCATATATACCAAGTGGGATGTATTACAATTAACATACAGTTGTGGCCAAAAGTATTGACACCCCTGCAATTCTGTCAGATAATACTCAGTTTCTTCCTGAAAAATGATTGCAATCACAAATTCTTTGATATTATTATCTTCATTTAATTTGTCTTAAGACAAAACACAAAAGAGAATGAAGCAAAAAGCAAAACATTGATCATTTCACACAAAAATCCAAAAATGGGCCAGACAAAAGTATTGGCACCCTCAGCCTAATACTTGGTTGCACAACCTTTAGCCAAAATAACTGCGATCAACCGCTTCCGGTAGCCATCAATGAGTTTCTTACAATGCTCTGCTGGAATTTTAGATCATTCTTCTTTGGCAAACTGCTCATTGCTGGCCACCTTAGAAGTCTCCAGTGCTTTCTCTCAAACCATTTTCTAGTGCTTTTTGAAGTGTGTTTTGGGTCATTGTCCTGCTGGAAGACCCATGACCTCTGAGGGAGACCCAGCTTTCTTACACTGGGCCCTACATTATGCTGCAAAATTTGTTGGTAGTCTTCAGACTTCATAATGCCATGCACACGGTCAAGCAGTCCAGTGCCAGAAGCAGCAAAGCAACCCCAAAACATCAGGGAACCTCCGCCATGCTTGACTGTAGGGACCGTGTTCTTTTCTTTGAATGCCTATGTTGATGCCTTTGCCCAAAAAGCTCTACTTTTGTCTCATCTGACCAGAGAACATTCTTTCAAAACGTTTTAGGCTTTCTCAGGTAAGTTTTGGCAAACTCCAGCCTGGCTTTTTTATGTCTCGGGGTAAGAAGTGGGGTCTTCCTGGGTATCCTACCATACAGTCCCTTTTCATTCAGATGCCGACGGATAGTACGGGTGACACTGTTGTACACTTGGACTGCAGGGCAGCTTGAACTTGTTTGGATTAGTCGAGGTTCTTTATCCACCATCCGCACAATCTTGCGTTGAAATCTCTTGTCAATTTTTCTTTTCCGTCCACATCTAGGAGGTTAGCCACAGTGCCATGGGCTTTAAACTTCTTGATGACACTGCGCACAGTAGACACAGGAACATTCAGGTCTTTGGAGATGGACTTGTAGCCTTGAGATTGCTCATGCTTCCTCACAATTTGGTTTCTCAAGTCCTCAGACAGTTCTTTGGTCTTCTTTCCTTTCTCCATGCTCAATGTGGTACACACAAGGACACAGGACAGAGGTTGAGTCAACTTTAATCCATGTCAACTGGCTGCAAGTGTGATTTAGTTATTGTCAACACCTGTTTGGTGCCACAGGTAAGTTACAGGTGCTGTGAATTACACAAATTAGATAAGCATCACATGATTTTTCTAACAGTGGCAAAACTTTTGTCCACCCCCTTTTTTATGTTTGGTGTGGCATTATATCCAATTTGGCTTTAGGACAATTCTTTTTGTGTTTTTTCATTGAAGACAAATTAAATGAAGATAATAATACCAAAGAATTTGTGATTGCAATCATTTTCAGGAAGAAACTGAGTATTATCTGACAGAATTGCAGGGGTCTCAATACTTTTGGCCACAACTGTGCATTCCCACTCAATATTGTTTACCAGTATGGTTGTTAAAAAAAGAGTCTCCTACATCAACATATTTACATATACCGCATCGGCTATCCACACATCTATACATTCCTTGTATCTCAACCAAGTTGGATTTTGTATATTTCTATCCAAATACACACTTGGAGATAAAATGCTTCCCAGGTCTCTCCCCTTCTTAGTGACCTCTCTGCATCCTGATCCTAAGACAGCTGACAATTTACTATCCTGATACAAAATAGGTAAATTTTTTAGAAAAAGCACTTGATGTTATAAAATTGATTGCTATATGGTGTTGAGAATGTAGATATTGCTAGTCCCTGGGAGATCTGTTTATTTTGTGTCAATAGGGATTCTCTACTCCTCAAAGTAGCTATTTTTACTGCTCTGTCCACCATCCATTTTTTATATCCTCTAGACCTCAGCCTATTCGACATAACCGCAGTTTCCTTCACAAAATCCAAATCTGTAGAACAGTTGTGTTTCGCCCGTATAAGTTCTCCTACAGGTACATTTTTGATTATATGTTTGGGATGACTACTCTCTGCTCTAAGTACAGAGTTCCCGCTTATGGGTTTACGATATAACCTAGATGAAATTCTGCCTGTTGTTTCACTGCCTGTTAGAAATACGTCTTAAGCTGTATCATGGGCGAGAAGCATTCGGAACTCTGTTCTGAATTATATTTATTTCAAGATCTCATATATAACTCGTACAAAGCCCATGCCGATTCCTTCTCCTGGAAAATTATCATCAGCAACAAAGGGCATTTCCCAGCCAGGCCATAGAATCAGGATCACTCGCTCATTGAAGGCAGAGTTACTAGTCTGGAAAACATTCCTACAATCCTTCAATGGCCATACCTGCGTCATGGCACCACAGATGTCAAGCAAAGACATAGGGCTCGCTGTAGGAGGATGTAACAAAGAGGGTTTAGCAGCAGTCTACAAGAACCAATGGTGCAAAGGCAGCTGGCTGGAGGTATGGATCACATCAAGCTGGGGTAGCGATACAGCCCTGTTAGAGATTTTTACAATAGTGTTGTCCGTGGAGCTATGGGGTCATCAATTAGAAAACTCAAACATTCAATTTCAAATGAAAAATCCAAGAATGGCAAAGAGCTTAAACCACATGTCATCTGCATCAATGCCCTTACTCTCTCTGTTATGCAGGCTACCACCATTATGCTTAAAACACAACATCTGGTGCCAAGCCAAAGTATCGGCGGATGTAGATGATAATTAGGGATTAGCAAGTAGTGAAATATTCGGATTCGCTATACTCGTAACGAGTAGGTCCTAATACTCTGGTACTTGTTATGAGTAGCAAATCCAATGTTAATCAATGGGAAATGCGAGTACTTTTGCAGTGTATCTATATACACTGCGAAAGCGAAATAAAAGTTAATAAAAGGTGTTAAGAATAAAAAAATAACATAACTATCCGACGGCTGTCCCGGGACATGAAAAGAACACATCCGATGGGCTGCCAGGACCATAAGTCTGATGGTGATGGCCAATCAGATGGCCGGTAGCGATCAGGGGGTGTGTGACGTCACACACCACCTGATCGCTACCGGCCATCTGATTGGTCATCAGACTTCTGGCAGCCCATCGGATGTGTTCTTTTAGAGTCCCGGGATAGCTGTCGGATAGGTGAGTATGTGAATAAGTTGCTTTGAAATTTGAGTTTGAGAGCACTTTGGCACAGTTACCGGGCTCTTCGCAGTGACGTCAGTGATGAAGCTAAGTCTCTCAATTCATTTATTCCAGTATAGTATTTACTAAGTTCACTTATCCCATATGCATTCCTTAGCTGCACAGACAATCCTGCAATTCATGTTTTAGCCATTAAGCTTTTTTCCCCTCCATAAATGTGTTCAGTGTTGCAGCAACTTCTTTATATTAAGTGCACACACATATTTTTTGCTTGCACCTGCATATTAAGGTGATGCCAGTCCTTATATATATATATATAACCCTGCTTCAGTGTCCGTGTCTGATTCCAGGTATACGGAACTGTCAATCCACCATTTTACCCTGTCAGGAGCTACCCGACCCACGGCGGGCTCATCCTCCTTGCTGCAGCATCCATTCATCCTCCTGACAGAAGTACACTGCAGGGGTGGTCCGCTCATTGACCACAACCGTCACGACAAACTCCCCTGTAAATATCCCCCCATTTATTGCGGAACCTGGGACACGGTCCGGACCAAGACCGCCGTGACATCCCCAGCAGTACCCCGGTCTGACACCGAGTACCCCGTCCCAGTGGGGTCCACAACCTGGCGTCACAAACAGGATCTACCGTGCCCGGTAAACCGGGCATTGTGTGCCGTGATTAGTGACTGTTTTGAATCTGCCGCCATTGCTGAGCGCGCGGCAAACTGAATTTGAACTGCGCCACAAGGACTGTAAATTTTAAATTCCACCATTTCAGAGCGAGCGACGCGCGGGAAGAAAAACCACTCACCGTTCTGACGTTATCAGGTGGAAAGAGAGAGTCCCTGTCGCGCTGCGGAATCCAAGATGGATCCAGTCCAATGAAATCGGACTCAGTGTGCCTAAAAGCTGGAAAAGAAAGGCCCATCCTGGCTCCCCTTAACTCCAGGGGAGCCAACCATCAATCTTAAGGAAGAACCTCCGCCTCAAGTTGTAACAGACAATGAGGATATGATGGGAGAGGAAGTCGCCCCGGAAAGGCGGGACAGGAAACCGGATGCAGAACAGTCGCCACCACAGTACCCATGGACGAAAGAGAAGGACGCTGAGGAGAGCGCTGCAGGAGGAAGACCCCAATTGATCCCGGAGGGCCCGCCAAGTGAGTGTGTGGAGGAACCCGTCAAGGGAAAGACCTTGGGTGACCACGTCAGCATGGCGGAAGGCGGTAGAGAGCATCTGGAGATCAGAGACACCTGGAGGGGTGTAATGCGGCTGCTGCCCCTGCAGATGATCTGGGCACAAACAGAGCATAGGACCCGGATTCAAATAGTCGTCAGAATCTGCAGTCTGTGTCTGTGCAACCCTGCTGGGTTGGCGCCTCCAATAGTTGTCCCTGGAGTATCACCAGAGTGGCCGACCCCCTAGGAGCCCTGGCGTAGAGAGACCTACAGCTGCTGGAGCCCCTGATCCCCGTGCATACAACATCAGAGGTGAGAGGGAAACAGCTCCGCTTCTGGTGGGAGAGGAGTGAGGCCAGCGATGACCTTATGGGTTTCCTTGGGGACCCTGGTGACCCGGACAGCCCAGTAGGCCCTGCAGAGCTTATCTCCCGGGAGGAATACCTGCGACGCTGTATTCACAAGTGGGAGAAGGAGGAGGTAGAGCGGCAGGTACAGAAGCAGATTATGATAGCCCGCACTCAAGAGGCAAAGGCTGAGGCCCGACGCGATAGGGAGGTGCAAAGATCTCCACGGCACCAGGGGCAAATAATCAAAATAATTGAAGATAGAGGATTTGCATTCGCCCGTGAACCTGGTGCACCAAGAGACATTTTTATTAACAGGTGGGATGTAGAAGCGCACCTTCCAGTAAAGCATCCAGAAAAAGTTTACCCAGATTCAATTGCTTACATGGATCCAGATACCAACCCGGATTCGACAACCCCTGTAGAGACAATTGTAATAAAAACCACTAAAGACGAAACTACCCAGACCCCAAGCAGCTACTTGTTGGAACAAGCTCT
Organism: Allobates femoralis; assembly: GCA_033576535.1. Lineage (NCBI taxonomy): Eukaryota > Metazoa > Chordata > Amphibia > Anura > Aromobatidae > Allobates > Allobates femoralis. The sequence goes on from JARQOC010000003.1 coordinate 231,692,186, forward strand.
ACAAGAATTGGATCTGTTCCCTAGCAGAGCTCCACAGGTCCTGCCCTGGAAGAGTAAGGAGTGAAGACCCAGATCCTGCTACAAGCAAGAGTAAGTGTGAATGTGATGTGATCCTTATTAGTCCCATCCCAATCCTGAATGAATGTTAGCCTTTCTCCTGTTTGTCATATATGTCTAATATGGAATAAAACGATGTTTGGGTGAGCGCTGGGATATGAAGACAGCTACACTTCAACAAGTATTTTACCTGTAAGTTTATTGTTCAAATCACACTAGGTCCTCTCCCACAACATGTTTCGACACTCAGGGCGTCTTCCTCAAGTGATCCACTTGAGGAAGACGCCCTGAGCGTCGAAACATGTTGTGGGAGAGGACCTAGTGTGATTTGAACAATAAACTTACAGGTAAAATACTTGTTGAAGTGTAGCTGTCTTCATATCCCAGCGCTCACCCAAACATCGTTTTATTCCATTGCCTGCATATCCATCTCCCTATGGGGAGAGCGGTGGAGCAGCTCCGGAGGAGAAGACAAATCTAACAGAGGAGAGGAAAACACGTGACGGATCACGTGCAATTACACAGGCGGACACCGAGGAAAAAGGGAAAGAAATCCACACCGTCCAGAGAGAGACCCCGTGCACTCACTACGTGAGCCCCCCTGTTGTGCGGAGTGTAACGGTGACATAACAGAGGGTGGATATAAAACATAAAGCAGCGTGGCGCAACCAATTTCTATATCTATATCTCATTATATATGTCTAATAGACATTTGATGTCATGAACGATGATTTGGCATAAACTTTCTTGTATATAGTTGAGCACTCAGTTTTAAGACCAAATTGCACTTTTGAGACTGCATTTAAAGCACCTTTTTTTTAACGTTTTTGCAATTCTTGAGAAACTTTTGGCACTTTTTAGGAAGACTTTTTAAACTTTTTAGAAAAGTAATATATGTTATTTATGCAAATATTTAAAGGCAACGTTTTAAGTTCCGTACCTCCATAACAGGATGACAAGTATGTTAAATGTTAATGTTTTGCAAGATAGTAATGTTTTTCATGGGGATCCATGCTGGACTGCGTGAGGACACGCCAGTTTAACTCCAGGGGAATGTGGCGTCCCTGCGACCAGGGTGGCCACAGGTACGAACTGCAGCCAGGCAGGAAGGTAGACAGTTTGTATATCAAACACCTCTGAAACATACATCCACTGACATAGACCCAACCTGGAGCCTGGGACTCTAGGCAGGCAAGGGGTAGTAGGGTCAGTTATAAGTGGGTGAGACGTAGCTATGGTAACAAACCAGTATATAAGGGAGAAACAGGAAGTGGTTGGTTAGTAGGCCAGTGGGTGCCGAGCAGAACAGAAAAGACCAAGAGGAATAGGCGAGTGCTGACAGAGTGACCAGAAAGACAGGAACAAGAGAAACCGGACCAGTGCCACCGGGTCCGAGGAAGACGGTAGCGCTGACAAATTACTGACAGGAAAGACTCTCCTGACATATGGGAAGTTACACAGGAAGGAAAGAGCCCAGTGATCCCTTGCAAGACAGGGACACCCAAGGCTAGGCTGAAACCAGAGTGTCGGCTCCCCAGACAAACTGACGGGGAACACAGATTTTAGATCCGTATTCCAATTACAGGGTTGGGTTCATAGCAGCAACCGGGAGGACTCGGCTTACCGCACATACACTTAGGGGCAAGCTACATTGAGGGACCGAGCTGCCACTCCGCAATCCACCTAAAAGAAGAGAAGAGAGAGAGAATCAGCCTGAAAGGACGTATAGAGAGAGTGAGGGGTCTTAGAGTGACAACCTGGCTACAGAGGGTTCAAGTGTTCCCGGGGTTAACTGCACTGTGAATTGCTAAGAGCTGAACTGCACTGAGAACTGCTGTAAATTGTCTGAAGAGCTGACAAGTAAACCCAGTGAACCCTGCTTCAGTATCCGTGTCTGATTCCAGGTATACAGAACTGTCAATCCACCATTTTACCCTGTCAGGAGCTGTCCCGACCCGCGGCGGGCTCATCCACCTTGCTGTAGCATCCATCCATCCTCCTGACAGAAGTACACTGCAGCGGTGGTCCCCTCATTGACCACAACCCGTGTGTGGCGTCACGACAAACTGCCCTGTAAATATCCCCCCATTTATTGCGGAACCCGGGACGGTCCGGACCAAGACCGCCGTGACATCCCCAGCAGTACCCCGGTCCGGCACCGAGTACCCCATCCCGGTGGGCTCCACAACCACCATCTTGGTTGCTCTTCTCTGGACTTGCTCCAGTATAACAATATATTTCTTGAATCGGGATGCCTAGAACTGTACACAATATTCCAGAGGGGTCAGACTAAGGCAGAGTATTGGGGAATAATTACCTATCTTGATCTAAATTCAATAATTGTCTTGATATGGGCAGCATGGTGGCTCAAGTGGTTAGCACTGCATCCCTTGCAGCACTGAGGTCCTAGGTTCAATTCCCTCCAAGGATACTAAGGACAATATCTGCAAGGAGCTTGTATGTTCTCCCCATGTTTGCGTGGGTTTTCCCCAGGCACTCTGGTTTCCTCCCACATTGTAAAGACATACTGATAGGATGTTTAGATTGTGAGCTTCAACAGAGACAGCATTACTGATGTATGTAAAGTGCTATGGAATTAATAGTGCTATATAAATGAATAAAAATATTATATATACCCCAGAATTTTGTTAGCCTTTATAGCTGACTTTGCTATATAAGCCTCCTAATATACTTGGATTGGTAGAAGATGACATGCAATTTGAAAAGGCAGCAATTAATAATAGGGTCCTTTATTATGGGGGATTTAAACTACCCAGACATTCAGTTGGACCTAGAATCTTCTGATTGTGCTAAAATGTGCATCTTTATCTACATTTCAAGACAATTATCTCTCTCAGTAGATGAACCAACCAGAAACCTGCTTGAAACACCAAATGATGTTACAGAACACTCAAAATGTCCTTCAAGCATGGTAAAGGCTGTCTTCCACTCATTCCCTGACTTGATACGGACAAGGTTATAGGCCCCCTTAAGATCCAATTTGGTAAAGATCTTTGGTTAAACAAGTCATGGATGATAGGAAGGGGATACTGACTTAGAACGGTAATCCAATTTAGGTCCTGATAATCAATACATGGCATAAAACCTTCATCTTTTTAAGCCACACAAAAGAAACTGCTCCCACAGGAGAATTTGAGGGGCGGATTAAACCTTTTATGAAATTTTCCTTAACATAGTCCCTCATAGGTACCCTTTCAGGTTCAGAAAGATTTGGGGGATCCTGTAATCAGTTGTCTCTCACCATCATAATGCCGATGAGGTGGTAATATCAAGCTTCCCTCTTTGGAGAATACCTCAGAAAACGTCTCCAAGTACCAAGGGGCCGGAGTTGTGGAACACCCAGCATGGCAGATTTCCTTGATGTGTTAACCCCCACTCCTCACTCCAACCAATGATGTCCCCACTAACTCAGTCAATATGAGGATTATGTTGCCTGAGCCAGGGGAAGGCTCAGAACTACTGGAGCTGGAAGGGCCTGAACAACCAAGAATGTAATATCCCCTTTGTGGAGACACCCCCATTGAAGCCATGCCAAACAATCAATGAAAGTTTCCACACACTGGTTTAGAAGGGAGTTATCCATCGAAGTAAGCTTAATTGCTGGTTTCAAAGCTCTAAGGCGTATTCCCAAGGACTTGGCCACGGAGATATCTAAAAAATTAACTTCTGTCCACAATCAACAAAAGCATGACCCTTCCCCTCCCTTTCCCAAAAAGCCAATACATTGGAAAATAATACTTTTTTAATCAGAGGTACCTGTACGCCTACTTGGGCAGCCCCTGCTCCAACTAGGCATGGTCCTTTCCCAGATGTTCCGGACAAGGCAGTCTCACACCAGATGTTTAACTAAAGGCCCTGTCTCACATAACGAGATCGCTAACGAGATTGTTGTAACGTCACAGATTTTGTGACGCAACAACGATCCCACTAACGATGTCGTTATGTGTGACACACACCAACGATCTGGCCCCCGCTGTGAGATCGTTGATCGTTACATTCTGCTCTGGGTCATTCCTGCGTCATTGCACTCCCGCTGGGCAGGCTGCATCGCTGTGTCTGACACCTTACCAACGACCTCGTTAGCGACTCTAAATGAGACACATTGGCATGCCCTTTTCCACGCCCCTCAGCTCCAATTGGTTGTGACTAGTGGCGTTATAATTGGCGCCCGTGTTTTAAAAGAAGGCAACGTAGTAGCGATTCCGTCCTTTGTTCCTCACCGCATGTTGGTACGAAGATCGCAGAAGAGCTCTCTGTGTTCTCCGCGCTCTTTTGGCATCGCATCCCTTAATAACATAGTAACATAGTAACATAGTTTTTAAGGTTGAAGGAAGACTTTAAGTCCATCTAGTTCAACCCATAGCCTAACATGTTGATCCAGAGGAAGGCAAAAAAAACCCCATGTGGCAACACTAAGCTCCACATTGGGGGAAAAAATTCCTTCCTGACTCCAGATACGGCAATCAGACTAATTCCCTGGATCAACGCCCTATCAAAGAATCTAGTATATATAACCGGTAATATTATAGTTTTCAAGAAAGGCATCCAGGCCCTTCTTAAATGTTAGTAGTGACTCACTCATTACAACATCATGTGGCAGAGAGTTCCATAGTCTCACTGCTCTTACAGTAAAGAATCCACGTCTGTGATTATGATTAAACCTTCTTCCCTCCAGACGTAGAGGATGCCCCCTTGTCCCAGTCTCAGGCCTAAGAGTAAAGAGATCATTAGAAAGGTCTCTGTACTGCCCCCTCATATATTTGTACATTATTATAAGATCACCCCTAAGCCTTCGTTTTTCCAAGCTAAATAACCCCAAGTTTAATAACCTGTCTTGGTATTGCAGACCCCTTAGTCCTCTAATAACTTTTGTCGCTCTTCTCTGGACCCGCTCTAGTTCAGCTATGTCTTTCTTATACACCGGAGACCAGAATTGTACACAGTATTCTAAGTGTGGTCGCACTAGTGACTTGTATAGAGGTAAAATTATGTTCTCCTCATGAGCATCTATGCCTCTTTTAATACATCCCATTATTTTATTTGCCTTTACAGCAGCTGCCTGACACTGGCCACTAAATGTGAGTTTGTCATCTACCCATACACCCAGGTCTTTTTCAGTGGTAGTTTTGCCCAGTGTTTTATAATTAAGCACATAATTATACCCTTTGTTTCCTCTGCCCAAGTGCATGACTTTACATTTATCCCCATTAAAGCGCATTTGCCATTTAGCAGCCCAAGCTTCTAGTTTACATAAATCCTCCTGTAATATAAAATTGTCCTCCTCTGTATTGATTACCCTGCAGAGTTTAGTGTCATCTGCAAATATTGAGATTCTACTCTGTATGCCCCCTACAAGGTCATTAATAAATATATTAAATAGGAGCGGGCCCAACACTGACCCCTGTGGTACCCCACTGTTAACTGTGACCCATTCTGAGTGTGTTCCATTAATAACCACCCTTTGTTTCCTATCACTAAGCCAGTTCTTAACCCACTTACACATATTTTCCCCTATCCCCATTGCCCTCATTTTATGTATCAACCTTTTGTGTGGCACCGTATCAAAAGCTTTTGAAAAGTCCATATACACCACATCCACTGCATTTCCTTGGTCCAGTCCAGAACTTACTTCTTCATAGAAGCTTATTAGATTAGTTTGACAGGAACGGTCCCTCGTAAAACCATGTTGATAATGGGTCATGAGGTTATTTTTGTTCAGATACTCCAGTATAGCATCTCTTAGAAAACCCTCTAGGATTTTACCCACAGTAGAGGTTAAGCTTACTGGCCTATAATTTCCAAGTTCAGTTTTTGTCCCCTTTTTGAATATTGGCACCACATTTGCTATACGCCAGTCCTGTGGTACAGACCCTGATATTATGGAATCTTTAAATATTAAAAATAATGGTCTATCTATGACAGTACTTAATTCCTGCAGCACTCTGGGGTGTATCCCATCTGGGCCCGGGGATTTGTCAATTTTAGTGATTTTTAGACGATACCGTACTTCCTCTTGGGTTAAGCAGGTGACGTTTAATTGAGAATTTTTGTTATCACTGATCATATTGTCTGTCATGGGATTTTCTTGTGTAAATACTGTTGAAAAAAAGTCATTTAGCATATTTGCTTTTTCCTCATCCTCATCCACCATTTCACCCAGACTATTTTTAAAGGGGCCAACACCATCATTTTTTAGTTTCTTACTATTTATGTAGTTAAAAAATATTTTGGGATTCTTTTTACTTTCTCTGGCAATGAGTCTCTCTGTCTCAATCTTTGCTGCCTTGATTTGCTTTTTACAAATGTTATTTAATTTTCTGTATTTATTTAATGCTTCATCACTACCTACTTGCTTTAATTCCCTAAATGCTTTCTTTTTGTCACATATTGCACTTCTTACCGCTTTATTTAGCCATAGTGGTTTCCTCCTATTTCTAGCATGCTTATTCCCATAGGGTATATATTGTGCACAGGTCCTATTCAGGATGCTAATAAACATCTCCCATTTGTGTTGTGTACTTTTATGTCTCAGGACATCGTCCCAGTTTATTGCACTAAGATCATCTCTCAACCGTTGGAAATTTGCCTTCCTGAAGTTTAGTGTCCTTGTGGCCCCTCTACTACACGTCTTAGTAAAGGATACTTGAAAGCTTATTAAGTTATGATCACTATTACCCAAGTGACCTCCAACCCGTATATTTGATATGCGGTCTGGCCTGTTGGTTAATATTAGGTCCAGCAGTGCCCCCCTTCTTGTTGGGTCCTGAACCAGTTGTGAAAGGTAATTGTCTCTTATAGTTTTCAAAAACTTATTACCTTTGCTAGAACTGCAGGTTTCTGATCCCCAATGTATTTCAGGGTAGTTGAAGTCCCCCATAATAATGACTTCTCCCTGAGTCGCTGCTTCATCTATTTGCTTTATGAGGATATTCTCCTCCACTTCCATCATTGTTGGGGACTTATAACAAACCCCTATCAGTAATTTATTATTTTTTCCCCCTCCCCTTATCTCCACCCACAGAGACTCTACATTTCCATTAGATTCACCTATATTATCACGTAGGATGGGTTTTAAGGATGATTTTACGTATAAACATACACCTCCTCCTCGCCTATTTGTACGGTCATTTCTGAACAGACAATAGCCCTGTAATCTCTCCTTTAATTTTGACTGCGTCTTGGATTGCGGATCGCAGTTGAGTTCTCCGGCTTTGACTCCACTTTGATTTTGCGTTTTTTCTCAGCGAATCTTCTGAGACTTGCAATGTCTGCACGGTAGGTATCGCTTGGGGTCTCTAATGCGTTGCCATTTTTTAGGACTGATTTTTTTAGAACAAAGAATTATCTGCTATCATTGCTCTGCAGAGAGGGAGAGAGGGAGGGTGGTTATTGTCTTGTATGAGTTAATATATAGTTATGTGATTTAAGATATGGTTATGGATGGGCCGACATTTTTGAGGGGGTATCGTGCGCACACACCCACGCTGCACGTTTTATGTAGAACACAGTTTTACATGATATTTAGCTTGTACAGTTGTAATAATTTTGTTATGGTTTTGTAGAATATGTTCTCATCTTTTCATTTTATGTTTGCAGTTTGCACACCATGAACAATGCGCAGTCTGCTGTTGTGGTTGCTACCTTGCTGATGGAGGAAGCTCGGCGTCAGGACAGGCACGGATGCCAGAGAGGCGTTCCAAACTAAAGCGTTGCATGTGGACCAGACAGTGGCTGCAAAAAAGGTCCGAACTGTCCCACATGAGACTTGTAAGAGAGCTTCAGGAGAGTAATCCTCATGATTTCCGCAACTATCTGCGGATGTCAGAGGATTCCTTCAAAGTCTTACTGGAAAGAGTGACGTCATTAATTGAACGGAAGGATACAGCGATGCGTCCTGGCATTCCGGCTGATGAAAGATTGGCAGTCACGCTGATATTTCTGGCCACCAGACGTTCACTGCAAAACTTGCATTTTTGTGCTGCCATTTCAAGGAGCCTGCTCAGCGTTCTAATCCCATAGACATGTGATGCGATTTTTCGCTGTCTACGTAGCTACATGCCGTTTCCCAGCACGGAGGAGGAATGGAAAAAGATTGCCTCTGATTTTGAGAAGCAGTGGCAGTTCCCTAACTGTGGTGGGGCTTTGGACGGGAAACATGTCCGGATCACTCAACCACCGAACAGCGGATCCTATTTCTATAACTACAAGGGCTATTTCAGCCTCATTCTGATGGCCCTTGTTAATGCCAATTACGAATTTATATATGTAAATGTTGGCATGAACAGCAGGGTTTTGGATCGTAGAGTTTTAGAGCACACACTTTTTGGTGACCATTTGCACAACGGTGACCTGCACTTGCCTCCCAACTCGGAGACTACAGCTAACCTCAATTTTGTTTTTCTCGGCGATGAAGCAATCCCGCTTCATCCCAATCTTATGAAACCATTCCCCCAAAAAACTCATAACCCAGAAAGACGAATTTTCAATTACCGTTTGTCAAGGGCACGTCGGGTTGTCGAAAATGCCTTCGGTATCTTGGTCAATCGCTTCAGAGTTTTTCACACGCCTATTAACATGAAGCTGGAATCAATGGACTCAGTTGTTTTGATGTGTTGCATGCTTCACAACTTCCTTCGTCGGCGCGATGCAGTAGAGTACTGTCCGCCTGGCTCCCTGGACTCTGAGGACCTGAACAATGGTGAAGTGCAGCTCAGAGAATGTCGTGCAAATGACCCCACTATGATGCGAAGACCTGCTTAGAGAACTACTGACAATATTTTAACGGCCCTGGAGCTGTTACTTGGCAGCATCAGAACTTATAGTGGGCTACTAATGACATTTATAGAGTGCTTTCATTTCTGTACTGCTGTGTGTAATAAACTGTGTATTTTAGTTAGTGTGTATAATAAACTGTTAAAAACACTATTTTATCCATCTTTTCTTTTAGACCAATGGCCTTTACGATCTCATTGTTTTAAAGCATTCAAATGTGGTAAAATAGAAATTCTCCCACAATTGCTTTCTGCAAAGATCAGTAGTACGTTGTCGAAAAATCGTGTTAGCGTTTTTTTTTTCTTTTTTGGTGGAAAAATTAGCACTTTAGTCCAAATAATACTCATAGATATACAGACACATCCATGTACAACACATACACATTCATATACCTACGAATCTACACACATATACACACACATTCACACATACCTACATATAAAGTGCAGGGGTCTCAAACACGCGACACCCGTGTTGTGACCCAAGTCATACATATTATATTCTCATAAACATAGAAATATATTTCTATTCTGATACATAAATACCTATCTAAAATTACATATTTATTTAACCCCTTCATGACCCAGCCTATTTTGGCCTTCCTGACCTGGCCATTTTTTGCAATTCTGACCAGTGTCCCTTTATGAGGTTATAACTCGGGAACGCTTCAACGGATCCTAGTGATTCTGAGATTGTTTTTTCGTGACATATTGGGCTTCATCTTAGTATTAAATTTAGGTCGATAATTTTTGCGTTTATTTGTGAAAAAATCAAAAATATGGCAAAAATTTTGAAAATTTAGCAATTTTCAAATTTAGAATTTTTCTTCTGGTAAACTAGAGAGTTATGTGACACAAAATAGTTATGAAATAATATTTCCCACATGTCTACTTTACATCAGCACAATTTTGAAAAAAAGTTGTAAGGGTTCAAAGTTCATGAGCAATTTTTCATTTTTCCACCAAAATTTACAAAACCATTTTTTTTGTGACCCTGTCACATTTGAAGTCTTTTTGAGGGGTGTACATGACAGAAAACACCCAAAAGTGACACCATTCCAAAAACTGCACCCCTCAAGCTACTCAAAACTACATTCAAGAAGATTGTTAACCCTTCAGGTGCTTCACAGGAACTAAGCAAATTGGAAACAAAAAAATGGATATTTTAATTTTTCGAACAAAAATGTTCTTTTAGCCTCAATTTTTTCATTTTTACATAGGCAACAAGATAAAATGGATCCTAAAATTTGTTGGGCAATTTCTCCTGAGTATATCGATACCTCATATGTGATCATAAACCACGGTTTGGGCGCACGGCAGGGCTCTGAAGGGAAAGAGCGCAATTTGACTTTTGGAGCTAATTTTTCATTCAAAAAGTGAAATGGCGCTCCTTCACTTCTAAGCCCTGCCGCGCGTCAAAACAGTGGTTTATAACCACATATGAGGCATCGGTGTACTCAGGAGAAATTGCCCAACAAATTTTAGGATGAATTTTATCCTGTTACCCATGCGAAAATGAAAGAATTGAGGCTAAAAGAACATTTTTGTGAAGAAAAAGTACTTTTTCCATATTCACAGATCAATTTGTAAAGCATGTGGGGGTTAAAAATGCTCACCACCCATGTAGATAAGTTCCCTGGGGGGTCTAGTTTCCAAAATGGGGTCACTTGTGGGGGAGCTCCAAAGTTTAGGCACACAGGTCCTCACCAAACGCAACATGGTGTCCGCTAACAATTTGAATGGAAAATCAGCCTAAATTGTTAGCGGACACCATGTCGCATTTGGAGAGCACCTGTGTGCCTAAACATTAGGGCTCCCCCACAAGTGACCCCATTTTGGAAACTAGACCCCCAGGGAACATATCTAGATGCATTGTGAGCACTTTGAACCCCAGGTGCTTCACAAATTGATCCACAAAAATTAAAAAATACTTTTTTTCCACAAAATTTTTTTTTTCATTTTTATGGATGAATTTGTGAAGAACCTGGAGTTCAATATGGTCACCACCCATCTAGATAAGTTCCCTGGGGTGTCTAGTTTCCAAAATGGGGTCACTTGTTGGGGAGCTCCAAGCTTAGGCACACAGGGGCTCTCCAAACGCGACATGGTGTCCACTAACAATTTGAATGGAAAATCACCTCAAACTGTTAGCGGACACCATGTCGCATTTGGAGAGCCCCTGTGTGCCTAAACATTGGGGCTCCCCCACAAGTGACCCCATTTTGGAAACTAGACCCCCCAGGGAACATATCTAGATGCATTGTGAGCACTTTGAATCCCCAGGTGCTTCACAAATTGATCCGTAAAAAGTAAAAAATACTTTTTTTTCCACAAAATTTTTTTTTTCATTTTTATGGATGAATTTGTGAAGAACCTGGGGGTTCAATATGGTCACCACCCATCTAGATAAGTTCCCTGGGGTGTCTAGTTTCCAAAATGGGGTCACTTGTTGGGGAGCTCCAAAGTTTAGGCACACAGGGGCTCTCCAAACGCGACATGGTGTCCACTAACAATTTGAATGGAAAATCACCTCAAACTGTTAGCGGACACCATGTCGCATTTGGAGAGCCCCTGTGTGCCTAAACATTGGGGCTCCCCCACAAGTGACCCCATTTTGGAAACTAGACCCCCCAGGGAACATATCTAGATGCATTGTGAGCACTTTGAATCCCCAGGTGCTTCACAAATTGATCCGTAAAAAGTAAAAAATACTTTTTTTTCCACAAAATCTTTTTTTTTTCATTTTTATGGATTAATTTGTGAAGAACCTGGGAGTTCAATATGGTCACCACCCATCTAGATAAGTTCCCTGGGGGGTCTAGTTTCCAAAATGGGGTCACTTGTGGGGGAGCTCCAAAGCTTAGGCACACAGGGGCTCTCCAAACGCGACATGGTGTCCGCTAACAATTTGAATGGAAAATCACCTCAAATTGTTAGCGGACACCATGTCGCATTTGGAGAGCCCCTGTGTGCCTAAACATTGGGGCTCCCCCACAAGTGACCCCATTTTGGAAACTAGACCCCCCAGGGAACATATGTAGATGCATTGTGAGCACTTTGAACCCCCAGGTGCTTCACAAATTGATCCGTAAAAATTAAAAAATACTTTTTTTCCACAAAATGTTTTTTTTTTCATTTTTATGGATGAATTTGTGAAGAACCTGGGGGTTCAATATGGTCACCACCCATCTAGATAAGTTCCCTGGGGGGTCTAGTTTCCAAAATGGGGTCACTTGTGGGGGAGCTCCAAAGCTTAGGCACACAGGGGCTCTCCAAACGCGACATGGTGTCCGCTAACAATTTGAATGGAAAATCACCTCAAATTGTTAGCGGACACCATGTCGCATTTGGAGAGCCCCTGTGTGCCTAAACATTGGGGCTCCCCCACAAGTGACCCCATTTTGGAAACTAGACCCCCAGGGAACATATCTCGATGCATTGTGAGCACTTTGAACCCCCAGGTGCTTCACAAATTGATCCGTAAAAATTAAAAAAAATAATTTGTGTGGAAAAAAAAGTATTTTTACCTCATTACGGATCAGTTTGTGAAGCACCTGGGGATTCAAAGTGCTCACTATGCATCGAGATAGGTTCCGTGGGGGGGTCTAGTTTCCAAAATGAGGTCACTTGTGGGGGAGCTCCAATGTTTAGGCACACAGGGGCTCTCCATACGCAACCTGGTGTTTGCCAACAATTGGAATTGTTAGCGGACATCAGGTCGCGTATGGAGAGCCCCTGTGTGCCTAAACATTTGAGCTCCCCCGCAAGTGACCCTATTTTGGAAACTAGACCCCCCAGGGAACATATCTAGATGCATTGTGAGCACTTTGAACCCCCAGGTGCTTCACAAATTGATCCGTAAAAATTAAAAAAGATAATTTGTGTGGGAAAAAAAGTATTTTTACCTCATTACGGATGTTTGTGAAGCACCTGGGGATTCAAAGTGCTCACTATGCATCTAGATAGGTTCCCTGGGGGTCTAGTTTCCAAAATGGGGTCACTTGTGGGGGAGCTCAAATGTTTAGGCACACAGGGGCTCTCCATACGCGACCTGGTGTCCGCTAACAATTCCAATTGTTGGCAAACACCAGGTTGCGTATGGAGAGCCCCTGTGTGCCTAAACATTGGAGCTCCCCCACAAATGACCCCATTTTGGAACCTAGACCCCCCAAGGAACCTATCTAGATGCACAGTGAGCACTTTGAAGCCCATGTGCTTCACAAATTGAGCCGTATAAACGAATAAAGAAACTTTTTGTGAAAAACATACTAGTCTAGTAGTTGCAATTCGCAGCATAGGGGACCCAAAACATTTGGGTCTCTCCATGCTGAGGATTCCAGCCCCCTAGCTGCCAAGTTGTACCTGGCTGGCAACCAAAAATACAGCAAAGCCTATTTTTTTTTTTATTTCTAGAATTATTTCTAGAAAAAAAATGACATAGGGCTCCGCCATATTTTTGGTCCAGCCAGGTACAACTTGGCAGCTACGGACTGCCACCAGCCCCCAGCTGCCTCGTCATACCTGGCTGGAACCAAAAATACAGCGAAGCCTATTTTTTTTTTATTTCTAGAATTATTTCTAGAAAAAAAATTACATAGGGCTCCGCCATATCTTTGGTCCAGCCAGGTACAACTTGGCAGCTACGGACTGCCACCAGCTGCCTCGTCATACCTGGCTGGAACCAAAAATACAGCGAAGCCTATTTTTTTTTTATTTCTAGAATTATTTCTAGAAAAAAAATGACATAGGGCTCCGCCATATTTTTGGTCCAGCCAGGTACAACTTGGCAGCTACGAACTGCCACCCACCCCAGCTGCCTCGTCATACCTGGCTGGAACCAAAAATACAGCGAAGCCCATTTTTTTTTTATTTCTAGAACTAATCCTAGAAAAAAAATTACGTGGGGCTCCGCCATATTTTTGGTCCAGCCAGGTACAACTAGGCAGCTGGGGGCTGGAATCCTCAGCATAGTGAGGCCCAAGCGTTCTGGGCCCCCCATGCTGTGAATTGCAGCCCGCAGCCGCCCCAGAAAATGGCGCATTCATTGAAGCGCCATTTTCTGGCGCTGTACCCATGCTCTTCCAGTTGCCCTGGTGCCGGTGGCTAACTGGGTAATAAAGGGGTTAATGCCAGCTTTTTATTGGCAGCTGGCACTAAGCCCGAGATTCATAATATAGGGCAAATGTTAGACCCCCATTAGGAATCTCTGGTAAATAGTCAGAAAATACACACAGAGAAAAATCTTTTTATTTGAAAAAAAACACAAACAAAATTCGGACTCCATCTTTATTATAAAGATCCGACGTAGTCCACAACGAAGGTCCCACGACGCTCGATCGCCTCCGACGTAGTCCACAACGAAGGTCCAGCGACGCTCGATCACCTCTGCTACATCCAGAGACTGCAGCAAGGGATCAAGTGTCCTCTTGTTGTAGTTTCTGGGGTCACAGTCATGGTGCACGGTACGGCAGATCATTGCCATACAGTGCACCATGACTGACCCCAGTGACTACAAGAGGACACTTGATCCTTTGTTGTAGTCTCTGGGGTCACAGTCATGAAGTACTGTATGGCAATTATCTGCCGTGCCGTGCTTCATGACTGTGACCCCAGAGACTACAACAAGGTATCAAGCGTCCTCTTGTTGTAGTCTCTGGGGTCAGAGTCATGGTGCACGGTATGGCAGATCATTGCCATACAGTGCACCATGACTGACACCAGTGACTACAACAAGAGGACACTTGATCCTTTGTTGTAGTCTCTGGGGTCACAGTCATGAAAGACTGTATGGCAATTATCTGCCGTACCATGCTTCATGACTGTGACCCCAGAGACTACAACAAGGGATCAAGTGTCCTCTTGTTGTAGTCTCTGGGGTCAGAGTCATGGTGCATGGTACGGCAGATCATTGCCAAACAGTGCACCATGACTGACCCCAGTGAATACAACAAGAGGACACTTGATCCCTTGTTGTAGTCTCTGGGGTCACAGTCTTGAAGTACTGTATGGCAATTATCTGCCGTACCGTGCACCATGACTCTGACCCCAGAGACTACAACAAGAGGACACTTGATCCTTTGTTATAGTCACTGGGGTCAGTCATGGTGCACTGTATGGCAATTATCTGCCGTACCATGCTTCATGACTGTGACCCCAGAGACTACAACAAGGGATCAAGCGTCCTCTTGTTTAGTCTCTGGGGTCAGAGTCATGGTGAATGGTATGGCAGATCATTGCCATACAGTGCACCATGACTGACACCAGTGACTACAACAAGAGGACACTTGATCCCTTGTTACACACATGCACCCATCCATCCACGCATCCATGCACGCACCCATGCGCCCATCCATCCACGCACCCATGCGCCTATCCATCCACACACCCATCTATCTTTGCACCCACGCTCCCATGCACGCACCCATGCTCCCATGCACACACCCATGCGCCCATCCATCCACGCACCCATGCGTCCATCCATCCACGGACCCATGCGTCCATCCATCCATGCACCCATGCGTCCATCCATCCATGCACGCACCCATGCGCCTATCCCTCCACGCACCCATCCATCTTTGCGCCCATGCACGCACCTCATGCGCCCATGCACGCACCCATGCGCCCATGCACGCACCCATGCGCCCATGCACGCACCCATGCATCCACCCATGAACATGCACACATACACATACACAAACACACACACACATACTTACCTCTCTCAAGATCCTCCAGTGAGGAGGAGGAGCCTGGGAGAAGAGGAGGAGCGCCACACCGAGGAGCCGCGGCACCACGGAGGACGACGGAGGACGGGTGAGAGGGACACGGGGGGGGGGGCAAGCACCGGGGGAGGCTGGAGGGTTGCGGGGCACTAGGCACCCACCGGCGCCAGACCGCGCCAGTGCCTGCACCGGCGCCTGAAGCAGCGCCGGCATGCGGCAGGCTGCTGAGAGGGGATCGGATGCCGGTGCCGGTGCCCGGTGGTGGGTGGGGGGGTTAGCTTGGAGTCGGAGGGGCTGAGGAGGGGAGGGGCACCCGCGCACCCAACCCTCCAAGCCTGATTGGAGAAATCCAATCAGATTTGGAGGGGAGAATCGCTCTGATTGGCAGTTCAGTTTAAACTGCCAATCAGAGCGAATTCAGCAACGAGGGGGAAATAGCCACCCCCCCAGGACAAAGTACAGGTCCTCATGTTCCCGCGGCACCAGTGACATGTCACCGGCCCCGATCACCGGTGCCGCGGGAACGCGATCCTGCCATGACGTCGTGGGACGTCACAGGTCGGGAACGCATCGACTTCTATGACGTCCCACGACGTCACAGGTCGTGAAGGGGTTAAATATGCATATATGTTTATCTATATATCTAATGGTACCTTTACACGCCGCTACCGAGAGGTAGAAACTGGCAGGTGTCGGAGGCAGGTGACAGCACCATAGGCTATGTTGTGAGGCGAAATTTTAACCCCGCGCGTTCCAATTCACACAATTGAAGACTGGAGTTGGGGGCAATAGACGCACACAAAGAGTAACAGCAAGTGTATAGTCGCTAAGGTGCAGCCCCAACATTGGATACTCACCATGTACACGAACACACACACCACAAAGAGACACACACAACACAGAGACACACACACACCACACATACCCCCCACAGGGACACACACACCCTATAGGGACACATTCACTCACCCCACAGGGACACACACACACTCCACAAAGAGACACACACAACACAGAGACAAACACACCACACAGAACCCCCCCACAGGGACACAGGCATGCACACCCTATATCAGTGATGGCGAACCTTTCAGAGGCCGAGTGCCCAAACCGCAACCCAAAACTAAATTATTTATGGCGAAGTGCCAATATGGTAATGTAACCTAAATTACAGCAGTGGTAATCATAAGCGCTGCACAGGGGGGAGAGGCAGCAGATGCTAACTCTCTTCCCTGTGCAGTGGTTATAGTCCTGAGACATTGATGATCAATTCAATTATTTTAACAATTAATTGATTTTAAACTTACCTTTGCAGTCTTCTCTTCTCTTCAGCAGTGGTCAGACAGCTCACGTGTACTGCACATTGAAGCTGAGCCGCTGCCACTGCCCTTTCTAGAAACGGCAGGTGGACTGATCTGTATGGAAAAAATGCAGAATATTAGACAGAAGATAGATTTTATCATGGAGTGCAAGCATATTTCATACT
Organism: Allobates femoralis; assembly: GCA_033576535.1. NCBI lineage: Eukaryota > Metazoa > Chordata > Amphibia > Anura > Aromobatidae > Allobates > Allobates femoralis. The sequence continues at coordinate 231,709,243 of JARQOC010000003.1, forward strand.
GAAATCCTGGTCCCTTATCTTGCAGTAATGTGCTCCATCCTGACCCTCTCCTTGTAGCTATGTGCTCCATCCTGACCCTCTCCTTGCAGTAATGTGCTCCATCCTGACCCTCTCCTTGTAGCCATGTGCTCCATCCTGACCCTCTCCTTGCAGTAATGTGCTCCATCCTGACCCTCTCCTTGCAGTAATGTGCTCAATCCTGACCTCTCATTGTAGCTATGTGCTCCATCCTGACCCTCTCCTTGTAGCTATGTGCTCCATCCTGTCCCTCTCCTTGTAGCTATGTGCTCCATCCTGACCCTCTCCTTGTAGCCATGTGCTCCATCCTGACCCTCTCCTTGCAGTAATGTGCTCAATCCTGACCCTCTCCTTGTAGCTATGTGCTCAATCCTGACCCTCTCCTTGTAGCTATGTGCTCCATCCTGACCCTCTCCTTGTAGCTATGTGCTCAATCCTGACCCTCTCCTTGTAGCTATGTGCTCAATCCTGACCCTCTCCTTGTAGCTATGTGCTCCATCCTGACCCTCTCCTTGTAGCTATGTGCTCCATCCTGACCCTCTCCTTGTAGCTATGTGCTCCATCCTGACCCTCTCCTTCTATTTATGTGCTCCATTCTGATCCTCTCCTTCTAGCTATGTGCTCCATTCTGATACTCTCCTAGCTATATGATCCATCCTGACCATCTCCATGCATTTATGGCCCCATCCTGACCCTCTCCTTGCAGTTGTGCTCCATCCTGACCCTCTCCTTGCAGTTGTGCTCCATCCTGACCCTCTCCTGGCAGTAATGTTCCCATCCTGACCCCCTTCTTGTAGTAATGTATTTATCCTTATCCCCTTGTAGTATGCCCCATCCTTGTCCCCTTCGGTAATGTCCCTTCCTTGTCCCTTGTGGTAATGTCCCCATCCTGCCCTTATAATGTAGTAATGCCCCATCCTGCTGTAATGCCCTATCCTTGTCCCCTTGCAGCAATATGCCCCATCCTGCAGTAATATGCCACATTCTTGTCCCCTTGCAGTAATATGCCCCATCCTGCAGTAATACCCTATCCTTCTCCCCTTGAAGTAATATGCCCGATCCTGCACTAATGTGCCTCATCCTTGGCCCTATGCAGTAATATGCCCCATCCTGCACCAATATGCCCCATCCAGCAGTAATGTTCCCCATCCTGCCCCATCACATAATAATATGCCCCATCCTGCCCCATCACATAATAATATGCCCATCCTGCCCCTCATAGTAATGCGCCCCATCCTGCCCCTCACAGTAATGCCCCATCCTGACCCCTCACAGTAATGCCCCATCCTGCCCCTCACAGTAATGCCCCATCCTGCCCCTCACAGTAATGCCCCATCAGCCCCTCACAGTAATGCCCCATCCTGCCCCTCACAGTAATGCCCCATCAGCCCCTCACAGTAATGCCCCATCCTGCCCCTCACAGTAATGCCCCATCAGCCCCTCACAGTAATGCCCCATCAGCCCCTCACAGTAATGCCCCATCCTGCCCCTCATAGTAATGCCCCATCCTGCCCCTCACAGTAATGCCCCATCAGCCCTCACAGTAATGCCCATCGCCCCTCACAGTAATGCCCCATCCTGCCCCTCACAGTAATGCCCCATCCTGCCCCTCACAGTAATGCCCCATCCTGCCCCTCACAGTAATGCCACATCCTGCTATAGATTATGAAAAAAAAAAAAGTCATACTCACCTTCCTGCTGCAGTTTCCTCTTCTGACATCTTCTCCAGTGTCTTCTCCTCCTGACCCGCGCTGAGTGCGGTCACTGACGCCGGGCGCGTCACATGACCGCTGTCACATGACGCTGGCCGGGAGGGCGGGGCTTGGAAGTGTGTCAGAGAGAGGAGAAATGTCTCCTCTGCTCCGACACAGCCTTGATCTGCCGGCGCCGCGGCGCGCGCCGGCAGATCACAGCAGCAGTGTAGTGGCGAGGCCGCGTGCCAGGGGAAACGGCTCTGCGTGCCACCCCTGGCACGCGTGCCATAGGTTCGCCATCACTGCCCTATATGGACACATGCACTCACTCCACAGGGAACACCCCCCTCCACACAGACCCTCCCGAATCATTCCATGTCAAGTGAACCAATGATTATTACCTCTATATTTTTAATTTTTTGAGATTTTGTTATTTGATAATAGCATGTCAGACAATGCAAAATGTGAAGAGAAAAATTTTTAAAAAATTTAATTTTTTTTTTAAATGATTTTCAAAGTTCGGAAAAAGTGTGAATTTCGCTGTTGCCTGCCTTTACGTTTCTCCTCATAACTCAGGCTAGGAATAAGATAAGAGACAAAATAAACACCATTCTACTCAGAACTATACAGGCCTTCATCAGATATATCACAAGAGGATCTTTGTTAATATTTTACCCATGTGATTGCAAGCGCAAAACTTTGAAACGTATTTCCGAAAAATCAGCGCGCTTTAAATATTTCAAAAACTGCCCATGTGTCTGCTTTGCTCTTAGCCACATCTGTACCAAATTTCAAGTTGGGATAGCAATGGGATCATATTTTAACATATTTTACTATTAATAGCGTCAATGGGTCATTCCATATCAAGTGATCTAAATATGAATATTTTTTTTTTACCTGACGTCTTTAGATTTTTTTTTTTTTTTTCCTTTATGAAGTACTACTTTAGTTAATTACAAATTAAAAGTTTGGAATTTTTTTCTTATCAGTTAATTTTTTACAGATTTTTAAAGTTTAAAAAAAGGGTGAATTTTGGCCTGGTATGATTTTAAATTTTTTATCTCGGGCTAGAAATAAGATAGAGAAACAAAATAAACACCATTCTACTCAGAACTGTCCAGGCTTTCACCAGATATGTCACAAGAGTATATTTGTTAATTTTAATTTTTTACCCATGCGAATGCAAACGCAACATTTTGAAACGCATTTCCGAAAAAACGTTTTAATAAAAATTTTCCAAAACTGCCCATGTGTCTTTTATGCTCTTAGCCACATCTGTACCAAATTTCAAGTTGGGATCGTGATGGGATCATATTTTAAAATATTTAACTATGGTTAATCTCATTTTTATTAAATTTTGAAAAAACATATGAAAGACATACATTCAATCTTTAACAAATTTTAGACATATAAATATACAAAAAGAGAATTCACAAAGTTATTAGTAACTTTAAGATAAGCTATAAATTTACTTTTGCGCTTATCTCTGGTGCAATATATACTACAATCTAAATATAATTCCAAACACTCAAGTATACAACCTTTCTCAGGGTTTTGAGATGTTCTGATGTCAAGGGGACAAGCAGCCCCAGCAGAATGATTTTTATCACTTGGCCCCTTCTAACAGGTTGACCACGTAAGTGGGTCATTACCCGTTGAGGCCTAGTTGGAATAGTCTATCGACTGGTGTACCGGAAAGGAAGGCCGAAATATTAATGATCTACTCACAGCTCAGAGTTTCCGATACCTGTCTAATGTTCACTAGAATTCTGAAGGTATAGGTGTAGAAAGGAAATACCTAGACTGAATGTATCAGATGGGAAGAAAAGAGAGATAGAAAAGAAGAGAGAGAGAAGAGAAACAAAAACCATTAGAAAAAGTTATACTGGGAAAGAAAAGCCACGTAAGAAAAAAAGAAAAAAAGGAGGGGGGGGGGTACGGGTGAGGTATGGGAAGGAGAAAGGGTACTCATCCCACTGGCTCCCCATCAGCCAGAGGTCGAGCCATATTATCTGTTCTGGAAAAGATACTCCTAAATTCTGCAGAGTCGTGAAAAAGAATCCATTCAACCCAAATCCGTAAGAATTTGTTCCGAGATCCCGACGCATCAGCTGCGAGCTCCTCCATTCGATATATGTCCATCAATTCTTTGAACCAATCAAGTAGAGATGGAGCCCGGCTTGATTTCCAGAACCTCGGGATCACAGCACGAGCAGCCGAGATGCAAAAGCGGAGAATATCCCTCTTCTGTAGCCCAATAGGACCTGGAAAAATGGATAACATTGCCGATTCTGGGCAGCATTCGGCTTGTTTACCTGTTATCGGGCGTATGCATTGAAAACCTCAGACCAGAACCGCCGGATTTCCCCACAACTCCACCAAATGTGTAACATTGTACCCTTCTCTTCCCCACAGCGCCAGCAGGTATCAGGGGTTCCAGGGAACATGTTCCGGAGTGTGTCGGGCACTAGTACCATCTAGTGAGCAGCTTATAGCTTCTTTCTTGTGCAGAACAAGCGCTAGCTAGTGAGTGAGTAAATATAAAGCATTTCTGCCAATTAGCTTCTGAAATGCTACACCCCAATTCCCTCTCCCAAGCACGTTGGAAGTAAAGGGTGCCCTGCTCTCTCATGGACCCTAAGGCCTGGTATAGAACTGATATTTTGCGCCTCGGTGGAGCCTCCAGTTGGAATAACCTCTCCAATACGTTGGGCGTCAATCTTACCCTGCAAGAGTGGTCAGCTGAATATAAGTATGCTCTGTATTGGAGAAATTCGAATCACTTAAGAGGTCTCGTAGGTTCTTTGAGTTGTAGCTCTGCCATCGGGGGCAAACCACCACTGGACAGAGTCTGTCCTACTCGGGTGTCATCCACAATCCGCCAACATAAAAATCTCTGCCTGTCAAATCTGGGTGGGAAAGATGGGTTGGAAAAAAGGGGAGTCAAAGGTAGTCGCTAAGGGAGGTTTGTCGTTCTTAAGGTGTTTCTGGTCATGTCTGTCAAAGGTACTAGGTCTGTGGAGTCTTTAGGGGAAATCCAAAGCAGGTGTTTCAGCGGAATCCCCAAACCCTCTTGCTCCACCCCTACCCATTTCTTGGAGGACGCATGATAATGCCAATCTAGAGCTCTAACAAGAGTGGAAGCCACAAAGTACGCTCTATGTTGGGTAGTCCAACCCCTCCTCTGGTCTTGGGCAAGGATAGGATATTCATTCGCAATCTGGACCTCCTGCCCCCCAGACAAATCTAAGGATCATAGATTGCATTTTGGAGAGGAAGCCTCTATCCAATAGAACAGGAACTGTCTGAAAAGTATATAAGAGTCGGGGCAAGACATCCATCTTGACTACGTTTATTCTCCCGAACCAGGATAGCTTTAATTGTCTATAGGAGGTAAATGCCGATTCCGCGTTAGTCAAAAGGGGTTGATAATTTAAATTGAATATTTGTTTAAGATCTTTTGGTATAAGGACTCCCAAGTACTTAATGGCTTCTACTTTCCATTTAAATGGGAACTGTTTAGATAGATGAGAAACCAATTCTCCAGGCAAAGAAATATTGAGTGCCTCGGTTTTGGAGCAATTCACTTTAAAGTTGCTCAATTGTCCGAACCGTTCAAACTCCATTAAGACCGAAGGGATGGAGACCAGGGGCTGGGAGATTAAAGTAGCAGGTCATCTGCAAATAAGGCTAATTTGTGATGACTCTGTCCCAACTTGACCCCATGGACGCATTCATTGGACCTAAGTGCAAAATATTTAACTATTATAGTGTCAATTCAAAAATCACCAAGAACACAATCAGTCATTTTTTCACAATTGCCCGTCAATAGTTTGAATTTGATATAAAGAAACATAGTCTTGTAACATCTCAAATGAAAGCTGTTACCGTTCTGAGTAAAATGATGCCTCTCCCACTTCATTATCTTATTTCTAGCCTGAGATAAAAAAAAATGTAAAGTCATACCAGGCCAAAATTCACCCTTTTTTTAAACTTTAAAAATCTGTAAAAAATTAACTGATGAAGAAAAAAATTTTAAACTTTTAATTTGTAATTAACTAAAGTAGTACTTCATAAAGGAAAAAAAAAAAAAAATCTAAAGACGTCAGGTAAAAAAAAATATTCATATTTAGATCACTTGATATGGAATGACCCATTGACGCTATTACTAGTAAAATATGTTAAAATATGATCCCATTGCTATCCCAACTTGAAATTTGGTACAGATGTGGTTAAGAGCATAGCAGACACATGGGCAATTTTTGAAATATTTAAAGCGCGCCGATTTTTCGGAAATGCGTTTTAAAGTTTTGCGCTTGCGATCACATGGGTAAAATATTAACAAAGATCCTCTTGTGACATATCAGATGAAAGCCTGGACAGTTCTGAGTAGATTGGTGTTTATTTTGTTTCTCTATCTTATTTCTAGCCCGAGATATGATAGAAAATGTAAAGCCATACCAGGCCAAAATTCGCACTTTTTTAAAACTTAAAAAATCTGTAAAAAATTAACTGATAAAGAAAAAAATTCAAAACTTTTTTTTTGTAATTAGATAAAGTTGTTCTTCATATAGAAAAAAAATTTAAAAAATCTGAGGACGTCAGGGAAAAAAAATATTCATTTTTGGATCACTTGACATGGAATGACCCTCCCCCCACAGGGACACACACACATACACACCCTATAGGGACACATGCACTCACCCCACAGGGACACACACACACACCCCAGGGACACACACACCACACAGACAGACACAGATGTGCACAAATTGCCTCACACTACTCACCTCATACATGTGCTATCTGTAATTTCCAAAAATAAACATCTGATTAAAAACAGCCAATGTGCAACACATGTGCCATATAGGGAATTAAGGCAGATGTCAGTCACATGAGCTGTCTATTATGTGTATGTGTGAGGTAACATATACTGCCCGGCCGGGGGGAGGGTTTACTGTTGGCTGGAGATTTATCAGGCTGCCTATAGCAACCAATCACAGCTCAGCTTCTATTTTCCTACAGGTGAATAATATGACATATTCAAATCCTATTTTGTTATAGCTAACATCAGTTATTTATTAACCTGGGCGTAGCTGGGTAGTACAGCTAGTATATAAATATATATGTAATTACATATCCTAGATCCCCGGTACAAGACCAAATTTTCTAAAATAATTCCTGCCTTAAAAAGGAAGAAAAAACATGCAGGAGTATCAGCAGAAGCTGATACATAATTTCAAATCGGAGCGCACAGCGGAAAGGTATGTACAGTATGTATAGTGTTTATTTTTTTAATGCGTGCTGCAGCAGGGGGGCCATATCCACTGATGGGAAGCTGCAATATGCGTGGATGTGGGGATCAGTACAGAATATGCACTGCCTCCACCACTAGCTTCAGCACTGAGAGCCCCTGACAGCCTCCTTTGACTGCTCCAGAGCCTCCCCCCTCCAGCACAGCATCACAACTGTGTTACATTCGGACTATAAGATGCACCCATGTGTCAGTGGAGTCAGTTGTGCATCAGTGGTGTCCACTCTGCAGAGGATCACAGCATTATGGAGACTATTAGGAATGTAAAACCACAATACACAATTGTTAGATTGGAAAAAGAAATGTAATAAGTACTACAACAGCAATTATTGTAATACACAAACTTGAGGATTTTTAGAATGTCCAATCACCAAAAAAATATTTCTCAAAATAAAAAATATCACTCTTCAAAAACAGAAAAGGTTTTATATTTTTATAACAAAAATTTTACACGTACATATCAGTACAACAAGTAAACAAGTAGCCAACATGGCTAATAAGTCCACACGGCGGGGGGGGGGATGGAGAATGTCCAGGGAAATGGGCCTACATAAAATTTGCCAGCATTACGCCCTGGCGTTCCACCGCTTTTCTCAGTTGAGCATTTGCCTCCGTCAGCTCATGAATGGTGGGGATTCCTAGAGAGTAGAATCCAGACAAAATAAGTGATGTGCTCATGTTAGCATGTTGAAGGTATGTCAATGTGCATAGATTCTTACGCTTTTGTTCATCCTCTGCCACTTCCTCAATTTGGGCCCACTCTGAGAGTCTGTTGTCAGCCTCTGCTGCTGCCTCACTGGTGTCTAAAAAGAAAGAAAAGCACATTGGTATGACAAATATGCAGGACACCATGATTGTAGTTTGGCGGGTAACATTCGGCCCCCAAAGGTCATTTGCCACATTTGTGACACTTACCAGAATGGGAAGCAGAAAGCCTTGGTGTTGGGGGTTGTGGTGAAAAGGCCCCTTGGTCGATGGATCCTATGGGGGACACATTGCCATCCGGGCTGTGTTGCCTTTGAGGTGTCCCTTGCTACAGGGGAGATGGAGACCTATTTGGGCTCCTGGGACCTGATGGTGGAGACGGAGGTGGTGAGGGGGTGGGACTGCGGTGTTGGCCTGCACATGTTTAAAAACAAATTAGACAGAAAAAAAATAAGTACACATACACAGGGCGTAAAAAAAGCAGTGTTATGCGTCGACAATTTCAAACATTCTGGTTATGTGTCATGTTGGTAACGTTTTTCATAGCTCAGGCAGTTTGTGTGCGTGGTACAGTCCAACAACTAAGGGCATGGCTGGGAAATGTACCTGAGTATTTTTCTGGCATGACCCCCGGCAGCATGGAAAAACCCTAAAAATGTCAGCAAAGTATCAGAACAGTGCTCAAATGACATGGGAACAGCATGAGGAAGACCCCTGTAAGCATTTCAGACCCCAAGGTCACTGCTGTGAACAATGTTGTCACACTATTACACCACTTCATGGAGAAAATATTAAGGGCTCATACCCACTTGTGAGACAGAGTTTGTGTATGTTAGTCTTTTGGATTATATGAAAGATTTTTTTTTTAAATTTGTGTGGCACTCCCATGCGCAGCAGGACGAATTTATATAACTCTTACATAGTCAAATAGTATAGAATGTAACAATCACATTTAAACCATAATAACTGCATATCACTACAGAGCTTCATAGTGGTTCTCCGCATATCCTTGGCTGGATGAAAGAAATGATTGGAAAATGTTGGATACTGTGGGGAGGGGAACAAGGTTCTGTGGCGGCTGAGGTCTACACACTGGTGTGCTCTGCAGTGGGTCCTGGTATATGGTTCCATGAATGATTGAAATAAGAAGTTTGAACGTTGGACGTTTCATTTAGTTCCAACTGTGCCCCTTTCCGCAAAGTATCAAAGAAGATCCTTTCGGCGTGGAACCTATGTCTCTTATCCATTTGGCAAAGTCTGTCTGCTACAAAAATGGCGAAGGTGTCCTGGCAGGCCATGTTTTGTATACTCAGAATGATGTTTGCCAAGGAGGTAAGATCTGGCGATGGCGATGGCGGCAAGGTGGCCTTCGTCTTGCATGTCTTTTTAACACGACGAGGTACAGCCGATGGCAGGGGTTCTTGACTGGTTGATGGCCGGGGTTCTTGACTGCATGACACTACAGGGTCTTCACTGGTCTCCTCGATAGCAGGCTCACTAGTCGCAATGTCCTCACTGCTTTGGTCCAACTCAACGTGCTGTGGGAACAGAAAATTTATGTTAACATTTTTGTTACAACATCCATCACGACAAGAAATGTGTTGGCATTGGATATGTCATCACCTGCATGGATAAATGAGCACTGGAAACCAATGTGAGGGGAAGCAAAGAAGGTACTAACATCTTCAACAGGCAAGTCCGCCCGGTATTCTGGGTGTTCTTCTAGGGCGTGTTGTAAAGAACACATTGCCGTCCGAGGTACCTCCTGGTCAAGTGTGAACATAAGCAGATCATAGTACCACAGCATGGGGACGTAAACCTGATCCGTGCCATTACCAGAACGCTTCAACTTCTCGACCCTGTTGAACTCTTTTTTGAAGACGGTCCGTAGATTCTGGATCTTTGTCTTCACAAACTTCAGATCCACCTTCTTGCCGGGGCCATGCTTCTTAAAGAGCTCAATGACTTTTTCGTATGCCTCTTTTTTTTTGTGGCGATTGCTGTAAATCGCCGATTTAGTCATCCAAAGGCATGGCAGGGACCGATACAGGTCAATCAACTCCCTGGTGATCTCGTCACTTTTAAAAGCCATCTGAAATAAAGAATAGGATACAGTGAGCATTAGTGATGGGCGAATCCTAAATTACTCGGAATCGCTTGACTCTAGCGAGTCCGAGCACAGGACTCGCTACTCGTTGCGAGTCTAGCGAGTCCAATGTTAATGAATGGGGAAGCGAGTAATAGCGAGTAGTGTGAGATTTACAAATCGCAGATGTGTCTCGGAAGCTTCAGCCTGAAGCAATCCTAGTTTTGTAATTTATTTGCATTGGACTAGTTTACTTTGCAACTGTAATCGCTGGCTGGGAAACTCGCACAGATAAGAGTCCTGTCTTCTTTGTGTGCTGGCTCCAGGGTCCTAGAGCCTGCCTGCTGCCTGATGTAGCAGAGCTGAGATTGTTCTCAGTCTGCTCATTCCCTGTGTACAGACATGAATGTCTGTGCACAGAGATGATGTAGCAGAGCTGAGATTGTTCTCAGTCTGCTCATTCCCTGTGCATATACATCTATATCTATGCACAGGGATGAGCAGAGAGGACATCGCGTTTTGGACTGCGTCGGACGGAAGAGGATTTTTTTAATTAAAGATGGAGTCTCTAATGGCTTTTTTTTTTATTTCTAATAAAAAAATTTCTCTGTGTTGTGTTTTTTTTAAAACAATTTAATAGAAATTCATGGCGGTCATGTCTAATATTGGCGTGACCGCCATAAATTTCGGGCTTAGGGCCAGCTGATAATACAAAGCTGGCCCTAACCTCTATTACCCAGCGTGCCACCGCCACCAGGGCCGCTGGAAGAGCGGGGTTCAGCGCCAGAGGATGGCGCCTTAAAGAACGCGCCATCTTCTGGGGCGGCTGCGGGCTGCAATTTGCAGCGGGGGGTGCCCAGAAAGCTTGGGCATCCCTGCGCTGCGGATTCCAGCCCCCAGCTGCTTAGCTGTACCTGGCTAGACATAGAAATTGCGCGGAGCCCCACGCATTTTTTTGACTCCGACTCCGAGACGACTCCGACTCCGACTCGACTCCGAGACGACTCCGACTCCGAGACGACTCCGACTCCGACTCGACTCCGAGACGACTCCGACTCCGAGACGACTCCGACTCCGAGACGACTCCGACTTCGAGACGACTCCGACTCGACTCCGAGACGACTCCGAGACGACTCCGACTCCGAGACGACTCCGACTCCGAGACGACTCCGACTCCGACTCGACTCCGACTCCGACTTTGAGACGACTCCGACTCCGAGACGACTCCGACTCCGAGACGACTCCGACTCCGACTCCGAGACGACTCCGACTCCGAGACGACTCCGAGTCCGACTCGACTCCGAGACGACTCCGACTCCGAGACGGCTCTGACTCCGAGACGACTCCGACTCCGAGACGACTCCGACTCCGACTCGACTCCGAGACGACTCCAACTCCGAGACAACTCCGACTCCGAGACGACTCCGACTCCGACTCGACTCCGAGACGACTCCGACTCCGAGACGACTCCGACTCCGAGACGACTCCGACTCCGAGACGACTCCGACTCCGAGGCGACTCCGACTCTGAGGCGACTCCGACTCTGAGACTCCGACTCTGAGGAGACTCCGACTCCGAGGCGACTCCGACTCCGAGGCGACTCCGACTCTGAGGCGACTCTGACTCTGAGGCGACTCCGACTCTGAGACTCCGACTCTGAGACTCCGACTCTGAGACTCTGACTCTGACTCTGAGACTCTGACTCTGAGACTCTGACTCTGAAATTCATTAAATAATAAAAAAAATGCGTGGGGCTCCGCGCAATTTCTATGTCTAGCCAGGTACAGCTAAGCAGCTGGGGGCTGGAATCCACAGCGCAGGGATGCCCAAGCTTTCTGGGCACCCCCCGCTGCAAATTGCAGCCCGCAGCCGCCCCAGAAGATGGCGCGTTCATTGAAGCGCCATCCTCTGGCGCTGAACCCCGCTCTTCCAGCGGCCCTGGTGGCAGTGGCACGCTGGGTAATAAAGGGGTTAATACCAGCTTTGTTATACAAGCTGGTATTAAGCCCGAGATTCTTAATGTCAGGCCACGTTTGACCCAGCCACTAAGAATCTCCAATAAAGGGTTAAAAAAACACAACACAGAGAAAATTTTTTATTTGAAATAAAAAAAAAAGCCATTAGGGACTTCATCTTTAATTAAAAATATCCTCTTCTGTCCGACGTAGTCCAAAACGCGATGTCCTCTCTGCTACATCCCCTGTGCATAAATATAGATGTCTATATGCACAGGGAATGAGCAGACTGAGAACAATCTCAGCACTGCTACATCAGGCAGCAGGTGGGCTCTAGGACCCTGGAGCTGCACAGAGAAGACAGCTGGACTCGGCTTGCAATGTAACAGCAGTTATCTGCAAGTTTCCCTGCTATCACTGGCACAGTAGCCGAGTCTAATGCAAACAATGGCAATCCTAGTGTTGTCAGCGTTTCTGACAAAACTAGGATTGATATTGATTTGCATTGGACTCGTGCGAGTAATCACTGGGAAACTCGCAGACTACCGAGTCCTGCGAGTCCCTTACTACTCGCCGAGTAACGAGTCCTAGCAAGTAGATTCGCCCATCCCTAGTGAGCATACATGGAACCCGATAAAAAAAAATGTACAATTAGGTAACAATAAAGTTTGAAACGCAGGAGTGTTTGTCGGGTATGGCAGAAACCCCTTTAAAAATGACCAACCATGCGTAATTACCATTTGAATAGTCGTTGGGTGTGGCAGAAGCACCCTAAAACGGCTGCCCATGTTACTGCATATGAATACACATTGAAGCCATGGACTCCCTCCCTCCAAAGCAATGATATCAGATAATTGGTCGGAGTCCGATAAATGAAGTAAAAATGGAAAAACATTTAAGAACCAAAATTTTACCTAACATGCGGACGAACTGGTCTGTGACGAACCGTTGGAAAATAATGAAACAGATCAGACCAAGACGCAAGGACAGGACGCAGTCAAAGACAGGAGTCATAGCTGGAGAACGCAACTGCGATGCGAACGAGGACTCAAAAGCAGTCAGGAACCAAGGAGAACGCAACTGCGATGCGAACCGAGGACTCAAAAGCAGTCAGGAACCAAGGAGAACGCAACTGCGGTTCGAAGCGAGGACCCAAAAGCAGTCAGGAACAAAGGAAAGGTTGATGCGATGCCAAAACACTGGAGAACACGGAGAGCTCTTCTGCGATCTTCGAACCTTTGAACCAACAAAGTCTGGAACAAAGGATGGAATCGCTAGTACGTGGCCTTCTTTTAAATCAAGGCCGCCCAATCAGAACGCAGTAGCGACCTCCAATCGGCGCTGAGGGATGGTATGCAGTCACACCTTTGTGACTGCTACAGAGGTGTGAATCGCTGTTTAACCTTCAGTGTGTAAGCGTCACAATGACCGCAGACATCGTTACATACATTGCTAGAATCACCGCATCGTTGGGAAGGTCTGACTGTTTGACATCTCACCAACGACATTATAACGATGCACCAATGATCCTTACGGGATCGTTATCGTTGTCAGAATCATTGTTGCGTCGTTGCGTGTGACAGGGCCTTAACTCACAGAGAAGGTACAATCTCTGTTCCCAATTGTGTCATCTTTGTTCGTGCACTTTTCCTGATTGCATAGACTCCTCTCCTAAAAGAAGAGGCAAATCTAGAGATGACAATGCTCTTCTAGAAGGGGTCTTATCTTGTTGCCGTTCTTGTTTCCTTCTGTCTGTGCACTTGGCAAGAGTCATTGCCACCTCCAGACTTTGAGGTTGTGAGTGGTGCTTCAGCATGTATTTCAAGGGGTCTGCCAGTTCATCCAAAAACATACTTTGCAAAGCAGCATCATTCCTCCCCTCATCAACTGACTACCGCTAAAACTATGAACAATATACCTCTGTAGGAAGTTTAACTTGATGAAGTGCTCTAAGGTTTGAATCTGCAATGGCAGCATGGTCTGGCTAATCATATATAAATACCAGTACCTTAAAAAATTCCTCAACGGAGTTACAGGCTGGGAAATCATCAGCTAAAGTGAAGGCCCATTTCTGAGGATCCAATCGTAGTAAACAAATAACTAAGCCCACCAAAGACTTCTCGTCCCCAAAAGAAATGGGTCGCAGCTGAAAATATAATTTGCAGCTTTCATGAAAAATAAAAAATTGCTTATGGTCCCAAGTAAAACGTTCTGGCAACGGGCCTGTGGGTTCAGTATATGCTTGGCCCCAACCCTGGGGCCTGACAAGGGGGTATAGAAGCTACTTTGGCTAACTGAGCCAGAGCTTGAGCATGGGGCTCCACCATTATAGCCAGATCCTGAAACATACTTAACAGATTCTGCACCTGCTCCACCAGCTAATGCTTAGCTGAATCTATTAAATCAGATCTAAATATTATGTAGTACTAGGATATTGGTGAGATGGCCAGACTGCGGCCAGCAAGTGCAGTATGCCAGATACGCTTTGCACCAGCCATCACGCTAATCCACACCCCTAAGGCCTAGGGTTCTTTTTACTCACCTTCTGAAAGCATCCTGGAGGGGGGGACTTTAGAAGAGTCCTTCCCAGGTGACAAATAGCATGGTGCTGGTGACTGGGTACATAGACCATAGTCCTATCAAAAACACCAGAAGAGCACTTCAGATCAAAACAAAGTATAAGAAAAAACAAAACAGAATATTTGGGTTACTATTGCGCAAATTATGTTACCATGTTTCCCCGAAAATAAGGCGCCCCTGGAAAATAAGACGTACTGGGGAGTTTGCTGCCTTGCTTAATATAAGGCACCCCCTGAAAATAAGGCATACCAGTATATTGCTGTACTGCATGCCCGCCAATCAGAAGACCGGGGCATGCAGCTCTCAGTCATCCTCCAGCTCCCCGTTATTGTGCTGGTGCCGCTGTCCCAGTGCCCGCTGATCCATATATTCCGGCGCCGCTCTCATCCTTGTCCATCAGAAGCCATATGTGTACGGTGCCTAGTCATAGGCTGCTGCTGGGTGGCCAATTACTGGCGGTCGCCGGGCAGCTATTCCTAGGCCAGTAACCAAGGGCCAATCACAGGCTAGAAGTTAACGTCAGGTGGTTGCCTTTGATTGGCCCCCGGCCGCAGCCTGTGATTGGCGACCCGGCCGCAGCCTGTGATTGGCCGCCCGGCCGCAGACTGTGATTGGCCACCATACACATACGGCTTCTGAGGGACAAGGATGAGAGCGGCGCCGGAATATATGGATCAGCAGGCACCCTGACAGCGGCGGGGGGCTGAAAGCTGCAAATTGGTGAGAAGTTTCCCTGTGCGTGTGTGTGTCCCTGTACGTGTGTGTGTCCATGACCCTGTGTGTGTCCCTGTGTTTGTGAATATGCGTGTCCCTGTGTGTGGCCATGTGTGTGTCCCTGTGTGTGTGTATGTGTGTGTCCCTGTGTGTCTGTAGGTGTGTGTGTGTCCCTGTGTGTGTGCCTTTTGATGTGGTTACCTGTATTGGGGGATGATGGGGATTTTTTTGTTTAACAATAAATATGAATTCTTCCTCATGAAAAAATAAGACATCCCCGAAAATAAGACATGGCGAGTCTTTGGGAGCAAAAATTAATGTAAGACGGTGTCTTATTTTCGGGGAAACACGGTAGTAGAAAGAGAAGTGTACAAACTGACTTTACACACCTAAGGGGATATATATCCCTTGTTGACAAATATCAACCAAAAGATTGTTTAATATGGATTTCCTAACTCCTTACCTCAGACGAAGCAAACAAAGGGGTAAGGAGGGTGGAGTGGAAGGAACCTCTCACCACCTACTGTAGCTGAACCAGCAGACATAGCATCCCATATCTGTTGGTAATGGCTTACACTAGGGAACCCAGCTTCACAGAGCTTCTGAACTGCATGATCGATGGGACCTATGGCATCCCGACTTCCAGCAATACAGTAACCTGAATTAAGTCTCTCATAGCTCAAAACATGGGTAAAGTGAGCATTTGCCTTAGCTCTGCCATCCAGAGGTGACACCCCACCCCTCATGGCCAGTGAAGGATTATTGGTGATCTGACAGAGAGCCAGAGTATTCCCAGAACTCGATCAAGTACAGTAGTTGTATTGGGACGAAGTGTCTCAGGATCCGCATGCTGAATGAATGAAACCAGAAACTGGAACACTGGTTTCAATGGGTGTTCTTTATTCCTACACGTTTCGGAGCGTTGCCATGCTCCTTCCTCAGGGACAAACCTGACTAAGGAGTATGGTAAGCTACGAAACGCGTAGGAATAAAGAACACCCGTTGAAACCAGTGTTCCAGTTTCTGGTTTCATTCATTCAGCAGCACGGATCCTGAGACACTTCGTCCCAATACAACTATTGTTCACCACGTCAATCTTGGATGTGTGGGTCCTGCAGCAGCTGTATCCAGGCACGCATACTTGTTGGTGTAACACAACTTTTCCAGGTGAGCAGTTTTCAATAAGGTTCTTGCCGATATCTGTAAGGAGAAAAGACCCTATTTGCGCATTGTCTCACCCCTATCGATCAAGTACAGAACCGCCAGACCTAACACTCTAGTGCTGTATACTTGTTCTCATGTATTGATCATGTATTGGTACTGGCTCTGTATGTAGTTACTACTGGTGGTTTTGTGATTTATTAATGTACTGATGATGGTTCTCTATTTATGTATTTAAAATGGTTCTGCTAGTGTTCTCATATATGTTTGAAGTTTCTAGTTTTGTATTCATGTAATTAAGGTGATTATAGGGCTGTATTCTGACAGGTTCTGGTGCTGTATTCATGTACTGATAATGGGGTGTTTATGTACTGATGTTGGTTCTGGTGCTGAATTCATGTAACAAAATAGATTTTCCAGCCAATTTTTGATTAAAAATATATCAAAACTTCTTTATTCCATAAAACTTTCAAGCGCAAAGTGCTTGGAAATTTTCTATATGTTTCAAATGTAAGGTAGCGAGCAGGGGGACTCGTTTGCTGCGTAATGACGCCAACACGTTTATAATTTTTACAAATATCTACCCGTTTATTTCTCACCAGCATCAATAAACGGGGTAGTACATTTAACATTTAACATCAACACGTCACATAATACATTACTTTTCACAATACATTACATATAATATTGCACATCTTCCATTATAGTAACCCGGGACCTGTAACCACGACTCTTTCCTCATTGGAGCTCTATCAACCGCTCACGTGGTAGCCACGGCCTCCGGCCTATCTCTACATTTTACACATATTATACAGTACATACATTACCCATCAACAATAACACTTCTAGGCTCAGAACAGGGATTGGCAAACCCTAGTAACCCGTGGGGCGAACCGCACTTTACCCACTATGGGAACCCTTCTAACCCCTGCTTCTGACCTCTCATACACTACATTCATTGCAGTTCATCAGGTCGTTTAACTGACTACTTGAGTCGGACCTAAGGGCGGATATGCCCGCCTGGCACAATACATAAAATCGCCTCTTGAAGGGCTACATTCATTCGCCTCCCGAAGGGCTACATTAATTCCGTTCATCGGGTCCTTTAACTGACTACTTGAGTCGGACCTAAGGGCGGCTATGCCCGCCTGGCACAATAGATACATTCGCTGGATCTATTACATAAGACATAAAATACATACAGTCATATGAAAAAGTTTGGGCACCCCTCTTAATCTTACTCCTTTTTTTGTTTGAAATTGTTTTTTTGCAACAGCTATTTCAGTGTGATATATGTAATAACTGATGGACACAGTAATATTTCAGGTTTGAAATGAGGTTTATTGTACTAACCAAAAATGTGAAATATGCATTATTTCATAATTTGACATGTGCCAAAATATGGGCACCCTTCTGATTTTCATAATTTCAATACTCCTAACTACTTTTTAATGACTTACTGAAGCACTAAATTGGTTTGGTAACCTCATGAGCTTTGTACTTCATAGCCTGGTGTATCTAGTCATGAGAAAAGCTATTTCAGGTGTCCACTTGCAAGTTGTTCTCCTAGTTGCTTCTTCTCTGAGGAGTAGCATCATGGGCTCCTCAAAACAGCTCTCAAATGATCTGAAAAAAAAGATTGTTCAACATAGTTGTTCAGGGGAAGGATACAAAAAGTTGTCTCAGAGATTTAACCTGTCAGTTTCCACTGTGAGGAACATAGTAAGGAAATGGAAGACCACAGGCACAGTTCTTGTAAAGGCCAGAGGTGGCAGGCCAACAAAAATATCAGAAAGGCAGAGAAGAAGAATGGTGAGAACAGTCAAGAACAATCCACAGACCACCTCCAAAGACCTGCAGCATCATCTTGCTGCAGATGGTGTCACTGTGCATCGGTCAACAATACAGCGCACACTGCACAAGAAGCAGCTGTATGGGAGAGTGATGCGAAAGAAGCCGTTTCTGCATGCACGCCACAAACAGAGTCGCCTGAGGTATGCAAAAGCACATTTGGACAAGCCAGTTTCATTTTGGAAGAAGGTCCTGTGGACTTATGAAACAAAGATTAAGTTGTTTGGTCATACAACAAGGCGTTATGCATGGCGCCACAAAAACACAGCATTCCAAGAAAAACACTTGCTACCCACTGTCAAATTTGGGGAGGGTCCATCATGCTTTGGGGCTGTGTGGCCAATGACGGCACTGGGAATCTTGTTAAAGTTGAGGGTCGCATGGATTCCACTCAGTATCATCAGATTCTTGAGAATAATGTTCAAGATTCAGTGTCAAAGTTGAAGTTACGCCGGGGATGGATCATTCAGCAAGGCAATTATCCAAAATACCGCTCCAAATCTACTTAGGCATTCATGCAGAGGAACAATTACAATGTTCTGGAATGGCCATCCCAGTCCCCAGACGTGAATATCATTGAACATTTTTGGGATGTTTTCAAGCGGACTGCCCATGCTCGGCGACCATCAAACTTAACTGAACTGGAATTGTTTTGTAAAGAGGAATGGTCAAAAATCCCTTCATCCAGGATCCAGGAACTCATTAACAGCTACAGGAAGCGACTAGAGGCTGTTATTTTTGCAAAATGTGGACTTACTAAATATTAATGTCACTTTTGTGTTGAGGTGCCCATACTTTTGCACCTGTCAATTATTGAAATAATGCATATTTCACATTTTCGGTTAGTACAATAAACCTCATTTCAATCCTGAAATATTACTGAGTCCATCAGTTATTACATATATCACACTGAAATAGATGTTGCAAAAAAACAATTTTAAACAAAAAAAAATGAGTAAGATTAAGAGGGGTGCCCAAACTTTTTCATATGACTGTGCACTTCAACAGGTCCTTTAACTGACTATATAGTTGGACCTAATGGCGTCTCTGCTCGCCTGGCTCAATCTACGCACAGGGCATACAGTTCACTCAAGTCTACAGGAACTGCCTTCTTACTGGGCATGAATCCGGGTCTCGCTACCTGTGTCACAGGTCCACCATGCATCCCCACGGGCTCCTTCCCGGACATGTGGTTGAGACATGTCCGGACCAGCGTCCACCGGGTCAGCCATGGCTTCCCCCTCCAGGTGCTGTAACGACCCCGGTCCTGGCTACCGCATGGAGCTAGCACGCTCCCTTCACCATCTCTCATCATGGCGGTCTGGACAATTACTCTCAGTCCTACACACAGACTGGATCTACATCTCTCTCTGGCTTGTCATCAGGATCATAATGATCTCACAAATCTCTGAACTCTCTCAATCACTTAGCTGGCAGGTTCTAATCGTGCCTGCCACGCCCACATAGACACACCCACTTGGCTGCTAGTAATCAGCCTCCTCTAGTTCCTATCCAGCTGCTCATCTATGTGCCTGATCTCTACAGCTTTCACACAGCTTGTTTTAACTCCCTGTGTTCCGGGTTGGTTCACACAGTACACACAATGCTCTCAGCCGCTCATTGGTTTCATGAATCCTTCAGACATTGACACACTGCGTGCCGGACATGATTATACAACACCTACGGTAAAACCCGGCTCATGTGCACAGGATCCTATACTGATCCTGCATGTGATGCACCCCGGCCATGGGGACATGCCGGCGGTGTCTCACACAAAATAGAAAAGTCCTCAATCACGGATAAAGTGAATACATGTACGAATGATCACTCTAGTGTAGGGATGAGCGAGTCTACTCTTTACTATTCGTTACTCGCCGAATAGTAGGGTACTCGGGATACTCCTTGCTCTGCGAGTTTCCTAGTGATTATTCACAGTAACGAGTCCAATGTAAATCAAGGGAAATGCAATTCCTCTGCTGCTGGACCCTATAAAAAGGTCTGGCAGCAGAGGAAAAACCTGCAATTCCCTAATTCATTGTTTAGAAGCCTGCGGTAAAAAGCCGTAAGCTGTAAAATCAAACCGGATTTTCCCGGATTGCTCCGGTCCGGTGCAATCCGGTACCATAGAGTCCCATGTTACGGGGCGCCAGTTTGCACCGGAACAGGGCAATCTGGGAGAATCCAGTTTAGGGTACGATTCGAAAAATTGGTCAAAACCGGATTCACCCGGTCCGGTGCAATACACGAGTCACTCGGTATGCTGGGGGGGGGATGCTGCACCGGTGGCTGGAGGAGGCAGGAGGGGGCCGTGGTGACCGCAGGTGGTCACGTGGGGCCGCCTCATTAGTGCAATGAATATGCACGGCATCCCCCCGTCCATCAGCGGCGGGGGGATGTCGTGCATATTGCACTACACAGGCCCCCACCAGTAACACACAGCCCCCCCTCCTTAGTATGTTTCCCCCTCCTTAGTATGTCCCCCCCCAGGCTGCGGCACCTGTTAAAATAACAAACTTTCATACATCACCTCTCCGGCGCAGCTCCTCCGCTCCTCCGGTCCCGGCTTCTTCTTCTTCTTGCTTCCGGTGTCATGTGACCGGGCGCAGGAGATGACGTCATTTCCTGCGCGCGGTCACAGAAGCCGGCACAAGAAGGAAGAAGAAGCCGGCGAGCGGAGGAGCGTAGGAGCTGCGCCGGAGAGGTGATGTATGAAAGTTTGTTATTTTAACAGGTGCCGCAGCCTGGGGGGGGACATACTAAGGAGGGGGGGACATACTAAGGAGGGGGGGCTGTGTGTTACTGGCAGGGGTTAGTATACCACCACTGGGGGGCCTGTATACTACCTCTGGGGCTGTATATACCTCTGGCGCTGCTGGATACTACCACTGGGGCTGCTGTATACTACCACTGGGGCTGTATATACCTCTGGGGATGCTGTATACTACCTCTGGGGCTGCTGTATACTACCTTTGGGGCTGCTGTATACTACCACTGGGGCTGCTGTATATACCTTTGGGGCTGCTGTATACTACCTCTGGGGCTGCTGTATACTACCTCTGGGGATGCTGTATACTACCACTGGGGCTGCTGTATATACCTCTGGGGCTGCTGTATACTAACTACTGGAGCTGCTGCTGTATATACCACTGGGGCTGCTGCTGTATACTACCACTGGGGCTGCTGTATATACCTCTGGGGCTGCTGTATACCACACTGCTGGGGGCTGTATACCTGTGCTGGGGTCCACCCTCGGCTTATACACGAGTCAATAGGTTTTCCCAGGTTTTGGGGGCAAATGTAGGGGGGTCGGCTTATACACGGGTCGGCTTATACACGAGTATACACGGTACATAAATTATGGCTACATACAATTTTTAGAGAAGTTTTCTGCTGCAAGGTATTCTGGTCACCTCATATTTATACACTTGACTTGTGGGATCACATATTAATATTTTTTTATTAATTATTTAAATGTTCACCATTGTACCATTCGTACAGCTGCACCTGTTGTATACATTACTGGGAGGAAAATGTGCTTTTAATTTTGATTAAAATCAGTTTTCTTTTACAAGCAAGGGAGAGTCATGTACCCTGGTGTGTTCTGTAGAAATGGCCATGGTTTGGAAAGGAGAGTAGGTTAGGCTAGGGTCAGACTTGATTTTACATATTTTGCTGTGAGCAAAGATTTAATAGCTTCTCATTGGAAAACAAGTGATCTTCCTTGTATAGAGGTTCTGATGGATAAACTTTCTGTTCATAATACATTTGAATATTTGTTTACTCTCAGAAGTTCTAACTGGGGAAAATATGTGGAGAAGTGGTCAGCATGGTATGAGAGATATGCTTCTTCATTGTCATTAGACTTAAGGTGCCTTCACACTGCGGCGTTATCCGGTACGGGGCTGTCCGGGATGACCCTGACAGCCGTGGACCGGATCAGCACACAAGACTGGAGGCCTAATTTGCCCTCTGGTCCGGTGTGCAGCGCAAGCAGCTGCAGCCTCTGACAGGTCAGGACTGCGGCGCCCACGGTCCTGACCTATCAGCAGCGGGAGCTGTGTGCGGCTGCACACCGTACCAGAGGGCACATTAGCCCTCCAGTCCTGTGTGCTGATTGAGTCCGCGGCTGGCAGGGTCATCCCGGACAGCCCCGGACCGGATCTTGCCGCAGTGTGAAGGCGCCCTTAGATAGCCATTTGTAGTATTTTCAGTCTATTGACTTTAATCTGGATAATTTCCTTCATTTATTTATTTAAATACTTAGTTGTTTCCATCTGTGGTTTTATAATTGCCATGTTATTGCAAATAGTTTGTATACATTTTATTTTCTTTCACTTGTTTTCCCTACCTTTCCTTTGTTACAAATACGGATGTCATTATATGTTCTCGTATTGTTGTAAAGATTGTAAAATTTATCTTTATCATTATATTTGCTTTATTCTCTGATGTAATAAACACATTTAAACAGGGTCAGACTTGCGTCTGCCCCTAGCCTGGAGCATGCGCTGAAAACTTAGAATTTCTCAGTCTCAGCGCATAGTGTTACCAGCATGTAACGATATGCGCCACCTATATATAGTATCCCTATGGGTACCTTTACACGCCGCCACTGCGTGGTAGCAACTGCCAAGCAATTGAGATTTTTTTGTGCGAAATTGCAGCGTGTAATTTGGGAAAGTGATTGGGTTCCGCGCAGTTGCTTCGGGTACCTGTTTCCGAGCCATGTTCAAAACTCCAAGGCAACACAAAGGAACAATTGCCATGGTAGTGGCGTGTAAACAGGGGACAGGGATGGAATCAGCGTCACCTAGTGATTTCCCCGGGGCGGGCC
Source organism: Allobates femoralis (assembly GCA_033576535.1). Classification (NCBI taxonomy): domain Eukaryota; kingdom Metazoa; phylum Chordata; class Amphibia; order Anura; family Aromobatidae; genus Allobates; species Allobates femoralis. The sequence goes on from JARQOC010000003.1 coordinate 231,732,152, forward strand.
GCAGCCTCATGGATAACGCGCCCCATCAGCGATCATTGGTGGGGGCTACTTGTTACGATTGGCTGTCCCTTCACAGGGCGCCATCTTGGATGAGCTGTCACTTCAGCACTAGACGCATCTGACCCGACTGAACAATCCACTACATAAGTGCGATTACGCGGCCACTCAATTGCGCGGCCAAATGTAGTGTGCTTGTTCTGATGATGTACTGTGCACATTCTCGTGCCACACATGACAGTAAATAAATTGGCCTACACAGTGCACATTGCTGCCATACATAATGCCCTGCAATGTGTGAATTTTGGTGATGCTGAAGTGTTTATTTGGCGTCTCCCATTGCTCGGACGGCGACTTTGTTATTGTTTAGAATGTTCTTTAGCGCCGCAAGTGGGCATTCTGACATTATGACACTTCTTTCACTTTCACTCTGCCTGCAAGGTGCCTGGCCCTCCCCTACACATAGCAGCAGAGTCATGGCCGCACACAGCGTGCTGCAACGTGGGGTATGGCGGAGCTCTTGGTCCTCATAGACCATTGTGACCGCCACGACTACTGGTGCCACCATCACCACCGGCACCCACGGCTGCGCAAACGCAGCATCCTGAGGCGGATCCAGCGGGCCCTGCTCCACAAACTGGGGGTGGAGAGGACCTGCAAAATAATCCAAAAGAAGATTTGCGGATCTAAAACATAAAACCCCATGCTGCATTGTGGAGATCCGTGCCAGGATTGCCAGGCTGCGTGGTGAGTATGTTTTGATGGCAAACACACACCTACACACGTAAATGTACCAAACAACACACAAATGTATATTTATTGGCCGACACAACAAAATGTGTATTTGGCCACCATGGTGATGTGTCAACACTGTGCATTGCCTTGTTGATTACACACAAACATGAAGATGTACTAAAAAGTCATGTGGTCCACAAATGGTGACGCATAGACTCATCCTTGACCTAAGTGTCTTTGCCCTAAGGTGTGCCCAGAGTGGAAATGTGACAAGGAGATATCACTACCATGTTGAACACACACATGACACACTGCCCCACAGATGTGTCACCTGACACACGGAACAATGTAGCCACACAATGATGTCACAACTGGACACACACTACTACATGTGCATTATGTGTACGCAGCCATGGTGCAAACACCAGTGGCTTACTGGCATTTCTAAAATCAAACACACAAGCACCTACCATGTCAAGGCCGGTTTGGCGACAAACAAACCTATTTGGCCACTGTTATTGGACTCCTGTCACTAACCATAATGTGCCCTACCCACACTACATGGCTACCACATTACCTTGTACCCGATCTGTCATGATAGAACTACATAGCCCAACACACACAAGTTGTTCTCCCTATGTTGTATTCCTTTGTACTGAAAGCTCTGTGATCCTGTTTTACAATACCCAATACCCAATATGTTCCACACATCCAGACACCCACTCCACACACTTGTGTTGGTAACACAGATAAGGACATTTTGCAAGTCAACTCAATTTTTTTTTTTTTTAAGGTTAAAATTTGTAGATACATATTTTCCCAAATTAAAAGGGCAAATCTGCCAAAATTGTGGCAAGGCAACAGAAACAAAATTTTTTAAAGGAAAAGAAAATGGCTCTAGCCAGTCCATTAGGGCAACATAGTGCATTGGCTAGTAGTGTCGTTCTCATCATCATCCTCTGCTGGATCCGACAATGGCGCCTCCCCCACCCCCTCACGGTAGGCCCACCCTCCCTGAGAGGGTGCTGGTCTTCTGGAAGATCTTCTTGGAGGAGGTGGAGTATCCGGTGTTTGGGTCCTTCTCATCCTGCTTTGGGCGGGTGCAGTGGCCAAGGGGCTGGTCGTTTGGGGGACCGTCATCATGGCCCCCCATCGCAGGGACCCATCTATGCCTGCCTCCAGGACACGAAACATGGCCCGCTCCACAATGTTTCGCTGCTCTGGCTCCATCCGGGCCAGCATTACGCTGGCGACGTACCCGAACCCAGAGCCGGGTGTCCTCTCTCGGTCGAGCAGGACCTGTTTTGCCCAGGTACCCAGCTCCGTATTAGGTGGGGCAGGATGTCTTCTACATCGAATCGCAGAGCTGGGCCCTGGGCCCGGCCCCCCACCACTGGTTCCGGGCACTGGCTCTCCCGCAGATATTGAAGGGAGAGCCTCACCAGCTGCTGACTTTTCTTCACTGGAGCCAGGCAGCAGAGGGGCCTGCAAAAGAAAGATGAAAAAAAACCATCAAAAACAGGAAGCAAAATCATTGATGTCAATCGCCAAAAACCAAACCCCAGCAAGCCCACCACACAACAGACCATGTCCCAAAGCATGGAAACAAAGAACAGGAGAGAGCTTCAAATGGCTAACAAGTGCACTACTGACGTATACTCACCTGTGGCAGCAAACAATCTAGGAAAAAAAGAAACAAGCAAAAAAAAAACACACACACACAAAGAAAAGGGTATGTCCCCACAGGAGCTTTTAGCTGCCTTTTACCAGCTGGTAGGCCATGCTGCACTGCCTTTTCAATAATTATGGTAACTTGTTACTACATTTTACATACAGTCAATGGGCCAAAGGCAAGAAAAATGGCTGTGTACCATTGGTCCTTTGTTTCAAATTGGGAAACCATTAAAAAAAGTAAACAAAAACAACCCACCCCCAAAGATAAAACACTCGTAGCTAGTGTGGTGTGAAGGACTTTCTGATCCTCAGGTATTGGTGGGTCCCGGAATGTGTTTTAACCTGCCTGTTGCCACATACCCAAAAAAAAAGAAAACAACTACACACCAGATAAATTCAAAGGTAACACCGATGGACAACTGTGCTTAGGAAATACATGCAGCCAATCACACTTGTGTAGCGAACATGGTGGACCCCACACACACACAAACACAATTACCCACCTCCTTGGGCGGCGATGTTTCTTGGGGTGGGCCTACAGAGGACTGGTGCCGGCGCATGCTGCTCTGCGTTCCACGCTGGGCCTCTTGGCCCAGGGTGAAGGTGAGGAGGTCATAATACCACAAATTGGGCTTTGGGACCTCCTCACCTCCAGCCCCGGACCGTGCCTCAGTGTATTGTCGGTGGGCCCGCTGGAACGCGGAGCGCAGGCCTTTGATTTCATCATACACTTTATGCGCGTCCCACCTCTTGTGGGGCTGGAGGCGTTTCACCAGCTCCACAAGAGGCTTGTAGGCCGCAGCCCGCTCTGCCGCATCGTGGTACGCAGGCAGCGCCATCCGCCACAGGCATTCATGCTCCTGATACAGGGCAAGGAGTTGGGTCACAAATTCCGGATACCCAGCCATCTGTGAAAAATTATAACATATGAACATTCAAGGCCAACACATGGCCAGCATACATCACACAATACTGAGTATCTACATCCCCTCTGGTTGCACGGAAATAACATGTGTGGATCATGTATGTTGGACACCCTTGCTGAAGGAGGCATCAATAAGATGTGATGTGAATTTATGTATGGCTATGTTTAAAAAAAAAAAAACAATTTTTGAAAAGATGGGCCATGATCATTGTGAAAAACACACCTCCGACACTGAAGTAGCACACCACAACAACGTTCGGAATAGCACATAAACATGGCTACATAACTATTTAACAATGTGTTATGCAGATAGGTTGGATTGTTAAAGACTATTATCAACACACAAAATACAGTTCTACATGGCGCTACCTAAACTGACTTACAATGCACCCAAGCAGCATGTAGCTACAGTAACAGCGTCTCAGAAAAATAATGTTAATACACTTACCATTGATCCAACAGAGAAAGGAATCGTAGAAACCACTAGCTCAATGTACATTCCTGTCTGGACAGGGGCTAGCCGACAACAGGGGAAATTCATCCTGACCCTGACCAATCATCAGACACCAATTAGGCACATTACCTTGCAATACCTGGGAACACCCATGCGCCTGCTTGTCACGTCCTACTGACGGACTCCACACGTGGACCCACTGGACCGCGTAGTGCGGATGCTGATACCGGGATGATAGAGAGGCGGACCAGTATAGTAGAGTTAACAGATTTATTGAACAAAACAAGAACCCACGCCCCAGGGGAGGGCCACACGGCCACAGCACCGGAACACCACCGAAGGAGGCCCCGGAGCGCTTAACCCCTATACAGGGATACCGCCGGAACCAACCTCGGAAGGACCAATGAAGCGGACACGGGTGTTAAACCGACCCAAGGCAACGTGGAAACAACACCGCAACCGGGTATAAGATAGGACACGGGGAACCGGGAACACGGGGAATCTGGAGCAGGACTTGAGGCAGCGATTTCAGCATGTAAGAGATCCGGGTAGCAGGCCAGGAACACGGAAGTCAGCGAGGAGCCGGCAGGGAGGAGATCTGCAGGAAGGAACACACAGAAATCAGATATCAAGCAAAATAAGGAACAACCTGACCAGACCAGGAATAGCAACTTCACTAAATAGAAATTGCCCTGGCGAAGACTGACAGGAAACAGGAAGCTTATATTACAGCAGGGTACTCCTGATTGGCAGGACATACAGGCATGGTGATTGGCTGAGGGGAGGAGCATGCTCCTTGCAGTTCTCCAGCAGATACTGATTCGGAGATGGAGTTTCATGCGCTCAAGCAGTAGCCCCGGAAGCGAGGAGCTGAGCGGCGCTATTCCAGCAGAGGGCGCTGGAATCCTGCGGCAGACCCTCGAGTGGTTACACTGCTGATTACATGATGACAAAGTGTGGTGATTGGTTGAATCACAGATAAAATGAGTTCACGCCGGATGGGTGACATGCTTGCTGCCCAGAGTCATTAAGTAAGTATTTGTGTGCAGACATGGATGTATCAGCGTGTAGAAACAGTACGCCAAATTGGCTTTGGTAACGCAATAGGGTACTGTATGTGACGCCCATGTGTTGTCTGTTTATTTTGGAGAAAAAAAATAACGATTGTGTGCTTAGGAAAGCAGGTTGTTCACATACATTGGCACATTGTAGGTTTTTAAGTAGTGTTTGTTTCCACTTGCCATAAAAGGATCATGGCTGCTGGATGCTTGAGTGTTTGTTTACAGAGATGATCAATTTAGCGGACAGATCATACTGTTTGCGGCCAACACACACTGGGACCTACATGGCTAGGATCAGGCATGGATAGAGGCTTGTGGCAGCAACAAATGTGTAGATGTGGATATCCCCCTTGCAAATACATGTGGCCTTTCACCACTACATGATGAGTCATGTATACTCTTCTTCGTGGCATCTGAGATTACTCGCCCACAAAGGCTGTGGTACGTTTTTTCTTACAGAATGTAGTAGTGTAAAGATATGGTATACTACATTGTTGTTATGACATGTATAGACATGCTTTGAGGTGACACATGTACATTTTTGACACAGATATGGGGTTAATGGAAAAAATTTGCACATCTACAAAGTGTTCAAGGATGGGCCGGGCTGATCAGGGAGCATGTTTCCTTTGTTTTCAAGCCACTGTGCTTGATATCCGTGCAATGGTAAAAAGGATGTGTGTGGTGCACACACGACTGTTTGTATATGCTTTTCCCTAGTGGCCAGTCTAAGTATTGTGAGGCTTACTTTATATGCAAACATGTGACCATATTGCTCAATGTACTGATCATTTCTGTTTATCATATACAGGTGCTGATACATGATATGATGTTTGACCCTGATGGAGATGTTATCGTGGCTCTTGCGTTGGTGTAAGAGCAATTGTGGATGGAGGATAGATATGAAAGGTTGCTGCGTCGCAGACAACGGCGTGTGTGGAGTTGGGACTTGGCTTCGCTGCCGGAACACCTGGAGCCACATGCAGCTGTTGCGTGAGCTGGAGGATAATAATGAGCATGATTTCAGGAACTACCTCCGTATGTCCGAGGACTTTTTCACCTTTCTTTTGGATTGCGTAGGGCCATTGATAGCCCGTCAGGACACTGTCATGCTTCGATCAGTATCAGCTGATGAGCGTTTGGCTATTACTTTGCGGTTCCTGGCTACAGGCCGGTCAAGGACCGACCTGCAATACACCTAACGTGTATCACTGTCCCTGCTGAGCCGCCTGATCCCTGAGATGTGTGAGGCCATCTGGTGTGCTCTGCTGCCATCCTACATGCAGTTGCCAGAAACACCCGCAGAATAGATGCAAGTAGCCTGAGGCTTTGAAAGCCGATGGAACTTCCCAAACTGCGGTGGCGCTTTGGATGGCAAGCACGTGAGGATTACTAAACCCCCCAACTCGGGCTATTTGTATTATAATTACAAAGGGTATTTTAGTATAGTCCTAATGGCCCTGGTGGATGCGAACTATGAGTTCCTCTACGTGGACGTTGGCATGAACGGGCGAATCTCAGATGGGGGTGTGTTCACACACTGCTCCTTGGCACAAGAACTAAGGACAGGTGGACTGAACTTGCCCTCAAATGAAGAGACAAGCCATCGTCTCAACTTTGCGTATGTGGGGGATGAAGGGTTCCCACTTCAGGCACACCTACTATGGCCATATCCCCAGAGGACCCTTACTTCTGAGCGGTGCATTTTCAACTACCGGCTATCCCGGGACCGGCGTGTGGTTGAAAATGCATTCGGGATCATGGCGAATACATTCCGGGTTTTTTCATACGCGTATGCATATGAAACTGGAATCTATTGACGCGGTGTGTGCTGGCCTGCTGTGTGCTGCATAACTTCCAGCGTCGTAGGGATCGAGCATCATACACGCCGGCAAGTTATGTGGATTCTGTGGACCCCACAACAGGGGAGGTCCGTCCATGACGACCATGGTGTGGCGCCACTCCAGCTGCTGAGCCGTGGTCGCACTCAGCAGGGGGCCAGGAACAGTAGAGGCACATAATGGCCCTGGGACAGTGGGCTGGCAGCACCAGCAGGTGTAGTGTGGCTGGTGCTGTGAGGGCAGGGCATGGTGGCCATGGCGGAGACCGCCGGGAGGCTGCAGCATGGTTTTTTCTTTGAAAAGGTTCTTGCACATGTTTTAGTTAGTTAGGCAGTTGAGGCTTTATTTGTGTTATGTGGGTGGTGCACCCTTTAACATCGATAACAAGTTTATTATGTATTGTCTTTCTGTGTTTGATTTACCGTATATACTCATGTATAAGCCGAGTTTTTCAGCCCAAAATTTGGGCTGAAAAGTCCCCCCTCGGCTTATACACGGGTCAATACGGTACCTCAGGCTGGAGGAGGCGGGGGGAGGCTGCTGTATGAGCGGCCCCGTCACGTGGGGCCGCTCATTATATATGCACTGCTTCCCCCTGTCAATCAGCGGCAGGGGGAAGCAGTTCATATATGCCCCACAAAAGCTGGCACTGTCCCCCTTTGTAAGGGCCCCCCCCCGCTGCTTATACATTACCATCCCGGTGTTCTGATCGGCGCCGCTCCTCGGTGCTTCTTCTTCATCCTCCCGTCCTCGCTGGCTGCATCCGGGATCTCCGGCCATCGCAGGCATATGACGTCATCGCGCGACGGCCGGAGGTCCCGGATGCAGCCAGCGAGGACGGGAGGATGAAGAAGAAGCACCGAGGAGCGGCGCCGATCAGAACACCGGGATGGTAATGTGTAAGCAGCGGGGGGGGGGCCCTTACAAGGGGGGACAATGCCAGCTTTTGGGGGCTGTTGGTACCCCCAGGGGGCTGCTGGGGTACCCCTGGGGCTGCTGGGTACCCCCAGGGGGCTGCTGGGTACCCCAGGGGCTGCTGGGTACCCCCTGAGGGCTGCTGGGTACCCCCAGGGGGCTGCTGGGTACCCCCTGGTGGCCGCTGTATAACCCCTGGGGGGTGCTGTATAATCCCTGGGGGCTGCTGTATAACCCCTGGGGGCTGCTGTATATACTGCTGAGGCCTGTATACCACTGGGGCTGCTGTATATACCACTGGGGCTGCTGTATATACCACTGGGCTGCTGTATATACCACTGGGGCTGCTGTATATACCACTGGGACTGCTGTATATACTGGTGGGGTCTGTATATACCACTGGGGAGGCTGCTGTATACCACTGGGGTTGCTGTATATACTACTGGGGCCTGTATATGCCACTGGGGAGGCTGCTGTATACTACCATTGTGGGGCCTTTATACCACACTGCTGGGGGCTGTACACCTGTGCTGGGGTCCACCCTCTGCTTATACACGAGTCAATAGGTTTTCCCAGGTTTTGGGGGCAAAAGTAGGGGGGTCGGCTTATACACGGGTCGACTTATACACGAGTATATACGGTATGTTTACAATGTAACATGATGTTTTAATGTCCATTGTCTTTCCTTTCTGTACTGTTTAAATTTTTTAATTTGGCTGCAAATAATACATATATGTTTTTGGATCCAAATGACTACTTGTGAGACAGATTTCTTGGGGATGGAGGGCAGTCTGATCAAGGTTTCTGTTGTGCCCAGTGCTTTGACACCCATTGGCACCTATGGCTGGGTACGAGACATATTATGTGTTGGTAGCCATGAGCCAGGGTAAGCTATTTGGTCAACAGTGTATGTGATAGATTTGTGTACATATCCATTGTGGTCTGGGTGTGGTGTGGGCAGAGGGTCACCTGGACACAACACAGTGATCCTGGACATGATATTGTGTGCCATGTAGGTTTACTCAAGTAGTGCAGCACATGTGCAGACACACACACATAGTGGCTCTATTCCCACATTCCCTCTATTCTGCATTGTGGCTCTATTCCCACATTTAGCTACAGATGCAAACATAGCAAACAACATAAGTATGGTAACGCACTGACTGTGTTACTCTAAACTGCTCCTGTGTGACGCGTGAGTATCTCCTAAGTGGATATCGGCACACTTCGCTACGCCACAAGCGTCTATTCCGTCTGAGAAGCCAAACACAATTGCGTCACGTATTCGGCAGCCGCCCTGCGCAGCCTGACCGATCAGGACGCTATTGTGTTGGCCAATGGTTGTAGTTTGGGCGCGGCATGATGAAGTGTGGCACACCTGTGTGTTGTAGCTGCTGCACGGGTCCGCTCATATTCCTTTGTGGATAGCGGCGCGTGAAGCGGCGAAGTGATTCAACAGGAAGTTATCCACAGGATCTGTGGGCACTTCCGGGGAACCACGATACCTTGAGTTGACTATGCACTGGCGGCGTGTACATGCGGTATCGGCGATCGTTAGCAACCATTAAAAACGTGCGCGTGCACGTGCGGTTGATACCGGTTGCCAGGGATAGTGGCGGCGTGTAAAGGTACCCTATGACAACCGGATTCATTGCACAGCTGCTTACATGTCCCAGATATGCGCTTTTGATGAGAGCACAGGAAAACACTGCAAACAGCGTTTTCTGTGCGCTCTGCAAAAGCGCATATCCAGGGATTCTTCATGGAGCCGTAGAATGCAGTAAGCTTCAGGTTGCCATAGAGATCCATAGCCTGGCGGTGCATAGCGTTATATGCTGGTAACACTATGCGCTGTTCCTGACAGATTCAGCAGGCTAGGGCAGATGCAAGTCTGACCCTAGCCTAATTCACATAGATGGCATGAGCCTCTAAGAAAGAAAGCTCCTTCTTTAACATTCTTATTCCCTAATTTCAGGGCATGGGCAACGGTTGTCATTATGAGACAACTCCTTTAACACCAGAAGTCTTCTAATAAAAAATAAAGTGACAATCATGAGAACATACAATGGTACTAATTAGAGCCACCCACTTAGCTATCTTTGTGATCCTATCTTTTAATCAGGATTGCTTACATTTAAGATACACATAAAAAGGTCCCCCTAAAAATAAGTGCTTCACCTCAACACGTTTTACCTTACAAAATATCGCCACAGATTAAACTGTGTTGATATTTTTAGTGAATCAGCACATCCAATGTTTATGGCAAAAAATCACTTTATTAATTAAAATTAATTCAGATTAAAATTATTTACTATACATAACATGTCTTAAACGGGAACACAGTCCCTATCGTGCACAAAATACTAGGGTGGGCTACAAAAAACACACGAATAGCAGCAATTACTAACAGGGGAACAGAAAAAATATATTTATAGCACCTGAGGAAAACATTAACGTTGAAACGTACGTCGGCTGTGGGATTGAGGCAGGAGCACTGTGGCAGCAGGGGTCCAAGGAGCGATTGTCTATAAGGACCATTCAGGCACCAGGTATTTTGAACACTCTAGTATCTAATATATGATCATCTAATGACCGTTTAGGTCTGTAGGAACGTCCCTTTAGATATAGGAGAGGGATTAAAAATAATACAAGTGTGATGGTGCTATAAATATATTTTTTCTGTTCCCCTGTTAGTAATTGCTGCTATTCGTGTGTTTTTTGTAGCCCACCCTAGTATTTTGTACATGATAGGGACTGTGTGTCCCGTTTAAGACATGTTATGTATAGTAAATAATTTTAATATGAATTAATTTTAATTAATAAAGTGATTTTTTGCCATAAATATTGGATGTGCTGATTCACTAAAAAATATCAACACAGTTTAATCTATGGCGATATTTTACATTTAAGATAGTTGTATTTCCGATAATAGTTCAAGAATTTATTATAGTATAAATACTATTGAACACAAGTAATTCTTACAAAGTCACCCCCTGTCATGTGGACATCATAGGAATAGGCCTATTCCACATCAATGCGCTCAATGCGCTGGGCTGCTCTGCCTGCCCTGCGCTAGCACAAATGCTGGCGCAGGTGCAGTTACAGTAATGGGGAGGAAAGCGCAGGGCAGCGCAGATGGTCGTGATCTATGCGCCTATGTGCTAGACTGCAGCTGCCTGTAACTGCACCTGCGCCAACACTTGCGCTGGCGCAGGACAGGCAAAGCAGCCCAGCGCATTGAGCGCATTGATGGGAAAAGGGCCATAGTATCTCCTATTTTAACATATCTCTACTAGCAAGAATTAAGAGATGGTTTGTGAGACTGTTCAGGTAGACTCAAGCTATCCTTATTCGTTATATGATATAGATGACATAGGCCAGGGTCACATTTGCGGTTGGACCCTGGCCTGCCGGATTCCGGTTTCAACTTAGCAATTTTTCCATCACCGCATAGCGTTTCCGCTATGCGGTGCTGGAAACCGCAGTCCCTAGTTACCCGGTGTTTACCTGCACGACCTGTCACACAGGCAGCGGCTCGGAGGGCGTTTTACAGCGCCGCACAGGAAATCGTGTCTGCAACGGTTTCCTGTGCGGCGCTGTAAAACGCCCTCCGAGCCGCTGCCTGTGTGACAGGTCGTGCAGGTAAACACCGGGTAACTAGGGACTGCGGTTTCCAGCACCGCATAGCGGAAACGCTATGCGGTGAT